>CM076659.1:8153412-8170714 GCA_038496675.1 Rachycentron canadum | reverse complement strand
GGAGAGAGAGAGAGAGAGAGAGAGAGAGAGAGAGAGAGAGAGAGAGAGAGAGAGAGAGAATTATTATTGTATTTGTCTCTTACTGGGGCCTTTCATTGCAGATAATGGGGGTGGGGAGTAGGAGCATGCACAAGGGAGAGCTGGGGTGGTAGAGTGGAGAGCGTCAAAAAAGGGGGAAATCCATTTTGCAGAGTGCAGGATGGCTGCAGATGTGAGTCGGAGGTGTGCAGTGGGTGGAGAGCAGGGGATACCTCAATTCGCAAAGCTAAACCGTGACTCTCCTGCTTCTGTCTCCCCTAATCTAGAAAAACCAGTGACAAACACATGCAAACACACACACACATGCGCAGACACACAGCAGGCGGCACATTGGAATGATACAGTGATCATATGCGGGACATTACGCTGTCTCACAGGTAACATGTTCCCTTCTTTACTGTGCCGTGTGTGTTAGCTTTCCAATTCAGCTGTGACATATTATATGCAGTCCTTAGGGTGTCATACACACAGAATGCACAATAGAGGTGATACACACGCACTCAGACACAGTTAGTATCCCCACTTCACCAGAAGAGCTTAGAGAAAGATGTCAGACTTCTTTCCCTTCACCAAAGCAAACATTTTTGTCTATATCTATGTCAATGATTTCCAAGCTTTTGGGTACGGACGTCTCCATTGGGTCATACAATAAATCTGATTTACAAGACAGGAAAGAAAAGAAAACATCTCCTACAAAAAATGATCTATTTCTCTGACCTCTCTGCAGCTCAACACACTGCAACTGCAAATACCACAACCACAGATGACAATGGAAGTGTTTCCAGGGGCTACTAAAAACTGATGGGTCTGACCGAGACGCCCTTATTGTTCGATGCTTTGAGACCTTCAAAGTTAAAAGCATTGGACAGTAAGTGGACATGGATGTATTATGACACGGGTTCATCACTTTTTAGTGTCCCCTGGAAACACTTCCCCTGCTGTCTGTGCTACTTGCAGCACAATTCTGTATTCGGTTGTGTTGAGTATTTACGGCGCGCGTGTTGTCAGGTTGATGAAGATGTTTTCTGAATGTGCTTGTGTTTTGTGTATTTGCATATGTTTTCCTAAGTTGCAGTGCGTTGATCACTAAGGGCCACCGTACCTTTCTCTTATTTCATGAAACTGAATCAATCAGGGAAAGACATTTGAAAACAAAAACACTATTTGTTGGAATTATTTATGACTCATGCAAGACTTTCATTCTCTATATCTTTCCTTTCTCTTTCTTTTAGATATTTGAATCAATTCAAGGCTGGTCAAGTCAACTGAATTTAGTCTATGTGAGATTGTTAGAGATAAAGAGGTAATCAAATATCCAATTAAAAGATAACATCAAGTTACACTAATTTTATATAACCTCATACAAGCAGGAGAAATGGCACATGGACTCAGGTATCGTCAATTTTGCATATTATTTTATTTGCAACTGTTTATTGCAATTACATTATGCAAACAACTCCCTTTTAACGGTTGTTTGTTTTGTTTATTACAGGTGAAAGTTGCTTCAGTAGCCTGGAGGGTACAATCTGCAGATCACTGCTTTATTATCCTGAGACTGAGATCCAAAGCACCATTTTTTTCTCAAGCTCTAGACAACAAAAATAAATAAATCTCACAAACTCTTGCAGGTGGACTCACCCTGACACCCATGAAGCGGTCTCTGAGTACAATCCAAGAGAGCAGGAAGACGAAGGCCTTGTTACAACAGAAGAGCGCTGACACGTCTGTTGTGTTAATCTTCCTGAGGGCCTGCAGGTACAGGTAGTTGGTGAGGATCCACAGCAGTCCAAAGGGTGCCACCTTAGTGAAAAACACCTTGGGAGTCAGCCCATCATCCCCGAAAAACCTACAGCACTCCCTGTGTAGACACAAAACACAGAGCGAACACAGAGTGTTCCCATACTGAATTGTGTGGTATGACTAATTTCAGACCCGATACACATTATTATAGCCTGGGACTTAAATCAATATTTATAGACACAAACAGCTCCATCTGAACAAATGCTACTACAGGGACTAGAAACTCTAATCCATGATGAGTGTCTAAAGTTATTCCCTCTGTAACAGTTACATCTAAATGAACATCACCACAGTGCAACAGGGACCAATTTGGAGAAATAAGTAAATATCAACAAATACAATCAGATCAACCAGCAGGCACTGAAACTAAACATGTTATTTCCTCAGATGATTTGGGTTTGCCTCTTTCACTCTGGTGTGAGTAAAACCAGGGCAGCTTCTATGTATGACATTGTAATAATATTAGAATCAGCCTATGTCTGTGTAGGTTCTCAGTCATCCAGGTCATGGTAGTCCTAAGTGCTGAGTTCAAGGCATCTGGTCTTTTTTTTTAGGTTTCTGAAGACGTTTCACCTCTCATCCAATAGGCTGAGGGGAGTCTGTTGGGAGTTGCTGACCCATCCTGCCATCATGTGAGTCATCAATGACAACTCACTAAGTAGTCTTGACCCATGAGTCCTTAACTCCTCACTCACTAGAGGTTAAATACCTGAGACTCCCCATCAGTTTCTTAGAAGAGAAGAAGCCCTTCGGAGTCCAGATACCTTCAACTCAGCACTTAGGACTATAATGAGTATATGTTTGATTTTACTATTTGCCTTCACTACACTCAGACACATGCTGTTCATGGTGCAGCCAAGTGGCGACCCAGTGTGATGTCATCCATTGTTTTGTCAACCGCCTGTTTGAAATCTCAAGTTTGCTGTTTGGTATATATTTGTACGAGAAGGTGGAGTCTTCCGGCTCTGTACACTTTCCTGATTGTCAGGCAGGTCCGCGTCCCTAATGCAGACTGCTTTATGGTCTATTTTCACCTTAATGGGGCTATAATTAAAAAAAATGAACATCATGCTGTACTGAAGAAGACTTGAGTTTATGGTCTCAAACTTGAGCGATTGCAACCAAGAACTCATAAGGGAAATGTTTACTGAGGTAATAAATCAAGAGAGAAGTAGGGCCATTTCCCCATAGACTTCAATAAAATTGGCTCTCTTTTTGGAAGCAGTGCAGTAATCCCCTAATGACCATTGGATATAATGCAAAAACAACATTGTTAATGGCACTTTTTCAGACCATTTTTATATACAGCCTATGACTGTAGCAGAGAAATACACTACAAATGCTGGACTACAGATGGATGTTTCTGATGCTCCTGCATGTGTTGAAAATCTGTGGCTCACTCAGTTTATAACGAACCAGGAATCCATTTTGGGCCAAAACTGAATCTGATGATCTGCGATGAACAGTCATCTGACATTTTTGTTATCGGGAAGAAGTCGCTTCAACTATAAGGGCTATATTCCTGGCAGAAGTTTAATCATTTCATCTTTAGTCTTCCTCTCATCGTCTAGAGAAGTGTTTAACCACATACAAGAAGCTGTGGGTTTAGTAAATATTTGTAGTGCATGTGTGACACTGCCCTTAAGTAAAAGCTGAAAATCTATATAAGAGTCAATGCAATGTCAAATGTGTAAGATATGAGACATAAGCCAAATGGTGACAGCAAGTATCAGTATCTAAATACTTGATAGTGATCCTGTCCACTCTGTTACTAGGATTTAAAATGATGGCCTTGCAAAGATTTTATGTTGTGTCCCGCTGCTCTGGTGCCAACAAGTATTTATTCTACTCCTAAACTACACCACTGCTTCTTCCCCTGGGTCAAAATATAACATTATTGAATTTTTGAGATGCTGTCATTTTGACTTGCTACTGTTTACAGTGCTCTTGAGTCACACAGTTTACCCTGGAAGCATCTGTGGGTTATGAAAGTGATGAAGCAGCAATGACTGAAGAGTGGCAGGTAGTGTGTCTCTCTGGAAACTGAGGCTCAGAGTTGAATGAACTCCAGACAGCTGAGTCTGCAATAAATTCACATTTCTCAAACTTAATTCAGTGGCAATTACATTAAAGTCTATCACCATTTCATTACAGACACTGGAT
The DNA here is from genome assembly GCA_038496675.1 of Rachycentron canadum. Taxonomy (NCBI): domain Eukaryota; kingdom Metazoa; phylum Chordata; class Actinopteri; order Carangiformes; family Rachycentridae; genus Rachycentron; species Rachycentron canadum. Next base: position 8,166,712 of record CM076659.1, on the reverse strand, counting down.
ACGACACCTCCATGTAAATACCAATAATAGTTGTGTGGTTTGTTTCTGTTTTGCTGTTGCACTTGTGAGACCTGTAACCTGCTCTGATATCAGGAAAACCTGTAGCTCTACAACTCAGCTGAGGAAGGTTTCACAGAGGCGGATTTTAATGCATCCAGCAGCTCATGAAATCATTTTATGATCATTTTTATTTGGTTTTTTCAGGACTGAGCAAATCAAACCAGTAATAAAAGTGATTACAATATTACATAGTCATAATGACTCAGTGGCTATTGTTCTCTATGTGTTTTTTGTGCCTTGTCAGAGAGAACAGTGTAGTGAGGCAGGAAATGGGAAAGAGTGAAGGGGAAGGAGAGAGTTTGCGTCCACATGGCGCCCTAACCATTCGGTCCGTTCTACATGTTAATCTATGATACTCACCAAGGTTTGACAAAAACAAATCATCCAGTTTTTAATCACATCTTGCTTTCTTCCTTGGCTGATGGAGTTTGCTCAGTTAGCCTACTCAACTGTGCAATCCCAGAGCTCATATGATGTCATTAAAAGTTAAGGAAACTACAATTACTGCATTGCAGTTGTATACCTCAGCTTCACATCCTTAATTATTAAACCATTTGTGGGGAATTTTGTCATAATTGCTGTGTAAAGTCTCGATTAAGGTTAAAAAGTGAGTCTTTTTTTTTTTTTTTTTTTTTTACACATTTGACTTTTGACCACCAAACTCTAATCAGTTTGCCCTTGAGCCCAAGTAAATGTTTGTACCAAAGTTGAAGAAATTATAGGAAGATATTTTGTTTACAATGCTAAAACTAGGTTTTATGAGGTCACTGTGACCTTGACCTTTGACCTGCATTCTGACCACTTTGTTCTGGAGTCCAAGGTTACATTTGTGCCTGTGGAGGTGGTGCTGAGATATCCCATCCACAAGGCCAAAAGCGTGTTTTGTGAGGTAACCACAACCTTGACCTTGATCCTTGACCACCAAACTCTAATCCGCTCATCCTTTGGAATGTTCGTGTCAGATTTTGTTACTGAGATATCACGTCCATGAGAATGAACATGATATCTCAGTAACAACTCATGTAGATATTTTCCAAAGTTTAATTGCTGCTGTCAAGTGAAAAAACTTTCATAAGCTAAGAAAAACCCACCTGGCATTTACCCTGATTTGTTCAATGTCATATTAACCTTGGATCGTCTCAAACCTCAGCAAAGACAAACATGGATTCCTCATTCAGAAGCCAGTTATTACCAGTGTCGGGCCTTTTTCGCCATGTAGGCCACCATTTTACATAAAGAGACAGGACAGATATTACAAATGTCAACTCCTGGTCTCTATTTCTTCATTGTCCGAGATTCACCAGCAGGCGCAGTGTGAATAAACACAAAGGCAACAAAGCGTTTGACATGCAGAGCACGTCAGCTCCGGCCGAGCTCTGGGAACTCCAGATCCTTGTGTAAGCCCTCAAAAAGGAAGAATGACATCAGAGGGGTGCATCAGAAATGTATAGCCAATTCCCTCGCTTCACCCATGACACCTCCCTCCCCCACCAGCTTCTTTTTCTCTTTGTACTAAAGTAGCTTATCAGGAAGCAGAGATAAGACTTTTGTCTAAAGACCGTGATTAATGTTGTTTTAACTGTGAAAGCACCTCTAACGCGCTCAAAAGAAATTTCTCATTTGTAGAGGTCAATTTTATATCACATTCTGTGCTTATTTTGATGTTACTGATGTTCATTATACTGTATATAGTTTAAATCTATTTGTTTGTCATAATTTTAAGGTTGTCACATTATATTTTTTAATGTTCTTTTTGTATTTTTTTTAGAATTATTATTTAATTACTTTAAATTATGCAAAAAACGAAATTATACTACACTAAACTTTTAAGCTTTTTTTAAGTTAAATACCCCCAGAATACTCCCCTGATATTGTTTCTTAACACCATGTAACATCTGTGTTTATTGCTGCTTTCTTTTTTTCTTTTTTTTTTTGCTTTAAAGGCTTCATTTTCTTGGCTAGTTTAGCTTTTCCTCACTCATCTATTTGTGACCAGTTGCATCCTGGCTTTGCTCTGTGTTGCACTCAGGTCTGCTGACGCTGCCGTTGTGGGGAAAATGACTTTCTCTTCTACGATGTGAAATTGTGCGACAGCTGATAGTGGTGATATTTTTTATTCTGACTTTACTTCATGGTAAGTGTGTGCCATAACAATAAAAAGACAGACACCTTCAATTTGTTAATGTTAAAGGAAAATGATTCCAGCTGGTTATCAATAATAACAGTGTAACTACCAGGGATCACATGGTCACGCAGCTTTGTATTTAAAGGAGTTGTTGTAGGAGCCTCTGGTCTTCGGTTGAGGGACCTCTGGCTGTTCCAAGGTCAAAGACAGTGTTTGTGCTTTTGCCTTTGTTGCTTCTTGACTCTGTAACAGCTTCCCACAAGGTCTTAGAGAAGCCAAATCGGCTTATTTTGTAGGTTGTTTTATATATTCTCTCTGTTTATTTAATCTCCCCCCTTTTCTTTTCTTCCTCCTGTAAAGGATTAAGCTGCTATGTAAATAATCTTGCTTGCTGAGCGGTGACAGTCTACTCACCTGAATCTCTGTCTCGGCGTCTGCCTCTCTGGACTCTTGCACAGGTGGCCGATGTAATAGAGGGGAAAGAAGAGGCAGTTCCAGCTGGTGGCGAACCAGGTGAGGGTGAAGGGGGCGTCAAACTGCTTGAAAGTCAGCTTGGCCAGCTGGGTGGAGCCTGCCCAGGATGAGCACACGCACATGACCATGGCCACCCCCCACAGGGCCTTCTGCACCTGTACAGTTGTTACTCTGATGCAGCAGTGGAGCCTGCGTCTGTTGGAGCCGGACTCTGCTCCCGAGGCACCAGCAGCCGTCTGAGCGTCCGTGGTGCCCACCACATTCTCCCTGGTGCGGTCTTCTCCTGCAGGTGCACATACAAAACTAAAACTAAACACTGATATTGATGATGATTTTTTAATCAATATTATGTCATCTGAGCTCTCTTTATAATGAGCTAGTATTTATCTGTGCACTTATTGTCTGTCTATTAATTCTGATGTTGCTTCGAAAATATAGATTAGCTCTACATGCAGACATTATTTGAATGTCTTTTCCAGTAAATCTGAACCAAGAGCTCATACAGGCGCTGACTTCAGGTCACCCAAGTCGTTTTCAAGATAAAAATAGCCACTTTTGCAGTTTAATTGAACCTGAAGGTAATCAATCAGACATTTGAGTTAAAAATATGGTGATCGAGTGTGACAGGCAGCAGCCAAACAGAGGACAAAAGAGGGCAGATCTGTTATCCAATCCAAGGCCTCCTCTTCACCTCATGAGTTACAATGACATGTGTGCGCACCTGATTCTCTGTGTATGAGTGTTTGCCTAAGTGCACAAAGGCACACATTACAAGACTTAGCTTTCTATTGCTCCTGTCAAAACCTGACAGCCCCCATATTTCTTCCATTATGTGTGAATTTAGGCAAAGTGTTGCCAAGCTGTTTTCTGTCCCACTCACACCCACTCTGTGCCTCAAACCTGATTCACTCACCAAGGTCACTTTAGTTTCCTCGAGTCATTAAACCCGTCATACTTCAGTATATAGTTGTGTGTAAACAAAATAAAAGTTAATATGCTCAAACACAACATTTAAGATGATCTTCCAGTAGTTCAGGTCCTTGTGGACATTTACTCCGGTTATCTGGCTTCCTTTATCTCTCAATGACTTTGTATATTAAAAATACATTAGCATAACCACCAAAGCTATAAAAATCAGGCTTTAGGCTGTCTTTAAACCAAACGGACCTTGTGGCTATAATTTCACCAAAACTTCAACACCACAACTTTACCATTAGAGAAGGACACAACAGAAAACAACGCCCCTATATCAGCTGTGTTTCGTAACAGCTATGTAATACCCACCATGCATCTTCTGTTGCTTTCTGCCTTCCAACAAGTTAAAAATGTGAGATCTCCCTAATGGTGTTTCCAGAGGTAATGATGTGCCACGGGGAGCCTTTTGCAGATTCATCTGCACTGTACACTGCTGACTGGAATATAGAACGCACTTCAAAAGGCCTCAGTGAGACAAGAATAAATCCAACTCAGGCTGGAGTTACACTGTGAGAATAATTGTACAGCATCAACAGGACACTGGAGCCTCTGTTATTATTGTAGTTGTCCCATGTTGATTACCATATAGCAGTGCCTCTCTTTATGTTAATGCATCTCTTTAATAAAAAGGACACCTATTGCCTAATATAGATGGCTTGCTGAATATTTTACAAAAGACCTGTATAAGAGGGAATCCATCAAGCCCAACGAGGCAACTCATTCTTCCTGGCAGAGCTGCTTCTGACCTTGCCAGGTGGTCTCATCATATCACAGATTAACTTCCCTGATGACTATCGCCTCTGATGCTAATACCCCGGCTTCCCCAGGCTGCCTACTTGAATACACAAGAGATTCTTATTTTGTTTCTCTACTGCGAAAAAAAAAAAAGTAAAGAAAATGTGATGCAATTAAAATGTAATTATACTGTATTGAACAATGTTCCCTGCTGCAAAAGCACTTGACAGGATCTGTCAGCCCCCGGGGACAAATCTGGCAGCAATGAAAGATGATTCAAGATCATTGTTTGTTATTGCTTTGAAATAATGAATCAGCAAAGACCAAAAAAAACCACAGACACATGTGGATGTCTATCAAAGTCTTAGGCACAAGGGTAAGAATTAAGTTTCTCTATTCTGAGCTCCAAGCCTCTTTGTCTCATTCTGAAGGTCATCTCTTGTTTACGCTGCCCAGCTTTTGTCCTTCCTGGGCCTCCATCCCACATCCCGTAGCCCTGGCCACTGCTCCATGCTGCAGCGCAGTTTAATCTTCCAAATGCAGTGACGGGCCAAGCCGAGCAGCCCCCGGAGAGGCACCGAGGTGTCCAGCAAAGCATTTCCAGCTCTGGCACATGCGAACACACTGACTGAGGTGTCACGACTACATTAGTGATATTCCTGTCACTTGGCCCGCACTCTCCGATGAAGCTGTTACCATAATACTCAATATGGACAGCATCCACTCTCTCTCTCTTTTTTTTTTTAAACGACACCCGCAATGAATTGTGAATTCTTAATTAAAGCTGCTATGAGTAAATGCTGAGACATCAATGTATATTCATTTGTTCCCCACTGAATCACTGATCTGATTTTTTTAAAGACAATGCACTCCTTTCACATTTGGCCTAATGGTGGCTAATGATACAGTATCAACCTTGAGAGAGGTGCTGCTGCTGAACTCATCTGTGTGAGAGAGCTGGGTCAGTTGAGTGGGATGGAGAGAAATGGAAAGGCTCCTCCGCTAATGACATTTAAAGCCATTATTACCATGACTGTAACACCCAGAGAGAGTCTCCCTGTGTAACTGCTAAATGATCAAGTGAGAGCTCTTAACCATATCAGTTTGTTATTAAATGTCAACTGTCAAGGTCAGCGCTGTGACATCCCAGCGGCTGCGGTACAGTGAACAGCCTGCAATCTTTGGTCTCATTGAGTGTTTTTGCTTAATGTGAGCTTCGTGCATACTAAAACATTTTAGTGGAAGATTAGCAAAAATACTAAAATAAGAATATAGATGAAAATATCTCCATTTATTCAACCCTTTCTGTGTCCAACGTACTTAAATGAAGCTAACAGGCGTCTGTGAAATCAATGGCGACAGGAAGAAAGTGTTTGGCATCCTTGTAGGATCGGCTTTGGCTCCAGTCTGTGACAAATGTGTGTGGCTTCTTCGTGTTGCCTCTTCAAATGTATTCACACAGGTAAAAGTAAACCCCAAGAGAAAGTGTTTTGATGCTTAAAGCAGTTATTAACAGAAAGGATTATATTCTAGCCACGTTTAGAGCACAGAGCTCTTCTCTTTCATTAACCTTCAAGGATAAAATTCAATTCTTCTATGAGACAACTCTCTCCTCATGTGAAAATCTGTAGCTGAATCAGTCTCTCTCAAATGGCAGAGTAAATCAATCTTTACCTTATGTGGTCATTTGTCCTGTTGTGTTTTAGTACACTGAGCACCTAGTAGGGCTGTGTATTGAATATATGTCTCCTAGTGGGGTCAAACCACTCTGATTGGTGTTAAGACTTATCCAGCCATTATCTAGCCAGTTTTCCAGTTTTTCTTCCATCTCAACAAATGCTTCCCTGCTTCCCGACCAGCTTATAGTTCCCACTCCCGCTCTCCTCCCTCCCCCTGCAGACTCTGCAGTGCAGATCTCTCCTGCTGATAGCTGCAAATCCCAAACGTGCCAGCAGAGGCCTGCCTGCCTGCCTGTTCTCACACTTCACAGAACCTGGCCATGGCACTTAGAGAAAGCCCCGCTATGTTCCTCTAGCTCCCTGAACGGTCCGCCGCCCACACCATTCACACACCCTCTCTACCTCCACTGATTCTCCCTGTGCAGGAGCAAAGGTCCTTGCCGGCAGCAGAGGCGAGAGCATCAGGCTTGTGTTGGTTTGCCACGGTGGTCGTGCAGCTGTCGGGAGACTGAGGTAAGAGAGCGAGGTCTGTCTGAGTAGCGACACCTTGGTGGGAGTGCGCTGCAGCGCTCTGCCTCAATGATTCAAGAGGTAAACAGATCAATCACTGATACACACTTCAGAGGAAGTCTTCTCCTTGTCTTACTGTCTGCTGGGACTCTGCTTCTTGATGAATATGAATTGACTGGTGCAACTTACTTGTTCTGTTATGTTCATTATCAATCATTACAGTGCAAAGTCCTTGTTTAGCTATGAAACATGTCTAATCAATAGCTTTTTTCATTTGCATAATCCCTCTTGCTAAGGTGAGTTATGGTTTATCCCCAAAAATCAGACTAAAGGTGAAAGTATGATTTCTGTATTTTGGGTGAATTGAACCTTAACTTAATCTCTTGGATACAGATGAATAACAAGCGAATAATGCAAAACCTTTGCTCGTCTTTAAACTTGTTTATGCCTGTCACACAGCATCAATCATTGAATCAATACCTTAATAAAAATAAATCCTTCAATCCCATGTTGACTTATTTGATTTGTCATTTCTGACAAGTAAGTCAAGGGCGGCGTCTGTATTAGTTTGTACAATTTCTAGGAATTTGTTGCAAACTATAAACTACAAATGTCACATTACACTGTCATGGCAGACAGACAGTCAGAGAGACAGGTAGCACGAGACAGTCAGCAGTCACTGTCTTTGTAGTCTCTGACAGACAGTGGGAGTCCGTGATACTTGGCTGTGACAGCTTGGTCAGGCCGAGCTGTCAGTCAGAGGCCTTTCAACACACCAGAGCAGGCTCATCCGACAAGCCTGTCCCACCCAATAACGCAGCAGAGAGACAGGTGGAAAACACACCCTGCTGCCTCAACCACCTGATAGGTGGGACCACATGGCCTGAGAGGACAAAGGCCCAGGAGGGCAGACAAGGGCGGGTCGGCTGTTACTGATCCTGCGCTCCTTAATTCCTGACTCGTTTCTCCTTCAACCTCAAAGGACAACAGAGCAACTTCCTCACTGGAACGCAAACTTGTTTGTCACCGGGCCTGACCTGCCCAGCTGGTTCAACAGATGCTCATGATTCGGGTCAATGCTGCGGCCCCCTGATGCCTCGTTGGTTAGCGACACAAAAAAACACAGCGTGCAAGCAAGCAGGGTGTGCTTGTGTGTATTTGTGCACTGTGTGTTAGAGCAACGCTAGAGCAATTACTCATATTTGGCACCGGGTACACTGCACAACAGTATTTTGCCCAGCTTTGAAGCATCTCTCACCCCCCCCCCACAACAACAGTGAAAACTTCATGACTGACCTGCAGTTTAACATGGTGGCAGGAGTCCAAGCACTTTCTGCAACAAATCAATATTTAAAAGATTGGCTTCAGCGTCCCTGTTGAAGTAATGGATAGGCAACTACCATAGGTGTACACTCAGAGCGTCTGCCCAAACAGCGCATTCTCTCCCTCGCTGCACCCCAAGGCCACTGATGATGCAGGGACTCAGACAGACATAAACCTGACTTAAGACTCCGCTATTTTTATCTTACACCTTAACCTTCCCTTTACGTCACTGCTGTAAAACACCTATACCGGGTGACGATTGATCCTTTTTCTTTTCTTTTTTTTTTAAAAAATGGTATAGGCTAAAGGAAGTTTATCAAACGAGATTTAGAGGAAGTGAACTGCCAAGTCAGTCATTTTCACAGATGAAATAGCAACGAAGCACACAGCACACTTTTTTTTTTTTTTTTTTGCTGACACTATTTCCAGGCTGCTCACAATTACTACAAGTGCTTGTAGGCATGGTGGGGATATTTTGTTATTTCAGCTTTGTAAGAATTAGCCTACCAGGTGCACCGCAACTGTACCATCTGGTCCACTGGCTGCATCAGACATTTGGGGAGGATAGGCAGCCGTCCCGCATCCCGAGGAAAGCTTTCGGATCAACTCAAATTTAGGATTATAGCTTAGAGCTTCTTCTTCACACTCTTTTTGACAGCGGATTTTGCTCAAAGATAGAGTACCACCACTCTGTTACACAAGTCCCTCTCATATATAAAAAGACAAACAAGAGATGCAGTGAGGAAGTCATGGCAGCAAACCTCAAATGACCTTATACAATAAATCAATTTAGCTTTAACAACAGGAATCCATCTATTTTAATGTCTAATCTCATTCATTTTAATACAAACTGATCGTGCACACACACACACACACACAAACACTCTGCATTTGATAAACCTGAGCAAAAGCCTGAGCCATTCACTGTGCTCTCATCAAGGGAGAAAGGTCTGTTTCACTTGCTTTTGAAATGGATTTAGACAGAAGAAGAAGAAGCCTCTGACTATCTTCAAAGTCAACACCAATTACATTCAAAGGATGAAAGTAACCTTTTAATGGAGCTCGGAAAGACAAACCCCAACGCAAACGTCATCGCTGCTTCTGATCATCTTTTAACACCTCCGATGCAGGTCAAACATACATGTACTGTATGTTTGAGCTTTTGCTTTGGCAGACATAGCCTCATCTCCAGAATGAGGTTGTTGGTATTCATGCGCTGCCTGAATTCGCATTTACATACAGATATGATGCATACAAATGAGTACAAGATTGTATTTATGAATCTGCTTGAAGTAAACATGTTATTTTTGTGTTCAACATTTATGACTCAGGTTCCTATGTCCTTTGTCTGACTTTAGTGTTTTAAAGCTGTAACCTCACAGTATTTCTCTCTCATCTGCTCAGTGGTAAATCTGCCCTAACTTTTGCAATGAAGACTAAATGCTTTATTTTAAGTGAGTGACATAAAACGCTTCTTAATAATTTCCCACAATTCACTGGTTAATATCTGTGGTCAGGTGCATTGGCGCCTTGGGAGAGGCCCCTAATAGCAGCTGGTGAAATATGACCAGCTTCCTGGGGGACTCGTAGACACTGAATCAATTTTAAGGGAAAAAAAAAAGAAGCCTGCTCTGTTGCAAAGCACGTAACGAAATTACAGAGATTAAAGGGACTTTTATGAACTTCTTCCCAAAGTCTCTGACGACACAGGAACAACACAGACATTCCCTGAAGACATCATCGCTAAAAATGCATTTTTTCTTTTTAAAAGAAAAAAAAAAGGAATCAATAATTATCATCCATGGGCTGCTGGCTGGATGAATCTGTCTCAAGGACACATACTAGGAGGAAGATACTCCAGATGAAAACAGTGAATCAAACTTGTGGCTGCAGGAGACAGAAAGAGATACTCAGAAATGGACTTCTGTTACAAAATCATATCAAGCAACGTTAAAAGAACAGAATGACTCTGCCTGATGATGGATTGTTGTGTTGCTAGCCTCCAGATAACAATTGTACCACTAAGTCTGATGCCAAAATTGATCAGTGGTGGTTCCACCTTTCTCTCAAAGCAAATCAAAGCTGTTAACTTGATAGTCCCTGAAGACATGTCGGTGATCTAGAAACAGCCCCGAACGCAGGAAAAGTACTGCAAATTAGACTCCGAATTCAGTTTAGCAGAGCTAAAATATGTCACTACATCTGTTCAGTTTTGTACTTGCTGGGACAGCCAGTCTGAGGTGGAAATGTAAATGTGAACTGGACACAGAAGTTAAAAAAAAAAAAAAAAAAAAAAGTAGAGACAAAGTCTTTGACAGTCGGTGCAGGTTGTTAGTGAGGAGAACAGAGGTTTTTGGTGGTGGTGTTACATAAGCAGCGGAGTCTCTGAGAAGCTGCGTGTTGATCCGCTGTGGCCCCCTGTGATTCCCTTCTCCTTCAAAGCAGCTGTTGAAATGGGGAGCCGAACGCTCACATCACAAAACCTACAGCTTTGACTCCCTTAAACAATTTACAATACCGTATCACCCCCCAACACACACACAGATCAACAATCCTTTCTCTATCCACGGCCTGAGGCCACACCATGGTTTCCTGTTAATTCTTTATATAGAAGCTTGTCAAATAACAGCCTGCTGCCATCTCAGTTATTCTGAAAATAAAATATTCACATTCACACTAATAAGCTTAAAAATCTTTGGTAATCCAGCAGCGGTGATTATTTGGAGGTTATCCAGAATGCCTTGCGCTGACTGAGATGGCTACAGCATCTTGTTTTGTTAATTTGTTAGATTTCTGCAGTGTCCATATAAAACAGCAGGAAAGTTCCTCATTCATATTCCAGCAGCTGGTCTAGTCATAAATTATGAATAATGAAGTATTTTCAGTTAATAGCCCAGACCGTCCTGTTCTCCTACACCTGGAGCAGAGACACAGTTAAGCCTCAGCGATGCGTCGTACTCAGCAGGCTCTGTGAGCTCAAGCGTTACTTAAACGGAGGATGAGAATTAAACAGGTATTTATGTGTTTGTCTTTGCCATTAACATTTGCATCAAATACAACTTTTTAGAGGCTACACTCATTTTGGCAAATTAGCTCCACTTTGATATTTGTCACCAGTCACCATGACTGTTTATTTGAGCACTGCACAAAGGTAAAGCGGGGCGGCGCGGTGATGCAGTGGTTAGCACCGTCACCTCACAGCAAGAAGGCTCTGGGTTTGAACCCCCCTGGGGCCTCTCTGTGTGGAGTTTGCATGCTCTCCCTGTGGCTGCCTGGATTTCCCTCCAGGTTCTCCAGCTTCCACCCACAGTCCAAAGATATGCACATTTAGGTTGATTGGTGACTCTAAATTGCCCGTAGGCATGAGTGTGAGTGTGAATGGTTGTTAGTGTTTATATGTTGGCCCTGTAATGGACAGGTGACCTGCCCAGGGTGGACCCTGCCCTCACCCAGCGTCAACTGAGATTGGCTCCAGCCCCCTCCCAGCAACCCTGATGGATAAGTTGTGTAGATAATGGATGGACAAAGTTAAAGCTACCAGCAACCTTCTCCTGACATAATCGGGTATCTAACCACAGTCATTTCATCTGCCAAGACTATTTTCATGTGCCATGTGATGAATGTATCATGAAAAAAAAATAGAGATAGGCGAGTATTGGGAGTGAAGGTTTGCACATACAAATGGCTTATTAATTACATTTAAGTATTTCCTTTTCAGTTATGTGAAAGACGAGATTTCCCAGGGTTTACCTCAGATGCTTGGCGATAATGCCGTTCTGTTTAAAAGTGCCGTGAAATCAGCAGCCAATTCAGTGCTCTGTGCTCACGCCAGAGACATTCAGCAGTCCTCTGCCGCTGAGGGGTAGATTAAAAAATGCATAACATCTCTCCTTTTGCACAAAGCTGAGGAGAACATCCAAGGAGACACACTGTACAGTTGGGAAGAGGGCTGTGACAACATACCCGCTGAAGAAGTCATGACAGGCAAAGGGGGAAACACACCACACGTGCAAGGAGTCAGAGACGAGCTGTGCCTTCATGATGTGAGTGGGAAACCTAATTGTGCTCCTGCAGATCGGAGGGACCCTCACACACACACACACACACACACACACACACACACACACACACACAAAGCAGGGAGACCCCCACGTAATGTAGGCACCACGGAAGAACAGTCCCCTTCAGAGCCAGTTGCATGGACCGTTAACATGTTTGCTGCTGGGCTCATATCCCAGCCGCTCTGTCGTGATGCTCTGCTATTTTTTGCTGCCTGTGTTGGGTGGGTGGAGGGGTGGGGTGGGTGAGGGTGTATTTATGTGTGTATGTATGTGTGTGTGCGTCTGTGTTGGGGGGTGGGGAGGGGGGAATCCCTGCTGCAATAACAACTTAAGACCCTCCCTAAGGAGCAGTAAAATTTAGCATAGGCTTCATCAGCCCAGCATGAGTCAAAATCAGTGCGTCAATAACGTAGTAATTTGTAACATGCGACAACATATGAGGCTGAATTTTTTTTTTTTTTTGGGGTGGGGGTCTGCAAAAATCCAACGATTGCAGAAAAATAACAAATACACAATGCAATTAAAACATTGCACAGTGCATTTTGGCGGCATTTATGTGCAGAAATAACAAGTAGGATTCTGTCCGATTCCCATTGAATGTTGCATCATAGATCTCGGTTAAGATTTTCTAAAGTTGATGTCTGTCTTCGAGAGAGAGAGAGAGAGAGAGAACAGTCTTGAATGAGATATTAGAGTAATATTAAAGATGAAATTCTCCCCTCTCTCACACATACACACAAACTCTCTCTCTCTCTCTGAGATCAACAGAGGGATGCTGCTAAATTTAGAGAAAAGAAAAACAGGGAACCCAAAAGGCAGAAACAGCAGCCACCCACCCACCGAGCCACCCCCCTCATCCTCCTCCTCCTCCACCCCCGGTTTGCGGGGGGTTTGCATGCGGTCTGAGCGGAGCTGAACTCCCCCTACCTTCCACCTTGGTGAGGGTGAGCACCGGGCTGTTGCAGGCGGACAGCGGGGCAACCCTTGCGGAGTGTTTCTTCATGATGATGAGCTCGGATGGGCTGAGCTCTGAACCGCTTCGACTACATCCCTGACGCTGATGTGGTGCAGACACCAGACCTCTTGACGGGACTCTTGATCTTCCTGGAGCCGCTCTCCTCCTGTTCTCTGTCCCCTTGAATCCATCCAACTCCCCTGTTGATGATTTCTCTCTCTCTCCCTGCCTCTGTCGTATCGTATCTCTCCCCCCCCCCCACCCACCCCCTCTTTCCTCCACTTGCCTTCCCTCCCCAAATCTGCTGTATCCTGCGCGTCCTGGTTGGTCTCTCCTCACGTACAGTTTTGACAGTTGCTGCAATTCGCCAGCGTCACACATCCATCGCCCCCCCCCCCCCGCC
>CM076659.1:8134300-8153037 GCA_038496675.1 Rachycentron canadum | reverse complement strand
CCCTACAGCATCTCATACACCACCCACCGCCCTCTGTCCCGAGTCAATCGTGCTCCTCTGTCCCCCCCCCCACACACACACACACACCTCGGTGGCCGTTGTCCCTCCCGGGCTGAGGAAGCTCCGCATGGGACCGACTGGACGCGGCGCACGACTCGGGAAACTGGTCTATATATGGACCCTGTGACAGATATAATGGGACAAATGCTATTGAAATGGTCGGGGTGCATGCGCGTGTGTGTGCGTGCGTGTGGCATAAACACTTGGCACTAATTGGCACGGTTTCTACACTAAATGAAAATATAATGAAATTTTATCCTCTGACCACGTGGGATCCGCGCAATTGAGGCCCATTGAGAGTCCCCAGACCCCACTTTGGAATACAGTCCATTAAATGGGCTTCACATCTGTTTTTCCTCCTCAATTTCTCTTTATGAATTTAATAAGAGTTTCACTTGAACGCGAACTGCCATGCAATCGGACATTAGCGCAGAAACTGTGAAGAAAACCCAAATCAAAGACAAGATGTTTCCTGGAAAGGTCTTATATGGGTCTTCAGATGTATTACTCAGCATAGGTTGGTGTTAAGAGCTTATCAAGGAGCATAAAGATCATTTCATAGACTCAGTGTTCAGGGATGATTGTCCGCAATGTAAAAAAAACCACCCCAGTTTATATGAATTGGTTTTATGCTGCTGATGATATGAGAATACGCCCTTAAAATAGATCCATCAAATGAATCACCCCTCTCTCTTTTTGCATTGCTGTGTGGCTATCTGGGTTTGATATTGATTGATATCGATTGCAGATAATCCATAAGCATTTAGTCGCGGTTCATTTGGTGACAGTTTGGTTTACTCCTAGTAAAAGCAGCCGTGACTTACAGGCCTTCAAGAGACACTCACTGAATGATTACATTGTGTGTGTACGAAACAGTCGAGGAACTGGTGTCTGTTTGTGCAGCTAAACAAATCCACATTGCACAGTAGGTTATGTTCGGTTTTCATTAGCTGTAACGCAATACACATCCGACATTGCGTAAATAGGGTGAGCAGTAAACACTAACAACAAATGGCAAAGCTCTGGATTACATGCTGCATTGCTTCATGTGACTCCACCACGGGCTACATATGAATGAAATGTAAATAAACTTAGTGCCGATCCATAAACTGTAGCCCTACACGTATCCAGTGTTTGACTTTGCTGGCGTCACCGCAGTTCAAGTTGTTCTGGTAGACTCTTTGCGACGGGTAACATTTTCGGCTCATATTTCGAGGTAATATGAGGTGTTGAACACACTGTTAGTTCCCTCCACCGACAACAGAAATTGGTTTTCAAAGCTGAAGTGACAATTCAGAGATTCACATCAAGTTCCATAGCTCTTTAAAACTGAGAGCTGTCCAACCAACAGCTTCTGAAATTGCGTCTGATACCCCTTTCTGCTATCATGTCACTCCATGTGTCGCCCGCGCTTTTCTCCTGAGAAAAACCATTATACGCAAACAAATAATACACCAGAGGAAAAACAGATTGCTGTCAGTGGTATAGTACAAATTGAACTGCTCGGTATTGATTGGAGAATGCCTCTGCTGTCCCTGTGACCCCGCTTTAATGCCCTTAAAGACATAAATATGTGTGTCGGCAGTGGTTCATCCTGCATGTGTGTGTGAGTGCGGTGTGAGCATGGGCATGCCTGAAGGGAAGCTGCACTGAATAATTCACTGCTAAGACTCTACCTCACACTCAGGCAAGAATCCCCTGCCCTGGCTAACTAGGACAGGCAGCTCTAAAAAACACTCTGCCCAGACCCATTTTGACGTCCCTCAGCAACAAAATCCACCGAATCCTCTTCTATTTTCCGCTGCTTCCCACTCCTTTTATGTTTGGGTTTGAAAATGGGAAATGTCAGGAACAGCGGATGGGAGCTAATGGATGAAGCGCAAGAAGTCGCAGTGAACGAACTAAAAGGGCAGTGCAGGATGTTTGATGGATAAACATTATAAACACGTCACCTATGAATTATATTGTTTCGCGTGACAGTGAATGATTCCAGTTTTTCTCGTGTGTGTCCGTGTGAGTCACATTTGGGCTCTGCAGCTGCCAGCTGTCTTTGGAAACAGCTTAATTTCGTCAATTTTCGGAAGTATGGAGACTCAGTTTGAGGAGCAGTCGCTATTATTGATAGAAAAGACGGGGAGGTGGAAATAGGTGGAGCGGGTGAGATCATTAAAAGATCCCAGTCAGTGACTCATAGACTTTTATCTGCGAACACGGAGGAGGATCAAACCGGTCCACGCTCTTAGACACCACATGACAACTCTCTCTCTCTAACACACATTCACATACTGGATATGAATAGGGATAAGCGTGTATGAGCAATAAAGAAGTGTAAAAAGCCAAATCCTTTGAGGTTCCTGCATCAGCGCAGCCCTCTGAATCCCTAAATCTACCCAGAGACTGATGGAAGCAGATCCAGGCCCAGAGGCGATTATTCCTCCATGTACAGTTTAATATTTTAGTCCACTCCAAGGAAAGGCTTGCATTTTTTTAAACGTTTGTTCATGCTAAATAATGAGGGAAGTCATAGTTATTATCCAGGTCAAAAAACCAGCACTGCTACAATGTTATCAACCAAACATGGAAATGCTCATACACAGCCTTTCTGGGACATGGTAACAGCAACTAGAAATTAAGGGATATAATAACTCTAAACAATGGCGCTGTCAGGTTCCAACAGAGAAAACTGAGGTGGATATGGGGATTTCGTTGTGAGGTTGATCCCCCAGGAGAAGAGTAATGAGAGAGTTATGGATATTATTGATAGATAATCAATATATATATATATATACACTCAATCAATATATATATGTATATGGACATGAAAAGCGCAATGAGCATATCCGTTTCAATGCAAAATAACGGATTTGAGCCTCCAGCCATCTTTGTATTAGGCTGTGTTTGGCTTTCCAAGATTGAAAGTCATCCAAAAATGTAAGTATTAAAGTCACAGTATAGTTGAATTTCTTCACATGACAAGAGTCTACAGCCCTATCAGCCCTATGGCATAATGCTGCTTTGAGCTGGATGCTAACATCAGCATGCTAACGTGCTAATAATGGCAATGCTAACATGTTGATGCTAACAGAAGTTTAGCATTTAAACACATAAAGTACAAAAGAGGCTAATGGAAATGCCAATAGTTTTGCAGGTAATGTTAAGTAACACAGTGAAATCTTAACCTTATGATGGCAGTCAAGAGAAGGTAATGGGATGAAGAAAAACATCACTGCACAGTTAGCAGGCTGGTATTGCATATGCTAGCATGTAAAAAACCAAAAAACAAATAAAGCTCTTTGTTTTTCTCCTTCCTTCTTTCATAGCGCCCTCCACACATCCAAAAGATCAAGAACCATCCTCCATCCATTTCCAATAGATCATTCGGTTGTACGCTGATGACGGTGTGCTCCTTGCTCGTGAAATAGACATTGATGATCAGGGGGTCTTTCACATCCTCATGTTGGACATGATGCATGGGATGAAATGTAAGTACACAAGACAGAGCTTAAGAGTGAGAATGTGCAATAGTTCATTCCTAAAAAAGTGAAACTAAGTGGAAGTAGTACTAGATTAATCTCAAAATCCAGCCCATACATCTTTTCACAATTACAAATCAGAGGTTTACTGTAATCCTACAGAGCAGGGTGGGAAGAAGAAAAACAAAGTGATCTGAAAATCAGTTTTATTGATTATGTATAAAAGTGCTTCAGCTTCAAACCACACTGCACAGGGCCATTGATAGTGGACAATGATTGACTGAAATGCAAATTGTTACTAAAAATGAATGATTTCTTGCTATTTGAGCTAAACAAACCAATACTGCCAATATGATTAAATGTGTCCAGCATAATTAGTGTACAGTAGCTATCTGTTGAAGCAGATGATTAGAGCTGTTGTAGTTGCCTCTTAGCCAAAACATTAACAGATTTTATTGGCATTTAGTATCCAATGACACAGATAATCCTGATCTAAGACAAATCAATTTTTTGTCTTACACCAATAACAAGCGCTTAATGTGAGCTTTACTCAGCTGAAATTAAGGTAGCTTGGAGACAGACTCACTCCTGGCCAGAGTCAGGAGTGAGTGTGGTGTGGTGTAATCTTTCTTTGACTTTCACACAGAAAAGGTCAGATTTATTCACTTACAATTTGTGTTCAAAACTGGCATAAACAAAAATCAATCACAAAGGTTAACATTAGAATAGTCATTATTATTTGTCTGATCTGGCCAGGAGGGACACATAATTTTTATGTTTATGTTCGATGAATAAAATGAGGACAAAAACATAGCTTTTTAGTGTCTAGCTTTACATTATCCTTCAATATAATGTCACTCTTTCAGTCTGTCAATTTGGTCCACTATGAAATATCTCAACAACTGTTGGATGAACTGCCATGCAAGACTTTGCAGATATTCGTGGTCCCCACAGGATGAAATACATAGAATTTGGTGTTCCTCTGAATTGTCCTCTTGTGCAACCAAGTCATTAGCATTTTTAGCCTTTAGTGAAAAGTCTCAGCAAATTTGCAACAGATATTCATGGTCTCCAGAGGATAATGACTTTGGAAATTGTCTGACATTTCCTCTTGGGGTAACAAATTAATCAAAATTTTCACTTAGCCAGTGGTATCTCAACATGTACCTATGCAAAAATGTTTGTAATTCAGTCTACGGTAGAGACTTTCATGGTTTCCAGATGATATATTTATGATTTTGATCATCCCCTGGTTTTTCCTCACGCAGAAATATAAGGTTGAGTTGTGGTCTTGACAAAAAGTGTACAGATTTTGTATGAATTTTGCATAATTGTGTTAAACCTTGCACACACATTCATGTCTGCTTCAGGATGAATTGTAACAATTTAATAAAACCCTCCAATCATACTTGTACTTGTTCTCACTGATGACATAACAGATGGTGAGCAGGGTGAACATCATACCCTTTAAACGTGGACCTCTTATCATCATTATGTGCGTGTTAGCATGCTAAAGCTAGCTTGAAGCACAGTTGACATACAGTATATTGTCGCACACTGGCAATAAAAAATAAACTAGTTCGATTTGTTTTTTAACGCTTCTTTTTTAGAAACTTTTCACAGTTCATTAAAAATGATCAGACATCATCACACACGTGAGGTTGAGTAAATGAAAAATAAAATACAATTGGTACTTTAATTTTAATAACACTATTAATCTTAATGGTGTGATGATTAATATTAATATCAGATATTTGGAGTGTCCTCCTTTAGATAAACTGAAGCGAGGATTTCAATGTTTGCATCTCTGAAGAGAAAAGTTAGTGAATATTTAATCTGTGAACCATCTCTGCCTCTAATGTTCCGGTCCAGGTCACTTGTGGCTCTTGCTTAGCATGGAAAACAGGTAGTGAAGCTGTAAACATGAGAGCTGGGGGTTCATTACAAAACTGAAGAGCAGCCTGCCTCGCTGCCCTCAGACTTAATAACAGCTCCCATGGTGGCGAGGTGGGGTAGGTGGGTCGTGGCTCAGAGTTTTAAATAACAGCTTGTTTCAAGTACAAGAAAGGTCAAGTCAAATGAACTTTCCCTCTTCCTGGAGTATATACACCTTCAGAGCAGACACAGCTCATCTGTGGGTGCAAGCGGCTGTCAGGGTACTGCGACCAACAGCAGTTTAACGGATTAATGGACTCGACGGGGTCCCCTGGGGGGGTAGGAGGGAGAAAATAGTTGCCAGTTTAGTTACATTGCAGAGGTAAATGGCGACTCAGACTTGCATTGATTTTTCATATAGGCTTGAAACCTTTACTCTTCCAAATGCTCCTACATAGTAACTGACACTACACATTCAAAAATGTTTTAAGAGAGAGCGTGAATTAAAACTGCGGCTGTTGGTTATTTTGTAATTATAAGAGAATCTCCACATAACACATACCAGATTTTTAATGAGTCTTTTGCAAATCAATCCCATGTCTGGAAGATCAATACCTCTGTGAATTCTTGTAATATATCTTCTCTGCAGGAAAAGAGCAGCATGAAATTATATGATGGAATAAACACTGTCAGTCAACTCCAAGGACCTCAGTATAATTAAGGCCTGGTGCTGCTGTCCACGATGATTTGCAGTTATGTGGATATGCAGATATGCAGTATATAGTAATCTCTTTTGTCTCTAGTAGCTGGATTTGTATTCAGTGGTAGCTCAAGCAAGTTCTAAGCTTTCCATAGATGTTTGGGCAGCATAACTAAACTACACGAGTATGATAACATCCACTATCATCCATCTTAGGTAAAACTAAATGCAAATAGAAAGCGATTCCAAACTTTGCCAAAAACTGACAAATATCAACACCTGCTGTTGTCTCCTCCTCAATGCACAGATTATTCATATTATCACAATAATCACATATTCATATTGGTCAAATTCACATGCATGCACTGTTCCGCATATGCCATCTTATACAAATGCAAATAAACTGTCTGATGGGGCACCTGTTTGTGAGAGCCATGGACAGTTAAGAGAGCTAATAATCTCCTCCGACTCTTGTCGAGAAGAAAGACAGAAAGAGCGAGAGTGCCACTTTAAACTAAGGTGTGACTTCCTCTAAATTACAACCAAAGCTAATAAAGCCCAGCAACATCTATTAAATGCCATCAAGTTGCAATTCCTCCTGATAGCCCTTATAATCACACTCTAACCCAGTGGTCCACACTTAATCAGGGGGAGTGAGTCACCATTAAATTTACATCTCTCCAGAGTCAATCCAAGAATCAGCACCAGGCAGCACATCTCTCCTTTCCAATTAAGGTTGTTTCAGAGGTACAACTTGTGATATGTAACAGTTTGATTTGTGGTGCAGATGTGCGGGCAGACCAACAGGTTTTGGTCCAGTACCTGTACAACATGTGGGCAGTGATGCTTAAAAGGAGAGTATATACTCCTCTTAACATGCACAGTACTGACATGCCTCTACTTTAATGGGTAACGGGTGAGTTTCTTTGGGTTTTATGGGTTTATGGGTCAGTTAAGCCACTGAATCTTGCCTTGGCTGTGATAATAGAAGAGACTGGACAGAAACAGGAAAAATGTCCTTGTTAATTAGTGGTCTCAACATAATTACCACCAAGTCTCCCCTAAGCACTTTCTGTATGCATCATCTTCACAAATACAGCACATACACTGTATTTTCTAATGTTCAGGAATCAAACTGCCAACAAGCCTCTAATATCTTCCTGCTATTCCTAATAAATCTTCTAATGAGCAAGAGGAGCACGGTTATTTACTGGTTTAAAGGAATCTTAAGTAAGCTCTATCACATTGCCCTTACAGAGCCAAGTTAACTTCCATTCATTAGAGGAACAAAGAAACTGACCCTTGCACCCCGACTACTGGTTAAAGAGTGAAATTACCCTTGGCAAATAATATTCGCTGATCTCTCTAATAAATGGCGCTTGCTCCCTCTGTTGTCAAACCACAGTATGACTATTCAATTTTCAAGGTTTACTAGACAGGAAATACAGCCTGAATAACTTCTAGGATATATTTTGATAAAGTTGTTTTTCATTTTGCACCTGTCCAGTATTGAACTTTACATTTAATGCATTTTTAACATTGAGATCTCTTTTCTAACATTGAGAAAAAAAGATACCAGGTGTGATTTGCTGAAACAGGGCTCATCTTTAAACTACACTTATCTCACTGTGCTTAACATTATTCAAATTGTTCTCAATTGCTGTAATTACAGGGCAGCATTTCCAAAAGCTTCTCTCTGCCACTTGCATTTATATCAGGCTATTACCCAAGCTTGAAGTGTGGGCATAAATTTTAAACATTTTGTGATGTAATCCTTTCAATTCTACAGTCAAAACTTTTTTTGTGAAAGGAAAATAGACTCTTGGATGGTGCATTTTCTTCCAGCTGGGCATCAAATGATTTATAGATACGGCCTCAAAAGGTGTAGAAAACTAGCATGTTTTATGTGCTGAGACAATTGTGTATGATCCAAAAGAAAATGGAAACATAACGTAGCCATACATGTAACACAAACAGCCTTGATTTGACACCAATTATTGACAAACCCCTGGGGACAATATTCTGACAGCAGAGCCTCCACTGTGCCTGTAGGGGGCACTGTCACCACGTGTACACAGTGATGACAGTCTGACATGAAGACACCTCTGAGTTTGAGGATGGAAAAAAAAAAAAAAATGACCAAGAAATCAAACTGCAACCCAGCAGTGGAGCAAAAAGTGGGACAGCAGTAATGAAAGGTGATGAAGTGACCCACATTCACTGAAAAAACACACACACACACACACAATCTGTGCAGCAATAAAAACAGACACACACATTCAGAGGCACACAGCCAACACAACGAACCCCAGATGAACACCCCACTAAGGTGAACACACATACACAGATGAAAAGTAGTAACAAACAAGTGTGACAGGTCCCTGTGATGTTACTTCTCTCCTTCTCTTCTCTTTCATGTCCTTTCTGCGGACATTGTTAGGACTCACATTTGAGCCACTCACTCCCGTGTTTGATCTTTTCAAGGTACATCCTTCATAGTGAGGTGACGAAAGGCCATAGTGAGTCCAGAGTGACCTGAAAAAGCACCGATAACTCTATTAGCAGCCATGTGGGCCTGTAGTGCATTTCTGAAAATGGAAATACATTATTGAAAATAAGCTACAAGGGTGGCTTATTGGGTTGAATACAATTAGTAAATGGGTTTTTAGAATGATCATTTTGATGTGCAGAGCTCCAAAGACACCAAATCATGCTGCAGGTGAAGTGATATATTGAAAATACAGGGCTGCTGTTACTGTTTCCAACTCCCATTAAAAAGATTTAAACTATATCTGATCCGAATGATCTCTTTTACCTCCCTTTTAGCCACATGTCTCATAAATGGACTCTAAATAAACTCTTAAATGGAAACATGTTTTTCCTCCCAACCATAACAGATGGATCAAGGATGTGTTATATCACATTAAGCTAAAGAAGATGAGATTTTCCCTCATGGGTTCACAGAGGAACTTAGCTAAAAACATGGAGACCTTAACAGTTGTTACAGAGGATGAACTAAAGCCATAGAATGTTTTTCCTTCCTTTGTCTTTATGTAATGGATTTTATTTATTTACTTATTTTATGGGTCCTTGCACTTAACATACTATAGGTATGTATGCAGGCTTTCTGACTTCTCTTCCTTGTTTAGTTTTGACGGAAAATGTCAAAATCAAGGGTCAATTTTGTCAAATATGTATTTTCATCTTTGAGACAAGCCAAGTTTTTAATATTGCTGGACAATGGAGGCTTGTAGCACAGTTGTTAATATCACACCCCTCACACTGACGTCTTCTGAGTGATCACAGGCTCAAATGAACAAACAGTATTATTGGGGGTTAGTTGAATGTACCTGAATATGATCTATGATTTGGTGCACTTGCTATATATGAGGCATACAACGGCATGTGCATGGATAAACTTCAGTATAAGGCTGCGTTCGCATACGCACTGATGCAATGCAGGTTATTTTACATCCAGACAGTCAAAGAAGGTTCGTTAAAATGAGGAGTGAGCAGCAATGTGAAGTTCATAAGGGTTTTCTGAATTTCTTTTCTTCCCTGAATTTTTGATATTCTTTTATTGATCCCTGGAGCTGCAGATCTTCCTCTCTCCCTCTTTAGTTGAGTCAAGGCATTGAAAAGCCAGTATGTTACTGCTGGTTAAAAGGGTTGCACAAGGAGCGAGGAGTAATTTATGTTTCTGCATGATGCTTCAACATGTTCGGCCACGCAGGGGGATCAAACCTCTAACCTTTGCTTGGAGACACACTCACTAACTGCCTGGGCTAATCCTGTGACTCTTCATTAAAGCGACTAAAAAACACATAAATAAAAATAAAATAACATGGCCTGAGCCTGAGCAGGGATCAGGCCCCGGGTCCTGCAGCTGGGGGGAGGACATGAAGGACCTGTTGCCACCTTTCCCTCACTCACTCCTGCAGAAAACAGCCTAACTATCTCCCAGGGTACACAGGATCTTAAATGAGGGATTCAACTGAAGCTCCATCTTTGTGACACACGGTGCCGTAGAGACAGGCTGTTTGCACAAAGTTAATAACAGTAAAGTAACGCTACACCTCAATTATGCAGAGATTTGGCAATATGAATCATGTTGCTTTAACATAACTGAGGCTGGCAGACCAACAAAAATTGGGCAAAGGACTCTGCCTTTCCAGGTAAACAATTCAAAGCGAGGGAGTAAGTTCAAGTACAGAGAAAGAAACCAGTAGTCAAATACAGTTGGCAGCTGCGGCAACAATATAAAAGTCTTTCTCATGAAGTTAATTCTGACCTGAATAATCATGTCGTCATTAGGCTTCAGATATGTTATAAGTTTTTTTCTTTGAAGCGTGCCAGGTCCAGACAGGTTGCTTTCAACGCTCATTTCAACTGGTTTCTGATCAGCAGTGATCTTTCCACTTGCTATACAGCAGGTGGTTGGAGGCCCTTCAAAAGGCCAAAGACAGGTGTGTGTGTGTGTGTGTGTGTGTGAGTGCTGTCAGTAGTGTAAAATTCACACCCGTTCTCTCTCCTCCATCTCCACTTCTCAAACTCAAACAGTGCGAGCACCCGGGCAAATAGTGAGCAGTCATTGTCGGACGAAAATAGAACTTGATGCCCTTGTGTTCCCAAAGCTGTAAAAACCGCACAGCTTTGTACACTTGTTATGGGGGTTTTGCGGAGTCTCCGTCTTCTTTATCAGCTGGTGATGGAGTTGCCAAAAATGAGGCAATTTATCACTCCAGCAGGAGCAATTCTCATTACAGGGAAGTTTCCTCATTATAAGAGCAGTGTAATCAACATGGCTGACAAATGTCCCCTGAAATCACGCTTCATTCTCCTCTGTGAACACCAAGGAAACACTAAGGAAAAAGAGAAAGGTGCTCTACATCTGAGGGGTTTTATTTCTTTTAGACTATTTGACTGGATACTCAATTAGCCTCTAACAGCCGTGTGCATGAAAACTTAAAGCTCTTATTTACAGTAGACAATATAACGAACTCCATAACTCGCCATAAATCTGCTCGTCCCTGATTCATTTTACTAACATTTAATGTAATAAAATTCTGGGTGAATAGACAGCAAAAGCACTCTCAACTGCATATTTTACGGCCGCCACTAGAGAGGAAATGCAGTAATCAAAGCTTTTAAATTCTAGGTACAATTTTCAGTCATAAACAGATCTGTCAGAGTGCTGTCCTTAAAGCGTGGAGTGATTGTGCATAGTAAGTACTTGGGCAAATGGAGGCCTGTGCATTGGCTTGATTTGAATAAGCATTGTGATTAAGTGGTTGCTCTGTACATGTAGTGGGCTCAGGGATGTGGACCAGTCAACTCCCTGAGGGGGAGAGGAGGTTCAGGCCTTCCTGGCTCCTTCTGCACTCCTCCATTGGCTGTCGGCTCTCATCCATATCCACAGCTCCCTTAATTGCCTTGAGTTCCTGACCCACGTTGAATACTTTGTACGCTGGGGGGGGGGGTGTTATAATAATGACTTACAGTGACATGCACGGGTAAGACTCGCTTCCTTGGTGCACCAACAGACTATAGCCCATCGCAGACCTCTTAAACCTAATACTGAAATGAAACCCTCATGTTAAACTGTACACGATTGGTTCTCACAGAAAATGTTGTAGGTCTGGGGGCTGGAAGTCTCCCTGAAGACCATGGGACAATAAAACTTTCAGAGATGAAATGATTGGTTGGATAATTACTTGACAGACATTTTTTTTTATAAGCAAGTAATTTATTTCAGGGATTTAGAGCCAAAATAAATAGTCTATACACCACAGTCAATTAATGCACTTAATCTGCAACAATTTTCATTGCTGATTATTCATTCAAACCTATTTTAAAGTACCCTAGTTCAAGCTCCTCAGATGTGAGGATTTGCTTCTTTTCTTTGTATTATATGATAATAAACTGAATCTCTTTTGGTTTTGGACAGCAGGACGGACAAGACTACCAAATTGTGACTTGAAGATCTTTGAATGTCTTTGTAGGCTGATGGATTATTGGTCAGACAAAAAAAAATATTTCAAAGATCACCTTGGGACTTGCGATTTTTAATACTACTACAATTAGTAGATTAGCTTTTTGTTTTTAATTAAACAAAATGGTTAGTTGCAGCAACATAATATTTTCCTATACATACATAGACTGTATGTTTCAAGCTCCTCATTTTCAAGTTGTGGTTGCCACTGTCAACATATCACTGTGTTATTCTGAAAGATGAAAACGTGTTTTTACATTTGTGCTTAGGTTTTCCAAAAGTAAAGTAGGTGACATCTTGCTCAAAAAATATATTCCTGACACTTGGTGAGCTTTGAAAGAAACACATTAAAAAAAAGGAACATGAAATATCTTTTAAGTCATGTCCTGCTCAACATCTTGAACAGTTTGTACCACACTGCATCGAGACTTTAGAGCACTTTAGATCTACGACAGTCAGGGCTCGTGAAGACTCATCATCTGGGGAGTACTCTGTGCTTACACACTGCTATTGTTCACTATTTATGAAACTCTCCACACAGTGAAGAGCTGGAGAGATGGTCGGATGCACTTGCCCGTGGCCTCTGAGTTCCAAAGGAAATCAACTGCTCACACTCTCACAGTCATTAGTGATACTCCTGCGAGCACAACAATAATCTATGAGATGGAATAAGAGACTTGGCGAGACAACAAAGCACTGCTTACAAGTGTGATTCTGATCTGAAATAACAACTAACAATTCCAATACATCTCTGTAATTATGTCTATTTTAATTAATCAACTCCTTTGTTATGATCTGCGTAATCTCATAAATACAACAGATAACTTTCCAAAAAGATTGAACACAGTGTTCAATGAGGACTTTTCCCCTTTGAACATCATCAGACTAAAAGGATCAGCTGTCAAATATGCACCAGTATATTTCTTTCACACCAATTAGTCAACAACACACCACAGAGGGAGTGTGGGGGTCTCTATCATGTGCAAATAGATTCATCCACTTGGTCCACTTTGTGGTTGTTGTTCTTCTACGCCTCATCTGTTTTCCTCTGACAGATCTGTCCAGACTTTGTGTGGCATCTGTTGCTACTCTCTGGAAACAACTCCCTCTCACACGTACAGTAGAGTGCGTGTCCGTGTGTGCATGTTTATGTGTGTGCGTGTGTACACTTTCGTTATTCACTGGCCAGAGGGTTAGGTGAACACTGATACCACTGTCATGTCTGAGCTGTTAATATGAAGCTGCTGTTAGCTTAGCTTAGCATAAAGAACAGCTACCATGGCTACCAAAGGTAACAAAATGCTCACTGATCCCCACGTTTGGTTTATTTAATCTGCACAAAAACAAAAAGAAAAAAGAAAAAAAAAGAAGTGCAATGACAACAATGTGCTGCATGAGTTATGTGCTGGACTATTTCTTGGGTTCAGTGCCTGACAACCAGTTAAGACATGGTCCAACATATTACCTCTGTAAAACCAAACTGTACTGTTTGTACTAATTAAATAACAATGCAATAGAGTTAAGTAAGTGAGATGTGCAGTAGTGTGTTAATGAGTTTTAATGGTGCTGGATGGAATCAAGTTAGCGTTTCCCAATGTTTATACTATACTAACTAGGCTAGATTCATATCTCAGCAAAGTCTTGGCATAAAAGTAAATAAGCATATATCCCATGTAAAACTATTCCTTTAATCCGCTGTTTTAGTCAGAAAAAAATTATGCTTCATAGCATATATGTGATCCTATGATGGCAAGACCATGCAAATTGTCCTAAAGGCTTAACTGTACTGCCCCCCCTCTGCTTTGCCTCAGGCTGTACCATCACAACCCCTTCCCCTCCTCCCCACGCAAACTCTTCTCCATCACCAAAGATAACAGAAAGCCGTACTCCCTCTACAGCATATCACTACCAGGATCCCACTCAGGGTCATACGTTCTTAACTAAGAAAAAACAAAACCCTGGAACAAATGAGAGTGATCTCTGAATGCTGTGCGTTGGTGGCTGCTCAGAAACCCCTCCCCAATATTTATCAAAGGTGACACATGCTGAGCTCACTTTTTTCTTTTTCTTTTTTTTTTTTTGTTGCTGCAGCATTGAAATAAACAGCTACACATTTTATCTTCTCCATAAACCTGCTGTTGCCTTGGAAAGGAAAAGTGATTGAGACAAAGTGCAGAGGTAAACAAGGACAGAAAGGATCAGGTCCGGAATAGATTTAGGTTCAGGAGTGTGAAGCAGGTGGGTTGATCGATGGGACTGCAACTCTCGCCCTGTTGTGAAGATTCAGTCACACATACAGTGTATAAGAAATGCCATGAAGGTGTGAAATAAAAAAGGTGGCATGAGCAGATGTTGTATGACTGTGCAGGGAGGATAATAATAGTGTGTCATCAGAGAGGAGTAGGCTGGTCAGGAACCAAACAACACTTGCAACCTTAATATTTCTATTTTTATACCTATATCTTTCTGTATATAAAGCAAATGTGGAGGGTCACAAATGGAACAGTTGAAAAACAGCAAACAGCTGTAGATCAAGGAGACTTGTTGAAGGATAAAATATGTCTGAATGTGGCTTTGTGCATCTTTGCCATGAGCAAACTCATGCATCAGGACCGTTTATAACCGTGGCGAGTAAATGCCTTCTGGTGTAGTGACGCTGTGTGCAGCATTTCAATGTCAGTGGGGAGGTGTCCACATTGTTTGTTATTTTCTAAGTTGTCGTACTTTCTATTTCACCTTTCACTATTCATTAATTCATTTGCAAAGTCAAACCCTCCTGCAATCTCTCTCTTCCTCTCTTTATATATATGTGTGTGTGATCTAAAAAAGTGAGAGGACTGAGCTTCAAATGCTGATGTGTAACACAACTATATATTCCATATGTGCAGTGAAGGGAAACCTTATTTATATTCCTGCTATTTGCTCTATACACAATAGCCTTGATTGCCATGACGGTTACTGAAAGAACTGCTTTAAGGGAATGATTTTTCAGATCCCAGTCAGTGGCTTAACACGCAACAAAAATCTGCAACGCACAAGCAGTTTACTGACACTACAATCTGGTGTAATAATAACTTTTGCTTGCATCAATTGAAGCATGTAAAAAAGGTTTGTATGACTAAAATAAATAGATGTCCGCTTGGAACATTTGGTGTCTTTCTCATTTGCCACTGGAGAGAAAGTATCAGGTTTAAAACAAACATGAATTAACACTTGATGATTAGTCACCCTCTCTGTACTCTGGACAAAATGACTCACTATTATGCTGATGGAGAGAGAGAGAGTGTTGAGTATGTACTGTACACATTAGGTTTACTCACACTTTCTGCCCTGTGTTCTGATTTTTTGGTGGTAAGCTCATTTTGATCACTAGTGAGTAATGACTGATTTTGCATTTTTTTATTGAAACAGAAGGACTGTATAATGGTTAATGTACATGCACATTTATTATGCTGTTTAAAGTGTACAATTACACTTCCAGGAAAAAATAAAATCTATCTATCTATCTATCTATCTATCTATCTATCTATCTATCTATCTATCTATCTATCTATGAACGCAGTATGTATTACCTCATATTTGAAACATAACAGTATATCTGAGTACAACTAACCATTTAGCCAGTCAAGGCAGAAACAGTGATCATTAATGTCAAATACATCTTAAAGTATCGTTGCATGAACCCTGAGAGCCCTGAAGCCTGCAAATAAGTTAGCATGTTTCCAACACCGGTTCTCTTGCCCCAAAGTCAACGGGTTTTTTGAATGGGCTTCTGGTTGGGTGCTTGAAATAAGGTCTATGGTCAACACAAGCTCAAGACATTTTCATCTCAGTTGTGATAATTTTTACAGATCTTAAAAAAGGCGGTTGCTAACAAGTGGCTAAATGAGACTGCAGAAGATTTCGGGGGCCGTTAAACATCATCATGCTAACTGGTCTACTCACCAGTCCACCATTACAGCCTTGTTGTGTTTATACTCTAACTTTTGCTAAGTTTCTAGGAGCCAAGGCTTTGTACAGGAGGTAAGTACGCTAAACCAGATGACTAGTTGGAGGCGAAATGGTGGTGGCATTGCAACCATGGTGTAGTTCGTATTAAGCCTAATATAAATATAGGAGCTATTTAGGGTTATTCTTGGCATTTTATATCATTTTTTGTCTAGATTTATATTTTTGTGTTATTTTGGGCACTTTGTGGGGCTAATTAGAAACAAATGGATATATATGTATGTCTTGTCTCTCTTTTTTTTGTGTGAGCAGTGGGGTTTGGTTTTGCTGCTACGCTGATGAGAGCAGTGGGCCTAAAAACCAAAACAAGAAGCAGGAAAGAGCCAAAACAGAGCTAAAGGGTTGTATCTCTGTGGATGCTTCACTGTTTCCAACCTCTTTCACATTCCACAGTCATGTGATCCAGTATTAAAATGTTGATTGATGCAGCTATAATACGTCACTGCTGCTCACTGCAGACATACTTTTTTAATTGGAATCATCTTAACCATCTTAATCAGCTGACATGGAAGAAGTGTGACTAACGCCTTTAGTGTTGGACTCCGGCTTCTCAGGCCTGGATGCAGTGAGAAGGTCAACTGTCGGTCACACAGCAGGACTCGTGCCAACCCCCCATATTGCTCTAGGAATAAGAATATGGATGGCAATATTAATACAGGAAGATAATGTCGTGGTCACAGGATATTAAAAACTAGCAGGAAAGGTAAAGGAAGCTTATATTTTCCTCAGAGTTTAACATGATTGAAAAATTGAAATGGAAAGGGGTAAGATTGCTCTAGGAAATAGGAGAGGAGACACGGGGATATGGCAGCAGAGGCCAAGTTTTCATAACTAGGTCAGTCGATACAACAATTTTCTCCCTAACCAGAGATAAATCTACAGGACTCCTTCCTTTTTTTGACACTTGGCACAGATGTAACTATCTAAAATGCAGTATTATATTCTTATGTTATATTAATAATGTCTGCAGTTGCTGTTCTAACTGCTAAAAGCAGAACAAATATACACAAAGATATATTTAAAGTATCACTGTAATGCAAGAATTAAACTGCTTAGCCGCAGGTGATGAAGGCTAGTCTTTGCATCAGTGCAACATACTGCCATCAATACTCATCTTCTCCCACTTAAGATGCCCAAATAAGCCTCCTAATTACTTGCACAGCCCCATTTGCACTCCGCTCTTCCTGTTCCCAAGCAGCACTCTTCTGTGGCTAACACAGACAATGATGTACTGTGTATGGCCACAGCAGACCCTGGATTAATTACGCGGAGGTAGGAGTCATCACTTCACAACTTCTAATTAACAGCAGATAAAGGGAGCGAGGAGGAGAAAGGGATGACAGCAGGACCGGATTTGACATTAAACTGGCAGGATTTCCATTACAAGGAAGAGTGAGCTCTGAGAACGAAGCGCCACAGCTGTAATTCAGCTACGAGCACGTACAAGATTCTCCACATGTTCGTGCATGCAGAAAATCTACCACATCGAGCAAAGTGTCCCTCCGCAAGAAATACCAAATGGGTCTTCTGACAACTATCCATCTCTGAACTAAGATTCAATCATCCCCACTGAATTGGCGGTCTCATTTGCTGCCCTTCTTCTGCCACTCTATCCTTGCTCATCATCTCCACCACCATAGATGACACAGAGCAGAGACGAGCAGCTGAAAGGCTTTCTTCTTCAGACTGGTATAGCTGATTTTGCAGCTCTTCTAGTCCACTGGGCACAAGCGGGAACCTCAGGAGCAGGTGTGTGATGATCTATGCGCCCTTTTCAATTATAGATGTGATGTTACGCAACAGAAGCTGCTCCCACTGTAATGGAGACGGTTAAAAAAAGAGTTGAAAATACACTTGTTCAGAGGAGCCTTACTTCCACTGCTTGGATAGAACAAGAAACTAGAAACACTCAACACTCAAATGCTGTTTTTGAACAGAGTGGGAAAATTATTTAAGGGCTGTTTGGAGCCTATTCACTGGCAACCTTTTTAACAAAGACATGGCACTGCCAAACTTTTAAAGCTGGAGCAGTACCGAATCTGAAACTAGATACTTTGCTTTAATTCAGGCACCGTCAGAAATGTCTCTCCCACTGAACTGTGTGCTTGATCCTGTCATTGCTGATTTTCTAGTCGCTTTGGTTAACTGAGAGCTGAGGCAGGATAATTTGCTGCTCAGTACACGCGCTCCTCCAGAGGCAATGCCTCAGCTCCTTTGGTGAGCGGTAAGACGCCACAGTTATTGATACATAAATACCCACAAGTGTGTAAGAGCTGTATGTCTGAATAATCTCATAAATATCTGTCCCACTGTCATATAACCCATTTACATAAAATATTAAACACACCATGATGTTCAGCTCCTCTGGGTGCATGATTTTTTTTTAGTATGATGTATGTTATGCATATCACTAAAACATGGAGCAGTGTTTTAAAAACGAATGCATAAAGAATGAAGAGCAGTACAGAGATGAAAATCTGCAGGGAAATGAATTGTTTATCTAAATACTGTTGTCTCCATTTCTTTTATCTGTCTTTGTCCTGCCTCTTTGTGGATGACTGTGCATGTGAACACGGACAATTTCGAGTGTTACAGTGACTCTGCTGACATACGCAGACAATCTTGCCCC
>CM076659.1:8111835-8133900 GCA_038496675.1 Rachycentron canadum | reverse complement strand
CCCCCCGACTGAGCATCAGCCCACATGACAGGAATTGTGGCCGTTCGGTGCGTGCAGCCGTGTGGCTTGAAAAAAGGCTACAGATGTCTAGGAAGGGGGTCAATGCTGGGGAGGTGAATCAATGAATTTACCTCTCTATGTCTGAGACAAAGTAACACCTGGAAATGCTGGAAACATCATCTACACACCAGGTAGATTATGGCAAAGCTATAGACTTAAACTGAATTTCACACCGGATATTCACTTTCATCAACCCCTATCTCGTTTATTGTTATTTCAGATTGTCTACATTTCCCTGAGTGCCTTTTCCATGTATCTGCAAGGAGCTGAGCATCTGCATAACTATCTTTCTCCTCAGTGCCAGCTGAGCTGAACCGAGTCGCTGTCGTCGTCAGTCGCGGTGGGCCCATACCTTGCCCGTCCCTTCCAGCTGCCCTGTTACTGCCAGCAGTGTACATGGCTCTCTCCAACCTGCTCCTCTGTTGAGTCTCACCATGCCAAAAACCCTGAGCCCAAAATAGAATCCGATCTCATTTCATGCCTTGTGAAGCTCTAAATTTGCACCAGAGGGGATGCAACATTTGTGATAGATAGTGCGAGTAAATTTGGAAAAGAACAAAGTCTGTTTGTTTGACAAATGTTTCACTTCTCTTTGACGAACCTTTAGGGACAATTTCACAAACAACAGAATGGTATTATCTTACAGAAGACAATTTCTTTCTATGAGGCTCTGAGGTAAAATAAGCTTTTCAGCCTGGTCATGTCCATGGAATTAACTCATGCCTAGAAAACCTACCTGAGCAAAACAACCAACTCTTGTTTTCATGAATACATGTTACAATAGCAAAGGGAGCAGTTACCGACCAGCACTCCTTTTAGGGCAATGTTATCTGCTAAAGACAAGTATTAGTGCCTAAAAACATCCAATTCGAGATGATTTGAAGTGGCATCACTTGAGCTAAAGTATTCTTTGTGTCTTGTGTCATGAGGAAGTGATCGCACTCCATTTGTCTCCCCTGTGTGTAAAAAGAGTTTCCTTGTTTCTTTAGGGAGTTAAACCTGCAGCAACGATACCAGACTCTACCAGACAGATTCTGCAAAGAGAACATCCCATCCATTTTATGTTTTATTAATCCAAGTTTTATGAGATAATGTTTGATTTAAACTCAAGAGTTGCTGCAGCACTGATGGCACCATGGCTCCGCTGACCAGTGAAAGTCTTTGCTCCAATCGGCTTCTTTGATTGAAATGTACAAAGATTTGTACTTTCTACTTCAGTTTCCCCACAAAGATATATATATATATATTGCTATCTATTTCTCCTCTTTATGTCATGAGGCATTCGAGCTACCATGGCCTCCACAGGTTTGTACAAAACCTGATGACCCTGATGACAATGCTCCAAAGAGCTCCCCTCGTGATGTAACAGACTGCTTTTCCAGTCTTCAAGTGCCCCCATAAATGTTCGATGGGGTTGAGCTCAGGTGACTGCGGAGGAAAGTCCATGACAGTCTGGACACTTCGGCCTTCAAGTAACTCCCGCAAAAGCTTTGAGGTTTGTTTGGGTTTATTATCCTGCTGCAGTATGAAAGAGGCAAACCAAATGGTGTAGCACATCTCTGAAGAATGGAGTGGTGCTTCTCCTTGGTCAGGATGTACTCGATTCAGTGCAGGTGTCCAACTCCTGAAAAGGCAAAACACCCCCAGACTTGAATATTCCCATTACCATGTTTCCCTGTGGGTGTGATGCACCACAGTATCATCCTCTTTCCTGTTTGTCTCCTTACATACAAATTCTGTTACTGCCATAAATTTCAACCTTGAATTCAACAGTAAATACAACTTTTTTTCCCCCAGTCATCAACTTTAAAATGCCAGTATTTCTCAGCCCACCCCAAGTGTTTGGCCTTGTTTCCCCTCCTGAGAAGTGGCTTAGAAACTGCTACTCTTCCTCTGAGAATACTACAAGAAAGCCTTCTTTTGACAGCACTGCTGACTTTAGTCTTCCGTGCTTTATTTAGAAAATTCTATATCTGTGATGAAGTTGCTTTTTGATCTCTAAGGGAAGTGAGCTTGATGTGTTTGATCTTCTGATGGCGCGGTCACGCTTTGGGTACCACCAATCTAGCATCTGCATCTGTGTTTTTTCTAAGCACTGCCCCCATAGACACCTTTAGTCTAGCTGGGAATCCCCCTCTTTGCTTGGAATAATCATTTCACTTGTGATACTTTCACTTGTGTTTGATGCCATTTCCCTTCTGTCATAATCCTAAAAAAAAATTTAAAAAAGAAAAGAGTTTGCTTTAATGTTTATTTGAAAAAGTCAGAGATTTTAAATATATATATATATATATATAAAATATATAAATAACTCAACATATTCCCTTCAGTAACCTTTCTCTAGCAACAATTGACCTTTTCTTTGATATAGACGTCAATCCCTCCATCTTTTGCCATTTTCAAGGTGATTTCAAATGATTTTCTCTCAAACATGGTGTGTGTAATGATCTTTGCTGAGAGGAGAGATGTTTATGTGTTTGTCAATCTATTCCAGAGGATAGAGAGAGAGGGGAGAGAGATGTCAAGTCTGAGAGAAGAAACTAAAGCATAGCTGGGTCCAAACACACTTACAGCCTGAATGCAGAGTCATAGCATCCTGGGATAAAAAGGACAAACCTGCAAATGTATACTACGCTACAGCTTTGAGTTTGCATGTAGACCCAGTGGAAAGTGACTCAGACAGTTTTGATAAATGAACAAGGTTTTAGCTCAGTTACTTATGCAGTTAAACTCAGAGGGCAATGACAGAATCCTGCATGTTTACGACCCCTCTCATATTCAAAATATTAAGGTGATCCGTTAAATCAGACAGAAAAGCAAAATCACACAGCCCTTTTCATCCTCAGCCTCAGTCAACAGCCGACTGCTAGCCCCACTTCTCCTTTCACTCTGTTTACTCTTGTGTAAAATAGCACATGTGCCAGTTTGGAAGGGTAGGTGGTAAATGAAACAAACAGCCATCTATTTGCACCCTACTGAGAAGTACTCAGCCTCCCACCTCTTTAAAAACTGGCTGCCTTCAGCAACAGCCCTCCACTCTTCAGCCAGCAGCCATTATTGCTTTCTATCACCATGTCCTGTGTAGCCAGGTCATGTGTGTGTGTGTGGTTATGTGCGTGTGTGTGTGTTTGTTGGGGGGGGGGGGGGGATGCTGTGGGCTGATTCTGTTCAACATATGGCATGCAACCACGAAGCACAGCTGCAGATAGGTGAGCCAGAAAGGCCTGAGAGTTGTGTTGATTTTGAACATGGCACATTTTTGTTTTACTTTCGGCTAGATTTGAAACAGCAGCGGGCTGGACGAACCCGACATTTCCTGGAAGGCAAAATTGGGACACCAATTAACTGGAAATCCCCTGATGGCCATGCACACAGAAAAATGTCTGATGCAACAGTGCAACTCATCCTGAAATATTTTGTTTGCAACACAACTGTCACCCACAATGGACCATTTTAGAGGACATCCCAATATATAACCCAACTAGTGGCTGTTTTCTCAGGTGAACATTTCTCTTCTGAATTTGGGAATCATGCTTCGGAAATAAAACCCCCAATTTCTCTCAAATAATGTTAAATGTGCTTTTGGGAAAATTGGCACTTATGTCATGAATTGCATTCAATTTAATAAAAAGACAACCCACTCTAACAGGCCATATTGTTAATAAGCCATTGTTATTATGGCTGTTCAACAACAGCTATTTTAATTAGGCAATTAAATGGAAAGCAGCAGTTATGTAGTGGATAATGAGTTGGCTGCATTCACTTGAAACACAGTTCTTAGTACATAAATCACCTGCACATAGAAAAATGTGATTTCAAATTGGGATTACAGCAACTAGATTCAGTTCTCAATGTTGAAATGTCTATAAAAAGACATAAAGAAGGTAAAATATATGTATGTAAATAAATAATAATGTGGTATATTTAGCTGCATTTGCTTTGGAAGCCATATTTTAAATGAAATTAAAATAATAACACCTTCCTCGTCTTGTTACAGTACAAATGATATCAGTCTTGAGACACAGTCGCCACAGTTCCACTCAGTAGTGAAATATTCCACCTTAAATGACAACCAAAGCAGTCACGAAAGAAATAAAGACAAAGTCAGATCAGAGCAGCAGCTGTCCTGTTATATCTGGAGTGTTCAGATGTTAGGTATAGGCCTGTGAATTTTGAAGTAGCCTAGGAGCTGTTTAATATTGCAGTCTCCTATGAAATTGACAAAAAAATGTGCCGCCAGCTAAAGGTCCTACTGAACGGCTTGTCCTCATGCCATTACACACAAGTGAGAGATCCCAGATCAATCCACAGAGCAAGGGCAGCAAGACTGTTATCCATCGCATCCCCCGGGAAATGCAGCAGGCATTTAATGCTGTGCACAAAAAAAAAAAAAAAAAAAATGATGCACATCAACTGAAATGATGCAGACAATGAAAAAAAAGAGAGAGAAATAAATGCTGCGTTGGCAACTTTTTTTCTTCAAAAGAATGAAAACTGCTGCGAGCAATACTCCCACTGTCTGACTCCAAGCTCCACACAAGCAAACATTGGCTACATTGTTTACAGCAACCAGAGGCAACAGTGATGCTTTAGCAACTAATTCTCATGAGTGATGGACATATAATGCAGTGATAATGATGATGAAGATGGGCAGCATCGTGGTGACTGACATCAACATTATATTCACAATGAGACCAGCTCTGTTTTTGTTCTGTGCAGCACACACACTGTACATGGAGCCAGTCACCAATCTTGGTCCATTCAGGTTAGTGTGGCCTAAAGTATGAGGACAGAGGCGGCTGGGATTGGGGGGGTGGGGGGGCACCATGCTGCCTTTGGCTGGCAAAACAACGCATCCCCTGAACTCTCACAGTAAAAACATGAAACCTGCCCACGGGTGGATTAAAACACTTCATACCCTCACATGGAGTTGTTCCATCCACCCACATTAACTACCTAACCCTAACCACCGATCATTAAAACTAAGTGATGCTTAAAAGCATTGGCACACCACAATCACTGGTGTTATCAAAAAAAAAAAAAAAAAAATCCAATGTGTGTTTGTGTCCGGCCCAAATATACTGGCCAGCAGTTCACATACAGCCCACGTGACCTCTCATTGGACACCACATGTACCAGTGCACGTTACAGGAGCTCACATCTCCCTGTGCGCAAAATAAATGGACTTACTCTTGTAGCTCGCGCTCCAGGGCTGATACCCATAATAGCCGGTGATCCGCAGTATCCGCTCCTCTATGGACGCGCTGTTGATGTCCTCGACTGAGCGGGAGGACTTGAGGTCCTCCTTGATGGCCTCGTCCACCACCAGGTACTTGAGTTGTCTGAGCTGAGGGCTGATGTCCGAAAGCCTTCTGGGGCTCACGTCGGGCGACTTGCGCATCCCGCTGGGAATGAAAGAGCAAGGGTCGGCGGTGTTAGGCTACAAGACAAAGTGGGACCGCTGGTCAGAGGGGAAGGGAGCCTGTAAACTGGATAATATGAGAGTTCTCCTTGGCTACAGCGTGCGGAGTCAGTGCTGTTCAGGGCCCCTGCAGCGCCTCTCTTGTACAGTACAGAAATCATCATCCTTCACTGGCCCTGCGTCCGCACAGCAACAGAACAGTGTGAAAGACACTAAGCCAAAGTGACTGGTCCTGCAACTGTTGTATAGGCTACTGTGCACCGTGCGGCCCCCATTGCGGGCTTATAGGAACTTGAAACTAATGAATCGATCGCGTGTGGTTTGCAGAGATGGAGAAGTAACACTTGTGACAGCTCCGGGCATCATGCATGGGCACTGGAGCACAAAACTGCGCGCAACACAGCGGCCTATCTCATCTCATGTTACCACACACAGGAGATGCACACTTGTTAATTCCGTGTCCACCAGGTGATTCAAAAAATAGACTCGGTTAATATTTTAAATGTGATGTACCAGACAGTGATGACCTGGGAGCATTCCAGCTGTTATGAAACCGTCAACATGTGGAAGCAAAACATTATTTACTGACCCGTTAACACAAGATCTATGAGTTAATTTCCCCCCTGTGCTGCCAGATCACAGTCATCTTTATAGAATCATAATCTGCCTCCAAACATTGTTATTATTATTATTATTCACAACATCATTGAGATTCACAGAGCCCTGAGCCGTACTGAATGTTTTTTGCATCCAAAGTTCATTTTCTTTATCAATGCACCTGGAAAAATTAGTGCGCAACAGGTGCGTCCTGCTCCCTGTCTCTCGGATGAAAGGCATTTGTAAAAGTTTAAATGTCTTACATCGGCATCAAAGTAGTAGGAGGTCCAAGGTAGCACATGCAGTCCCGGTGGGGCCGTCCGACCCGGTCCCACACAGTGCCCTCTCCATCGCCGTACATTCTCAAGGCCACAAAAGCAGGGGCAGCTAGTGTAAATCTCAATCCTCATCAAAGCTGGCGGAGACCAGAACCATCATCCTGCTCCTCCTTACCCCCACAGACATATGCCTGCCTGCCTGCCTGCCTCCCTGGCCACTACAGCGCAGGCTGTTCCAACATTGAAATGCTGCGCTCTTCTCTGGATGCCGCTGGGTCCAGTGGAGGCGCTGCAACAGCACCATCTACCGGACCCAGCGCGCCTCTCATTACCTGCCAGTCTGACAAACAGAGGCTATATTGGACCAGCTATAACCCCTTTCAGTCTGAATGAAGGATTCATTTCTATGCAAAGTCATCCAAATACATAACTACACATTAAAACTGCAACAATTAGGCTATTCTAGTGCATTCTTGTGTGAATGCACTGCTGATACTAGTGTTCTCAGGTCTTATAGTGGCCCCTGAATCTTATATATCTTTTTGCACATATAATGACTCAGCTCTCCCCCTATAAAGCGTCTGAAAACTATTTTTCTGTGCGTTGCGGCTATAAAAGTCCCCAAAACTGTCACATGCAGACAGGCACAGCAGGTCTCCCATGGCTCAAGATGATGGGTGTTCTAGGTTTTTACTCATCAGACTATCCAGCAGAAAAAAAAAAAGATGGGGGGGGGGTGGGAATGTTGAAACAAAGAACATAAGGTTTCACAATAATTCTTGATGGTATTAGAATCTGTCAAACAGCAAATTCGGTTTATGACAAAATGTCAATAGTCCCGTTGTTTAATTCCAGTGTAGTTGTGTTGTAGTTGTAGTTGCCTCCTTTCTCGTATAGAATATGCCAGAGATATTGACTGCACACTCCCAGGCTGTTTAAGATGATTTTTGTACCAGCACTGTCACCAGACAACATTTCCCAGAAACTATCGCCATAGATTTCCCAGTAATTCACAGGCCACTGGTTCCCCTTTGTCTATCATTCACAGTTTACTTTTACATTTCAAGATGTTGCCCCGTATTTCTCACGTCTGTGTGAACAGAGGTAGACAGTTAATGGCAGAAATGTTGTTTTCTGTGCAACGCCACAGAACCAAAGACAATTACAGGGATGCAGTTGATTACATCCAATCAGAGCTGTGCTTCAAGTAATGGGGTAATTATGTTCAGTGGTGGTGATTATGTCTCTTTGAAAATAAAATCAAGTAAATGTATTTGTCTCTTGTGTTCAGAGGTGTGAACTGTACAACATTAACAGTACACAGAACATTTAGTAAGATTTGCTGTTCAAAAAAAGTGACTCATCAAGAATGTGGAGTGTATTCTATTAAAACTTTCTCATGGAACAGACCAAAGATGACATACACTTCATGCTCATTCTATATTTCTCTGCCAAGTACAACAAAGTTTAGATAGAGTGCATTATTTTCCTAGATAAACCTAAGCAGTACAAGCAGTTGCAACAATCAGGAAGAGTGGAGCTCTACCTTGCACGAATGGGGTAGCATCCCGGTCTGTGGTCCACTCGCTGCATTGCGTCGGCATCCTGTGGGCTCCTGACAGCGCAGAGCAGCACAAGTGCACCAACAGTTTTTTGAAGACAGTTTTTTTTTTTTTTTTTGCATCGATCAGTGACCAGCTTCACCTCACATGTCCACACACTGGGGCGGGGTAGGTGGCTCGGTGGGGGACCTGTGCTTACTCAAGCAAAAAAAAAAGAGGAGTCTAGTCATCAATAAGCGGGTCAACACCTCCCATCGACAGGGAGGAGAGGATCAGGTTCATCTTGCATAATGCACCTCTCAACTTCACAGCCCAGCCAAAGCCAAATCAATTCTGCCCTTCGGCTTTGCCAAAACGAAAAAATGTAGACACCTTTGCTGTGAAACACAGCTCACGTACATCAAAACGGTTTGCATGGAAGGACTGCTGACACATTCAAGTCATTCACTGCCATCCAGCAAACCATCTTCCACTTCAGCAGACCTCTAATAGAGATTTAATTGGTGCCCCAATCTACAGGGCACTGCACTCCTTTCTAAATATGGATCAGAGATGAAGTGAGAGCCAAAGCTCAAGGCCAAGAAACATAAAATGAACAGTGAGGATGATCCATCCTCTTGGTTCACACCCGAGACAGAGGATATTGATTGGTTAACCAGATATATTTGCTTTCTAATGATCCATTAATTTTCATAAAAGCAGTTTCAATGGACAGGGGACATGGATCTAATAATGACATTAACAATGGCTCCATAAATGTCTCAGTAAGCGCCCACGATATGTGTCCTTGAATAGCACCTGTTCTTTTCCTAATCCATAATGTGTCAAAAAGTCATAAAAAAAGGCACTTTAAGCTTTGTCACAGCAGGATTATTGTCCCATGAAACACAGGAATAACTAGTGACATCATTCAAACACCGGGAAGGTTTTATTTATTAATTTTTATGTTGATTAAAAGAGCTGCTATGTTTAAGTTTTGAAGAAATAATTTAGACAACAGCCTTTTGAATATTTAATGCTCATTAGGTTGTTATAACTCTTTCTGCATACA
The DNA here is from genome assembly GCA_038496675.1 of Rachycentron canadum. NCBI lineage: Eukaryota > Metazoa > Chordata > Actinopteri > Carangiformes > Rachycentridae > Rachycentron > Rachycentron canadum. The sequence goes on along the minus strand of CM076659.1, from coordinate 8,124,930 downwards.
ATGGTTTATATATTTCATTAACACCTCTTTAAAGTGCACATGATCCAGGTTAATTATGGTATCAGACAGTGTTTGCATCAAGATTGTACTCTTCTCCATCATAACCTCCCCTTTAGTTCTTTTCCCTCAAAAAATGCAGCACAATTCAGTCCTCAGTCACAAAAGCCTGCTAGTTAGAAACCTTGAACTCCTTTCCATTAATTCTCTCATCCTCCTGTGTCCAGTTGCGCACAATTAATAAATAAAAAAAAAAAAAGAAAAAGGAAAAACAAGAATGATGTAAATCCTCTCTCTTCTCACCATCAATATTTAATATGCAGCTCTCAGCATGGAAACAGTGTAACAGACCACTGCTGATTGGCCGATGCAGGAGAAGTGAAACTCTGAGCCAGTAAAAGAGGTCACATTCATTGTGTTCATTGTGTTTAAGTACTTAAAGATTTTGAAAAACATTTTACTTCTCCTTACTCAGAGGTTGATTATTGGCGTTTGCATTTATGCCAACATGTGGAGCAATTATTATTCAGCAATGCAGAGAGACGCATCTATTCCTCTGTTGCAGGAGATGTTGTTATCTGTTTAAATGTTATTCCAGCTAGGAAGGAAACATAACCTTTATGGAATCGGCACCCTGTAGTCCCAGGGGCCAGTGTGATTTCTTTAGGCTATATTTGTTATTCAGCTGCCATTATTAGTAAGGTTGACGCACAGCTGGAGAGTAACCGGCAGAATCTCTAAGGATGAGAGGACCTGCTGATGCTAGTATGTGCCAACATCGTGAACCAGTTAGCTGCCCAGGCAAACAGCCATAGTGGGAAGAAAACACTGGCTACTTCTTTCTTCTTTTCTGGCCAGCCCCGACCACCACAATATCTACTCTCAGTTATTCCCTTTTTAGTTTTGTTGACAACCGACTACAAGACAACAATATATGATCAAAGGTTAGGAGGTAGCCATGCATGCCTCATGCTTGTGCTGCTATTAATATGAAGACTGACACCTTTGAGATGACAGGGAACTTGACTTCAGAGGTTCTTCTCAGCTGACGGTTTCACAATAGTTCACAAAGAAACTGTTTTCATTAACACAATGAGCTCTGTCTGAACTGGGGTCCAACTGAAATACATCACTTTTGATTATTAGTCATTCGCAGCCATGTGGTTATTATAAATAGAATGTGTTTTTTTGCACTGAATGTGATTGAAAATGGAGCAGCTCTTTATTTTTTGCCCCATTTATTAAAGCATTATTCCTTTATAACATTGAAAATCTGTCCACTGCTCTTTACATGTAGATCCTCCTGTTTTTCGAGTCTTCGACAAGGTGTACCTCTCCTGTCATAAATGTCTGCTTTGCATAATTGTTGCCCAGCTTGCCAATAGTGATTTGGGGTAATTGGTCACCCCAAGCTGCAGAAGAAGAAGGCCACCGCTCTGCTTCTCCAACTCCCGGAGGTTGTCTAACATTTACCACTGAAACGAGTGACCGCTTTCTTTGAATATTTATGACCAATTATTTTGTGCAGACTTGGTGAACCCCTCTCAGATTATGGTAAATGGATTCTGATTGGACTGAGTAACTGACATGGCAGCTGGATCAGCTTGGATTGGTCATTCATGTGCTCATAATTAGATGGGAATTAGATGGGAAATGCTCATAATTAGATGGGAAATGCTGCAAACACAATCCCACTATGTGTTTTTACGTATAGAGGCATACAGAGACTAACAACCATTCACACTCACACCTACGGGCAATTTAGAGTCAACAATTAACCTAAACATGCATGTCTTTGGACTGTGGGAGAAAGCTGGAGAACCAGGAGAGAACCCAAACAGGCACAGGGAGAACGTACAAACTACACAGAGAAAGGCCCCAGACACAGGAATCGAACGCAAAGGAAAGTTAACTTATTTAATTTGCTCAGCATTATGTGCTTTCGTTCGTATGCCAGACTTTTTCTTAAATTGCAGCACGTGCCACAGAAGACAACATTTTTTTATATCACTGCATTGAGCAGAGTTTCCTCCTACTCAGAAAATATAAAGTACAAGCTACCTGGTTCCAGCGTACCAACTGCCTCGAGCACCAGTCATCCATTAATCATCGCAGTTAAGCTCCAGCTATACTTCAAACACTGTAGTTTAGCTGTGTCTATCTTAGCCTTATTATATACATTCTTACTTTCCTGTAAAAGATAAAATCATTTCAACTTTAAAAAGGTCACAAAAAAAATAAACAAATTTTTTCACAGCCTTCATCTCTCTTCAAGTTTCATGCACATTTCATTCCATTCATAAATCAATGCATTTTGGCTTATGTTATGCATGAAGCAATGCAGCTTAGTCATCTGCATGTACTTCAACTCATTTATGCAATATGACCCCCCTTTTATTTCTTCACAGTTTTCACTACTGTTTGCATTCATCTCATAATACTACTTAAACAGCTACTCCATACAAATTTAAGCCAGCAACAAAGTTTAATTTAGCAGAAACAGCAATCCCACTGGTTTTTACTTTGATAATTTGTGTTGGTCAAAGGCACGTGGCTCCTTTCTTCTCATCTTTTCTCATCTAATTGGTGCCCACAATGTTTTCTCAGCATTTCCCCTCAGCTAAACATTGCATTCAGATCTGATTCACCCGGATGTCGGCTTTAGTGGGGTGACAAAGTGGAAAAGACAGAGAAACGTGGGCTGCGCTGTTGCATTCCCAGGAGTTGCTCCATCTGTTTCAGCACGACTGATGATGATGTTTCAACCTGTGACGTTTTTCGTCAGAAGTCTGAACTCCAGGGAAAACTACTGCAGTTCACATTTTTTTCCTCTGTTATGCTTTTTAATGTATTCATGTTTGTTATCCAGTACCTAAATAAGTCTTTGTATGGAGCTGAGTGAGCGTTCACACTGCAGAGATGGAGATTTTACTACAGAATGGTTGCAAAAGAGAGAGAGACAGAGAGAGTAAGAGAGAGAGCGCCTCTGGCTGCAGCATCCACGTGCCACTTCCTGTCTTCTCTCCTCCCTTCTTCTGGTCCTGTCAGTTTGTCTCACCTCTTATACATTCAGGACAGAGTTAACTGGGGCAGTGTATGTCCTGCTAAGTGTGCATGTCTGCACGTGATATGATTGTCAAGAAAATAAAACTGCCATGCACGGCCATAATCTCACACAACTGCGCAACTCCACATTAGTTTTTTTTTTTTTTTGTACCTTAATAAAAGTAAAACATCATGATAATTTAGAAAATATAATCAATGCTGCCTTCGCACCAGCAAATTGAAGACACCACCATGTTTGCAATAGCAAATGAAAGTAGTTATTGAGCTGGCAGTGGGGAATGTTTGTGCTCGAGGCCTCCTGCATTCCCATAGTCCCAGTGTGTGTGTCAGGATATAAATAGTTGCACCACCATCAGAGAGCGGTGCTATAGGGTATATTCCAGTCGTCGCCTCAGTCCAATCCAACCCACACCCTGTCCCAGATGACCCCTGAGTCCTTGGACCACCAGTGTATGAGCAGCCAAAGTTGTAACAATAGAGTTGTTGTAAAAACCCGAATGGTGAAATGTCAAGCATTACACAGTACACTCCTGGGCAATTCTGCAACGTGTGTTACTCTTTACTGGAGTAAGTGTTCGCTCTATCTACAACAAGCTGTAACACAGCACAGTGTTGCATTATTTGAACACTGACAGGTCCTTAAAGAATAGCTTTAGTTTCATTGTGCTGATGCTTTTTTCTCAGCACAGTGGTAAAAATCCTTCCGTTTGCAGGATTCAAACATAAAGCTGGATTCTTTTATCTTTGCAGCTCAGGATCAGGTAGTTTCCTGTGTGGATATGCAAAGAGATCAAATAGCAATATTAATGACGAGAAGCGGCTGGTAAATTTCAGACTGGTGCGTAGAGCTGGGCCTTTAGGGGATAGTCCTGTTCTGCCCCAGTACACTCCTGACTGACAGCGCTGCTGCAGCTACTGACAACTGTACTATATGTACAAGTTTGCATGTGGGTACAAATTAAAAGCAAATAAAGGAGGGAAACAGGGCAGAAAAGATGCAATGTCCTAAAGTGTATCTGTACTTTAACTGGCCATGTGCCGGAGGTAGAAGGTATTTTGTTGGAATCTCTTAAGTCAGCAAATGCAATCTCATTTTGCTGGAAGCACTAACTCTGCTTGTGCATGCAGAAAGTTCTATTTCCAACAATTTCTTCTGTACAGTTACAATAATTTGATCCAAAAATACAACAACCCATTCATTCACATTTAGCAGGCTGCAGAATCCTCTCAAGGGGGAACTATTTGTCATTGTCAGACCATTTTTATATCTGCCAACCTGCACCACCTGCTGCCAAACACAGTTACAGCAGCAGCAGATCTCACACACACCTACAGTCAATCCAGTCGTTGCTGTGTAGAAGTTGCACTCCCACCTGCAGGCAATGGATGATATAGCTGCATTTAATTATAACTCCTGTTTCTGCATTTAGTTTCGTTCGTAGTTTGCAGTTCAAACCTGCAGTGTGTAGTTTTAAAAGACACCTACAATTTGCACAAAGGCTGCGAATAAATGAATCATAGGAATGTGAATGTGTTTTAAATGTGTTGGAGTTTGTGAGCTAACCTTAACACAACTGATGTGCAGTTATTTTGCTGTTGCGTTACTTTTATTTTTCTTTATTATTCATTACTCCTTTTATCCCAAAATTATAATGTACTATGTTACATTATATATCTGCACAGCTTAGAAGTGGCTTTAGAAATGTTACTGTTTAAATATATAAATATTTTTTAAATAGTATTAGCATTGAAGCAAGCAAATGAGGGAAGTATAGGAAGTCAGTTGCACGTTGCTCTGGGCTAGTTTGTTCTGTAATAGCGTTTTCTAAAATTTGACATGTACAGCACGTTGTACAAATTTGTGCAGATTTCACACTTCAAAGCAGGGACTTTAATCTGATTACAGTCGGATTTATTCCAATCACATTATGTAAATGAACAGACACAATTGCTATTTGGTGCTGATTCTGAGTATGGCGGATTTGTACTGTATCAAACTGTGTGACATCCTCAACAGTTATTTCCAATTAGTGTGCGCCCACAGGTAATTGTGTTCTCGCAATGTGCACCCAATAAATACTTGGCCAGGAGCTGCCTTCCCCTCATCTTTATTCAGGCAGTTAAACTTGATAACATGGATGTCGGCTCAGCGGCTCTGCAGTGAGAGGTGCCTGCATGTCAGCGGTAATTACACTTCTGTTCAATAAGAAATACAGCTGCTAAATAAAATAAAGCATTGCATTGCATTTTCTTTAGAATTTGGTGGTGAAACAATAAACATACCCAATTAAATTTACTCTCCCTGGAGAGATGTTTGCCACAATAAAGTCCATAGTATTGGGATGACTGCTGAGGTTGAAAGGCATAAAATGATCAGTAACAAACCAAGAAAAAACACAATTATATATATAGATGAGTGAGATGTTTTTTTTTTTTAGCTCCACAAATTTGAGCTATATATTGTCCAGTCATATCAAAGTCTCTGTACATCTTGTGTGTTCAATAGTTTTGTGTCATGTTCTTCACATGTTCCCATAACAAATTGGTGCCTTTCAACGCCCAACAATGTCCTGTCTTTTATGAAGAGCCGCACATAATGAGTTTGATGTGCAAATTATTTCTATTTATGCTCAAATAAGAAAGCATTTTCTGTTGATCAGTGGCTGGCCACAACATCAATTACTGCTCTCCTGTGATGCAGACAAAGATGTGCTACACAATCACCTCTGTTTCATATTCAAGGATTAGATGAATAAAAAAAATTGTGTACTCACGAAACAACAATTTTATTCTTTTTCCTTAAAAAAAAAAAAAAATTCTTACCAAGAACGAACACGTAATCACATTCATTACCATTTGTTCTGCTCTTCTTTCCAATTCACCCAAGTGGTTTTGTGCGTACAAAAGCCCAGCAACTGTCTACAGCTCTTACCCTATTCATTTGAGTACACTTTCATGGTAAATACATGTTATATAATCACACGTGTTGCTGGAGGCCGTGACCTGGCTCTGAATCGGCTTGTGTCCATGCTTTATCAGTTGGATAAAATAATCGACAAAGACGCCAAATGAAGTAATAATAAACCAACACTTTATTTAAGACACACTGATATTTTACAGTTGAATTCACTTCTTTATGCTGAAATGGAGTTTACAGAAAACCTTGGTGGCAATGCTGTATAACAACATTGTTATTGTAACAGTAAAATACTCAACTGCGCATATGTATCTAGAGTATGAGCCACAATGACTGAAAAGATATATCTACAGAAACCTTTGATTCCAAATATTCCAGATGTGTTTTGTCAGCATAAATACACATAAATGTCAGTGTGCTTCCATTTGTAATCCTTGACACAATGTTTACTCCCTGAACAGCACTAGATCTACTTTACCTTCCGAACAAACTGCATGGTGACAAACGCTGCCAGAAACAATAAGGCTGACAGGTCAAAGCTCTGACATCAATCTATTCAACATGTCTAAAAAGCAGTGAAACATCTTACAGATTAAGATAGAAACCCTAACTTATCAAAAAAAAATTCAAGTTCCTTTTTCCCAGCAGACAATACGAACAGTATCAATGCTTCACAGTTTAGATGAAGGCCCAGACTGGTTTAAAAAAAAAAAAAAAAAAAAAAAAAAAAATTAGAACAACAATCCTACTGATCTATAAAATAAAATATTAAAGATCAGTGAGTAACTTGGATGGCGACACAATCAAAGCTAATTTTGCAAGTGGTCATGACACTTTGCTGCAGCTAAAACTTGTCATCACTAAACTAACAGAGCCAGCGAAACAGCAAGAGGCAACGCTGCACGCTGGTCAGGCCTTGAATCTCACTGTAGCAAACAGCATAAAAAAAAACAATTACATTCAAGACTTTATAAAAGGCTGCGACTGTGTCTCAATGTAGCAGAGAAAGATGAGGTCAGAAATTCATCAACAGAGACTGAAACACTGTTAAAACTGATAACAAAAGCACGTTTTTCTATTGTGTGTCCTAAAAACTATATATGACAAATAAATCTGCATTAAAAAAGCTACACTATAAGTGTGGGTGTTAAACAGAACGGTGGAGGACGGATAATGGCATGAAATTAGCACTTCTGTCAGAACATTTTACCTCCTGCTGGAAATATATTTTTGAAAATACGCAGAGGAGTTCAATGTCAACGTCATACAAACTTGCGAGTGCATATCCACTGGCTAAGATTCAAATTACGAAAAGTCATCACCCTTGCTGAAGTGATTAAAAAATCATGTGGTAGATAGTCAGAACTGGGATGGTTCCACTCAAGCTGCACCACTGTTGCTTGAATTGAAAATTTCAAGTTTCCATTAATATACTGTCTTCAGTACGGAATTACTTTCATAAATTACTAACAAAATTTTGTAAACCTTCCTCATGTCATATCTAAAAATATACATTTTGACATTCAAAGGATGTAAAAACAGTAAAATAGTTTCTGTTCAATGTCTTGCCACAACAGAAGTAACATCATCTTTTTCATTAAAAATATTTCCAGTTTCATTAATGAAATCTTTGGAACCATGTCCTTTTCCTTCCAGAGAAATCCCAAACAGTTTTTTTTTTTCTGTACTACTGCCTGGTTCCAGTACATGTGCAAACTGAGCTTTTTCTTTATTGACAGTAAAATGCAATAGGGCCCAGCTCTCTGTGGGTCCCTTTTTAAGCTGGGCTAACCTCACTTCCCTTTTCACACAGTCCAGCACACATTAAACAATTCAGACAAATCAATAAATTATAGTGCTTATCACCACATATGGACAACTCTGAAATAGCACTGCAACATGTTGAGAAAATACACACATCTGTAGACGAACACTTTCCCTTACAATGAAATGCGATAACGTGGAGTGCAATAGAATAGTTAACAACTCTATAAAGATGAACCAAGGCCACTGCAAAACACTGACTGTTGATTTATTGTTAATGCGTCGTCTGTTCTTTCAGATACCGAAACCCCTTTTGCAGCCAACCATGTGACCTACATTATGCAATGGAAAAACCGGTCCCTGAAACTTTCAAAAACCCTTTAAAAAAAGAAAAGAAAAAAAAAATCAATAGGAACCAACCAACTGAAAAGAGTTTGCCCAGCAACAAACATCATTCAGGCAGCAACCAGCACGGCCATGAGAACACAACACTATGCATTACAAATTCTTTCATTGTTGTTGTTCCACCGGAAATAATATATGGAAAAATTTCAAATTAGAATCAATTGAATTGTCTTTATGTTTTGGCTTCAGCTCGGTTCATCTTTAAAGAGTTGTGTTCATTCTAAGTGGCACTATGCTTTACATCCTGATTATGTACATTCCTCATACCTGTCAAGCATCTCTATTTATAAGATACATACATATTGTACTACATCTGTACTATTTTGTGACAGACTACAGATAATTGTCCTATATTTCATCTAAATTTAAGAGACCAATTACTTTCTAAAATGTTCCTAAATATGCAATTAATAATACAGCTCATAAAGGATCTTAGCTCCTATGAGTCATAAATACAGCAGAATGCTTTTCTTTTATCACTGCCTTTGTCTTTAGAGTCACCGTTAAAATATTAATTTTCTCCCTAATTAATGTGCATAAATTTAATCTCTGCTGCATAGCACTGTGTTGTCAGTTTTGTGGTTCAGTGAAGAAAATTGTTTACTTGATCTGAACAATCTCAACTAGTATCACTACTAAATTTTGCAGGGCTGAGTTTTGCAGAATGCATACAGCTGAGACTTAAGATCTATTAATTTTAACTACTTAGACTCTTGTGTGCCTTACCCCCTACTTTCATATTTTCATCCTTCAGTAGTTGTTTGTCTTTGTTTACTGAATCATGGGATCATCATTGGGAGAGGCCAGAGTTGGGACGCTAACAAATGGCTGGGTCTTGTCTTCATTGAGGGCTGTGGCTCTGTTGGACACGGTGGTGAAGGACAGGTGGTCGTGCTCCAAAATGGCGAGGCGGTCCTGTGGCTTCTCCTTCTTCAGGTAGAACATCTTCCTCAGCTGCTTCAGCTGCTGTAGCTCACAGAAGGTCTCGAGCACCACCAGCATGACGATTAGACCCAGGATCAGGTACACTGATGAGACAGACAAGTAAAGAGATCAATCTCTTACTGTATAACTGTAGAATTATCTAATATTAACTATATATTATTATTTATTCACTGTTGTCGCAAAACTTGTTGTTTATATGCACTGACACAAGAGGGCAGTGGCTAGGCAGTCATGTTCATAAGAACAAAAACTGTGTACATGTGCCTTGGATGCTCTGATGGGAAGAGAAACAAAGAAAAACACTTTCAGACAATACTGGGACACCCCCCCCGTTCCCCATTTACACAAAGATGTGTGTTGAACAGTGCTTGTAGTAAAATCTTTCACTTCCACCTGATACGGGCAAACCAACTTTGCATCTAGGGCAAAAAAAAAAAAACCCTGTGAATCCCACTAGAAACCCAAGGTGCGTTTAGACAGGTGTTTGACCTTTATAGATTTCAGAATTCAGAAAACTATTAGGTGTCTGCTATTCTAAAATAGATAAGGAAACCCCCTTCCCTAGAAAAATATAGTGTGCAGGATGTGGCTGGTTTTACAGTGTATTTGGATTTAGAACATACTGCATGTATAAAGAATAGGGCTACACCCTGAATACACATCACAAAAGCAATGACTGCTTATCACCAAAGGCAGAGGCAACAACTGTTACAGCTCTCCAAATGTTACTACAGACACAGGTGATGTCCAATATGGACATGTAGTTTTTCACAGAGGAAGCTGTACAAATGTGTCCAGTGTCCTTTCGTACAAATAGACACATTCTGTCTCTCCTCCTACTGACCGACGGGCACATTGTGCCTGCTTGGTGACGTCCCTCGTACCACACGCCCACACCGCACATGGCAGGCGACAGTTCACTGGAGTAGGATTCGGCATTCGTCCACAGGTTGAAAAGTGTCTGTGTTTGGCTTTTTTCTTTATTCTCGAGGCTATTAGCCCTGACAGTGCTGCTGACGATGAGCTGCACAAATGCAATCGATGCCTCGCTTCTCTGCTTTAGTTCATGGCCCAATTTCTATCTTGCACTGCACGGTTTTATTTTATCTGACTGGTTAATATGGCTTTAAACACGCGGGAAAATGTCAGTTGCATTTGTAGCTTTGTTTACCCAAACAGCAGCATGGCAATATCCAAACTGCTTTTGCTACTAAACACCTTCAATTAGTGTTAATGTTAATTAATATTTAGAAACTGCACAGCTTGTTGATTAGTGCAGTGGTTAAATTCTTGTTAAATGTATTTTCATTAAATGTGGCGTTTTGTAATAGCAGCCTGCTCTAAATTCAATAGCATTGATTCCTACTGTATCTTTTGGATTATGATTCATAGATCTCCATTTATTCCTCAGGCTCATTTTTAATTATAAATTAAAGTGCTACAACTGATTTCAGGCTGAGATTAATAAAATTATTGTTTACTATACTGAAAATGTAATTTATACTTTTCTGTTTTTTCATGCCTTTGTGCTCCACAATGAATAAAGACCTCTGTTCTTCTGTTGAGTTTTTCCTTATTTTATAGAAAATGCTGTAAACCAGTAAGGAAGGAAGGAAGTTCGCTATCGTAATATTTGCTGTATGTGATATTTCCATATAAGCAAATCATTGCAGCATTAACTATACTACTTGTTATATGGTGAGGCCCAGGGTAAACCTATTTTAAAAACATTTTTAGGGCTTCACAGCTGGATTTCTTTATTGGTCAATAAGGAGGAAAGTGCTGCTGATCCACTGTAAACAAAACATACAGCGATATCCTCTTTGCACCAGAGTTTAAGAAATGTGGCACTGATTTGAAGCACTGGCTAAAACAATGCTGTGCACCCGTCGTCTCATACATTCATCCTCTGGTTACAGTAATTAGACTGAAGTGATGCATTTATTTTGACTATGATATATGCTGTTTTAAAAGCTTCACTAAGTACTATTAAATACATCTCAGTAAAGATGAAAATGGACAGTAAGAGGAACTGATTTAAGACCTTACACCTATTGTCGTCTCAGCTCCAAATACAAAGAATCATGAGCACTCACCAGTGATGCCCACTTTGTAGAGCTCCCTGAACCTCTGATTAGCAGCCTCCCCAGGTACATAGTCTCCCAGGCCGATGGTGCTCAGGGAAATGAAGCAGAAGTAGAAGGACTCCAGGAAGTTCCAGTTCTCCTCCAGTGCTGAGAAGATGGCGGCGGGGATGAGGAAGAAGCAAGAGACAGCCACCGTGGCGAGCAGGCTGGCGTGAACGATGGCCACCAGTGGCTTGGACAGGCCCCAGCGCGTGTGGATGTACATGATCGGCCTCCGTGTGCTGAACACCATGATCCTCTGCACCACGGCAGTGAGGAAGAGGAGGGTGAAGGGGATGCCGATCACTGAGTAGATAATGCAGAAGGCCTTCCCACCATCTGACAGAGGTGCTGTGTGACCATATCCTGTGTGAAAAAAAAAAAAGGAAATGGTTTAGTTATAATTATTAAAGCTGTTGTTGGGACAGATTCAACTTTTGGAAGTGCACAGTACTACTCCATCTGTGGGTGTGGGTATTGTATGGACCTCCATTATGGTACACGTACCACAAGCACCCAGTAATCACAGATGCCATCCATTTCCGCACTTACTGGCACACAACACATTTCCCTTCCTTTTGAACTCACTTTGCCATAATAGCATTGGCAGTATGATGTTTGCAGTTCTAATGAATGTTTACTTAGGTAATTCTTAATGTTAAAGTACTCAATACTGTGGGATATTCCAAATTAGACAGAGTTTAAGGATACATTACTTCTATTTTCACACTTCATTATAAGCAGAATGCCCTTAAATTACAATACAAATTATTTTATCAAAATGTCTTAGTCTGTGAAAATAACACCAGCTTTGCACCTGACTGTTGATGGACAATATTATTTTTTTTATTGTAAATGTATATGGTCACTCTTTTTTTGGTATGTGGTGAAGGAATAGTTAAGGTTAAGGAATTCAGCGTGAGTTATTTGAGTTTTATTTACTCAGGGAGGGTTGGCTGAGCATGCATTAAAACCATTGCCCTGCAATAAATAACACAAACAGACAGAGTCATTCAATAAATGGAAGTGTTATTAAGCAGAAGAAAGGACAGCAAACAAGGTAGAGGCTCGATGGCAGCGATTGCAAGCAGGTAAAGGATGCTTATTGAGATCAGTCTTGAAGTTATGTCACACTGATGTGAAGGAGGCATTGCTATAAAAAAAACCAACATGTTCTCATGAGGTGGACCTAACAAGAGTGTTAAAAATACCATGGCTCACTGACAGTGTTGCGCAAATGAGGAAATAACACTGTGTTTGCTGTTAAAATCCCAATCCCTTACAGCTTCTGCTTGAACACAATGAAAAAGCTATAATGCTGAGAACAAAAGGAAATAGCCCTGGTCTCTCTGGCCTTGGCCTGGTCCCGTCTGTCATAACGAAAAAATAAATAAAATAAAACTGTGTGTGAATAACACTATCAAATATCATCAAAAAAAAAAAAAAAAATCAACAGCAGCTCTGTCAATCAAAATCTTTCTGATAGATTATCAAAATCAAAATGGGGCAAAGAAAAAGCAAAAAGAGGCCCAGCTCCGTTTGATGCCTGTCATGTCTCTGTTTAGCCACAAACAGAATTTTTGTTGCAACAAGACACAAAGAGCCAGGCAGTAAATATTATCTGCACAATCGGGTAAGGCCCTATGGTGAAATCTCACAGATAAATGGTCGGACTAAAGTACGTAAGGTACAGAGTGACAGGTGTCTGTATGCTATGTTCTTTTATGCAATGTAGATAACATAGGGGAAAAAATGACAGTGACTATACACTGTGCCGTGCAAAACTGTCCAAATGCCTAGAGACAAAACATACAAGACTATTTGTTTAAGGAAATTTAAGGAAAAATTAGAATATACTGTACATCCTTAAGGGGC
>CM076659.1:7893072-8111438 GCA_038496675.1 Rachycentron canadum | reverse complement strand
GTGTTGACTTATACTCTGTCAAGTTTGTGTGTCCCTCTGTCCCTGACACTGGATACAGGTCTGCATCTGTCCTACATACAGTGATACATTGTGGGCTATACTTTGTAAAAGAGGGCTGCTCCTTTACAGGTTTAGGTTGGCTGTGCTCAGAGCAGAGTACTGTTCACTGTGCCAACATAAATGCAAGACAGAAACAACAAACAGCCTGGCTTTAGCTCCTGCACTGAAACAGCCATATACAACATGAAGGGTGAATGCACCCAAATTCAACATCAGTGTGTTTTAATTTGAAGATGAAGCAACAAACAGCTTCATATCCCAATATACAGCTTAGGGATAAGTTGTCAAAGTGATAAAGGAAGAGATGTGAAATTTGCTTTTGGTGAATGAACTAGCACTTTTTATTTACTTTTTTTTTTTTGTATTCAGTAGGCCTTGGATTTATGTGGCCTACTCGTGGCTCTGCAAGTGAGACAAAATGATGTTTTGTTTAATGGATAAAATGGAGACAGAAAGGAGGCCGCCTCGGATGTGAACTATTTACATGGATGCCCGCAGCATCACCGACACCGTCCGGCCTGAGCCTACCGGCGGTGACCCGTGCTCACCTGTGGTGGACAGGACGGTGCTGGCAAAAAACAGCGCCGAGGTGAAGTCCCAGTTCCAGTTGGCGGAGGCGTTGTTGAGGATGGAAACCCCATAGTTGCTGGCCTCCAGTGCTTTCTTTAAAAACTGCTCCAGACGCTCCTCGGACAGACACTCGTTGTCCTGGAGGAACTGTTTCTTTATGGCCCTCAGGTCCTGGCGCAGAGCGTCTTCATAAGGCAGCTCCACCGAGGAAAAGACAACGGCGCCGAATACGAGATAAAGCAGATACCCCAGGACCAGAGATACAAAATACCACGTCGATTTGTGACTCTGTATCAAACGCACACAAGAATTGCTGGCTAGTGACTGAAGCATTTTCAAGAGGTTTATCACCTCCGCGTAACGATACGGGTACGGATGAATATAATAATACGCAAATCGTATCAATTTAAACGCTCCCACGTGTGATATGACCGAAATATCTTCTAGCGAGGGATGTTATTAGGGACTAAGCGCAAATGAGGAATCTCTTCCCCCTTCGTGAAACCTGCTCAAAACCTGCTGTGGCACTTGAGGCTTTCAGGTGCAGTCGGAAATATCAAAAGCATACGTTGAATAAAACTGTTGTTTTGGTTAGATAAGTTGATGGCCTACTCCGCTTGAAGTTGTGGTCGTTATATGGACGTCTAGGGCAGAAAACCACTAATTTAAAAAGACTTCATAACGGGGGGGAGGGGAATCCAGTCACAAAAACAGGTGCCGCCCCGTTGCATCCGCTCGTCTTTGCCTCTATTATAGGCTAAAAATTGTACATTTGGGCTTAAAAATCTTGTGACGATGCAACCTCTGGTTGATATAATATATTGTTTCAATTTTGTATTTTTATCTCTGAAAAACACGGACGTGAACGCTCCCAAAGCAGTAGTTGTCGTATTTCCGAGCTTCAAGTGGCGCGTGAAGACAACAAGTGATGTGGCGGCGACAAAGGCCGTATGACGTCATGGCTGCTCTCCTCCCAGGTAATCTGTCGAGATGTCTTTCAGTTTCTATACAAAACCAGCGAAGAGCGTCAGTAGGCCATCGTCACTGTCTCTAGTGTCTAAAGGATATACAGGGAAGTTACAACGCCCCGATACGCGGAAAGGAAAATGTGACGAGGAGTGACAGTTTTTTTTCGAGGCTTTGTGGAAAACTGGCCCCTTCAGGCTGCAGATGAAAGACACATTAAAACAAACTTAAAAATCATTAATTCTACTCCTGTGGGGATATTGGTGGTATAGTCACTAAAAATGTAACTGCACAGGATAAATGCAGTTTTGATATGTTATTCTTCATTTTAAAAAAAAAATAAAAAAAATTACTTATTGTTATTATTTTCACAAGGGCTTACTTCTGCTGTGTGAAATTTTGAATAGGTGTAAAGTTTCCTTCATGAAGCTCTGGTCCAGAAGGTTGTTGATTAATAATGGAAAATAATATCTAGGCCTACTGGTCAGAATAAGGTCATTGATCTGTCCTGACTGTACTTCATAACCCCAAAGAAAGAAGATGTGTGTCTACAATTAAATAACACCGGACAGACACATGTTCACACTGGTTTTTGTGTGATACTTCCTGGATCTGTCACACATAAATGTTCACTTCATGTTCCTGAGTCTTTAGTTCCTCTTTTATTTCTGGGATTGGGAACACTGAAGCAAATATTTAAATAGGGCACTATATTGTTTTTAATGGTTGTGACAGACACTGCGTGATGTAGGATGATGTAAATGAGAAAAGGAGAGAGCACAAATACTGTCCAGCATAAATAAGCATGAAAGATAAAATACACTATTAATAAACCCTACCTCCCTCCTACCTCCTACCTCCCTCCCTCCTAGGTAGGAAGGGATAATGTTTCAGTATGTGTCTGATGATTAATTTAAACCAGATGATTAGGCACAATGTTTTTATTTAGGGGTGAGTGGAAAGTCATATTTAAGTTACCATTAAGTTACCATTTGTGCATATTATACCTAGAAGCCTTCCCATTTGATTCAGTTTTTTGGGTTGGTGCAACATTATAACTCAATCAAGCTCATACTCCAATAAATACCTCATCTAGGTTTCTTATATTACTGTGGTATTACTTTCCAAAGAGAAACATTTTCAATTAATTAAATGTTACATTGAGGTGAATTTGCCCATTTTTGATATTTTACGACATCCCCACAAAACAACTAATTTATATAAAGTTAAACATTAATATGTACATTTATGTCTAAACTGTATGTAACATGGCATTAGCCAGGTTAAGTAATGAAATGGGCAGCTATCCCAGGACGCGAGACCACCAGGGGCCTCCAAAAACCTCATAATATGAAATCCTGTTAATGTTAACACGATGATTTAATTATTATCTGATTTTAAGGCTGAGAAAATCAATTCAACAATTATTTTGTGCACATTCCTAAATCAAATCAGAATACCATATTGCTTACCTGGGTTCATGTAAAGTTACAGTACAGGAATACTGCATGCAATTCATAGAGGGTTAAAAAAAAAAGGGGGGGGGGGGGGGTCATAGGGGCTCACCACCCGGGGCCCTTCTGCAGGTTAATCTGGCAAAAGGGCTACAGGTTGCATTCACACTTGAGAAAAATCCTCATTCATCATTATATAATATAGACATTGTGCACTGCTGCTAAAAAAATTAACAATAACATGCCACATTGGGCCCCAGTACTGTAGCAATGAAGCAGGACACACTGATGGTGAAGGGCCATCTCCACAACAAATGTGATGAATAATTCACTAGAATTAGCCCAAACATTCATTTGTAGCGGATTTTTTTGTTTGTTTGTTTGTTTTTTGTTTTTAAATGTGGCAATTCTTGACGACCACGTGAAAGCTGATTCATTGTGACTCCTCTGCGTGAGGGTAACAACAAGCTGCACAGTTATGACCGTAGATGACCTATCTGGGTTGCCGTAGTAATGCAAGACTGTGGCACTCCGCCTCAATGAGCGTTGGAAAGATGGCGACGGCATACGCACAAGCGAGAGTCAACTGTGCCGGCGGATAGAAAGTGCTCCAAAGAGACAAATATCCGCCAGTCTTGCAAATATTTACCGGTGCAAAGTCTGTCTGACATCGCCCAGACATGGTTTAGCCCATGCACGGCTAGGAACGAGAAGCCACTGCTTTGCTATGGAGCCTCCGGATCGTAACAAGCCCAGCAGGTATGCGAATTTGTTGAACAGACACTACACCAGGACCTCGCACTTGCCAAATAGGGAGCTGAACGTGACACTGCAGTCGGCTCTACGGGAGCGCTTGCGCATCCCTCAGAAATCGACTTCCTGTCAAATAGTGCTACGCGTGCAGTTACTGCATTTGCAACAGTGGAGTTGCAAACTTTTTGGGGCAACATTTTCAGACGCACTCTGCTGCGGATGTTATCGTCTTCCCATTTAATTGTCGGTTGCTAGAGGGGGAGGCAAAAATGCTCGCCAAATGTTAAGGTAACACCACGAACATTTATCAGCCGTTGAAACAGTGCAACATGTCATGGGCAACAAGCTAGCTAACGTCTCCTCTGTTAGCTGTCGCTTGTCAGTTTATTGTTCAGCCGCAAGTTCACGAACAGAAACTGACGGTGCTGGAGAGGGACGAGTTGTTGCAATGTGGGCTCGTACGTTGGCCTTCAAAGTGTGTTGGTTGCTCGTTGTTGAGATTACCAGGACAATGCATTTCATCACAACACCGAGGCACAAACTTCGCTGGCTTTAGCTAGCACGTCGCTCCACTGTTATTGTTAATCCTCTAGCTAGACTTGGCGCTCCTGTTGTTGTCTTCTCGCACTCCACTGCTGAATCATGACACCGGCTTGTTGACCGTGAACATTAAATTCACACACTTTCTACTGTTTATTAAGTGGATTTGCTTTTCTTTCTTTTTTTTTCTTTCTTTTTTTTTTGGGGGGGGGGGGGGGGGGGTCTATAACTTAGTTGACAATCTGTTGCACCAATCCTGCTGTAAGTGCGCAGATGACAAGGCTGCTGTCTGGGGGGAATGCATACAAAGAGACACCCGTGAGATGTTTTGCCTTCACGTGTGCACATCTCTTAATCGAAATGCCGCAGTGTTTGCCCCTGACCGCCGGCGACAGACCCTCAGGAATCTGCTGTTGTGTCTTCCCCTCTCCCTTCTCCTCACATGCAGTTAGTTGTTTGCCTGCAGAGCGAGTGGCTTTGAGGGCATTTATCACGGTGGATCAGCGCTGTCATCTGCTATAATCCTGGTTTTTTGTGCACATAGCTTTTATTTATTTATTTTTCTAGTAATGATTGAGCCTCCGGTTAGTTGCACCCTTGTGGCCACTTAGTCCTAGGTGGGGACACAAACACCTTGCATGATTGTGCAATACTGGCCCTGTTAATGTAATTGCTGTCTCACTGTCTCATAAAGAAAAATACTGAGCCATTAACATGCCATTGCTGGAAGCCTGACGGTGTCACAAAGTGTCGTGATTGCAGTGATGTTGGGTGTCAATGCAGAGGAAGGTAAAGTATGCTCCAGAAAGCTCCAATTTGTGCTTTGGCAGTGTGTTACTATTCAGTGTAGTTACCATTTGTATAGTAATGGGATTTGAAATATACAAATCATGCGCAATTGCACACAACAAGGGTTACATGGCTGACCTGGCAAAGTTTGCAGGGACACATTATTAATTCAAATCTGTAAATGACAGGTCTCACGACATGCAGAAATTTGTCATCTTTCAGTTTTTGTAGCAAACATTTTTCTATTGATTAAACACTTAATGTGAGTTTGGATGAAGCTGACAACTATTTTGAGAAAGAGGAGTTATGGGCTTGCATGGCAATTGAAAGCTATCGCCATCGCTGCAAATACAGAGGTCCTTTGTCAATAATGTCTCATTTTGAAAGTCAGTCTGAAGACATTGTGGCTGACAAGCATTCCTGGGATTTCAGGATGTGGTGTAGTGCGCACAGTGGATGGCTGCCTTGAGCCCCGGAGACACTCATGGGGTAGAACTCATTAATGCCTGCATTTGCCAGGAGCACAGGCTGCAGAATACAGATGGACTGTCCTCTAGCATTTCCTAACTGCATCCTGTCTCTGCCCACACCTGCTTTAGAGACATTAATGCTGCTCCCACATTCTGTCACTTTCATCTGTTATTTCCTTTTAAACAATGGATTCTTTGTAACTACTATGCACTTGATGTTACGAATGCGCTGCAGGAGAAAGATCGTGTCAGAGAGGGGAAAAGGAAAGACTCTTAAGTGCTGCAGAATGACATGTAAATTGATTAGATTGGCATTTTTGATGTGCACTACTGCAAACGAAACTGAAATATGAGTTGAAAATGACAAAAGTGTTGCTTATGACTTTCTGCAGTTTCAGATTCAATTTCAAGGTGGAGCAGTCTGCTGCCTGCCCCACATTCATGCAAGTGGCATAAAAAACATGCCATTACACCATTTACTTCTTGCTGGAGCCTACTGTCTGCAGTGTCTACATTTAGATGCATTCAGGTCATGTGACTTGTTGTGGTTAATGGCATGAGCTTCCACTGGTACAGTACAGTCTGTGTCTCAAACAGAGTGTGTTCCCGGGTGTTAAGTAATGTATAAGGGCAGATATTAAGCTCAGCAGTGATTTAGAAATGCACTGCATTTTCTGCTTCTTCTGATTGAAAGTGTCTGTCTGTCATCATACACAGTATGCTTTGCACCATCGCATGTAGGAGAGGTTAGGAAGTCCACTTCTGGCAGTGTCACACTGTTCCAGA
The DNA here is from genome assembly GCA_038496675.1 of Rachycentron canadum. Taxonomy (NCBI): domain Eukaryota; kingdom Metazoa; phylum Chordata; class Actinopteri; order Carangiformes; family Rachycentridae; genus Rachycentron; species Rachycentron canadum. The sequence continues at coordinate 8,105,050 of CM076659.1, read as the reverse complement.
GGAGGGTGTGGTCAAGTATGTTCATTGTTTCTGAACTCTATGGCAAAACATCTGATTGTTTCCAGTTTATCAGAGATGCGTATTCAAATTTGGGCTTACGTGCACACAGGTTTTATAATGTTACTGCCTCATCAGTTAACCCTGGGGTGAAGTTAATAGACAGCGGACGCTATCCTTTTTATGGGAAGGGGGGTTTCAAAATCTGGAATTAGCCTACCGAGCATCAGTTATGCCAGTGTGACCTAATTAGTTGGAAAGTGTGCTCTTAGAAAACCCTAGCCACCTTCTCCTCCTTTTCCGCTCTCTGAAAAAGTCCCCCATAGTTTGGACATTGTGAGCAAGTGTGCTCACTAACCAGCTGTGTGCTATTCAGCTGTGGGCCTCACGGGCCACGTGTCACAACTAAACAATAGAGTGCCCCTTCCTGGTACAATGGTGTGGATGGTTGGTGTCAAAGGTCAGGCCCCCCTGACTCTGGCAGCCCTTGGTATCACTGCTTCAGTCGCTATACAGAAAAGAGTCCTGATTTTGTGCTGTTTATTATGCACTCAGTGTTTCTGCCTAGGGGCTCTAGCATTCCACTGGCCTTTATTGGAGCCCCAATGAGCCATCAGATGAGCCATTGAGAGCAGCCAGACACCATCTGCAGTGATAATTCACTAGTGGCAGCCAGGCAGGGACAGCTTGAAGACCATAGTGCATCTATGGTTAACTGCAGGGCAGTAACTTTCTCTAGGTGGCCTGTGAGTAGGTTTAGAAAAAAAGCAAAGAATTCAGAAGAGGAATTTGCATAGCTTTTTACTGCAGCAGCACAAACTGTGCTTGAAGTGTCTCATGGCAACCAAACAAATAACCGGCAGTGATGGCGTCATTGGTTCCGCTGTCATTCCTGAGTGATTTGGTCATGCTGCTCTGTGTAAGGAAGTGCCTTTTTAAAACTCGGTGTCACTCCCTCTCACATGCATTTACTATTTCTGTCTTCAGACACCATTCTCTCACGCATGCTTTGGTATGTTTACTAATGTGCACGCAATCTGATCATACTTGTGATGGACACAGTGGGAGGTTGATGGCAGCACCCCATCCGCTGCTTCCTGATACCTGTGCTGATTTTTGCACTGCGTTTGCACAGCGCATTTGTCTGTTGCTGTTGGTGCCAAATGCCTTATTCTAACACACAAGATTGCCCACTGTTTCTTCTTGTGCCTGCATACTGAAAAGATCACTGTAGTGCGCTGCTTCTGCAGAACAAGCCCCTTCACAATTTCCAATGCAACACACTCATAAAGGCACCAGTGTTCCATCATGCAATGGTTGCTCTGTAATCTCAAGACTTTTGTGGTTAAGATTGTCATGATGGTAATGTTAATCTTGCAGTATGTTTCGCTCATGAAGTTTTGAGTCTTGTATGAAAAGTTGCAGGATTTGCAGCAGGTGTCTGTGTGCTTTGCATGTAATGTTTCAGCTGCTCCCTGGGGACTGCACACGCGTGTGTTTTGTGTGTGGGGACAGATTCTGCTTTGGGGCAGATGGGCAATAGAAGTCTGGTCTCTCTCTCTCGCTCTCTCTCTCTGGCTCCTTGAAAAGCTTAAGCAAGTGATTTCGAGATTAACCCCCTCTCTTAGTGCGCACACACACACACACACACACTCACTCCCCCAGTGAAAGTGATACAGCCTTGCCCCTTTCCACTCCGTCTGCACAGGCGTAAACGGGCACGTGTTGGGGAATGCCTTTCACTCAGATGATCGATGGTGGGACACATGGTGACCAGCATATAGAACGCCCTTTTTCATGCCCCCCTTTTTTTTCCTCTTTTTGTTTTTGTTGGCGGGGTCAGACCTTCCAACCTTTGTCTCTAATCCTATTAAAAAACCCTCAGAAAGGCATTATGGAACAAAGCTGTGACAATTTAATCTAGAAAAGCATGGTGCTTGCACTCTCCGTTTTTATCTCTCTTTCTTGTTCCACAGAAGGAAGTGATTCAAATGATTATTTTGTTTTCTTTGAGGCAACATATTCTGCTATTGACTTTTCCTTATTTGAAATCAGTCACACAGTCAGGATGTGGTTAAACAACCATGATGTCCACATCTTTATTGTGGCTCAAGATTTATTCTAATCACATGAAAGCAATGTGATGTTCTGCATTAGCACTGTGTTTGCATACGGTCCAACAGCTTCTACACATGTTGGGTGAGTGAGTCTCAGTGCTCCATGAAAACCCGACTTGTGCTGCAGCCTTTGGTTGATGACATAGCAGACAGAGTTAATGAGGGTTACTATTTCTCCCTCTCTGGTTGAGCCATTATGTTTACCTAGACCGAGAGAGGGTGCCCACAGCTTATTATCCTGCGTCTGCACGGCTGTGGTCATGCACAGAGCATTGCTGCTGTACATTTGAGAGGCAGCCAGTCAGGCTCCAGAGGACAGACAACTCGTCAGTCTGCTGTAGGTTGCAGCAGACATTCAGTCTAGTTGCAGTTTAGCAACCTGTTTGCCATGACATTAGAGGAGATTTGCTGCACTCTCTGTTTCGGGTGCAAACAACCCAGCACTCTTTGACCTTCTGCATACATTTCTTTAGTTTCCTTGTGATGTGACTAAAGCAGCTTGTGGTAAACATAACACAATGTAACTGTGACTGTTGTAAAGATGAAAATCTAGCCCACGTCGATAGCATGCCCATCCTGTTTTTGTCTAAATGTCGTTAAATGTTGACAGGCAGGCCAAGCCAGTGGAAAATACATACCAACGTAACTTTGAGGTGGATGAATCCTATGACTCTCCCAGTGAGGAAGAGGAAGCTCCGTATGGCACATCACCTCCTTATACCCCCCGTCAGATGAAACGCATGTCTGGCAAACATCAAAGGAACAGCCAGACGAGGAGTGCTGGTCGCTCTCCCAACAAGGGTGAGTTAATAAATCAATTAAATTGAAGTATATGTGGAAATAAATTTTTTAAATGTTTTTATATGCAGTTTTACATTCATTGTACTGACTGGGAAGTATTTGCTATGTTTATTTCAGCAGACCATAGCCCATCTGGTCTGAGAGAGAGTCCCAGGCCAGCAGAGACCTCTGAGGAGCACAACTACAAGCAGGGAAAGAAGCAGAGGGCCACACTGCGGTCCACAGAGCGAGACCACAAGAAGACGTTTGAAGGCTCCTTCATGCTGGATCCACTCTCAAAGTCGAGCCCTTTCAGTGCCCTCAACATGGATCCCAGAAAGCATTACTTAAGCTTGGGCTGCAGCAGTGGCAAACTTCCTGTGTCTATGCCCCATATTGCCCGGCCCCACCGCCAGACCTCCAGGACAGACTGTCCCGCCGACCGCCTCAAATTTTTTGAAACTCTACGGCTGCTGCTCAAGCTCACATCTATGTCCTCCAAGAGGAAGGAGAAGGAGCAGAGAGGCATGGAGAACATGCCCTATATGGGCCACAACAATGAGGTTATTTGGTTGGAGCTGCAGGCTTGGCATGCACGACGCTCCACCGGTGATCAAGACTTTTTTCTTTTCACTGCCCGCCAGGCCATCCCTGACATCATCAATGAGGTGCTGCACTTTAAGGTCAACTATGAAAGCCTGAGAGGGGCCCAGTGTTCAGGGTCTCAAATAATCCAGGGGGACTATCATAACATCCCAGATTTAGTCTGTGGGGAGGAGAGGGAGCCTGCTGTAGCAGGGACCAACCACTGTGGAGTAGATCCCTGGGGCTTTAGCGCCTGCCCCTCGACTGCGATGAATGCAGCAGAGCCTCTGGGCTCTGGTGCTGATTGCAGGGAACACCTCCAACGCCAACGGCTGGCATTTGAGCAGGTCAAGCGGGTTATGGAGTTGCTGGAGTATGTGGAAGCGTTGTACCCCTCTTTACAGGCCCTGCAGAAGGACTATGAAAAGTATGCAGCACGAGACTTCCAGGGCAGGGTGCAGGCGCTCTGTCTGTGGCTCAATATCACCCAGGACCTCAACCAGAAGCTGCGCGTTATGGCCACAGTGCTGGGCCTCCATGACCTAACGCGTATCGGGTGGCCTGTCTTTGAGATCCCTTCACCTCGCTGCTCCCGGGGCAATGAAGAGGAAGAGAATGAAAACGATGAGGAGAATGACTCAACAGCCACGTTTACAGCTGAAAGTGAAGGGGAGGACAGGGACGCTGAAGAAGAAGGGGCATTAGGACACATAGCTGATGGAGAGTTGTCTCCTTCTCTGACTCCAAAAGTTGCCCGATTGTTGTCAGAAGACGAGTTTCTCCCAAATGCTACTGCAGGAAGTGCAGAAACAACTGTGGGAGGGGGAGTATTCTGCCCCACAGCCATCTACAGACCATTTGTGGATAAAGCTCTGAAACAGATGGGACTGCGTAAACTGATCCTCAGACTGCACAAACTGATGGACCGCTCTCTTCAGCGGTCCAGAGCAGCGCTGCTCTGCCACACACCTGCACTGGAGGTGAGGGTATAATATCTGCAGGCTACAAGGGATTGAAAAATGTCAGAAATAAATTATTAGTGTTTTTAGGCAGAAAGGACCTGTCTCAACACATCTTCAACGCAAGTCAACATATCACAAATTTTTCTCAAACTATTCAGTATTTGCTTTTAGTAAATTAGTTCGTAAAGTAAAAGTATTTAGTAAAGTCATTTGATTTTTGTAAGTTTTAATCAACAAAAGCTAGAGACAGTTTCTCCAGTGTTGGTCAGTGTCACATTAATCTCATTTTATTCTGTTTTAACTTGTGTGTATTTAAATGTATTCAAAGCATTTTGAGGCAACAGCTGTCGCCATGTGTATATTTACCATGGTTACAGGGGTCTCTTGCAGGTCTCACTCTGTAATACACAGACAGGTCGATCTCATTAAGTCCTTTTAGTATTTCCATACACAACCATAATCTGTAATCTAGTACAGCCAGTCTTGTTTACCTTGTATTGCTTTATCTACCTGCACTGTTCACAACAGAGCCATTCACAAGCTGGATTCACTCACTCATTCACCAAAACAGGTCAGATAACATCACTGACAGACAAGTTTGTTGACAAGTAGTTTTTCACATATGAATTTTCTCTAGTGTGTTGGTGCATAACAGCAAAAATAGTTATTATTTTATTTCTATAGCTCCAAATCATAATATACATTATCTCAAGGCACTTTATAGGGTCTTACTTTATTAGAGTAAGAGAGAAATCCAGGCTGGCAAAGGAAGTACTGCAAGTCAGGAAGCATAAATAGAAAAGAGAAAAAAAATCAATAAAATGTTAAAATAAAAAACACAAGACATATTAACAGATGTGCATCATCCATCTTTCACATTGTTTAGAGGTAACTTTTTATTTACTTTTAGTCTTATGTTCGCTGTGAAAAATAGGTTGTCAATGAATATGTTTAACACTTATTTGTTAGACTCTAGTTTGTGAACAGCAGTCGTTCTCACAAATAGGAGCATCAAGAAGTTTGAGCCAAGGCTGCAAACAAACACAGGATGTGTTGACACAGTGAGAAAGCTAGAAAAGAGCAGTAAACACAAGAGGATTGTTTTTGACTTTACTGTAGTGGATGATGAGCTCATCTGAGTTTCAGAAAAAAATGAGCTTGGATAAGTTTGTGAATCATTTAGGGGAAGTTTAGTCTTAGTTGCATAATGTTGGTAACATTGAATTGTCTTTGCAAATTTCTGGATCAGGTTGAAGTTCTTGGTGTTGCATATCCTCTGGTGTGCAGGGGTGTATATTCCCAGAGTCTTTGCAGATTCCTGTCAGAGATTGGTTAGCTGTGATGGATCAAGGATTGAAAACACAGTTTGAATAAGATGAATTAAAAAACAACTTCAAATGTATTATAAAGCCAGTTGTTAACTCTTTTAATATAACGGCAATCATTTTAATATTGAATTAACTTCCCTGGATCTATCTTTCACCTGCAGTTTGCAGACTTCCCAGACCCCATGCTTGACAGCGATTACCTGCCAGAACTGTCGCGCCGTCTGTCCTGCAGTGGTTCGGCACACCCAGAGCTCGGAGCAGACCAAGTGTCCTGGGAGGATTTGCTGGACATGGACCTCCCATCCTTCCGGCCGGCGTTCCTTGTGCTGTGCAGAGTCCTTCTCAATGTCATTCACGAATGCCTTAAACTGCGACTTGAACAGAGGCCTGCTGGAGAGCCTTCACTGCTCAGTATCAAACAGGCAAGCAGCTGTTAAAACTCTTTAGAGTTTCTCGCTGACTCTTCTGTACACGCTGTGTGTGTATATATATATATATATATATATATATATATACACACACACACACACACACACACACACACACACACACACACACATATATATACGTGTGTGTGTGTGTATGTATGTATAATAACAATTTAGATATATCTTAAGGAAAAAATATTGAGATAACCATCACTGCAATTTTATTAAATAGTTGTCCTTGAAGTCTGTAATGCATGGCAGATAAATCATGTATGTAGTGCTAATCTTTTGTCATATTTGTGCTCTTCAGTTGGTACGTGAGTGCAAAGAGGTTCTTAAAGGAGGGCTTCTGATGAAGCAGTATTATCAGTTCATGCTGCGCGGCGTGGTGACTGATGCTCAGGGCTTGCAGACAAATGCCAATATTGATGAGTTTGAAGAAGACCTTCACAAGATGCTGGTGGTAAGATTCCTACCCCCACTACATAAAGTTAATGTTTAAAAGTGTTTTTTCGCACTGACTGTGTTGCCATTGTAGAGAGATGCTTATGAAATTATGCATTATTGAAATGTAACAAATGTAACATCTGTCCCTGTTTTTGTAGGTTTACTTTGACTACATGCACAGTTGGATCCAGATGTTGCAGCAGCTGCCTCAGGCCTCTCACAGCTTAAAGAACCTGCTAGAGGAGGAATGGAACTTCACAAAGGTCATCACTCCTTACATCCGCGGAGGGGAGGCCCAGTCTGGGAAGCTTTTCTGGTAAGTGAAACTGCAGCCTGTCTAACATCTGTAATGCAGTGCAAATTAAATTTATTTTATTCCTCTTACAGTGATCCCACCTACTTGAATACCAAAGTGACACAGACGTTTTTAAATGTAAGTTAAAAGTTTATTTATCATTCATAAGAGACTGGGGACTGTTCTGTTCTTGGCAGTGACATTGCGGGGATGTTGCTTAAATCCACTGGAGAGTTCCTTGATGCTGGCCTGCAAAAAAGTGGTAATGAATTCTGGGAAAGTGCAGATGACAGCACAGCCTCAGATGAAATCAGGTAAGCAGAATAATTTTTTTATTTTTTTATTTTTTTTTGTTATTACTATTACTGATTATACTATTATAATCACTAGTATTTTTGTCCTAGTAGGGTTGTTTTAAACTTTGGACTCTTTGATCCTTCCAGGCGGTCGGTTATTGAGACTAGTCGGTCCCTGAAAGAGCTGTTCCATGAGGCCAGGGAGCGAGCGTCCAAGGCTCTAGGCTTTGCCAAAATGCTTCGCAAGGTGAGAGGCGGCAGTGGAGAATTTTCAGTCTGTTGGAACAGAAAGCCACAACAGCAAAGACTTTGCAGTTTATCTGTGACCCTGTTTTCTCAGCTCACTGAAGAACTGGGACTGTGTGTTCTGACCCACACTTTGTTTTCTTGCTTGTCTGCAGGACTTGGAAGTGGCTGCAGATTTCAGTATCACCAATGGGGTGACTTGTCTCTTGGAGGCACTTAAAAAGAGAAACTATGTCAAGGTGCATTTGCTTTTCTTTTAATTTTGCACATATCTGTTCTTTCCTTTCAGTCCTAAGGTCATTACTATAGCGTTTAACCTCCTTTTTTATATCCAGGTTCAAATTCCAGGATTGGAGGAGCTGCAGGTTTTTGTCCCCTGCGGTTTGATGGATCAGCGGCCACTCATTCTGCAGCTTCTTAATGCTGCTGCTGGAAAAGACTGCTCCAAGGAGCCAGAGGAAATAGCTGATGATGAGGCCTATCTGCTCATGAGTAAACACAAAGCTGGGGACTCCATTACGGATTCTGACTGGGCTCAGTGGGACGGAGAGCTGCTCAAACTGGTCCCCCAGATGGAAACTGTTGACACTTTAAGGGCCATGAAGGTATGTATATGTGTAAATATAAGTGCACGTGTCTGTCCATTGTTTACAAGCCTCACACTGGTCTAATACACTCTCAGGTGGAGAACATGCTCTTGATCGTGATGCAGTCAGCTCACCTGGTGGCCCAGCGAAAGGCCTTTCAGCAGTCGATGGAAGATGTGCTCACTCTCAGCCGGGAGCAAACATCTAGTCAGCCTCTCATCGCGAGCGCTCTGGAGGAGCTGAAGGTATTTAGAAAAACCACCAAGCTAAAACACTGGTTAATTTTGTGTCATTGTGAACACAGGTGCATGTTTGTGTCCTACTTTTAAATCCTGTTTTTTACCACAGCTGCTTACCCTTATTTTCCACTATTATTATAATCTGGTAAAAATACATTGGACCAGTAGTCAAGTAGTTCTTAAAGAGGAAGTCAATGAGCTGTTACTACACAGAGTTCATTATGGGTCCAGTTTCACAAATCTGTGGGTCATGTCTGCAGGTCTAGGTCCTCATGTAACCTCTCCCAGTTTACTGTTATCTTTTGAATTTCTTTTTATTAGAAAATAATCACTAAACTATTTTCTTCTCTCTCGTACTATAGGACGAGGCACTACAGCTATGCATTAGGATCAGCACTGCCATTGACCGAGTGGAGTACATGTTCACCACAGAGTTTGAGGCAGAGGTGGAGGAGTCTGAGTCAGCCACGCTGCATCAGTACTACAGGGAGGCAATGATACAGGGCTACAATTTTGCCTTCGAGGTGAGAGCATGCAGGTTTTCAGAGGCGTGAACTGTAACACTGTATATTTTTACAACTTGGCTCAGATTTTTCCTGGTCAGAGGTTGTGACTTAACACATTTCCACTTCACTGACATTTAGGCTAATGTTGACATTGTGATTACAGTGTGGGCATGGGCAATAAATAATAATTTTGAAGTCATCAAATGAGAGGATACTGAGGCAGTAATGCTAAATATACTCCCCTTTCCTGTTTTTTGTTATTTCCAGTACCACAAGGAGGTGGTGCGCCTAATGTCAGGGGAGTTCAGGCAGAGGATTGGGGAGCGCTACATTGCTTTTGCTCGCAAATGGATGACTTATGTCCTGACCAAATGTGAGAGTGGCAGGGGCACCAAGCCCAGGTAAGGCCTTACCTTCTATCAGTAGATCATTCATAGGCATTGTCATTTCTCTTCATGTCTCTTTTTTACCCTCCGGTTTAGTGTAGGGTTCCTAAAGAAACATTAATGGTTTGAGTATGTTGCTCATGAATACTTTTTGTAGCTTGCTGCAAGGAGAGTTAAAGCCAGCAATGACTTTACCAACCAATAAGTCATTGTACCAGTGCAATTACTCTTGGACAAATAAATTAACAATTTTCCCCATCACCTGAAACAAACTGCAGGCTGGTAAAAGCTTTTTTTTCTTGACGGTATGTAAATTCAAAGTAGTTCCAGGAGGTTTTTTGTGTGTGAAATTTTGCCTTTGATATATTTAGCTACTGTGCGAGAGCACAGTCTAAATTGAAATACATTTATTGTAGCCTTCTTTGTCAAGAGCTCATGCTTTGAGCCATAAGATGGTACCATGGCAACAATGTACAACTACAATAGTAGCATGAGATAAGAGACCTTTTTTTTTTGATATAATAAGGAATAAGCAAACAAAAATAGTCACACATTGAGCATGAGTGTGTTGTTATATTTGGATTATTTAAAACTGTGCCACCATAGTACCTCCTGTTCCTACATTGGAGAACACAAGTTGCTACTTGGAGCTTGTCCTTAAGGAGGAAGATGCTAAAATCTATTCCATTATTAATCACACAATCAACTGGAAGACATGCTCGAATAGCAAAATCTGCCATTCAACATATTTGTATTTCAACTTTAATGTGTGATTACTTGCATGTTTATGAAAAACTCATCCTGATGCACCCACGATTGTAGTAGCATCACCTCATTTGACTTCTCAGTGATGCTGCCCACATTTGCTGATTGACACACATTTTATTCTGTTAAAACACAAAGAACAAAATAAACAGTAACAGTATCTGATTAATTTTAATGTTACACCTACAGGTGGGCGACTCAGGGTTTTGATTTTCTTCAGGCCATCGAACCTGCCTTCATATCAGCATTACCTGAGGATGACTTCCTGGTAAAATTGTTTCCTCCTTTTTATTGTTCTCTGGAAATTGTGTACTTGGAATACGATGTATTTATGATCTGTTGATGGCGAACTGAACCCTTCTCTCTGCAGAATTTACAAGCTTTGATGAATGAATGTATTGGACATGTGATTGGAAAACCTCATAGCCCAGTCACCGGCCTGTACATTGGTAAGATGCTTTCCTGTGATACAAACTGTCACTGACTTACATATCTGGAGTTCAGGATTTACTCCACTGTTTATATTCTGTTGCAAGTTTATAGCCTGGGTGTCATGGGGATGTGCCGTTACACAAAGCAGACACATCAGCAATAAAATAACAATCCAGTTCCCGTAGAATAGCAAAGAACTATTTGTTTGACTTGAAGTTTGTTAGTTTGCCTGACCCCACTGGTCACACAGACTCGTTTGAGCATCTCCATGCTGCTGCTTTGTGGTCAGCAGTAGAAAAAACTGTGGTTGTTCTGGGAAAAAGTGAAAGTGTGAAGTAGGGTATTACTGAAATAAGATCATATTTGCTTAGCAAACATGTTCCAATTAAAAAAAAATAAATAAATAAATAAAAACGTAAAACAAGGAACAGTTATCAAAACAGCAGCTTGTCAGACACAGCCTTGTTTCTTCCTTTTTAATGCAATACAAATGTAGCATTTATAGAAAAATAATGTGACAAAATGTGACCACCAGATTGGGCCAAAATCATTTCTTGATGCAAAATGTCTTTGTTTGTGCAAACCAAGATATGGAGACAACAAACTGGTAGTAGCACAGAAATATGTTGCAACATGTCTATCTTTGACTTGGATGGAGTAAAACCACATTGCAATAGCTGTTATGTACTTGCATAATAATCTGACCACTGGATGTATGTGGTGATAAAAATGTGTGCAGTTTGCCCCCACAGAGCAGAGCTCATGTTACCTCTATGATGTTAGTACATTGTAGAGTTTGAGAGCTGAATATTATATGTTCTCTCCCACGAAGTCTTGGAGAAACCAAATCAGTGCCCATCTTTAAAAAAGTATCTTTAATCCCATCTATCTTTTTTCCCCCCTTTTCTAAATTTTGTTTTACTCATTTATTTCTCCTTGTTTAATACATGGTCTTCTCTTTCTCTTCTATCTTCCCCCTCTTTATTTCTTTAAGGCATTTTGCAACTGTCTATTATGAGGTGTTACTCGATATAAATGGGTATACAGTATCCTGCTGTACATCACCATAGCAAGCTAACTTTGTATGGCCATGGGTTCCCCTCCATCAATGCACAGTCTGTTCCAGGTTTGCTTTGGTGGGTGGCCTGACTAAATTAAGCGCTGGATGTTTTTTCTTTCAGCTCCTAGGAATAGTCCTCGTCCTGTAAAGTTCCCTCGCTGCCATAGTGACCCACCAAACCCCAATCTGTTTATCCCTAATGATGGATTCAGGTATGTGATGACAGTTTTTACGGTACTCTATGTGCTCACTATGCGTTAATGTTAATACTCTTTCCTGCATGGCCCCTTGCACCTCATTTCCTTGCTTTGTTTTTGCTCTGTAGTTGTTGAGCTTGTGTGTTATCTGAGCTTCTTTGTGTGTATGTGTATACTGCCGAGTGGTCATTTTATCATGATTTAAAGTTTCATGTTTGAGTGAGTCGCCGTGTGTGTAAGTGTGCGTCCCTTAACCAGCCTCCCAGTCACACACACAAACATATGTATACATATCCCATGCCAAGCCACCTCACCTCCCAAAGCAGAGCTCCTCAGTTTGTTTTTTCACCACACAGCTCTCGAAGTCTCCCCTGCGATCTCCGGAACCAGCTATTCCCCAACGGCCCTCGCCCCGTCCCTCAGGGCCCGGGGGAACACAGCCACACCAAAGCACCAGGCAGCACCCCCAGTGACGTCAGGTAGCCTTGTCCCCAAGTCACCTGGTAGAAAGTGTTGTCAAACCCAGCCCAAGATTCAAAAGCAAAAAAACAATACTGATTTTTAAGGCTTCTGGAAATGGAAGGAAGACATTTAATTCTTTTTGGCAAAAGACAGAAGCTTAGAGCCAAGAAGTATTTTACCCTCTTGTCAAATCTGTGATGTTGTACTAGTGTGAAGCTTTTACAGTGTACTTCAAAACAGTTTGTGATAAAACTTAACAAGGGATATATTTTATATTTAATAGTTTTTTTTTTTCCATTATTTGTAGTTTGATTTATTAAGCTTCACTGACAGACTGCAGACTTCCTGCTTTAAGTCTCCTGGTTGCATCTAACTAAACACTATAAATGTGGATATAAAGACAGATATTGAATTAACCTCTGTACACTGATGATTTCCAGACTGTACACTGGTACAGCATCACAGATCTGAAGCTAAAATCAGCCTTTTGTAGAGATGTTTTTGTTTATATTTGTACAAGCCAACAGGAACCATTTTATTAAATTATATAAGCTGCCATTTCCTTTCAAATATGACCTGAAATATGGTTAACCACTGTAAACTTCTGTTAAAAGTAATGGTACATAGTAATATAGATGGATTTGATATTGGCTACAAATCTAATGTTGAGAAAAAGTAAAAATGGATCTATTAAGTATCATTTTTAGCCTTTAAAGTGGTAATGGAGTGTTTACGGACCCCGCAAAATAACACCAAATCAGAAAAATGGCCTTACACATCTCTTTACAGATGAAAGGAAGTCGTTGTGCACCGTGTTAAAATGAAGGAGGGGAAAAAAAACACACTACCTCATTAAAAGAGTGGACAATCATGTTCTGCTTTTTAGTGCCATTAACATCAGACTTGCTTTGATGCTGGTTATTTACTGCTATTAGATTTTCTTGCGCATCTGTGTATGCTTTTGAAATCAGAACATGCACTCTAGAAATCTAACCTTCAAGTGTGAATGACTCTGATGCATGCTGAACTGTTGGTGGCTGTCAGGAGGGATACTGGGAATAAGCTACATCTTTGTTTCTCTTGAAAGGTCAGATCATTTTGTGAGCTGATATTGTTTTAAAAACTGGCATTTCAGCACCAGTTTGATAGGTTGGATGTAGTTTACAATGTTTATGTAATTTTCATTTTAAGGTCTGTCTGGGAACATTTTCTCCCAAAAGCATCTCAAGATGAAGACAATCTTTAACCCTTTGTAAATCAGTGGGTCTTATAACATTAAGATGCTTTTAGGAGACAGTGCCCTCTACTGTTTAATTTTCCACAGTCTGACATGAAGGAGGCACCTAATGCACCCCCCCCATGACTGAAATATACCAGTCTGAATCAGTAATTTTTGTCTGGACCACCATGTTGCATCAGTTTCTTCCATGTCCCTGCAGAGGATCCAGTTACCATGAGAATGACCGTCTGTCGTCAGTTGCAGCTGAGTTGCATTTCAAATCGCTGAGCCGCCACTCCAGCCCCACAGAGGACAGAGAAGGTGGGTGCATTCAGTTAATCAGCATGGGTTGACTCACATAGTGAATGCTCATGTGCCTGATTAGGTGAACAACTCCTGTGATTTCTCTCTCCAGAACCCTCCTATCCTAAGGGGGATCCTAACAGCACTGCGCGCCGAAGCTGGGAGCTCCGCACCTTCATCACCATGTCAAAGGGTGAGATCGTTAAGTGATGACGCACATGAGATACACTGCTCCATACGGTTGTTTGACTTCAGAAAAAAAAAAACTATACTTTTTTTCCCCTCTCCCCCTCTCTCAGACACGGCAGCACGGCAAAGCCCCATGGAGGCCGTCTGTCGCTCCATTCGCAAGTTTGAGGAAAAACGCTACGCCGTGATGAAGCAGCGCAACATCATCGGCCAAGTGTGTCACACGCCCAAGTCCTATGACAACGTTATGCACGTTGGTCTCAGGAAGGTGACCTTCAAGTGGCAGAGAGGCAACAAGATAGGTACGGCTACCTCATGGCAATATTTGTCATAATGTGGGGTTTTTTATATGCAAACGCAGACAGTGATGTTGTGTTCTTGTGCATGGTGACAGGTGAGGGCCAGTATGGGAAGGTCTACACCTGCATCAACGTTGACACTGGAGAACTAATGGCCATGAAGGAGGTGCGTGATCCAGCAAGATCAATTCACTAGTTTCAAAATTATAATAATTAAATACAATCCTAATAATGATACATCATAATGATTATTATTTTTTCAAACAGATTCGATTCCAGCCAAATGATCACAAAACGATCAAGGAGACTGCAGATGAGCTGAAAATATTTGAAGGCATTAAACACCCAAACCTGGTGCGATACTTTGGAGTTGAGCTCCATCGGGTAAGAGGCACGCATTCATGTCAGCACAGGCATCACGAGGTGCACACCCAACCAGTTGTGTGTAAATATTGATGTGCTCGCCTGTAGGAGGAGATGTACATCTTCATGGAGTACTGTGACGAGGGCACTCTGGAGGAGGTGTCCAGACTGGGGCTGCAGGAGCATGTTATCAGGCTCTACAGCAAACAGATCACCACAGCCATCAATGTCCTCCACGAACACGGCATTGTTCACCGTGATATCAAGGGTCAGTTTCATATAAACCTGTCACATATTTTACGTTTGTTTTTTTTTTTTCTCCCTTATCACAAATACAGGAAATTCTGAATGAACATTTCCATTTTGTTGATTCTGTCTGTATCAGGAGCCAACATTTTTTTGACATCGTCTGGTCTGATTAAGCTGGGAGACTTTGGGTGCTCAGTCAAGCTGAGGAACAACACTCACACTATGCCAGGAGAGGTGAACAGCACACTGGGAACTGCAGGTAAGAGCTTGTATGTTGTGTTTGGGTTGCAAGCTGCCAGCAGGAGTCGCTGTGGCGTAATGATTTTACTTAAACCCTTTTACCAATGGATGTCAGCTAAAAAATGTATAAATACAAAGCTATACAATAATATACTCTTTTTTTTTTTTTTTTTTTAAGATGTGTACTGGAAATAGCAATATTAATATTTGATGTCTTCATGCTTTATATGATCAATATAATGCAAAATTCTGTTGTCATATGCAGCATTTTGTCAAATAGTCATTGTGTTACTGCTTATCAAACTGTAGTTTGTTTTTTGTTTTTTTTAACCCCCACCCTCCCATTTCCATCAGCATACATGGCACCTGAAGTCATCACAAGAGCAAAGGGCGAAGGTCACGGACGAGCAGCAGACATCTGGAGTTTGGGCTGCGTCCTCATCGAGATGGTGACAGGAAAGGTGAGGAGGAACAGAAAAGCGTTTTGCCTCAGTCATTGGTCTGTATCAAGCTTGAAAAATAAGAGCTCCAAAGAGGTTTGCATCTCATTCAGGGAGATTTTTCAATGCTGTTGTTTTGTGCTGTCAGAGAGGAGAAGACAGATGGAAATAGTTGTAGCTTTGTCGTTGTTGGTGCAAACAAGAGACTCATTGTAGAACAGCTGTAGCTCTGACATGCATATTTTATGTTTCAGTTCAGTTAAGTAAAATATTAATGTGACATATTTACACATTTATGCCACATATATTATTGAATTCTGAGGCTCTGTGTGAAATGCTGATTCATTGCTATTTCAGTCCGATTAAAGTCTATGGAATCATTTAAAAAAAGATGTCAAAACCTAATGCTCATTAAGCTCATCAAGCCAAACTTTCAAAACTGTCTGCATCCTAAAGCTCCTAAATGAATGAATCATCCCCCTTTCTTAACACTCCAGGTAAAGAAAGAGGTTAAAAATAACAAGGTAATGACTCATCTTCTTACTTTCATGTCAACCTGCAGAGACCCTGGCATGAGTATGAGCACAACTTCCAGATCATGTACAAAGTGGGGATGGGCCATAAACCCCCCATCCCAGAGAAGCTGAGCACAGAGGGGAAGGACTTCCTCGGTCACTGTCTGGAGAGCGAACCCAAACGCCGCTGGACAGCCAGCATGCTGCTGGACCATCCGTTCGTCAAGGTGAGCTCACATCTGCAGTACAAGTAATAAAGTCATTGTGTTTTCTTTTTGTGATGATCTAAACTGAATTCTCACTTCCATTAGCGAACTGTCAGGGCTTGACTGAACACGACGTTACTTTACGGCTGCTATATCTCATCTGTTTCAGGTTTGTACAGATGAAGAGTGAAAGGAAACGACCTCTCTGGCTCTCAAGTTTACAAATTAAAGCACTACTGTACATGCTGTTGGCAAAAGAAAGGAACTGTGGATGAGAAGTGGAAGTTATGGCTGAAGGCACATGGAGTTAAACTGAGGAACTAATAGAAAAAATCATTTCAGAGGACAACTGGACCTATGGAGTATTGGGTTGTTGTGTTATTATGTACCCATGGACTGGGGGGAATGGGGAGGGGCAGGGGTGGGACTGTACATACTGTAAGAATAGGATTGGCTTTAATTCTTGTATAAACAATATTGTAAAGTTAAAGTAACTATTGCCACATTTGTTCTTCTCACTGGTGAAGAGACCTCTGAAAAGGCATTGAGGAATATGTTCTTTTTTTCTTTTAAATAAATGGGTGGGGTGGGGTGGGACAAAAATCTATGGCACTTTTAAACTGTTTACCCAAGGGGGCAGTTGAGTAGAGGAGGGAGGAATCTTATTTCAGTTGCGAAGGAGAAGCCGGTTTAACGTTATGAAAGGAGCACCATCCAAATAGTCAGATTAATTTATCACTTGTCATTTGACAAGCGTGGGCACTAGGAAGGATTTTTTTGTTGTATGTATTTTTCTTTGCCTTTGCTGAGGAGTAATTGTCAAGTTGGAGCAATGTTCAAGTCTACTGGTCGCCGGTGAAGAGCTGTTCATATAACTGGAGCGTAGCCAACAAAGAGGAGAAACGGGGCCTGCTCTCCCTCCCTGCTGCTGAACACAAAACATCCACACAACCAAACACAGACACTGACACACACCACAACTTCTGGTCCTCTGCTGCTCTTATAGTGTTTGCTATGTACAAACAATATTAATAAACCAATTGTTTTTTAAAAAAAAGAAAAAAAAAAAAAAAGAAGTGAAAGTATATATTTTTTTTTCAAACATTAAAATGCCACTCATCATTAGCATTGCTAGAAGTAGTTAATGTCACTTTGAGCTAACAGTAAAATCTTGGTCTAAACCACATTGAAATATTTGCATTATTTGAGGTTTTATATTATCTTGTCTCAAATGTTTCCAAAGCGAGATGGACAAGCTGCCTGATTCTGAAGGTCAGTAGTTTTTAGTGTTTTTTCTGAGGAACCTCCTCATTCCCATAGCTCGAGCCTCTGTCAGTCTCAGTCTGGCCAATCATCCAGTGAACTCCCAGCGAGGCTGTGATGGAAAGATTCACAAAAAGCACATTTAGAATATTATTTGAGCACTCGGAGCTTTCCTGAGCTTGCCATGGTAAATTAATTTATTAAAGCCTTATTTTTCAGTTAGCTAGAAGCCTTTTATAAAAGCAATCTTTGGGTACCCTGGTTGTGGAAATCTTTAGGTGACATGGTCAGTATTTTTTTTTCTAGTTAATTATAAAACAATAGAAAGTAACTAATCCCAAATATTTAATTAATAATTAGAAATTTGACTTTCTGATGCTAATTTACACTTCCCCTTCCATCTGTTATCTGCCAGGGTGGTGGACAATTTAGAGTAACTGATTAACCTAAATGTAGATGTCTTCGGACTGGGAGGAAGCCAGAGTACCCGCACAGAAAGGGCCCAGGCGTGGGAATTTAACCCAAAACCTTCATGCTGTAAGGCAACAGTGCTAACTAGTGCTAACCACTGCCCCATTGTGCCACTACTGTGCAGCCTCTAATTGATATTTTACAGTTACACATGACAAGTCCACACTGACACTGACCTAATAATGGACTTTCTTCAACACAGATTAACTGAGGTTTAATATATTTTTACTGTATAAAGAGAAATATTTTATGTTCTATGAAATTGATTTCTACTGTTTTGAGGAAAAACATTGAATGAAGCCAAAAAGGCTGCTACACCCAGTTCAGAGTGACTTCATCCTAAATAAACAAACCTGCAGAGCAGAGATCCACAGAAGCTGAGATGGTTATCATTGATCCAGAGCTGATGAGTTGAGCCAGTAGCAAGCCCAGGGGGTAGAGCAGCAAGCAGCACCAGAACAACCAGTTGATCAAGGCCCAGGGTCGGCTTGAAAAGCTCAAAATTCTCAACATGAGCCATTTTAGATTAATGACTTAGAGGCAATGAGGCAGGCGACACAGTTACACAGCTGTTAAGAGTCTAAACATTTTCCTTTTCCTGGTAGAGTTTGTGGAGCCAAGCACCACACTCTGCCTCATCCTCTGGGATCATCTCTAGGGGGATTCTCCTGAAGGTGAAAGTCAGATAAGAAAACAGATTACACCAGTAAACAGGAAATAAAAGGTAGAAAACTATTTCTTTGTACCTCAGGTATAAATCTGCATGATATTTCTTCCCGTTAAGAATTTCAAGCAAGGTTGGTACTTCGTTGTCTTTGAAGTTCAGCCGCAGCTACACAAGACGAGACAAAGCAGCAGTTAACTACACAACTCACTGATTTGCAGATGTCTCTGACACCCATCTAACAGTGTCTGGTATTTACTGGCAGCCATATTTAATTGGAATTAAATACTCACTGGTTCCTCTGAGGTTTTGGACAGTTACCCAGAATCCTTTGGTCCTGGGCAAAAGATGATACTTGAGTTTGGGCAGACCTTTGCTCTCAGCCACCTGCATGTCGATCTGGTGTTTCTTTGGTGTGAAGCGAGTCCCTTCACAGTAGAGCAAGAACTAGCTCCAGGAAAAGAGTGTTCATTAATGACGTGATTAAAAACTATCACTCAAAGTCGTCTCAGTCATCTTGATTTCATTACAATTTCCACAGGGGAAACTCACCCAGTAGTTTTCTGGGAAATCCTACAGGTTCTGGAGACTCTCTGTCACTGCCCTTCTGTCTTCTTCCTATTTCCTTTTGCAGAAAACTATCTCCAGGAAGTACCACATCCACCCAACGATTGGCACATAAGCCAACTTTCTTGGCTAACGCTTTTGAGCTCTGGAAAAAGATTTAAATCATTTTTTTTTTTTTTATGTTAAGGAACTGAAAAGAAACAGTACAGAAATCCAAGGACTCCAAATCTCTCACAGAAGGTCCAGCCACACAGGAAATCTATCTCATATCTGTGATTGAGGACCACAATTGCGTTCTCATTTCCATACAATGGATAACTCTCTGGGTCTGTGTACAGGGTGCACTCTGTCCCGGACCACCACTCCAGGGCTGCCACCATCTCTGAGGATCACAAAGACACAACGAAGTAGACGCATCTATGTTTTGTGAGCAATGATAGTGTGCATTTCTTATTTGCAACAACATAACATTCACAGTACAAAGAGACTTCAGTATCATCTATGTGGCAGAGAAGAAGAACAATACTCCCGGCTACTGATGCAGTAGGCCAGTCTGACGTTGATCCTGCGGGCCAGCTGTTTACTGGCCAGCCACAGAGGTAGAGTACAGAGCTGCAGTAGGTTGATGATGGGGCCACTGACCAGGAACACGTAGCAGATGATCAGATGGCACAAAAACTGAGATTTCAGCAGCTGCACGAGGCCTATTGTTCAGTCAAAAGTTGCACAACTTAAACCATTATAGCACAGCAACTTCCTACTGGTGTGACACACACACCTGACTCAATGGTGCAAGATACTGTATCAGTTCTTCCAAACAGACCTATCAGCTCAGGCCTAGTGTTGACCCAGGGTGTGACACTAACTGCCCTCATAGTCAGCCTGCTCTGACATCAAGATCCAAACTCTAGCAAGACCTGATATAGACTTTTAAACTTTATAGTGAGATTCACATCTGTCCTGCTTCACCAGCATCAGATTTTCGGCATATTTGTTGGTGTTTATTTATCTAGAATCTAGACATCTAACCTTTGCGTCTTTGAACTGGAAAATAATTCTGATGCTTAATTGTAAATGGCTTTCCGTAGGCGTTTCTCCTTTTTAAACCCTGTTTTAACCAAATTTAGCATTTTATATTTACAATTTTGATTATTGACTTCTTATTTTATCGATAGCTCAATAGCTTAACTTTTACTCACAGATCTGTGTCTTTTCACAGTCAATTTGAAGAAGTCATTGGTCACTGAGAGTTGTCTCCACATTTGCAGAAAATTACATTTTTAATTTAAGTAAATCCAATATGAGACTCTGTCAGTCTAAGTTAAAGAAATCAAGTGTATCATCTACAGTTACAGTAAAGAAAACAAACAAACTTGAATGTCAAAGCTTTGCCCCTTCTTTAGCCTTGATGAGGCCCATTCAGCAGACTGTGATATGAACGATTTATCATTTATATTGCCAAATTAAAAATTAATCAATCAAATAAAGACGCTAAATAAAACACACATTTTTACATGTATTTCCTTTGAATCAAAGCATTTATTGAGTCATAATTAAATAAAATGCATATGGTTAGTGGATTATTATTTGGCTTATTGTCTTTAGTTACCAAATGAATTATTCTTCATTGAGACTTGATTTTATGAAGACAGCTGAAATACAATATTTATGGACTACAGGTGATTTTCTGAAGGAGCTCACACTAACAAAACAACACCAAAAATATCAGAGGTCTCTTTCATTAGGTATGAAATGTCCAGGTACCAGGAGACACAGGAGGATATATGGTGTTTACACAAAACGTTCATCAGACGTTGAACTAACAAATCACATCGTCAACAAACATGTGGGACGTCAGTGTCGCAGTCTTCTGTATAACTTTGTGATTTTCTTTTCTTTCTATATGAGTAGCCAATGACACCGTGGCATCATCAGGCCCAATTAGGCTGCATGAGCCTGGCTGTTCATACCCTGCCATGACGGGTGAACGGCAGGTAAGACATGGTGTCCTGTGTCTGTTTTGCATGGCACCACCGGGGGTCACGCAAAGGTGACAGCAAAAGGGTGAAGGTCATGGACAAAAGCAGCAGATATGTGGAGTTCAGCCTGTGTCCTCACTGAGATGACAGGAAAGGTAAGAAGTGACAGGGACTGAGGGAGGAGACTGATTGAAATATACTGTAAATCTATTTTTACTGTCAACAAGAGATGCATTGTAGATTGGCTGTGGCTTTGTTGTAAAAGTGCAGTATATTTATTTTTTCATTTCATTTATCATAATTCAATAATGTCGAAGTGAAGATAACAGACTGTTTTAGTGACCATTTTAAAGAATCCCTGATTTCCAGATATATTTTACTCATAGCACATATTATATCTGGCAAGTACAGACACTGGAAAGGATGTTTTAGATGTTTGTTTTTTTTTTGCCTTTGCTGGGGAGTAAATGTCAAATGAGGCCTTTAGGGGATTTTCAAGTAAGTCTTGTTGCTGGTGAAGGGGTGTTATTGTTAAAGGAGTATATCAAAATAAGATGAGAAACAGGGCCTGTTCTTCCTCCTCCCTTCTGCTGAACACAAAACATTGAGACACAGACACTGACACACACCACAACTTCTGTTCCTCTGCTGCTCTCATAGTGTTTGCTATGTAAAAATATTAATCAAGCAATGTTTTTTTTTTAAAGTGAAATATATATTTTATTCCACCATGAAAATATAATTTTACATTACAATCAAGGAGGTAGTCCATCTTGCACTTGGTATAATTTAAAATCTTAGTTTGACTTGTGAGTTCACTGTAGTGAAACATTTACCTTCTGATTTGAAGAGAATGTAGTAATGCCATATTTCATCTTGCATCATGCTCTTATTCTTATTCTAGGTTTCCCAAGTGACGTTGCAGTCCAGTTTCATGATTTTACATCTTGAGCTTCTGGAGTATAGCTTAAGACACTTGTTGAACCAACAGGAACCTGTCAGACTGGTGTTTACAGATGCTGCAGTCAGCAGCTTGCAGATTAGAGGCTGTGCAACAAAGCAGCTCTGAGAAGATCAGGATTTTTTAGTTTCTGTTTAGAGGAACTTCCTTATTGCCGTAACTTGAGCCTCGGTCAATCTCAGTCTGGCCAATCATCCAGCGGACTCCCAGTGAGGCTGTGAAGAGAAGATCCAGGAAGAGTGCATTTAGGATATTATCTGAGCAAGTCACAAAGAGGAAGAGGCAGTTTTCCTCAACAGGACATGGTTATTTCCACAGTAAATTTCCTTTTCAATTCAGCTAATTTACCCTCAAAGTATGAGGATTTTTCCAGATCAGAATTAAGTTATGTGGCTGAATTTTGCCAATTTTACACTGCAAACTAAAGGTTGAGTCTGTAAACAACCAAAGTAAAGAGAAAGTCAAAAATGTTTACTCCAGTTTAACGGACACTTTTAAATAAATACTGAGCTCTTTTCTCCTGGAAAACAAATTTTGTAATTTTGACTTCATCCGTAAACATGGTCACTCATTTATTGTGGAAACTATGACATGCTCCTTATGAACCCATACTGTGAGAAAAAAATAGTTTCTCAATTTAACATCTCTTTGAAACTATTTAGATGGATCGATGTTTCATTTAAATTTGCACATGCCTGAATAACATTGGGGGACATGCTCCCAAGGCCGCTTTATCATATTTTGCAAAATAGGGAACTTACATTTCAGGTGTCAGATCTGCTGCTTGACGGAACATTTGAACAAAAAGCAGCTGGTTAAACTGAGGGAGGGACTGTTAGACCCATTTCACGGTGACCTCACCTTGGACTTGAACGTATAAACCAACCTGCAGAGCAGAGAGCCACAGAAGCTAAGATGGTTATCATTGATCCAGAGCTGATGAGTTGAGCCAGTAGCAAGCCCAGGGGGTAGAGCAGCAAGCAGCACCAGAACAACCAGTTGATCAAGGCCCAGGGTCGGCGAGGGGGGCTCACTATGCGGCCAGGGAAACGCCCTGTCTGTGTGTAGTGCTCCTGAAAGCTATCCTGCACACACATCAACGAAGACACAACTCAGTACCAAAGTCCACAACAGAAGAACAGGGTGAGGTTTGTTTGTTGAAAGCCATGTTGTGTGTCAGTGCCTCTAGAGAGTCGTAAAAGCCAAAATATAACAATCTTGTATTGTAACATTAGCCACTTCAGATTAATTAGTTACACAGAGGCCATGAAAAGTGTGAACGAAAAAGAAATGAGTGAAGTCACAGAGCTGAGGCAAATCCAGCACAGAACAACAACCATACACATATCAGTCCAGGATCTCTAGCAGTACCTTACATTCATCCATCTCCAACACGCTCTTACCTTTTCCTGGTAGAGTTTGTGGAGCCAAGCACCACACTCTGCCTCATCCTCTGGGATCATCTCTAGGGGGATTCTCCTGAAGGTGAAAGTCAGATAAGAAAACAGATTACACCAGTAAACAGGAAATAAAAGGTAGAAAACTATTTCTTTGTACCTCAGGTATAAATCTGCATGATATTTCTTCCCGTTAAGAATTTCAAGCAAGGTTGGTACTTCGTTGTCTTTGAAGTTCAGCCGCAGCTACACAAGACGAGACAAAGCAGCAGTTAACTACACAACTCACTGATTTGCAGATGTCTCTGACACCCATCTAACAGTGTCTGGTATTTACTGGCAGCCATATTTAATTGGAATTAAATACTCACTGGTTCCTCTGAGGTTTTGGACAGTTACCCAGAATCCTTTGGTCCTGGGCAAAAGATGATACTTGAGTTTGGGCAGACCTTTGCTCTCAGCCACCTGCATGTCGATCTGGTGTTTCTTTGGTGTGAAGCGAGTCCCTTCACAGTAGAGCAAGAACTAGCTCCAGGAAAAGAGTGTTCATTAATGACGTGATTAAAAACTATCACTCAAAGTCGTCTCAGTCATCTTGATTTCATTACAATTTCCACAGGGGAAACTCACCCAGTAGTTTTCTGGGAAATCCTACAGGTTCTGGAGACTCTCTGTCACTGCCCTTCTGTCTTCTTCCTATTTCCTTTTGCAGAAAACTATCTCCAGGAAGTACCACATCCACCCAACGATTGGCACATAAGCCAACTTTCTTGGCTAACGCTTTTGAGCTCTGGAAAAAGATTTAAATCATTTTTTTTTTTTTTATGTTAAGGAACTGAAAAGAAACAGTACAGAAATCCAAGGACTCCAAATCTCTCACAGAAGGTCCAGCCACACAGGAAATCTATCTCATATCTGTGATTGAGGACCACAATTGCGTTCTCATTTCCATACAATGGATAACTCTCTGGGTCTGTGTACAGGGTGCACTCTGTCCCGGACCACCACTCCAGGGCTGCCACCATCTCTGAGGATCACAAAGACACAACGAAGTAGACGCATCTATGTTTTGTGAGCAATGATAGTGTGCATTTCTTATTTGCAACAACATAACATTCACAGTACAAAGAGACTTCAGTATCATCTATGTGGCAGAGAAGAAGAACAATACTCCCGGCTACTGATGCAGTAGGCCAGTCTGACGTTGATCCTGCGGGCCAGCTGTTTACTGGCCAGCCACAGAGGTAGAGTACAGAGCTGCAGTAGGTTGATGATGGGGCCACTGACCAGGAACACGTAGCAGATGATCAGATGGCACAAAAACTGAGATTTCAGCAGCTGCACGAGGCCTATTGTTCAGTCAAAAGTTGCACAACTTAAACCATTATAGCACAGCAACTTCCTACTGGTGTGACACACACACCTGACTCAATGGTGCAAGATACTGTATCAGTTCTTCCAAACAGACCTATCAGCTCAGGCCTAGTGTTGACCCAGGGTGTGACACTAACTGCCCTCATAGTCAGCCTGCTCTGACATCAAGATCCAAACTCTAGCAAGACCTGATATAGACTTTTAAACTTTATAGTGAGATTCACATCTGTCCTGCTTCACCAGCATCAGATTTTCGGCATATTTGTTGGTGTTTATTTATCTAGAATCTAGACATCTAACCTTTGCGTCTTTGAACTGGAAAATAATTCTGATGCTTAATTGTAAATGGCTTTCCGTAGGCGTTTCTCCTTTTTAAACCCTGTTTTAACCAAATTTAGCATTTTATATTTACAATTTTGATTATTGACTTCTTATTTTATCGATAGCTCAATAGCTTAACTTTTACTCACAGATCTGTGTCTTTTCACAGTCAATTTGAAGAAGTCATTGGTCACTGAGAGTTGTCTCCACATTTGCAGAAAATTACATTTTTAATTTAAGTAAATCCAATATGAGACTCTGTCAGTCTAAGTTAAAGAAATCAAGTGTATCATCTACAGTTACAGTAAAGAAAACAAACAAACTTGAATGTCAAAGCTTTGCCCCTTCTTTAGCCTTGATGAGGCCCATTCAGCAGACTGTGATATGAACGATTTATCATTTATATTGCCAAATTAAAAATTAATCAATCAAATAAAGACGCTAAATAAAACACACATTTTTACATGTATTTCCTTTGAATCAAAGCATTTATTGAGTCATAATTAAATAAAATGCATATGGTTAGTGGATTATTATTTGGCTTATTGTCTTTAGTTACCAAATGAATTATTCTTCATTGAGACTTGATTTTATGAAGACAGCTGAAATACAATATTTATGGACTACAGGTGATTTTCTGAAGGAGCTCACACTAACAAAACAACACCAAAAATATCAGAGGTCTCTTTCATTAGGTATGAAATGTCCAGGTACCAGGAGACACAGGAGGATATATGGTGTTTACACAAAACGTTCATCAGACGTTGAACTAACAAATCACATCGTCAACAAACATGTGGGACGTCAGTGTCGCAGTCTTCTGTATAACTTTGTGATTTTCTTTTCTTTCTATATGAGTAGCCAATGACACCGTGGCATCATCAGGCCCAATTAGGCTGCATGAGCCTGGCTGTTCATACCCTGCCATGACGGGTGAACGGCAGGTAAGACATGGTGTCCTGTGTCTGTTTTGCATGGCACCACCGGGGGTCACGCAAAGGTGACAGCAAAAGGGTGAAGGTCATGGACAAAAGCAGCAGATATGTGGAGTTCAGCCTGTGTCCTCACTGAGATGACAGGAAAGGTAAGAAGTGACAGGGACTGAGGGAGGAGACTGATTGAAATATACTGTAAATCTATTTTTACTGTCAACAAGAGATGCATTGTAGATTGGCTGTGGCTTTGTTGTAAAAGTGCAGTATATTTATTTTTTCATTTCATTTATCATAATTCAATAATGTCGAAGTGAAGATAACAGACTGTTTTAGTGACCATTTTAAAGAATCCCTGATTTCCAGATATATTTTACTCATAGCACATATTATATCTGGCAAGTACAGACACTGGAAAGGATGTTTTAGATGTTTGTTTTTTTTTTGCCTTTGCTGGGGAGTAAATGTCAAATGAGGCCTTTAGGGGATTTTCAAGTAAGTCTTGTTGCTGGTGAAGGGGTGTTATTGTTAAAGGAGTATATCAAAATAAGATGAGAAACAGGGCCTGTTCTTCCTCCTCCCTTCTGCTGAACACAAAACATTGAGACACAGACACTGACACACACCACAACTTCTGTTCCTCTGCTGCTCTCATAGTGTTTGCTATGTAAAAATATTAATCAAGCAATGTTTTTTTTTTAAAGTGAAATATATATTTTATTCCACCATGAAAATATAATTTTACATTACAATCAAGGAGGTAGTCCATCTTGCACTTGGTATAATTTAAAATCTTAGTTTGACTTGTGAGTTCACTGTAGTGAAACATTTACCTTCTGATTTGAAGAGAATGTAGTAATGCCATATTTCATCTTGCATCATGCTCTTATTCTTATTCTAGGTTTCCCAAGTGACGTTGCAGTCCAGTTTCATGATTTTACATCTTGAGCTTCTGGAGTATAGCTTAAGACACTTGTTGAACCAACAGGAACCTG
The DNA here is from genome assembly GCA_038496675.1 of Rachycentron canadum. Classification (NCBI taxonomy): domain Eukaryota; kingdom Metazoa; phylum Chordata; class Actinopteri; order Carangiformes; family Rachycentridae; genus Rachycentron; species Rachycentron canadum. The sequence continues at coordinate 8,077,988 of CM076659.1, read as the reverse complement.
TCAGACTGGTGTTTACAGATGCTGCAGTCAGCAGCTTGCAGATTAGAGGCTGTGCAACAAAGCAGCTCTGAGAAGATCAGGATTTTTTAGTTTCTGTTTAGAGGAACTTCCTTATTGCCGTAACTTGAGCCTCGGTCAATCTCAGTCTGGCCAATCATCCAGCGGACTCCCAGTGAGGCTGTGAAGAGAAGATCCAGGAAGAGTGCATTTAGGATATTATCTGAGCAAGTCACAAAGAGGAAGAGGCAGTTTTCCTCAACAGGACATGGTTATTTCCACAGTAAATTTCCTTTTCAATTCAGCTAATTTACCCTCAAAGTATGAGGATTTTTCCAGATCAGAATTAAGTTATGTGGCTGAATTTTGCCAATTTTACACTGCAAACTAAAGGTTGAGTCTGTAAACAACCAAAGTAAAGAGAAAGTCAAAAATGTTTACTCCAGTTTAACGGACACTTTTAAATAAATACTGAGCTCTTTTCTCCTGGAAAACAAATTTTGTAATTTTGACTTCATCCGTAAACATGGTCACTCATTTATTGTGGAAACTATGACATGCTCCTTATGAACCCATACTGTGAGAAAAAAATAGTTTCTCAATTTAACATCTCTTTGAAACTATTTAGATGGATCGATGTTTCATTTAAATTTGCACATGCCTGAATAACATTGGGGGACATGCTCCCAAGGCCGCTTTATCATATTTTGCAAAATAGGGAACTTACATTTCAGGTGTCAGATCTGCTGCTTGACGGAACATTTGAACAAAAAGCAGCTGGTTAAACTGAGGGAGGGACTGTTAGACCCATTTCACGGTGACCTCACCTTGGACTTGAACGTATAAACCAACCTGCAGAGCAGAGAGCCACAGAAGCTAAGATGGTTATCATTGATCCAGAGCTGATGAGTTGAGCCAGTAGCAAGCCCAGGGGGTAGAGCAGCAAGCAGCACCAGAACAACCAGTTGATCAAGGCCCAGGGTCGGCGAGGGGGGCTCACTATGCGGCCAGGGAAACGCCCTGTCTGTGTGTAGTGCTCCTGAAAGCTATCCTGCACACACATCAACGAAGACACAACTCAGTACCAAAGTCCACAACAGAAGAACAGGGTGAGGTTTGTTTGTTGAAAGCCATGTTGTGTGTCAGTGCCTCTAGAGAGTCGTAAAAGCCAAAATATAACAATCTTGTATTGTAACATTAGCCACTTCAGATTAATTAGTTACACAGAGGCCATGAAAAGTGTGAACGAAAAAGAAATGAGTGAAGTCACAGAGCTGAGGCAAATCCAGCACAGAACAACAACCATACACATATCAGTCCAGGATCTCTAGCAGTACCTTACATTCATCCATCTCCAACACGCTCTTACCTTTTCCTGGTAGAGTTTGTGGAGCCAAGCACCACACTCTGCCTCATCCTCTGGGATCATCTCTAGGGGGATTCTCCTGCAGGTGAAAGTCAGATAAGAAAACAGATTACACCAGTAAACAGGAAATAAAAGGTAGAAAACTATTTCTTTGTACCTCACGTATAAATCTGCATGATATTTCTTCCCGTTAAGAATTTCAAGCAAGGTTGGTGCTTCGTTGTTTCTGAAGTTCAGTGTGGAATCATAAACAGCCGCAGCTACACGAGATGAGACAAAGCAGCAGTTAACTACACAACTCACTGATTTGCAGATGTCTCTGACACACAGCTAACAGTGTCTGGTATTTACTGGCAGCCATATTTAAATGGAATTAAATACTCACCAGTTCCTCTGAGGTTTTGGACAGTTACCCAGAATCCTTTGGTCCTGGGCAAAAGATGATACTTGAGTTTGGGCAGACCTTTGCTCTCAGCCACCTGCATGCTGATCTGGTGTTTCTTTGGTGTGAAGCGAGTCCCTTCACAGTAGAGCAAGAACTAGCTCCAGGAAAAGAGCGTGAATTTATAGCATTATTCAAAAATAGCTCTGAAATATCTCTAGAAAGACATAAAACTCTCTTTTTAATTTAATTATACTTTTCAAAAGCTGAAACTCACCCAGTAGTTTTCTGGGTAATCTCGCAGGTTCTGGAGACTCTCTGCCACCGTCTTTCTGTCTTCTTCCCATTTCCTCTTGCAGAAAACTATCTCCAGGAAGTACCACATCCACCCAATGATTGGCACATAAGCCAACTCTTTCTTGGCTAAAACTTTTGAACTCTGGGAAAGTTTCAAAGTAAAAGTATATTAAGGAACTGAAAGAAATGCAAATAAAATACTACATCACATGATGATAATAATACCAATTTTGCAATAGACTTCACATGTGATTAAACATTTAAATATTTCTGACTTGGTTTTTAGGCTTTAAAGAAAGGGATTCAAGATGTGCACAAACTTTTAGCATGTCTTTTTAAGCTAATCATCTCAGCTTTGTCTTTATTTTGGTTGATACACAGATGTAGTAAGTCAACAGGAGCATAGTCGCTTGTGGACAGAGCTTCATATAACAGACAACAGTCATCTGCATAAGTGCGGTGATATGGTTCTTATGCATAATTCAGCCTTGTGGAAGCACACAGAGAATCAACAGGAGATGTCCCAGAATTGAACCTTGAACCTAACCCTAACCCACGTATCATGCTAGCTTGTTCAGGTATGTAGTTGCCAATGGAAATGTTAATGGAAAACGGTGGTGTTCTTCTCTATCTCTTGAAGACTTATCTCTTCAGAGAGGACCTCCTCTCCTAACACCTCTAACACCCTAACATGCTTAAAAAGCACTTACTTTCTTCTTTATCTTATCTCCTTCCATTTATTGAAAAGATGTAACACTCAGTAGTAACACTATGGTCTGCCAAATGAGTAAATGTACATGTAATTTAATGGCAACAAACCAGTCCTTGTCCACTTAATTGCAAAAATAAATATCTCAAGGTAAAAAAACAAAAGGGCCAGCGTGTTGTTTTCTGGGACACTTTGTCTTACCCCAAGGACTCCAAATCTCTCACAGAAGGTCCAGCCACACAGGAAATCTATCTCATAACTGTGATTGAGGACCACAATTGCGTTCTCATTTCCATACAATGGATAACTCTCTGGGTCCGTGTACAGGGTGCACTCTGTCCCAGACCACCACTCCAGGGCTGCCACCATCTCTGAGGATCACAAAGACACAATGAAGTAGACGCATCTTATTTTGCAACAGCAAAACAACCAAGAGACTTCAGTATCATCTATGTGGCAGAGAAGAAGAACAATACTCACGGCTACTGATGCAGTAGGCCAGTCTGACATTGATCCTGCGGGCCAGCTGTTTACTGGCCAGCCACAGAGGTAGAGTACAGAGCTGCAGTAGGTTGATGATGAGGCCACTGACCAGGAACACGTAGCAGATGATCAGATGGCACAAAAACTGGGATTTCAGCAGCTGCACGACGCCCATTGTTCTGTCAAAAGTTGCACAACTTAAAGCATTAAAACACAAACACTTCCTTCTGTGACACACACACACACACACACACACACGTATACGTCTCCCTTCATCAGCCTGATCTGTCAAACAAAGTTGTCAGCTGGAGTTGCCCTGGGCTGTGACAGAAACTGTTCACAGCACTGATCCCACTCTGACATAAAGGTTTTCTTTGACTGGATTTCAACTGCTGAATGGAGCCTCTGTGCTGGACTGTGCATAGATTGAACTGCGCATAAACACCACATGACAGGATAAATGTTTATTTCTCATAGCTGGCTACTCTTTTGCAGTAGTTTGGCCCGATCATTTGCTTAAAGTCAAGATTTTATCAGTTTACACACATGAGCTGTGTCATTGACTGACTGTGCTGAAAGGTCAGACCAACCCACCTTCAGTTTAGCAGCATACAGGGAGTTCACATTTGAATCTGTCCTTATGATTTACTATCAAAATAAATACAATCAGTGATAAAGATTATTTCAACAGACTGTGGTTTAAAAATGTCAAGTTATTACTCATCTATAATGACCAGAAACCCCCCCACCACCAATATCAATCTGACATTTACCTTGATCAGCCTTCTTCAAGAGATCTGTCCTTCTTTCAAAAGGTTGGAAAATAAAAGGAAGTCAGTCTTCACTATGTCTCCATGGCCTTTTGCCATTCCTCAGATATCAGTCATGTTCAAATTCACTGTGCAGATGACTCGGCTCTGGAATATAACTTCCCCCAAACAGGGAACCACACCCATCTGTAAACCACGCCTGGACCCGAGGATGGAGACATGTGTGCGCTCTTCTTCCTTCGAGAAACTCGGCTGTAAAGATGGGGCAACACCAGCCGCGGTGCTCGGGACTGATGCATCCGAGCTGAGCCGCGGCATCACACCGGTCGGACAAATGAAGCCCCTCAGTGTGTGAGATACATTTTAGTTATCGCTTAAAAACTTTACCCATTTACAAACAGGATGTCAACATTTCCCCAGACCGATACAACTACACGGCGTCGTTTCTCGGCAGCCACAAACTAGGATTGAGTGAGACCTCCTTTCCCCCCTTTTCCTCATCTTTGCTTTGCCCTTATTTGGTCATAGGAAAGGTGTAGTGCGGGCGCATGCGTGGTGTTTTTTTTCCCCTCGCTATAACTGATAAAATACAATTTATCCGACAAAAGAGACAACGTCGCCTCTTTGCTCCTATTTGACTGGATTTGAATAACAGCCGCGCAGTAATACCGTGACCCCGCCCCCGCCCTCTGTGATACGTCATTGACCGTTTCGGGACTTGACAGGAAACTGGTGGACTCTTGGTGGACAGCCCCCCCTGCAGGTAACATGTCGCACGCGCACAAGAATAAGTGATTTTTTTTTTTTTACTTAAAGAGACAGTTGACCCCAAAAGACTCCGGTTAATGTGAAGTTAGCATCACTGGAATTGGGCTTCAGAAGTTAGGGTGTGATTGAAAAACATTAAAGCAGAGGCCAGTGCCATCTAGTGCTACAATATAGGATACTTAAAGCAGCCATTTCCCCCTCAAGTTGAAACACTCATTGGTCCTTTAAATTTCCCTTTCAGCAAGTTTAAGACTTTAAAGGTCAAGACTTCATCAAATGGAAATATTTCAGATGCCTTTTTCATGATCTGTTGCACATTGCCTTGAGAATAATTTAGGCTGTTAATGCCTTTTGACTCAGGATTTTATTGCTCAGCCAGCAAAGCTTTCTCTGTCTTGTAAAATTTGTTTATTAAATAAAACTCCTCTTCTCGATTCAAAGTCAAGCTTAATAAAAGATTCCTCCCCTGACTTTGCAGCACAAGTAACTTTAACAGGCGGAACAATCCACTTCCCAAAATCAAAAAGGTCACAGGAAAGGTGGAGCGTGATCTGTGCGAGCTGGCTCATGGAAACACTGGGTTTAATAGACTCTCTCTTCTTGCAGAAAATCATACCATTCCTCGTCTCGAAGTGAAACAGAGTAGAAGTGGAAACATACACTGACATACGAGGCATCCACTTTCAATGCTCTCGTCAGTTTGACCAGAAACAATTTCCTCTTGCCAACGCCAGAGGGGAATAGAGGTGCACCAAACACAGCTCCTGTATTTTGAGACTCACTCTGTTTTCCGCATTAAAAATGTTATGATATGTAATCTGTAAGAAAACCACTAGGTCAAGTCAAACAGTGTCTGGTTATTTTTTTGCAACCTAGAGAGTCCTAAAGAGGGGTTAATGGGCTACACCTTGGGGGCTGCTGTTTCCAAACTCTTCTTTTAACAGGTCCCATAATGCTTCAGCACTCATGTCCTTTACGACCAAATAACCTTGAAGAGAGGACGTGTCTGTCTGAAGAGGTCCAACCATACGGTAAAGTAGCTCAGGAAGTTCTTCATGCTCAAATACCAAAGACAAAGAGTGTGAAGGGGCTCCAGGGAATAATGTTTAGTAAGTGCAGTATGTGCAGGGTCACTTGGTGGCTACAGAAGTGATGGAAGGCAGCAGGTTTTACACTGTTAGCTGAACTGAGGAAGAATCACCACGAGTTTGAACACGCGTGTCAGTCATTTTAAATCCCAGAGTGGCTTTACAAAGTGGTCAAAGTCATCACTGATGCACATCCAACTCACTTTCAGGCACCTACCTGGTCAAATAACCTGCATCAGGCTGGTTTAGATGAGTCAGAAGTCATCATTTTATCTGCTCAAGTTCGATGATAAATGCACATGTAGTGGTTACAAGGTTGCTTTTCTTTGTTATCTGATTTCATTGAAGATGGAGACAATTTAAGGAAATTACAAAATAGAGTTTTCCCCACATTATGCCAACACAGGTTATGTAGGACTTGCAAAACTTACAAATCCTGGAGCTCCTTTAATGTTGCAGTCTACTTTTGAAAAAAAAATTAAAAATAACACTAATACACAAGCTAGGATGACAGAGAATACATCGATGGTGATACATGTTTTTAAAAGCAATTAAGTAAAAGTAAAGTAACATTTCTTATTTTAAGAATGAACAATATACTTACTAAGTGCAGACTTTGGTCTGTTTTACAGATTAATATACTTACTATCTTTAGTAACTAGCACAAAGGCCAGTTTTATTAGCATAGAATAAAAAACTATGGCATTTTGAAAACATACTGTATGAAAATAATCTGTTTTGAATAATCAATTGTCTCATATGGTTTATCAACACAAAAAAGTAAAAAAAAAAAAAAAAACTACCTATAAATTATTAAAAGCAGATCTAGTCACCCTTCATTAAAAAGCAAAATCTAAAAGCAAAATCTAAAAGATACAACTAAACTTATTTTCAGAGATGGATGCATGAAACAGTTTATCCTCAGCACAAGTGTCCTGGAGGCTTCAAGTTTCCTCACCAAGTTTGTACGTTGCAAATTAAACCACGGTCGGTTTCCAAACTATTTGTGATGCCACAAAATCATGCTCGCGCTGTACACGCACATGTTCAACTCAGATTTAAGGTGTGCAAAGAGAAAGTTCTCCTGAAAAGTGTTCAAGTGCCGAACCCTGCGCACGCGACATCATTCTGCACAGCTAATAGATACATGAAATGAAAGATGTAATAATCATTCAATATCTGTCTTTTAGCTGCACCCTGAATGCTGCCTTGGCTGCAGGACCTACTCAAAGCCCAGCTATGCAGGAGGCAAGTACAAGAGAACAACTGTTAAATTGGAAAATATAAATCGGAGTGAAAACATACGTCTTGAAATTGGTTGCTGAAAAGACTAACCATCAGCGTGGTTACTGGATTCAAAAATGTGTTGCAGGGACACCTCACCACAAGAACTTACCCTGTTCCAAGAAATGTCAGCTTTCATTAAATGAGTAATGTGTTACTGTTAAAGTTACCCTTCTTATAGCCCTTCCTTGGTACAACAGGCAACTGGATACCATATAAGAGCAATGTCGTGCGTTTGAGTGCAGCTCTTGACATTTGTTGCATGACATTCCCCTGCTCTTATTTATTGTCCACTGCTAAATCAAGCAAAGAGGCTATAAAAATAATTTTAAAAAGATTCCTTGCTAGATCAAACTAAAGAGCAGCTGTAATGAAGCTGGACTACATGGTTCTTTGACACGCTGGAAAGTTGGCCAGCACCAAAACATCCGCCTTAATCTTGAAAATTCCCTGTTATCACACTAATAGGAATGCAGAACAAATTTTTAATAGCTGATGCTTGTTCCTTTTACTTATTTAGTATAATTAATTGGTTACTCTTCTAAAAATCAGTGGCTGCAGCTGACTTTTCTCAGTCAAGACTAAATCAGGTTGATGCAGTGCGCCAAGGCCAAGAGTATTGAGCCAGGAAGAAGTATACTTTTGGCTCAGCAACACAGGGGTGAATTGGATGAACATGCTGTGTAAAGAATGCACAGAGGATTAAGTGAAATCACTGAATAAGTGTGATTTATGTGTCAGTGACTGGCCTTCACTCCTTTTACCTGAAACAAATTAACACTCATTCAACCCCTCTGCATATTTTCTCTTTGTAGGTCCATCAGCGGACGATCCTCATACTTCACTCACAGGTTTCGGGTCTCTTCATGAGAAAGTCTACTCTCACAGTGCAGTGAATTTTTTTTATGACAATACAACATGGCTCAGTAACAAGATACACAGGTGATGCTAAAAACTGCTTTGAAAGAGTGAGGAAAAGATGTTTGAAACATAAAATGCAGCTGCTCGACAAGCCTGATGCAAATGATTTGACCAGGCAGCACAGTCGGCTGCATTAACTTGTATCCTTCCTGGAAAAGTGCAACTGACTACATTTGTGCAAATGGTCTGAATAAATCAGGACTTACTCTTACCTGGAAAAGGCTGTGTTCATTCAGGTTTTGTGCGGGCTTTAGTAAATAAGGCGATAAATCAGATTAAGTAATTTTGAATGAGTGCATGTTGGAATAATATGAAAGGAGGTAAAGTGCTCAGATTTTCTGTGTGCATGCTCCTAGACATATAGGAAAAAAGTACAAATCAGAAAAAGTGACAACATAGCCTTGGGCCTTAACTTTATTTGACACAGTGTATATGTGCAGTAAGCCCATAATGAGATCCTGATGTATGCAGCCTGTTTCTCCCGGGACTCGGCTCCGCAGTGTCGTCCATCAGGCAAAGTAACCCCAACAACACATCCGACTGTCAGTGAAACACTGGGAGGTTTTCTGGAGACACCTGTTCCGCTGCTCTCTGGGGCCCAAACATGAGGCCTGAACCAAGTGCCAAAAAGTACTGGCCTGAGTGAAATTATTTGATGTAACGCCATCACCAAGGTGAAGAAGATTAAAATACTGCATGGTTATGCAATTGCATGTCCTCTTTTTCAACTTCTGCTCCTGCTTTCTCTGACAGATGTCAGAAATGGGATTTTAATGCTATAAGAAACGTGATTCAACATGAGGTCATGCAGAAAATTCTGGATGTTGCACGTGAGAGAAACAGTTTGTGCAGCATTGTTGTATGATCTGTAGTAGTATATTTGTAATGTTTCATCACTGGTTATCCACTCATTATCTCAGTGAATGTAATAAATGCATTAGTATAAAAGGCAATGAAGAATAAGGACAGGTTTCTTCCAATCATTATTGTTCAAAGAGATAACATTAATACAGATAATACAGAACATATACAATCAAGGGAATCCTCTGATAACTGAAGATATGGGAGTTTTGAATGGTTATCTGAATGGAAAACCATGTTGGTTTGAACTGTTTACTCCAGTCACACTCATTAGCAAGAGACCTTTAAAGCCTTTCCTCTGTCCTTTAAATGTAATGTGTGCTTCTGCATGTGATCATTTTTCATTTTTGTTAAAATAACCAGTGGTGGACCATAACTACATGGATTCACATACTGTAATAAGTACAATTATAAGGTACTTTCATGCCACTTTAAAATATTTTATAGTTGTTACATTTGCAGATTAATTGCAAATACAATTCTCGTTTCTGTAGAAGAAAAGAATTGATAGAGATACAAGCAAAACAAGAGTTAGCTTTCAGCTGCTGGAAGCTCTGAGTAAAGGAATGAAGTTTGATGCTGAACTTGCAACGTGTCTTCAAAAAAGGAAACAGCTGTTGCTGTTAGCTAACGTTAGCAATGTAGCAATAACAAAACATACAATGGCTCCTTTAAAGGAATTCCAATCAACATGTTAATAAATTCAATGGTTGAAATGGGTATTTATAATGTGAAAGGAGCCACACAATGTCAAACAAACTGCAGTTTCCCTGAGCTTGGCGACCCCTTTCAGCTCATAGTTTTGGTTTTACAGTCAACGACTTTACTGTTTTGGTTTTCATGCTCCCTGCTGTCATCAGCATTGTTTCCAGATGTAGGGGCAGCTGCTAGAGCCTCATATTTCCCGAAAGAGTTGGTAGTGACCAAAACAAAGCTAAAAGGGCAGAAAATATTGGACTTAAAATTTCCAGGTGACCAGAGACAGAACTTAAAAGTTCAAGAAAAAAAAATCCAACTAAGCAAAGAAGGAAAACTGCATTGAAATTGAAATTAAGACAACATGACAAAAACTAACGATAGAGCAATATTTGTACTTTACTATGCTTTTGTGTTACTATGAGATGAAGGTTCAATCAAGAATAAGATTCAGTAATTACCCCACAAGCACCATTAAAGTCTGCAGGGCTATCAGAAAAAGTGAATGAGCCCTTATAGTTGTGTGTGAGCAGTCTGACAAACAACTGAAGTTATCAGGGCCACTTTTACTGCAAGCATTAAAAAATGCCAACACATTTTTCTTTTCCCAAAATAGCTTGTGAAGATATTCCAACTGTTTAGTTGTGAAAGGATTGCCTAGAAAGATTCTTAACGTGCACACACACACACACACACACACACACGCACGCATTCTGACATTACTTTGTTTTAGACAATGCCAAGAGCTGTGCTTTTGGACATGTGTGCAGCAAACAGCCCTCTCACAGAAGTCAGAAGGTTGTTAACATGTAAAAAACATGACTTGATTTTACAACCAGCCAGGCTATATATATCCAGCCATATCATTAGTTTTGGAGGCAGTGCATGCCGGCACGGCGGGAAGTGTGGTCAAAGACTTCACCACATATTCTTTAGGATGAAGCATCTAGGTTGAAAGCAGAGCCCTAACCCTGCAATTTCTGGTTTTCTGCATTTCTGTGATAAGTCACCTTCAATCTATCAGCACACAGTGAACTGGAGTGTTGGCATTGAAGTGTGTAGTCTGTTGAGGACGCATGGAAAATGTTAACATCAGTTTAGCTTCTGTCTATGTTCTTATCACTTAGAGGGTAAACTGATGACATTTCCAGACATTTTGTGTATTTCTGTTAAGAACAAAGTTTAAAACCACTTACAATGAAATCAGAACTTATCCAGGAGCCCTGATCTCCCACACCTCCCCACCATCATAACAACACAACCAAATATCCTCAAAAGCATTACTGGAATTCAATCATATGACATAATAATAAATGGTAAATATAGACATTTGTTTTTCTATTTTGTAATATGAAATGAAAGTACACCGTCATGTTTTGTAAAACACCTGTTTAAAGTTTCAGTTAATAAGTGAAGAAAACTATAAAAGTGTAATAAACATATTTTTCATTTTCACATCTTCAAAAATTATTAAAATAAACTGCTTTGGCACAAAGAATGGAAAACTGGCAGGATTTCCAGCAGCTCTGTAATGGGGAAATGACAAAAAAAAAAAAAAAAAAGAGGAAGGAGGAAGGCTGATATCTTCAAACAGCTTGCCATGTGTATTTTCATGAGTGGATGTTCCATTACAGCAGAGCGCAACATGGCTGAAAAACCCATCAGAGATGTAAAAGGATATGGTATGATCACTTGTTTCCACTGGTGAAAAAAGGGAGGGGAGATCGTAGCATTGTAATCTCGCTCATAAAGAGCAGACGCGGTACTGCCTCCATCTCCTGTCGTGTTCGTACACCAGGCCGGCCCACAATGCCTCTGCTGCACAAAACTAACGCAGTGTACATACAGACCTCCAAAAACTAAACCATTATCAAAACCATTCATATGCTCACAAGCAAAAAAAATACCGACATTTTGTTTAAACACCAACCTTTATAATCTCTATATAATCAGGTGTAGGAAAAATGGGAATGGCCTCAGGCTTTTGGAGGCCACTGAATATTTTATCATTAATCTATTTTTTAAATATTTATTTCCCTGACAACAGTGGATAGAGTTGGCAGAAATCTAGTAAGTGAACCAAGAAGCTCCTTATCCTCCTCCTCATCAAATTTATACATAAGAATGATTTGTAGATGTTTAGAAATGCTCAACACTTACCACAAAAAAAACGTTGCTTTGTGTTATAACTAGCTCGTAGTTTTTCGTAAACTGTTTATTTGGTGTTTATATATGGGTGCAAAGTGTTATTGATTCCACTGATCACTGCTGATTGATTTCTCTCACTTTTTTAAGGTTTGCAGCTTCAGGCCGTAAACAGGCAAAGGCTTGTGACAACACGGCAACGTGCTTATTTGACTTCACTGTTATTCCAGGTGCAGGTTTAGCATAACGTGATGTCTGGACTGTGTAGAGGTGTTTGTGTGCGCCAAAGGCTTTGACACCGCAGCACCCATCGGTGAACAGTGCAAAAGACGTATCCTATTTTTAGCTGGACAACAAACAAAACTATGCATGCAAGCATTCATTCAGACCCAGTGCGTAGCCGTATATTTTTGTATATGCAGCATGTGAGTAACTTTTTCATGTCAGAATGGTTCAGTTTAAGTTTGACCTTCACTTGACTGCTTCAGCAGGTGGAAACTGTGTCTTGCTCAAGGACACTTCACTGGCACCATTTCAGGCTGACTCAACCATTCAGATTTTCTCAAACAACTGTAAGCACTTATCAGGGTATTTAAAAAAAAAAAAAAAAAATCCATCATCCAGCCCAAGTTTAAAGCTTCTTTTGTAACACAGTACTTCTTGTTGTGTTGTCACAATTCATGGCCAACACACCAGCTTTCCAGATACTAAACAATTTCATGAACCTTTTCATTCCTGGATACTATTTATTAAAAATAAGTGAAGTGTCATTTATCTCAAAGCGAGGGAAATGAGGGGTATCTTGAATTTCTCTTATCTCTCTCTGAGATATGGAGTTGTATTGGGTCAGACTTTATTTTTGTAAGTCAGATAAATCAGCCTTCAGAGAGCCTGCAGCTCTTTGCGCTGTCTGGCTTTGTTTTGTGCAAGGTTACTGCCAGGACAACCTGATTTAATGAGACCCAATGCATCTGTTCTTGGTTTCACACCGATGCCATCAAGACCTGAGTGGAAACAAGCCTCGCGCCTGACACCCTTGGACCTTTTTTTTGGAGGATCAGGGCGTCTGTGAATAGCAGCGTCTGTTTTCTTGAATATATACATCCCTAAAAGATGAGTGCTTCTTTCAGTCTGGATTTGTGCAAATGTCCAAACATATAATTACTGCTGCATGGGAAAACTCCTTCTTTTCTGTCTTTCCACTTGAAAGTTTCCTCTACTTCTTTTTAGTTCTTTCTACTTCACTGTACAAGTCTCTGATGTCAGTCATTTAAACATGTCAAGTGAAGCCTCTCAAACTCATGAGCAATATCAAAGAGCTGGGTTCTTGTAGACAGCTCGGAGCCCCTGTACTGCAGGACCTCAGCTTGCAGCCCAGAGCTTCTGGCACCTCTGTTTTCTGGGTGCAATGAGTGTGCGCTGAGAGAAGGACCATGGATATTTTCCCAATGACTAGGAGGAACTCATGCCCTAAAATAAATGACTTACTTTATTTCGAATGACAGACCCAGCTCTTTCCTAGCACACTTGCCCTTGGCAGCCCCTCAGTCACTTTGTTCAGCAACAACATAGGCTGACTCATTAAAGGAGCCAGAGGGAACACTAAATGTTGATTTCTCTTGGATTACGGGAAGCAAAAAAAAAAGAAAAAAGAAAAAAAGTATACTTCCCAAGAATCAACGCTACAATTGCTGTTTGATCAAAAAATGTTTCCATTGATGCACTAGACTGGGTGGCTGGAGTTGAAGCATAGGTTGAGGTTTGACTGAGGTCCGATACAAAAGGTGGATTTTGATGCCTTTGGATAGAGACTGGTTAGCTGTTTCCATGTTTCCAGCTGTTTCTAGTCTCTGAGCTACGTTAAGCAAACCAGCTGCTTCATACCATACTCATGAACAAGCGTATTTCCCAAAATGTCAAACTACCTTCCTTTAACAGACAATATACTAGGAGAAAAAGAAACAAACATTTTTCTAAGATGAAAAAGCCAGTTAACCCACAAAAAAACAAATGAAATTATCTCAGCTGTTGGCGGATTTCATCCATGTCCAAAAACCAGATGAATCTTTGGCTGTTAACTTGACTTTTGTCAGTAAGCGCTTACATTTTACAAAAACTTTATAAAGCACCAAAAATAAATTCTGAGTTTATTTTACACTCTTTAATCCTCAGTTGTGTCTCACTACATGTCTCAGATGGTACAAAGAATGGTCGTATAGCAAAGTGGGAGGCGGAAGTAGAGTTAGAGTGGAGAAAGTCAGCCAGAGGGATATTGTCTGTAGTTACAGTCGCCCAGCACCGGACAAGCTGGTATTTCACACAAGTGTGACTGAGGGGGAACAAGTGTGACTGAGGGGGAACATCACCCACAGAGCAGTTCTCCTTTTAAACTTGTATTTGAATAAGAAGTTTCCCTCTTGAACCTCAGCTCTCTGTGTGTCTCTCTGTGCTGTTAAAACCGACAATCAGGTGCCAAACTCCACATTCGTACCTCCAAATAAATACACGCTAACACTTTAACTCTTTCAGCCGTGATGTCCTCATCCCTGAGGTCAATCTAAACCGTTTTCCTCTTCACCTTCTTAAAAACCGGTGAAAGTGACTTTTTCTTGATGTTCTTTCTGTTTAATTGCAGCCAGTTTGCTTGAGGTTATTCATACATACAAAATGCTTGCTGGTTGCTAAATACTCGCCTCAGCAGAAAATGCTGGTTTACTGTGTCACACATTGACATCCTCTGGCAGAGCTGTATGAACCACCCTGGAACGTGCTCTGGGCTTCAAACCAGCCACCAGTGCCAGACCCATATAGCCAATCTTTGGTGTGTGCCACGTGGACTATTCCAAGAGCCTCAACCCAAATATCTCTGCCACTGAGCTACGAGAGCAAAGTTTTGACTTCCCCATTTTCCCTAATAGCGCATTTTTTTCCTGGCCTCGCCATCATTTACTTAACCCCTTCCCTCCCTGGTGTCTGCACTGAGACACACGATCTGGTGCAAAACCACAGACAAAACTGTGTGGGCTCTAGAAATCATGGGATTCTGCAAACTCAGTTGTACATTATCACAAAGACCTCTTTCTAATTTTGTTTTACCATGAGGGATATTTGAGGAACTGACCTTGTCGGGAGAAGGATTTTCCTTTAAGTTAAAAAGAAGGAGGCTTTTACTGGAATGCAATTGACAACTCCTATTCCCTCATACATCGTTGTATGTGAATGTTGCGGAGTCCACCCCAGAGATGCATCAGGCAAAGTTGGTAGTTAATTAATTAACAGATGAATTAATATCACTCTACAATTTCATTTACTACAACTGTCACCATATGTTTGAGCACATCTTTTTTTGAATTTAATTTAAATTTGGAACATTTCTTCACTTTCATAAAATACATATTACAGTAAACAAGCATTCTCATCGTGTATTCATCCACCACCAAATTAGTCCCTTACAATTGTACAATCTATTTCTGTTTAGGTAATGTGCTAAAATATTACAGTGCTCAGCTGTTTATGAGGATTAATAAGCCTTTAAAAAAGTTTGTGTGGCAGGTATTTCAAGTTTTACATCTTAAGTATGAATGAAAGTGTTTGGGTCAGAGAGCCACAGACAGGCATTTGTTGACAACGAAAATATGAATAAACACCAGCCATATGCTTTAAAATGTATTTTTTTTTAGCTAGTATACTGTGTGAGTAATGTTGGTTAAAATGCGTTAAATGACAGAAATTACATTGGGACAATGTCAATCCTCATGTACATAATCAACAGAATAGTGTACAAGTGATTTATTTAGGAAACAGAACAATCTTACACTAATGTTTGTAGAAAATGTATATCTAACAACAACAAAAAAATTAAATTTACATTTTGTGCATCGCAAACTCTCAACAAAATGAACAAGATGGAAACCAAACACGGAAGAACAGGAATGCTAGACAGACTAACGACAGCAAGGTTGAACACGAACACGTCCTCGATCCACACCACACAGTCAAACAGTCACACCTTGGTTTCAGAGACCTTCATCTGGATTCCTTTTCAGCCAACACTGGACAGATTCACAACATCCGTAAGTGATAATTATGACGAGCATATGGACAATAAAGTAATTGGCGTAAAATGTTTTCACTGCACTGGATCTTCATGACTCCATCGCACATCATGACAAACTGTTGCACTTCAGACTCTCACCTGTTGGGATGATCCATCACTCGCTGGTTGGTACACGACATTAGATTGACTGGGAATCAGGCACTTAAACTGCAGTTCTGTTTAATTCAGACTAATTCATTCAGAAAAGGATGCTTGCAACTGTGCCAGTAGCCCAATATGCTGCCGATGTTAGTGATGGACCATTTAGAAGCTCCTAAAGACGAGAACCGAAAATGTGCTCCGCGTCCACCCAAGTGACTTATCACTTTGAGGCCCAGTGATGGAAATAAACACAAAAGCGCTTTTTAATATACACATCCCATCAGAATTTGTTCTCCGGCAGCTACTGTCACATACATAAACGCACGCTGCGTTTACATGTGATTGTCTAACAAGCAGCTGATGTTTGTCTAAAAGCTGCAGTTTGTCTAAAAGATCTGAAAAGCTAACAAGTTAAGGAAGTGCATGACGACACCAAAAAAAAAAAAGAAGAAGAAGAAATAATACCAAACTGTAAGGCTGGAATGTGTTATCTTGATGTTTGTGATATTCAATTGTGTGCTTTGTCAGTGTAAACAAATAAATAAATATTTACAAGCATAAAATGCAAACAAACAAAACAAGCAGGGCATAAATAATTTACAAAAGGAATTATTATACAGACTTAGTATAAACATCTTTGGCACTTACTAAAATGGCTTAATTAAATCGTTCATTCACGTTCTCCATTACAAAAAAAAAAAAAAAAAAAAAACAGCCTCAGGATGAAAAGAATGAAGAGAAATAGTAATGTACTTCAGACAGCTAAATGATTATGCTTTGGTTACAGTTTATGTTTGTTTGACACTATGATAAGTTCTGCAGAAGAGAAGCCATGAGCGAGCCTCTGAACCCCAAACAGAACAAAACATATTTTTAAAAAAAATAGAAGAACTGAGTCACTTACAAGTCGTAGGAACTAAGACACTGTTGAAAAGCACATACAGTATGTAAGTGGTTGTACAATGAATCCTTTAAAATGTAGACATAGTTACACAAGTTATAATTGGGTATTCTGCAGAGCCCTCTTTTCAGTTCAGATTTTCTTCCCCAGCTTGGGAAAGGCATACAAGTCACTAGGAAAACTGAAATCAGCCACGGTTTCCTCTCCAGTGGATGGATCAAGGCAAAACACGGAAAAGGATGGAAAGTCTCATTTACGTCGAAGTGGATTTAGTGATGACGCAATGTTTACTTTGAGAGATTCTTGTCTTTCGCCTTCTGATGTTTTTCTATCCGACTTGATTCAGTTATCTGCGGAAAGATTGAGAAAATAAAACTTCCATTATCGCCACATTTATAACCAAAACCTTGGGACGCTCAAGTGAGATTCACACAGTCAAAGTGCCAGAGTGCAACAACATGTGCATTTTGTGCGTCAGAAAGCGTGTCTGCAGGAACATGGCTGTGATTGTGAAAAGGCTGCAGGCACATTTTCCACTGTTTAGCACTCAACAGAAGATCTGAAGTCCTTGGACCAATACACAAGGCCTTCCACAATGCATCTGAGGCATTGTACATAGGCAAGCTGACAGACAGAAACAAACCAAACAGAAACAACAAGCGTGACTTTTTTTTTTTTTTTTGCTTCAGCCAACACACAACACATAACCTTTCTTATTGTCATCATTACCTTGTGAACACTGTTGGCAACTCCGGTTTATCTGAGGTTTGAAAAAGATGTTGAAGGTTTGAAGACTTTACTGACATTATCCAAACATGGAGACAGTTCCTCCCCCAATTTATGACCATAATGCAGGCACATATATATATGCCCGCATCACATATACATACATA
The DNA here is from genome assembly GCA_038496675.1 of Rachycentron canadum. Lineage (NCBI taxonomy): Eukaryota > Metazoa > Chordata > Actinopteri > Carangiformes > Rachycentridae > Rachycentron > Rachycentron canadum. The sequence goes on along the minus strand of CM076659.1, from coordinate 8,060,229 downwards.
CAGTATACACATAAACACACACACACACACACACACACACACTGCTTACTGCAGCAAGCTCTTAATCATCAATAAACATCAAACATCAAAAGCTCCAATTGCTTTAATGTAATCTAAACTATAGCTGACAGAATGATTTTTGAACCCAATAAAAGAAAAAATAATTAATTAATCAGCTCAAACTCTAATAATTGAGCTATGAACAGCTCCTCCACATGGACAAATGTAGGTATTACAGTGTAAATACTTGTTTGTACTATGTTTTTTTTTGGCATCTGACAGTTATAACAAAATAATTCTCTGAACTTTTTTCCTTGCAACTTATCTCAACTCAGAGAAATGAAAATTAATTGTATAATCGTTCTACATAATCTACACTTTCTGGTACAAACTATCCTGTACTGCATTAACATAGGTGCATGAGATTTGAGTGTATTGGCAATCACAAGTTTCCATGTTTGAAATTCAATATCATACATGCACACGCACATAATAAACGTCTGTGGTTACAACTTTAAAGGGACAAAAGTCAAAAGACAAAAGTTTTTTTACTGACCTCTGCACTCATACTTGAGGTCGGAGAAGAACACCAGCTCTTGTGAGAAGACGAACAAACCTAACCTTCCTCCGGCAAAGGTCTTGTCATAAATTGGCCCAGAGTCGGCCATGATCTGTTTACCTTCGTAGACCACAACCCTGCAAAATACAGGACAAACGTGAACTTCATCAAGTACTATACTATCACCTCAGTCTCTATCCCCTGAATAGACATTTATCAGCTTTGGTGTATGTGCAGAAGTGCCTATTTCCAGAGATATGATGGTTGCATATAATTACCTAAATATATACTGCTGCTGTTGGTAGACCTGCAATCAAAGTTGTGTAACACTGAATGATGGTTTGTCTTGTTCTGGTGAGCTTTATTTTTCTTACCTTATAAAACCAGTCTTTGGTCTGTGGATGAGATGCCACCTATATGCTGTGTAATCCTTCCAACCAATGTTTTTGGGGTCATGCCACAGAGTACGCACCTACGTAAAATAGTTAATAGTACAGAACATTAAAGCTGCTGCAGCTTTTAAAACAGATCAGTAGTTAAAGGATTTGGACCCACCTGTCCGGGAGTGTTGCCCGTGTGCCACAAAGCATTCCTGAGGTTTTCTCCAGTGCCTGTGGTCGAGTTGACGACTTTGAGTGAAACGCCAGAGATGCCAAAGGCCTTGGAGGGCTTGTCCTCCCAGTAAGTCTGTGTGATCTGCTTCCACATCACTACATAAAAGCGCCCACTCGACTGGTAGCCAAACACAAAGCCGGCATAGTCATCATCTCTGTCTGTGTTCACATACATCGTCCCACTGAAGTCCACAGCATTGAACTCATCAAAACCTGTGATGGTGACAAAGAAACTGTTAGGACTGCCCAGTTGAATTGAGTTGCAAATCTTTCAAAGGTTGTTGGAGGTGGACAATGTGTGTGCTGCTCACCTACTGCAATGCCTGGGTCAGAGTTGGCAGTCTGCACCAGCTCTTTGCCCTGGTGTCTGACCACCCAGTTGGGATCAATTTGAGTAGTTCCCTTTGGATCCAAGTGGACCATCTGGAACTTCCTGAAGTCTGTGGCACTGATGGCACTGTTCTCCGGACAAACATCGAGAATATCTGGGATACTGTCATTGTCAAAGTCATCTTTGCAAGCATCCCCTCTTCCATCGCCTGTTAAAAAAAGATACATGAATTCAATTCAATTCAACTTCCTTTATTTGTCCCACAGTGGAGAAATTGCAGTGTTGTAGCAGCAAGAGTACAAAAACAGTGCAAAAGTATGAAAGCAATAACTAGGTCTGACCTGATTTAAATTAGACATGCATGATATAGACTAAATTTTTCCGCAGGTTGGAAAAATCTCAATAGCAGCTAATGTGAGTGTCATAATACTCCCACTGCAGTGAGTGTCGAGGAGCTTGTCCAAGTTAATATTGAAAATGAATGGAAAAAATAGCAATTCCTCCCAGGAAATTGGCTTTAATACTTTTGCCAAGTTGACTAAGGCAAATCAACCATCTTTTCATGCTGTGACAACTTCCACTGATACTTGTAACTATCTGAGGCCTGAAGTCTATTAAAGCCAGACTGCAGGCCAGGAGCTCGTAGTGGAAAGGATGCCAGTGGCTAATGAAGGCCACTGTGTGGAGGTAGCTCGCTGATTTCTGTCATCATCTTTGTTATTTCGCACAAGGGGCTAAAGCGATTCTATCAAATAAACGCTATCTGACGAGCTGTGAAGAGCGTCCGAGGCCTTCCTCCTCCGCGGTCTGTTTCCAGTTACAGACAGCTGTACAAACTCAAGGTAACGCTGCTTAACTTTGGCACTGTGGCTTCATCACGAGCGAAACTCTAAAGGAAAGAAAAACTTCATGGCCTGACGTGTGCCCTCCTGGGCGGCTCACTGAAGTCATGCAGAATGACATCACCCATCATCCATGCCAGCCCAGTCGTTGACCCTTTTCACAGCTACTATATTTCACACCTTCCGCAGTGAACCTAATTGCCATCAAAACGTGAATGTCAAGTAATGAGTACAAAATGACAAAAGATACCCTTTAGATAATCAATATATCTAGCTATGGATTGTCAAGTCTCTCACATCAACTTAGCACGTGCAAGAATGTGTCATTAACTAGTCATGTGCGATTAATGGTGGCAAATAAGTAATAAAATCGTAAATCATTAATTAATGATGAGATTATTGTTAACTTCTGTTTCTGAGGTAAAGAATGATCAAAATGGACAAATGGTGCTTTAATCTGCAATTCCTGTCAACCAGGCACCTCCATATACTGAGGAAGCTCATTATACATTTGAAAGCCCCAGTGATTAAAAAGTACAACTACAGTTGGTTAGGGTTAGTGAAGTGAGCTGCCTTTGACTCAGGCAAATGTCAACACAAGTCATTTGTAGCTAAGTAGGAAAATTTCAGCATCCAGTCATTGTTTGCCTTCAAGGTCATTTTGATTAATAATGCTTCTTTGTTTTTGGATTTACAGTTTTTTTTCAGTTTCAGTTCTGGCTTGGTTTTTGTAAGTTTCCTTTTGTTATTAAATTACTTTTTCACACTCATCATGTTTTTGTTATTTCCATTTTGGGCCCTGCTTTTTCCCTAAAACCTAATGCACCCTTTGTTCTGACTTTTCTGATCAACAGTTACATCAACAGCTGGATTCACACGATTCAAAAGCACATGGCACGCAACCGTCAATGCGACCTTTAAACCCTTAAATGTGACATCCTCACCATCAAGGTCCAGCTGGTCTGCGTTGGGTGTTAGTCTGCAGTTGTCCTTGTCGTCAGGTATACCATCATTATCATCGTCATAGTCACATGCGTCTCCTTTGCCATCCTTGTCATGGTCAGCCTGGTTAGCATTGGCCACATAGGGACAATTGTCCAGGTTGTTCTGGTGGCCGTCTTCATCGATGTCCTGGTTGTTGTCACACTGATCTCCAACCAGGTCGTTGTCGACGTCAGTCTGTTGGATAAATACAGTTGGTAACAGTGTTAAAGCCTCCTATGCCCACTCTTGTACTGGACTATGTCGTGATATGCAGTGTAGTACAGTACCTGGTCAGGGTTATGCAGCAGTGGACAGTTGTCACACTGGTCACCAACTCCATCCATGTCAGTGTCCTTCTGGTCAGTGTTGTACACATAGGGGCAGTTGTCGTTCTCATTCATGATGTCTGAGAAAAAAGTTGACGCATGACATTTCATTTTCTTGAGAATTTAAGGTATAAATATAATAATATAATATTCAGCTGCTCTAGACAGATTGATTACAATATTTGATCCATTTAGGCTTATTCATTTTACCATCTCCATCAATGTCCACTGCACAGGCATCTCCTTCTCCATTGTTGTCAGTGTCTATTTGGGCAGGGTTGTGCTCATAGGGACAGTTGTCGCATCGGTCACCAACTTCATCCTTGTCAAAGTCAAACTGACGAGGATTGTAAAGGAGGGGGCAGTTGTCCTGTGGTGGACAATACACATTTGTTAGGGAATTCTTTATCTAAAATGAATTTGATCATAGAACAAAATGTGTCCATATGTTAAGACTCTTGTACCCTCTCGTCTAGAATTCCATCGTTGTCGTCATCTTTGTCACAAGCATCTCCTTGACCATCTTTGTCAAAGTCTTCTTGTCCAGAGTTGGGAAGACTAGGGCAGTTGTCCTGAAAAGTTTTCAGACACAGTGGTTTAGCTTCACTGCAGGATAGGCTACATCAAATAAGACAGTGAAGTTCAGTGAAATACCTTCTTGCAGTGATAAGTGGCGTTGGCACCACACACAAGGTTCTGATTGGGCCAGCCGTCCAAGTCCGAGTCTTCGCCACAAATGAAGCCGTCTCCAGCGTAACCGGTCCTACATTCACACTTGTACATCGGGTCACTAAAGTGGCTTATGTAGATACATTCAGCATACTTGTGACAGTTGTGGGTCTTGTCCTTGCATGGGTTCTCCGGCTCACACACCTGAAGAAAAAAAAGAGCAGGTGCAACTGTAGTATAAGATTTGTTACCAGCCAGGTCCAACATCAAGGACACTGGGAAAAAAACTGTACATGCTTTCCATTTTGCTTTCAGCTTCTGATGACACGTTGAAGTCGAGAGTCCTGGCCACTCCAAAGCCCAAAACGAAAAGTGAAGTGTTAAGGGAAGAGATTTTGTACAAAGCCAAAATTTGGGGCACTTATGGGCACAGAAGTCCCTCTATGACCCACTGTTACCCCTCTTACTGCAGCACAAGGTATTCACAGCTGCCACTCATTACCAGAAGATGAAGAATGACTCCAGTTTGGATGCCACTCCATGAGCTCATAGAGCAGAAGGTGACAGCAAAAACAGGCCTTTGATCCAGACTATGAAATTGAGCCCCTTAATGCCAACGATGAGACAACCCCCCCCTCATCAATTAGTGAAATTGGGGCATCAAATCAAAGACAAGCAGCTGCAGAAGCCGAAGAGCGAGTGCCGGTCAAAGTGGCACGGCAAGTTTTTCAGTTTTCCAGGAACCATGTGAATTTAGTGATCACAGGGGAGCAGAAAACAGTGTGTTCCACTCAAGTAGTTAATATATATATGACGTGTCATATTACTCGTGATATGGCGATAAAATTAAGGACAGGAGTGGAAAGTGGAAACACAACGTTTTAAAAGTTTTAAGATCTAGTGGGTCGAGCCAAAATTGGGGTTGGGGTTATTTTCACATCACGAGAACTGTTTCAATTTACCTCTGATCCTACAATGAAAGCAGAGATGGTGTGATGGTGGTGAAACACAGGGCTACTAAAATTGTTGTCATTTAGAAGTGTGGTTGCATATTGTGTCCTGTGGGGAGTGCACTGCACTGTCTGCACACCTACTGTACACGCGTTTCCCAACACTTCAACTAGTGATGTCGTCCTAAAAAATGTCTTTAGAAAGTGCAGCTGAACAATTATCAGTAAGGAAACGCCACAGAAAATTCACAAAAACCTTGAAAATTTCCACGTCAGTGCTCATAAGATGTTTGTGAGGAGAGACAAGGTTCTTCTGAGTTATTGTGTGTTCGAAATCCCAGTGAGTCGAAGCACACATTGTTTGCTAGTTATCTGCTAGTCACTGTGATAAGAGAGGATACACTCCGCTGTACTTTGGTGTATATTTTATCATTGTATTAATGTTAATTAAAGTCACTTGTCCCATTTGTGTTACTATGGTTCCTAGAGTGAAGTTAATTTGCCTCAATGTTGGATTGTTGATCGTGCATGATAGAAATCAACAGCGATAATTGAATTCATATTCATGTTTAAGGGGAAGATATTATGTATAAAATGTTTAGAAACAGAAACAGATATGCTACATGTGCAACATATTCTTATTGTTCAGGGTTGCCCAGTTCTCCCCCCTCTCCTTCTGCTCGTTGATACCGGGTCAAGGTGAGTCACATTCATATATGATGGCCCAGGGCCTCCCCTCAAGTATATGCGCACTCACTGCAAGAATGAGGCTTATAAATCACCCAAGCTGCTGCTTCTATCATACATAAATTTGGATCTGACATAGAAAAATCTACACAACTGCTTTCAAAAAATCTGCCTGAAGGTAAAGGCCTTCGTTGTATAATTTTCTTTACCGCATTTGGTTTATGCTTTTTCAAAAGTTTGAATGGAATCCAATAAATCGTTTGTCACTGGGACTGAATGAGTGTTTCACTCACCTGTTTGTTCTTCTTGGCAGCATCCACACCCATACCAAAGGGCTGGGTGCCCTTGTAGCGCTTGGGACAGGGCAGGCAGTGGAAACCTGGATCGGTGTTGACGCAGCGTTGCGTTCCACTCACTTTGTAGCAAACATCAGACACCATATCACACTGGCGGAGGGAAAGAAAGGCTTCAGTAAAATGCAAACAAATAGTTACATGAATGAACTCTGTTGTTTACGCGGGTAAGAAAAACAGGAACTTTTACCTCATTAATGTCTTCACAGTGGGTACCATTTCCGCGAAAACCAGCGGGGCACGGGCCACACTCCCAGGATCCATCTGGAGAGCTGTTGCAGTCCACTCCCCCAAAGCACGGGTTGGACAGACAGCCATCTGCAAGGGATTTGAATGAAACGAATGGATACAAACAAATTGGAACTGATTATTGGATCAATCTGTACCCTGCATCCCCAAATTATTTAACTTTCACTTTATCTTTATCTCAACATTAAGATAAAGCCCTACCAGCTAGGATCCAAAAGTATGATGCGACAACAACAAAAAGACATTTCTGAGACATTTCAGTCATTTCTGAGACATTTCAGTCTGGACCCAAGTGGTGAACCAGCCAACTGCACCATCTCCAGAGCTGTGCTGCGACCACTGCAGAAACCATAATGCAAAACTAATTGGTTCTCACCAATAGGACATTCTGCTTTGTTACAGCTGTCACTGTCGTTGGCCTCCCCGATACACTTCTTGCCGCCATGCTGAGGCTGAGGGCTGTTGCACTCGCGTGTTCGACTTTTGACGCCCCCTCCGCATGTTGCTGAACAGGTTGCCCACGGAGACCAGGGACCCCAGCCACCATCGACTAAAAAGATACAGACACAAACATTCGAGAGTTAATCGTTGACATCAATTTCACTTCATTCCACAGATGTTTCAACCTCTGCATTTCTAAATAAAAGTGTGTCAACATTCAAAGTCTGAAATCTGAAAAGCAGCCAGAGTCAGAAGCCTGGAACTTAATACTACAAGAGAACATACTGAGCTGATTTGGGTCAACATTTCCTGAAAGACAGACAGGAGGCCAAAACACATGGGGAGTGTTGCCTCAAGGGAGCCATGAGGCACGAGGAATCTGGTTGTTTGACACGGCCGCTCACTGCTGCAATGGAGATGCTGCTGTTGAATGTTCCCTCCGTGGGCTGAAGTACTCACTGGGACACGGCTTGGCAGTGCAGCGCTGAGTCTCTCTCCCACTTCCCTCGCAGTCTTTGCCCCCCAGTTGTGGCACGGGAGCATTGCAGTGTCGTATCCTGGTGATCTGTCCTTCCCCGCAGGTCACTGAGCAGGATGACCACGGTGACCACAAACTCCACCCTCCGTCCTGGCGAACTGGGTATCAAACATCAAACATATCAGGCAGAGGATCACCCAAACACATGTCATGTATTATCCTCTTGACTTCCATTTGGTAAAATAGTTACAGACATATATAATTTCAGTAAAAAAAAAAGACCACCAGATTTTCTACAAGTAAACATTATGTGATGTTGGCGATGATGGATCACTTTCAAAGATTTTCTGAGATGGTAGCGCCAGTATTTATGTCACTGTGGGTAAACTATCCTCCAGTGGTTAAACTGATTCAGTCACTCAGACAGATGCAGTGTAATGTTAGCTGCAAGAAATAACAAACGCTAACCCCACAATTTATCAAACTCCCGGTTCATCAGTGTTGGCATCTAGTGCCCCTCCAGAACCCCTCATCTCATATTCATTAGTATTTTATATTTTTGTATGGCAGGCAGCGGTGAGTCATCACACTGTGAAAAAACCCTCTCAGACAGTGATTTATATGGAATTAACTTTGACTGGGCACACCCTGCAACCCAACCATGTGATCCAGCTCTTACTTACTCAGATGGATGCATTTTCAACAGATTTATGGAGGCGAGAACTTTTTGCACTTTTTTGGTGGATCTTGTATCTTGTATTTAAGTTTTTCCACAGTTCCATCATGCGCCTCTCTCACATACGTCATACTCCTTATTTGTCTTAGCCAGTGGAAGTCACACACTTTCATCACAATAATATCTCCAGCACTAAGAAGGTCACTACTGGATGTCAGCTACTCAAGTGAAAACTGAATGACAGCTGTTTAAAAAAAAAAAAAAAAAAAATCCTCACCACGGCTGTCGCATTTGCCCAAGCTGCACTTGCGGGTCTGGATAGAGGGTCCGGTGCAGGGGTTACTGGTTGCATCACATGACCGACCCCTCTGTTGAGTTCCTGTCCCACAGGTGACTGTGCACTCTGTCCACTCTGACCAGGGAGACCAGCCATCCTCACTTTCTATAGCTAGAAGATGTAAAAACACAGAGTTAACATTTGCATAAGAAAGACCCCCATATCTACAGTACTCATTGTTATAACAGAATAATACAAGTAGTGGAAAAAAGATCATGGCTGCTCTATTTTCATTCTTTGTCAGCCTGTTTATCACATGACCTCATTTGAAAAGCTGCAGTAGCCACTCTGAGTGTCTTATATTTTGACCAATAAATATGTGGTTCACTCACAAAGACAATCTGGCTGCAACAATCCTGTAGTATTAAAATTTAATATGCGTGGAATATTGTTTTTATGGCGTATTGCACCATTAATTTAAAATAGCTTGTGTGCATAAAACTGCATGTGTGTTTAGAATTGGATTTATATGCTAGGTGCATTGGCAAATAGGACGGTTCGACTACTTACGTATACACACGGGGCAGCACTCGCCATCGATGAATGAGGGGCTGGCACAGGCCACCGGTGGGCATGTAATCTGGTGGCACACGATCTTGGACTCCTGCCATCAGTGAATATTAGAGGTATATCAGGAACACTGATTTCCACGCTGAATCTGTACATGTTTCCTTATGACTTGGCACTACCTGGCAAGTACATTTGGTGCAGCTGTCTACCACCCAATCCTCCTTATCCTCAAACAGGCGGCCGTCCTGCCAGCACATGTTCTTCTCCTTAGAGTTCTTCAGTTTTGCAAGGGCCTCCATCAACACTGTGTTCTCCTCTGTCTGAACATACAACAACACAGTCGGAAAGGACTCAAAACACGATTATGACACACTCATGACACAGCTACACTGCACTCCTTTAAGCATGTGAAGGTATACACCTGCTCAAAAACTGATTTTCTTTCAAGTGAGGCCACTCTCTCTTCACCATGTGAAAATAGTATATCCTGCATCCTGCATATCATCATAATTAAGGGCCAAATGTAACATCCTTTCAGACCTTCAGTGGACCTATGCTACCAGCATATGTCCCTCACTCTGAGACTCTGTCCTTACATGCTGAGATGTCTCCTGAGTGAAGAGAGAAGAAAGAAGGCTATTCCTCTGTATAGGGATAAATAAAAGTCTATCTATCAAATACTAAAACTAATTTTAAATGTGCTTCTCAACACCAAATTCTTTAATTTCTTTAGGGACAAGCAAAGTGTCAAACAAATTGTAACCTCCAATCTAATTGGAGACTAAGGGATTTCTGGCTGGACTTCTCAACACACAGGAATTGTCATTTAATAAATTGCTGCCAAAAGATCTGTGTGTGTGTGTGTGTGTGTGTGTGTGTGTGTGTGTGTGTGTGTGCGTGTGTGTGTATGCATGCGTGTGTATGCATGGAAAGGAGGAGGAGGCAGCAGTGTGCAGCAGCAGAATCTAAGACACCACTCGGTCTGGAAGAGCCTCAGGGACCCTTCTCATCCCAGCCGTTTTTTTTTTTTTTTTTCCCAAGGTTCATGCCCAGTCTCTTATTGCTGGGAGGCTCCCAGAGGAAACACATGGACTGTTTAAACATAACCAGACATTAGACTGGACCCTATCGCTGCCAGGGGAACACTTCCTATATCCACATGTAACATGTCATAAAATCTGTCTGACTCACACTGCCACAGATAGCAGGAGTCAAATGGGTTCAGTCATCACGGGCGACTCTATAAACAGCCCGGCGGCTACTTAATGTTTACTTTCGAACCAATGTAGGTTACCTAGTAACCTAATTCAAACCTCTTACCTCCTGACTGCCACTGTGGATTGTATCGTTTATTTTCCTAAAATGTCAATTTTCTCTAAAATGTTAATTTTCTTCCCTCACACAAAGACAGATTGTGGTGATTTGACATTCATCACTGAAATTGGCCTGTAACGTGAGGTGAAACAGGCAGTAGTTCGTCTAAAACAAACGCAAGTCAGGATTTTGTTGATTTACACAATGTAAGAGCATCAGTCAGGTTAACACATATGTCATGTCTACTTACCACTTTTTGCAAGCCATCCATAAGGTTACTGACGACGACGCGAAGGCCTTTGAGCTCCTGGAACATGGTGCTAAGTTCCTCGCAGGAGCGTTCACACATATCTGCGCCTGTCTCATCTGTTTTCTGACCTATAATGTTTGTAGTGATGGAAGGACTCACGTCCACAATTTCTGTGCTCTCGCTCACAATATTAGCATCATCTGGAGGAAGAAAAAAAAAAAAAGAGAGAGACATGAGGGTTAACGAGCAAGCAAATGAATGAACAACACAGACTGTAGATGGAAAACATCTTTAAGAGATATGATGAGGGAAACTCAAGGACTCAAAGGGAACAAATCAATTTCCTGTTTTCCTGTAGTCAGCCAAAACATCAACAACAATGCTGTGATTACAATGTTTATTGCGTTCCCAAAAACAGATGTTCAGTCAGTTGGGTTTGGGTTGAAAAATGTATCTGTTTGAAATGGCGATGGTAAAACTTTCCACCACAGACGACAGCAGGGCCGACTGTGGGAGGACGGGAGGGGATGGCACTGCGGAGCTTGAAAAGCAGAAATCTGGGTGTTCCTTGTGTGATGAGAAAACCACACCATTGTCATAAATCCCTGTGACCTTTTAGATAAGTGGACACTTTCAATATGTACTAAACAGACTGACCACACAGACGGATTTACAAGAAGCCTGTGAAGCTCGTGCTCTTGCCCTTACCTTCCCCTTGTCTAGACACACGACAGTATAATCCATAATCACTATAGAAGTGAGTGAGAGTCCCTTGGGTCACAGAATTTATCAATCATAACTAACACTGAGGGATTTACACTAGGAACTTGTCCTTCAGTGCATAATGTGAAAGGCAATCTACTGTTCAATTACAGGATTGTTTGAAGGCCGTAATGAGGCTTAATGTTGAGTCTTCTTTGTACAATCTAGAAAGTCCAGCCCAGCAGGAAGTCCAGCCCAGAGTAACGTGACTGCCAGTTGTGATCTCTGCACAACACAGTCAGGCAAAAAACTCAAATCACATAGTAGGACGGGGCATCTTTTTGTGGGGCTGAGTTTCCATTAGACCATATGAAGTTATTAGCATCTATCTCTCCCTGCCCCCTCACTTGGTATCTCAACCACCTCAGTATATTCACTGTGAACTTTGTGATATGTGTGATACCAAAAACAAACACACAAGACACATATCACAGCTCCGTGGAATGCCTGCCGTCCGTCCAAATCACACAACATATCTGCAACTGGTTTGGATCCTGCAATGTAAATTGGTGAAGATTAATAGCAGACCGGGGACTCTAAATCAAGAAGCCATCCAAATTGCCCAATGATGTCCCACTGTAGCCAGCGCTATGTTTTCTTTCCTTTTCAGTCTGCTGGATTCATTCAAATCTCAGGAGGGCTTCACGCTGTGTGTGCGTGTGAATGCGCGCGAGCTCGTCTGTGAAAGCATTTACACATTCTTTTCTCCCTGATAGACGCTCTCTATTTTCTCTTAACAGATAGGAAGAACGTAAAGCAAAGCAAAAAGCTCAGGGAGCTTTAATACTGCTCATTAAAGTCCGACATGACGGTTTTTATAACTGTGTGGGCAGTGTGGGTTTATAAGTGGCTGTAGGCATTAAAATTTGCTACCAGTGCAGAACCTTGTCTGGTACCAGCCGGCATGCAGGAAACCTCCAGGTCTTGGTGACATTTGTTAAACAAATAAACTCATTCAGCTGGAATTCAGCACTGCATGTGGCAACAGAAATGAAACAACTCCATCACACACGCCCGCAAACTGCATATGGGCTTGCTTTGTCACAGCAAACCAAAGACCTACTTTCCAGACCTGAGGGTCATTTAGCTTTGCTGTAAGAGATGATTGTCGACACACTTAATCAGATGTCTGTTTTGTTTTTTTGATGCAGCCGTTCTTTGCGTGAGCTCCACTCAGGATCACGAGGAACTATTACTCATGAGAGCAAAGATTCAGCTGAGAAAAGCAACCCAATCAGCCAATTCATGACTTCACTGTGTGTGTGTGTGTGTGTGTCTGTGTGTGTGTGTTTGTGTGTGCAGCTGGAAGTGGAAGCTCCCTGCTCAGCAGCACAGCATTCACTTTCTCTTTTCTATTTTCTTTCCCAGGGCATTATCCTGAGCCCACTGCCAAAGGAAATAAATGTAAGCATCTGTATCTCCTTTTGTTCACCACGCACACAGCTCGACCTCAAGTCTCTGCGTTGATATTGTTTCCGTAAATATGAAGTAATGGTGGGAGATCTTGCCACATATCAAATCTGCAAGCTAGCTAACTAAGATCATACAAAGGGAAGTCAACTGAGAATGCTAAACTGTTTGGTCTGGAAAGTCGCTGTGGTTGGTATTTAACAAAACGCAGATACCATACTTTGAAGGATTGCATGTGAATGAGTTTCCCAAACACATCTGCAAGGTATCGGGCTTGAAAGGGTTTGCAAATGTAATTATTGTGACTCAGCTTTCGGAATTATGAAAATCACACAAGTGAAAAATGGTTCCCACTGCTCCAACAGAGTGGGAACTTTAAGGGTAAATGCTGGTTTGAACACCTTAAAGATGACCACTCTTACCTTGCTTAGTGACCTCGCAGTCTCTGCTCTGGAGGATGTCTTCAACTGAGGTGTCAAAGATGAAACGCACATTCTGCAGAAGGCCCTGTTTAATGAGAAAAAACACCTCTCAGTTACATTCATTATATATTTTGGCTACTTAAGCACAGTTCAAATGTTACTCACAGTATGTACATATTCTGTGCACTAAAAATCAGTCTAACAACCACATTTACACTTGAAGTTCACTCCTAAACTAGACACACACACACACGCTTTCACACTCATGTTTACACACAAGGGGCAATTTAGAGTCTAAATTTGGACTCCTTTCCACATAGAAAGACCAGGGCAACGCTGAGCCACACTTTGAAGAGGGAGTATGTTAAGTCTCTACTTCTGGAAACTGCTGTTTAAAATGAGCTTCTATTATAAGCTTAGAGTAGACCACAGTTTTGTGTCTAGTAACTTTTTCAGAAGTGACAAAATATTGTAGGGCCAGTTCACAGAGGCACTGATGTAGCTCCCGGCTCCCTGGAAATCCTAGTCTAGGTGCTAAAAAGCCACAGTCTTGGCCTTACCCTGAAGTGGTTCTCCCGGATGGATCCCTTCGCAACATACATGCGGCTTCCCTCAGCCTGCAGGTGCTCGTAGAAAGGCTCATCCAGGATGAAGCTGTCTATCAGGTTGCAGCCCACAAACAGGTTTGCGTTCTCCCCGTGAATATGAAGCGTGATATTCTTCCACTGTGAGTCAGACAGGTCCACGTCCTCGAAGGAAACCACGTTCTGTGAGCCGTCCACCCAGTATACCAGGTCCAGAGTGTTGGCCCGTCCGTTGGAGACAATCTCAAATTGCCTCCGGCCATCTGGGCCCTCCAGACCGATCAGGGTGCCCCGCGAGGCGCGGTCCTGGCGTATGCTGGCCACAAACACAAAGCCCTCATTGTTTTGGATCTGCCTTAGAATTTGTTTCAGTATGGGGGGGCTCACTGGGGGAAGGTGGTCGAAGCGGATGAAGCGGTAAGCGGGGACGTCTGAGTTTTGGCCCCGGAACTGTTTGGCCCCCAGAGTTTTGCGGGAGATGTGGCTGATTTCAAACAAGTCGAATGATGTCTCATCCTCCTGCTCACCATCTACACACCAGACATATATTATTACATTATTTAGAGTTCACAGGGTTCATAGGACACAGAATGGAAAACGAATGGAGAAAATGTTGAGGTCTTCAGCTGCACCTCCGGTCAGTAGCAGTGAGTTCATTCAGTAACAAAAATAAACAGAAGAATAACTATGAATTCATACTCAATCAAATCAAATGCATTCATTATAACAGTATAAATAGTGAACATTACAGGCATTTAAGTTTTCCACTTACCTTGAGGTAATGCGTGGAGGAAATGAAGTGATAAGAGCAGCAAGAAGAGACTTCTCCTGAGAATCATATCTCCTTCAAAACACAACAGAAACGAGGTTTTTATGAGCTTTTGAGTCAGGCTTGTCTTTTTGCAGACATCCTGGGTCCATCTCAAATGTTGCGTCTGCACTTGAGCTTCTCAGTTACACAGTGACTAACTGGAAAAAGGAGCTGGATGATAATGTTAGAGTCGAGGACAAAATCTGACAAACAGCTCGCATCACATGCAGACTGTGTTTTGTGCAGCAACTGCAAAAGGGATTTCAGCTTCAACCTCAAATTAGTGTGTTGATGTTGTCGCCGTCCATGTGACTTACCTGAAGAATGCAGTTTATTTTTATTTATTTATTTTTATTTTTTCAAATATCCGACAAGGAGAAAATAAAAAAGTTAAAAAATAAAAATAAAAAACTTCAAATGGGGGGGGGGAAGGGGGGAGGAGGGGAAAGAAAAAGTTAGTTTTTTGATGATCTGAGGCGATGATGAAATGAATGAGAAGTGATATCTCCCGTAAACCTCGTGCGTAAAGAGAAAGCGTAAAGTCCACCCTGGTTCACTACATCCACAGTCTGGAGGAGCTGAGGCAACAACAGTGACTGAGGCGCCCACCGCCCTCCTCTTATACGGAGCCTCGCGCAACAGCCTGTCAATCAAAGTCGCTCGGGTATGAACGGCCTGTGATCGGTTGTTAACAGAGTTACATAATTATCTTCCGATGGCGTAATTTTCTTAGCCGTGCTCACACACAGAGACCCGGTATGGGGAGGCTCGTGACCCCTCCTCCCCCACTGTCTCTCCCTCACCGTGGTGCCCGACATCCCCTCCCCATCAAACCCACCTTCCCACTGTGTCTGTGTCCAGGGGAAGAGCCCAGTGAGCCCAGGACCCGATGTGAATAGCTGCAGCAGCTGTTTGTGCACTTCATAGATGCGTTTGCTGCACAACTGATGACAAGAGGAACAGAGCAAATCCTGAGAGATGTGTGGGGTTTTCCTCTTCTTAGCAAGGCTATTGTGCCTTTTTCCTGAATTTCACAGGAAATCATCTTTTTAAAGCAATAAACAAAGATTTGGAATATGTGAGTAACAGCGTTTTGACCAAAACAGTGTTATAACTCAAAACTTACCTTTAACTCCAAGTGAGAATCCCAGCTATGTCTGCAATGTGAGACAAAAAGGAACATGAATATGACCTCTAATACAATAGATACTTTGGATGCTTCCACTTTTGCTGGCAAGCAGTGTCTTGCGTCTGGAGATCTTCAGGTGTTTGCCAAGGCTTCCCCACTGCGGTGTCAGGGAAAGAAAAGCTGATACAACGTCTCACTCTTGGAGCCCTGTGGAGGGATCATAGGGCTGGACGTGGGTAGGCCCTTTGTGTACCAATAGGCTCAGGGATGGTTTGCGTCAATTGGAAATGTGCATTCCATTTGGAGCAGGAGAAGAGGTTGAAGAACAGACAGTTTCATACCAAATGGTCTGATTTCCTTTCAACAACACGGATTTAGTAACCTGACAGAAATTAGAAACAGTCGCAGATGGTTAGTCAGACATAGAAGAGAATAACGATGCTCAGTGATGATAAAAGCATTCTGTAGTGACCAGAGAACATCAGATTAAAACTGTCGGATGGAGGGGGGGGGCAAAGATGACATAGTGAAACTGTCTGTTGTAGTTTCTTGTGGTGGGTTTGAATCAGTTTGAATATGTTCTTTCAAAATCATTAATCATCAAAGATAGTTAGATAGTTGGATATATACACAAATTACAAATAAAACTTTGTCAGATTTACTGTCTCCATGATGCTTCCACTGATACCTTTTAGTTCTTTAATCTGCATTTACCCACTTTCACCTATAAGACAAACAATAGTACCAGAGGAGTTGAAAATCAATTTTAAGGAGCATCACTTTTGAAAAAGTGCAGAGCAAATGTAGGCCAAGTAAAAATGCAGTAGAGTTATGCAAAGTCATGTAATATCTACAAATGTAAAGTGAAGCATAAAAGGTCGCAACAAATCTGTGTCAGACTTGTTTACACCAAAATTGTGCCATGACGAGAGACAGTCTAGAACAAACTGCTCTGATATCTGGCTAAAAATGCAGAATCTGTGACTTTTAAGACATTGTTGAAAACTTTCTGGGTCACTTGGATCACACCACAATCCTGCGTAATATCTAGTCTGCAGCTGAGCTCCACACATAAACGTGCCCTCCTCTGTGAAAGCTGCAAACACCGGGGATGTGGAGGAGCCACGAAATGAAGGTGATGGATGTCAGTTAGGTTGATAAACAATTCGAGTTTCCAGCTCTCTTCTCCAAGCTGTGACTTCACCATGGAAGTTTATATGTTTTTAACAAAAAAATGGGTTCAGTGTGACTCAGGAGCACAATCCAAAAGGGAAATCTGGCACCTGAAATGTTTAAAGTACCAAGAACTGGAGAGAGTGACACATGAGAGTGACACTCTGTAAAATACAATAGTTTTGGGAATGATGAAAATGAATACGTTAGGTAGAAATGGGTCTTTTTTTTTAGTTAAGGTTTACTTCAAATAGACCCCTTTAAATTGATAATGCCAACAGTTGAGTAATTCCAATGAAACAAATTTGGCCAGAATAGCTGGCATTGTAAAATATCCTTGCATAATCTCCCAGATGGAATGACGGCTTTGTTTGCATGACAGTTGCACTATGGTGTACAGTATGTATGTAAATATCTGGAGAGAAACAAAAGAAGCCATTTCTTTGTGTGCTGTACTCTCACTACAGTAGTTACTGGCATTAGTAACCAACTCCCCAGCCAAAACTTATTCAGGAGGTGAATTACAACATCATCACTAGTAACCTCCAGATTATTGCTTTTTTTTTTTTTCCAAACGTACAGGTCGTCCAAATTTAAATTTGTCAAACACAAAACATAGTGTTACTTCAGGCATAGCACGGATGTCATTGGTTTGTGTTTTGCGTTTTTGAGTTTGCAAACTGGCCGTCGCCATGCTGGTCTTCTGAAACCAGAAGAAATCATATATGGAGGAGGTTTTGGATCTGGTGGACCTGACCTGCTCTGTTCTCTATCCTGATTGTCAGGCATGTCGCCATGTCTAGTACTGTCAAGGTATGGTAACCACACCCTAAAGCATACACTGCTTTATGGTCTATTTTCGTCTAAATGGAACCATAATTTAAAAAAATTAACATTGTGTTGTGTGGAAGATGACTTCAAACTAGCGCCTGAGACTATAAACTCATTAGGAAAACTTTTCTGAGCTCATAAACCAAGTGAGAAGTAGGGCCATTTTCCCATAGACTTCCAGTTCTTATTGCAACCAGGGGAGTCGCCCCCTGATGGTCATTCGATAGAATGGAAGTTTAAGACACTTCAGCATTGTCTTCGTCCATTTTCATATACAGTCTATGTTTGCAACATGCCTCCTAATGGCCTTTTCACAACTGTGTGGCACACTTGTTATTGCTATTACATTCATCCCAACACAGCTTCCATCACCAGCCCAAATTCCTCCATATGTTGTTTATTATAGGAAAGAAACCTACATAAAAACCACAGATCTTTGTATATAATTTTGCTAGATATGCCTAAAATTAAAGTTAGCTAGCTATTTAATATTTGTTTCTAGCCACGTTACTGGCGTTATGAGGATGACAGTTTTCAGTCGGTAAACCTCTTTGGACCAGAGTGAAGTATCTGCCTTTTCTTCCAACACCACCATAACAGTGGCAAATGTGGTTTAAATTGTCTGCTGAATGTTAGCATTTAGCTAAAAGCAGTGCTGTGCAGCTACACGGAGCTGCCTAGGAACGACACGTTGGAGAAACAGACAATGTACAAGAGCCCTCACAGCTGTCATTTTCACTGTCAAAATATAGATTTTTTTTTTTTTTCCCACCAGACAGCCAGTCAGGTCAGTTAAATTTCACTGTCACTGACTAAATTTGTTTTTGTCTCTGCCTTCAATTTAAACACTTGTGTTTTCCACAAGTTTATTTTCTTTCTGCGAAGTGCAGACGAAATGTATCTTCCTACCGTTCTTCTTCGTTTGACCCAATGACTCAGTTTATTATTCATAGCCGATGTATGGAGCCACATCATAACAACCACCACTCCAGACCTCAGGGGTGCAGAAAGCTGCAGAAAACTGAAACATTTCTTGTGCAGCAAAATCCCTTTGTGTCTGCGCATGTGAAACCATTGACAGTTTTGCACATTTCATCACAAACGCTGCAAATGCGATGTATTTACTAACTCATTTCTGAATACTTCAGCCTCTGATGTGTATGCATTATGCATACTTCAGCCTCATGCATTACGCATGAACTGACACTGTGAACTTCCATGTCCCCTGACTTTCTGAAATCACATCTCTCCTGCCAAACAATACTGTCCTGTGCTAATTTCTAACAGAATCAGAATCAGAATCAGAAGACTTTATTAATCCCCAGGGGACATTTGGTAAGAAAAGAGCTTATTTCCTTAGCAGAGGATACAAAGCAACAGGACAAACAGAGCATTTCCTCTCACACTGAGATGGATTGTTACAGGTAGTAATTTGCAACAACATTTGAGTCGTTCGACAGGGCTCTTTTAACGGAAAAGTAGCTCCATGAATTGTTCTCATAGGTTTTGTGAGGCAATTGAGAAGTCAACAGGGGACTGAGAAAACGGTGGAAAACACTTGTGCTGATCCGTACACACCATTTATCACTAAATTGCTACACGGCAGGACTTCCACTTTGACTCCCTGCCTTCGAAGGAAATTCTAAGTGTGTGCTGACACTCTGATGCTGCCAATTAGTCATGCTGCACTTTTAACATACTGGGACTCATGTTACCAGGAGGTGAATTTTATCATCATCAAGGATTTGGAGTACCAACATCAGCAAAGCATTTAGTCTTAACTATGTCCAAGGTATAATGTAATAACACACGTCCACAGAGGCTAGTATGTAACAAGCACAAAGAAGAACTTGCACTCGCAAGTTGGATTTTCTTTTTACAGGATACCACATGTTTGCCTTCAAAACATCTAATTCCAGTATTCATATAAAAATGGCTTGCATATCTTGGCTTAGACCAGACATTACATCAAAGTGAGATAACCAATGTTTGACTTGTTCTCGTCAAAGGTTCATATGTGACCTACGTGGGTGGGATTTGTTGATACATGATTCGTAAATTCAACACAACTGAATATTTCCTGGGTGATATTATGCTTGGGATTAGAACAGGATCAGGGCAACATTTCTATTTTATTATCGCAAAAAGCAGAAAATCAGCCGACGTGGCTCAAAACGTAGACCTGCCAAATCTTTGTTTGTGCTTAGCCAATATTCTAAGCGGAAGGATGCACAGAAGGAATCTTGTTTACTTCCTTTGTTGCCTGCAGGACTGTTGAAGGATGGCAGGCTGTGAGAACCCCGTTAATTACCTCCTGGTCGCTCATGTTTAGCGAGGGTCAAACACTGCCAGCTTTATGCAACGTTGCCCTGTCAAATTGATGTAATCAGGCCTCGGTCAATTCATTGGGCCGGGACTTATTGCCAGATGTGTATTTGGACTGTTGGATTTGTACAGAAGCAAAATGTGTCCAAATTGCAGGTCTGAAAAAGAACCTCTGAACCCCAAATTAGTGTGAGATACTGTATAGAATGAAAGAAAGTGCTAATAATAGCACCGTTTCCCTAAATTTACTTTGACTCATACTTACCTACGTTTATGTTAATGGGTGGTGGATTACACAAGAACAATTTTGCTTCCACCCTCTCACAATTCCATTTTCATTTCTGAGATGCAATCATTTGGTAATGACTTCCAGATTCCCATTTTCCTCCTTTGGCTGATGGGATGAGCAGTCATGGCACAGAAGTTAGATATATTGAGTATATTGTAAGAGAAATGGGACAATTCTGGGTTCATCTTAGGGACAATACATACTTCTATGACTAAGATGTTAAAGCAGGAAACAACAACAACAACACAGTGCCTAGAAAAAAGACTGATGCGTAAGGACAGTAAAAGCAAACACCGTGAACAGTGTTTGTGAGACAGAGAACAAAGTGAGAGTGAGATCCCTTCAGTGAATGCAGAGGAGGAGGAGGAGGAGGAGGAAGAAGAAGAAGAGGAGGAGCTCTGGCCTTGGGTCCCTGGGCACAGAAGGTGCTGCAGCATAGCTGAAGCTCCACTGACTATACAAACTCATCCTGCGTTGTTGGAGGCTGTTGGAGGTAAACTAAACAAGTTTATGTTGAAGCTAAAAGTTGAGTTCAACATCTATTTCAAATTAAAGTTCCCTGGACCAGTGGTTGAATGCAGCTGGGTACACTGCATTCACAAAGTATTCAGACCCCTTCAAGTCAACCTATGGTGAATTCAATTGACTGGACATGATTTGGAAAGACACTTGTCTATAAAAGGTGTCATAGATGACAATGTGTATCAGAACAAAACCACGTAAGTCATGCAATCAGGTGAGAAGGGTCTAAGAGAGGAGACCATGAACCCAATGATCACTGATCAAGAGAAATGATCAAAGAAGCACCTGAACTAAATGCTTAGCATGGGGCTGCAACATAAAGCAGAAGGGATCTGAATACATTTGGATCACTTAAATACTGCCATTTTTTTACTACATCATACTCCTATATTGTACATATTATACTTTCTACCACAGGCATTTGTTTGAAACTTAAGACAAAAATATTTAAATTTTTATTTAATTAAAATAAACTTCACAGCAGCTGAGCCATTAAAATGCGGCTTACACACGTATTTGTATTAGTACTAAAAATCCAATATATAATAGTATTTATTAGTGTTTATGTAAACCACAACTCCATGACTTTTTTTTTTTTTTTTTGCAGCTTTACTGTTATTATTCTCATCAACTCCAGCAATTATTCACAGAGGCTCTGAGAGGAAAATCTCATATAAACCAACTCTACAAGTGCTGGTCAACTTAGAGACTAACTGGTGAACACAGCAGAAAAAAAGACACTTCCCAAAAGAGCTGGTGGAGACCAAACAGAGCAAAAAAAAAAAAACAAAAACAACTGAATATTGGACTTGCATTCATCACGTAGACAGAAACACAAGTAGAAATGAGTCATACTAATGCTGCTCTGTGTATACTAGCTATGTAAATAAATAGCTGCTTGCTAATAAGTTTCCCTAAGTATTGTCAAGTTGAGAAGAGAATGTACTGAATGTCAGACTTTGATACAAGAGCACAATCATTGGAAACACATTGAAGATAGGTGCAGTCAGCAGGAATGATATGTTGAAGAATACCAAATGTTCCACAGGAGAATTTCCTGCTCATTATTGAGTCCAGGTTTTATAGCTGGCATCCTGCGTCTGCCTGTACACCCAAAGTTTTAAGCATTCAGCGTAAATTAGCGTGCTGCAGCCACGGTGGAGGAATAACACTTGTCTATATTCCTGCAAGAACCCGTGTGTTCGGTGCTGAAGAAAATTAGATTGTGAGGCATTTTCCTTGCTGCTGAATTGGAGTTCATTCAAGGGAATGAAAACCTGGCACAATGTGAAATAGAGCAATGCTAAGACCTGAAGTTATTCCTCAAGTTTAAGTCGGTCAGGCAGGTGATAGCTATGGTTAGTTGGCCACCACACAACCTGAAAACTAGGTTCAAGTACAGAATTACAGATGACATATTTGGGCTTCTTCTTCTTCTTGATGGATTTTCAAACGCTGCCAGCGCACTAAACTTGAGTAGTGCTAGTCTGATCACACCCTTCTCTTTGAAGCTTGTTTTGTTTCTTCATTTTATGGCAAAAGCAATAGATGAGGAACATTAGCTAAGTTTTATGTAACAATATCACAAATCGATAGCAGAAATATTAGCTACAAATACCAATCACATCCACGCACCAAGATGGAGCTCAACCACATGTGCTGTTAATTCTCCAGCTTGGTTAAAGACGATTGGAGAGGAAAAAACATAAAACTTTGAGGAAATAAATTCAGTCATAAAAACAAAGGAATTTGCTAATAGTGGAGGTTGATGCTGAAATGCTATCTTTGTGTCAGTGAGAGGTTGGAGTTTAGGTCGGCGGGGGTGAGTTAATGACCCTGAGAAATGTGCAGAGACTTGATGGTTTATACTCAAATGCCAAACTATCACCTCATCTCGCCGTTGCACCTTGGCTTAATGGAGCGGACCAAGCGTCGTAACTTTATGAAGACCGTGCACTCAGAGAGCAATTCTTCTTTTTAGGGCGCAAATGAAAACGTCCTTTTCTGCAACAAAAAGAGAAGAGTCAGGTATGAATGCAGCAAACTGATGATTCTAAAGCTCAAGATGTTGCTCAAAGGGTTACTATCTGAAGTTATTTCAAATCTCATTCAGTGATCTGGCACCTTGCATTACGCACTCCTGTTTTCCTCATTTGTTCCGCTGACTCCACAAGGGTCTTGTGTTGATTTATCGGACTGTTAAGCACTCGAATGTTTATGCCTTGCACCCTGGATGACACCATCTGCTACTAATCTGTATTTCCGTCGTTGTCTGCACACAGCAGCCCAGAACAGCCCGGGACAGAGTCAAGTACAAAGACACCGATTTCCCTGTCTGTCTCTTCCTGTGTGGCTGCATCTGGATATTTCACTAGTATTTTCTAGTCACTCTACAGTTTACCATTCATGTTCATCCTATATTAGCTTGTATTTTGTAGTTAAAGTTAGTTAGAAGTTAAGTGTTACTGACCACTCGGACGTGTGCGGATTCATGCAAGCTAACGCTTCCACTTCCATTTCTATGTCAAAAACAAATGAATATGGGAATAGTAACACGAACGTGCGAATAATAAGGAAAAACACTCCGCATATGGACATGTAGGGAGAAAGTTGTCATATTCAGTGGCTCTTTCCTCTCAAAGTAGCGATACGTTAACCTGGGGGCAACTATTTTGTAGCTATCCACTGCTCACTGTGTTTTTGCACAAATAATTCTTTCGAGTGCCACGGGTTTCTGTCTTTCATCAGCTGGTGTTTGTTTTTGTGTTCTTCGTTTAGCTTTATTGTCTCCGGCTGCTCATGCTAACTGCCAAAACATTACCAAAGGCAAACTGCAGGTGCTGCTGGAGCTATAAAACCAGTGGGGGAATATGTACTTTTGTAAAAGTACGTGCAGTATTTTATGAGAAAAATACACTTCAATTATCAGAAATAAAAATACTAATCATGCTAAATGGTCTCTGTGAGCCTACTAAATCTTAAGTGATGCATTAGCTAAGCTTGGTCAAGATGGACCTAATTCTATGTAAAAAGCACTATACAGTATGTAGGTACAGTAATAAGGTACTTGGTTACAGACTTATTGCCATGACATGGGACCTACATACAGTAAACGATAAGCAAAGGAGGTGCAACGAACTATTCCACCCGACAACATTATACCTTTTTTTTTTTTTCTTAACAGTGTTTTCAGTTGCATGCATTAGAGCTCTGGTTCTGGTTCATCTCCCAGTTGGCCAGAGTCTTTGCTGCCTGTCATTCCCACTCTCTTTGTCCCCTCATTTCCTGTCCCTCGACACTGTCATCTCCAATAAAGGTGTAAAATACCAGAAAATAATAACTAGAGAGGGTAAAAGACAGTCTCACACTCGTCTTTTGAACTGTTGTTGGGATGTGAGAGGTGTTGAAGGTGCTGCATGTGTTTCCATCCACTTTAACATTAACATTACAATAGGATAGAAAAATCTTTGTTCTTGATACCTAACGTCTCCCCGATAGGCCATTATCAGGTTGATATCATGTAGCCTGATGCTGCCATTGGGTAGCAACAGGTTTTTAAGGCCAGACTGAAAGCTTTTATCAAGTCAAACCGGCTAAGCGCTAAACTACTGTTATGTGCTAGCTGTGTAGCAATTACTAGCATTACTCATATCATGTTTATATCCATCAGTCGGGGAATTTATTTCTTGTAAATAATTCATAGATCATTATAAAACCAGAAAAGCTTGAGACTTTCATGGCTCAGCTATGTGACAGCAGTTTTTGACATGTGCACAAATACTCCCCCTCCCTTGACTTTGAGCTCCACTGAGTTTACAAAAACAAAAGAACAGAGATCCTCAGGGGTCTCTGAGGGATCATTAAAATGCACGTGTGTCATGATGTATATCTTGGTTTTCTTTATATAAAGTGCTCATGAGGGAGAGGGAAGGCCTGCATTCAAAATCCAGGCAGGGCCAGAGACCAGAGAGGAAGTCAACCACCAAAACACTTCACAGGCAATGTCCCAGACATGCACAGACCGTATTTGATTTGTGGATGATGCTGAAATCCAAAATGAATGTCTAGATTGGTTTTTCTGCGCTGTGTCTTCTCCCAAAGTGACACTCTGTTCTGTTCTGTCATAAGAGTCCAAGTCCTATGGAAAGTTCAAGATGGACTAAATTCTTCTCCCTGTCAAATTGAATGATAAAGCACTGAGAGAGCCCAAACCTTGGACCAGACTGCATTATGATGTACGGGTGGGGCTATTCTTGAAATCCTTTTATTTGCAAGTATAAACACGTCATTCTTTTCTGGTGAGATCAATGCAGGGAGTACGCCCAAAACGACCTCACACAGACAAGGAATGTGTGTGTACAACAATATATCACTTTGGTTTGTGATCGTGAGCTCACTGAATCCTAAGAGTAGTAAGTTCATTCAAGAGAAGATACTGACTCCTAAACACACACACACACACATTCCAGCACATTAAAATGGAGAAAGACCATGGCTACATAAATTTACAATTAAGACAATTTATTGTGTTTTGTTCACTAGAGAGTCTCGGCTGTTTGCAGGAACACTAAAGCTCACTGTGACAGGGCTGTCTCAACCTTGCCAGTACATACCTATCTTTGTGGCATAAAAAGCATGTGCACACACACACACACACACACACACACACACACACACACAAAATAAAATGACCAAAAAAAAAAAATAGGTACCACCCCATAAATCCCATACACACCAGCGCCACTTCCTTTAATGTATAACCTCAGTTTTTGTGATTGGAATCCTGGCAGCTGATGTTGTGTAACTTAAACGTTATATTTCATCTGACCTCGCCGAGGCTGGTGCTGCACAGAAAACAATCTTGACAAGCAGTCTGTCTTGGTATCAATTAAAGCACGCAGGCCAAAAAGACAGAGTAAATCAAACACAGAATATTGGACAGGAGACAAGGCAGAAATGAGCAGTCTTCTGAAAATTCACGTCCGTCTGAGGGAGTTAAGACAAGGCGGCCTATCAGGATATATAATTCGATCATCAGCGTCAGCGTCAGATAATACGTCAAGTACAATATCTTTTCCTAATGGAAGGAATGAGCGACGCTTAAAATTTCATTCCATTCCTGATAGGAAGAGTTTTCCTTCAGCCTCTCTGAAGACTTAGCTGTGGGTTATAACATGTCGGCAGTGATAGTGGCAGCAGAGTAGGAGCTAAAAGGGATTTGTCTGGTCAAGGAAAAAAAAAGAAAAAAAGAATGATGACACAATCTCAAGAAAATTAAGTGGCCGTTAGCAAAAACACCCCAGGAATATTTCAACTATTCGAGCTAGGAAATTGAGATAATAAGATTAATTTAGAACCAACGGTCACTAGTAGTTATTTTATTACATTATACAAAAACTTTTTGATCGTTGAGAAATTGTTTAAAACAACATAATAAAAAATGGATGCGTTTTAAAATACGCTCATACGTTGGGGTAGCAAGCGTTGCAGTGCTGTAAAAAAAGAAACAAACAATAACAGTTCATCCAAAATGCAAATTGGTTTGTTTCTGAAGGAATTTTGATGAATAACTTCAGCATCAGTAATGTAAGCTGTGAGGCAAGTCTCTGTCTGACTTGAAATTTGAAACAATATCTAGAACGAACTTTCTTGGGGCATTTTCAGAATCGGCTCATAAATCTGCATATTTAATTTGATTAACTTTCTGGAGAGATCGACCGTCATTACAAAATAAAGCCAGAGTGCTGGATTCGGTGTTGTGGTTCTGCCTCATACCAAAGCCCATTGTGCAAGACTTGTTTTATTGAATTTATTAGCTGAGAAACAAGTTTGTAGGATGTTAAAGTAACATCACAGAGCCTCTTGGACTCGGGATCAATTATTAATAATTATTGGTGTTGTCAGCATACAATTAAACAATCAACAATCAAAACTTTAAAAAAATATAAAACAGGATTGCTCCGAAAGTAGTGCACATTACATGCATGTAACCAAAAGTAGTGATTTATTTATACCTTCCATACATTATCAACATTATAGTCCTTTTACATAAATCTTTAATTACACTATGGCAGAGTCCTGTATTTTTATTTTCTTCCATTACAGTTGAGTGTAACTGACATTTTATTGTGGCTGAGGCAGATGAGAGTAACTGTAGAGCACAAACAATGTGGATGGGTGTGTCAGTATGAACAGTAGTGGCATCTGTGTCTCTGGCAGCCGTAGTGGTTGCACCCAGTTGATGTCATTGCTTTGTGTGCTGATCTGCTAGGTAGTGGTCACAGCCAGTAATATGGAAGTCAACATCTGTTCCACTTACAGTACGAACAAAGTCTGATTTTTTATCATGCAGCGTGTGCACGAAGGGTGGGAATAACTGCTAATAACAACAGAAATTGAACTGTGATTGCCTGTGATTGAGTAAATGTTGTATTGTGATAATGAGGTTAAATGAGCCTGGTGAAAGAAACCACTGACAGCTGTTTGGATCCCATTCAAAAGAAAAGTAGCCTTATGATGCAGATAGTGGAAGGGGATGAGTGATGTAAAATGTGAGGCTCCCTTTGAGGATTGGATACAAGAAACCTGAAACACAGACATCTTCTTAAACTGGTACCGATTTTTGATTTTCATTAAAAAGCAAGAAAAGAAAAAAAAAGAAAAGAAACAAAACAAATCCTTGTGTTCTTCGTTCTCAGTGAAATCCTAGCCAGGGGGTTGGATCTGTTTTAACGAAACCTGCATGGTCTTCGCAGCAGCCTGCTGTAATTACCCAGTCATGTTGAGGACGCTATTCGCTTCGCATCCGAACCGATGTCATGAGACAGACGGGCCCCACTGCTGGACTCGAACAGTCTCAGCTTCCCATCCAGGGTCCCAGTCAGCAGCTAGGAAAGACAGAGAGACAAACATGACGTCCAGCTTTTACATTTGTGGATGATATTTCCAAGGAACTGTGTCACACATCACTCTCCTTTTTCCGACTCTCTGTTTAAAGGACCGAGTTGCATAACAGCACACCTGCTTCCTCTTCAAGGTCAAGATCCACACTGTTCGCCATTGAAATTCTTGATTTTCCATACCTGCCATTTATCACAAAAACATGAAGCTGTCTGACTAGGACTCTGTTACATAACGTTGTTTAATCCAAAAATGGGGCTTGAGGTCCCTGCCAGTGCTAGCCACAGTGAGGCAACTCTTAACAGATTAACAAAGCACCCACACATCAATAAACTAATATCAACACACACCCTGCACAGCCATTGCCACAGACACATGTGCAAACACCCGCAGAAAACTCTAACCAACATATGGGTGCAGATAACAAGCACACATGTGAACAACTGTCTCCTCACTACATTTCTTGATCTATTTTCAGCAGTGATGATTATCTCATCTTTTTAGCATTAATCAGTAGAGCAGATGAGAGTGAGTTGGCATTACCTCAACAATCAATCAGCAAAAGGTTCAGAACGAGGGTTATATATATTCATATCTGCAGCGGCTCAAACCTGGGTATATGATGGAATCATAAAAAATCGTAACTGAAGCCAGTTGTTCACAAGGTTTTCACTTCATTTTTAAGCATATGTAATGTGTAGGACAAGGGTGCGTAATGAACCATTTCAAATCTATGTCATCCTACCTCAAGACAGGGTTATTTGTTCCACACTTAATCCCTCTTAATGCCCTGAAGGACTTCACAGATCAAACATGATGAGAAAGAGGTGAAAACAACCCAACAAATTGCAAAGAGAATGGGAATGCTTGGGTGAATGTCCAGATCTGCTGTGGAGTATCAGTGTTGTTTATTCCCATTTGAGAGATTTTAGGTCGCTGTAAAGACAGAGTATCTTTACAGAGTATACTAACAGTGGGAATCTTGGAAAACAACGATTTGCCAAGCAGTGATAAAAACCACATTTGGTACAACAATAGTCCAACATTTTTTCCCATGTACTAAAGCTGTTTTATGCAGGAGAAATCATCTTTTACCAGCACACAGATGCCTGTGCTGGGAAAGGGAGTCACAATAGCTGAGGTCTGAGGATGACTGTGACTAAACTGGGGTAGATTTAATCCTCCTTTGATGGGTGATCCTTGCAGCCTCTCTCCTATAGAGGATCCACAGAGGATTTCCAGGTGTGTGTGGAGCCCAAAGACAAGAAGATTACCCTCAAAAGGCAGCCAAGTAAGCATAAATGCATTACATAAATACATTACAGAAGCAATTGCTCTACTAGTGTTTTTAGTGTATAAAAACATTTGAGATTCCCACGAAACCAACAGTTTGACAGCTCATTTCACTGGCTCTTCTATCTTTAAGGAGTCTTCTTTCACCATGACCTCCTGCTCAATGACCTCAATGAACAATAGCCAAGCTGTCTGGGTCCTGCCCTGGGGCTGCTTAAAAGCTATTTAAAACTTAAAGAGGGTCAGAGAGCAGTCCCATTAGTAACCACAGTTCTTTTCACCAACTTCTTTCTAAAACCATTAGACTGTGTAATCGCCTGGGCATTACACTCCTCCATGGAAACATGCAGTGCCGAGTTGAGTTGTCTAAAAAGGTGAGATCAACATTAATGGGATTTTAAAGACATGCACTTGCAACAAACGTCGATAATCCAACACATTCCACCTCTGTGACCATCCACCTTTGTTCACCAAGGCTGAGGCGAGCTGAGCCGATGAGGACTCAGTGTTTAAGGTGGACATTCAGGGTCAGAGATAATTTACTGTAGAAATATAGCAGGGGTCATGCTTGGCCATCACAAGTGAGTTATTAGGCTTTCCTCAACATCACTATTCTAAGAAACAGCTTTCATAGATATTCAAGATTTTTTTGCAGTGTCAGATGTCCTTATGCAATCTTATAACCACTGACCTAGTACAGCAAAAGGTTTAGGAGAGAATCATTTTTAGTTTTTTATTGAAATTTTCAGCAGTTTGAGTCCAGTGAATGACCTCGAATGGTACAAAGGTAAGTAGTAAAGTGCCCGAGGTTAAAAAAAAAGTTGAGGTCTCTAAAAACATTTTCTACTCAAACTCGCAAACCTTCTGTCTGTACAAAATACCCATGTTCTACACAACCTGATACAAAATAGGGCAATACTACAAGGTAGTCCTGTATACTGCTATAAGAGTAGAAAGAAAAAAGTAAACCAATACAGCCTATTTGGTTCATCCTGAAGCAAGATAATGAGCCAAAGCGTTAGAAGGAAAGAACCAAACTGTGGCTTCACATGATGGAAGAGCAGCACAGGCTCCAGATTTAAAGCCCATGGAGCTAGTTTGGGATAAACTGGACAGAAGGTGAAAGCAAAACAATCTACAAATGCAACAAACAATCCTTCATTTCCATTGTCAAAAGTATGCCATGAGTGCACTCAGCTGCAGCTGCTTGCTTAAAAAAAAAAAATTATTTGTTCTTTGCTTTAATTTAAGAAACAGTAAGATAAACAATTGTTACACCGAGTGTGTTACATTTACATAACAACTGGAAAAATTGAGATAAATATAAAGTTTTGGACTTGTAGTGTTAATGTTTAAGTTGTCATTCGGACACATGCTGTTCAGCTTTGGTAAAATTAGATTACATGAGATAAGATTATATGACCTTTAAAAATGTCAAACACACAGGTCGTGCATGAAAATACGGGCTTCATCTTCTTTTATGACCATGTTGTTTATTTGTTTTTATGGTTAGTATAATAAAGTCTCATTCAAAACTTTTTAGGAATTTATGGATCATAAATCAGATTATGTAATATGCGTGACATACCATGCACATTCTCAACCTAAGTTATTGTCAGGCGTGCTGGCTGAATACCACGGAAAATATCACACACACATCGCAAATCAATAGTTCAAAGCGGGAATAAAAATGATGATTCAGAAGGCAATGTGGGTTCGATTTTCCAGTGGTGAACACTTGTGTCAAGTATTGGCATTCTGGCTGACAGAAAATGTCCATCTGTAGAAACTGCCTTCACAAATGCCAACATACCGTGTTGAGGAAGAGGGTTGTTGTGGGTGGGAAGGTATGATCTGTATGATTAATCTGTATACATTAAAGGAGCTATTTGTAATCTTTGCTATTCGTACAGAGCCATTGGTAGCATTAATGGCTGTCTATTTCTCAGTCTTGCCAAGACCTTCAGCCATTGTCGTATTTACAAGACAAGAGTCTGTAATGCAACAACTAAACAGCCATTACTTCTTCAGAGCTAATTGGATGAGACAGTGACTTGCAAGGTAATAAGACAGTCTCAATGTGCTGGGGCTAGCTGGTAAGCATACTTACTTTAGCAGAAAAAAAGAATGGTAGGAATAGAAACAAAACAAAGGGTGGACTTCCACAGCTGGAGATAGCTCTTGGCAAGTAAAGGAATGAAGATTGATGCTGAACACACATTTGTTCTAGACTGGTAAGTAAACAGCTGTTAATCCTAACATTGGCTACATGGCAATAGCAAAACTTACAAATAGTTCCTTTAATTATTAACTGATCAGCTGCATTCTTGAAGAATAAAAGACATTTTTTGAAACTGATATCTATAAAAACTTTAAAAGGAAAATGAAACACACTTCAAATTGGAGACATGACATTCTTCATGTTTTTTTGTTATTAAATAACCTCAGCTAATATCGTATTTACTAACCATATTATTATTATATTGATAACAACATATAAATAACAAACGTTATATCTGACTGGCTCTAACTTTCTGCCCGTTCATCCATCTGCCCTCTAGCCAGTGTCTGTGTAGGTAGAGCTCATTCGTCTGACCCTGGTTACACCCATCTATGTCAGTGTAATGCAGAGAAACACAGATACAATCAGAGTCACAGCATTCCACATGTTCCAGAAGCTGTGAGGAATGCTTCACGGACTCGCCCCCCCCCCAACCAAAAAAAAAAAAAAAAAAAGTGAAAATAAAGTAGAATAAATAAATAAAATGGTAGTGAATTAAGGCTGACACAATCAAATAATACAGGGCTAAGATAGTCAATATCTCAGCCATTTAAAAAGCAAGTTTAGTGCCACCACCAAAATTATGGCATGATCTGTAATCTCTTGAAAGTTCTCATTTGGTAGTGTCGAAAAGTTCTTCGCTGCTACAACATTGTTAACAACAATAGATTGTTAGTTTTTTCTCAAAAGAATCATTCCAACATTGTGGGGATTAAAGTAAGCTTGTTTCTACACAAAGCCCCAGCTGAGATCATTTCCACTTTTAGTATATGCTTAGTCTCACTATTAGAAACATAGCATATGCCGTTTTGTAATGCTGTTTTCATTTCAACTGTAAATGTGCACATCTCAGCTACCTTAGTGAATTGAAGCTCCACACTTGAGACAAATGCTGTGTGTCATTCAAATTGAAAGTGCCCCTCATAGTTTGGGCATTCAGGCAAAGAACAGGACAACGCTTTCATGTTCCTCTTTAGCCAACTGAGAAAACGCTGTCTACCACATGTGAAAGGTTTTGATATTTCTTGTAACTTTGCAACTAGACCCAAACTTTTTATTTCCTCACTTCCTGTTCATTGCAGTTCCAGCTGTGTTGAACACAGGCCAGTTGATTTCAGAGAGGCTGTCTCAGCTCAGTCTGTGTCTCACTCTAATGTGACATTCTGGACCAGACAGCAGAGTCCACCCCTGTATTTGCTGTCTGGCCACTACAGTAAGAAGGGAGCGTTTTGCTCTCTGGGGTCAGGCAGACAGGAAACAAAGAGATAAAATATAAAAAAAAAAAAAAAAAAAAGGGTGTGAATAGCCTTGCAAATGACAAATGGTCACAAATGAAATGATACAGTAAAAAGGTCTGGTGGGACGCCAGCTGCATTTTTGCCTGCCTGCAAAGAACAAAGATGATACATGTTGACATATGGAGACAAGAGTAGCAAAGAGCTTGAAAGCCAATGAGGTGATTCACTAACTGTCCGTTTTCCTAGTTGGGACGGTGGAGCATGTTAACTTTTAGAGACAGCTGCCTGTGTCAGTGAGCGGTCACACTCCTGCACTAACTCCAACACATGAAGTGCAAATGAGGTCCAAAGTACTTAAGGGAAAGAGTTCACAAACTTCCAACTTAATCAAAAGACTGACACTGAAAACTGTATTTTCATTTTAAAAAAGATTTCTAATTTGGATTTTGTGTCTTTCCTTATCCCCTTCCAACAAAAACACACGTATGCATTTACAAATTGTGTTTCTGGAACAGAGGAGGGTTTAGCATCTTGCCCAAGGATACTTTCAAGGATCAAACACTGTTTTTAAAACACAGTAATCTTTGCTGACTAGAGTCTGTATGTTTTCAACCATGAAGTTTGGGTTTGATTTCAAACCTACCTTTAGACTATTTTTTTTAAATAATACCTTTCATGAAATTTGATGCAATTTAATTCAATTCAATTTTTATTATTTTGAGCCCTTGCCCAAACCCTAACAAAGACTTTTGACTAATAGTTAACTCCGCTAACATTCAAACTCCATGCTGGTATGTGTCTGAAACCAGCACACCTGGTTTAGGATTATTCAAAGCAAAATCCCTGTTTTTATTTGATGGCTCTGGCTTGTAAATGTCTCCCACTGCACCACCCTGTTCATGTCCAGAAAGTCTCCCACAGATAAAAGTTTTACATACAAGTTTTACAAATGTTCCAATTGGTATGAGTCACACTTAATAAGGGCTGACATAATATTTGGAGACTTTTATACCAATGTAAAGATTTCTTTCTCTTTTCTCTTCAATCCTTTTTAATATTTTCATACAAAACTGTATCTTTGTTTTATCCTTTTTTGTTATTTCTCATTAATATTTATCTGTTTTAAAGTTCAGATTGTAAAGAGCCATTCATTATGGTCATTTATATTGACCATTTGATTACACTGGGACACAAATAAGGTGGTAGAGACTCAAGAAATCAAGTAATACAGAGAAAAGTGATAGATGAGGGCTTTGTCAAGCCCTTTTCATCAAGAGAAAAGTTGTAAAAAGTTGTAAAAAATCAATTTTGTTTTTTCACGAATTGCTCACAATGATGCTTTGATGAAAAGGTCGCCAATTAAAACTGTGTCTGAATGAAACAGCACTGAAAATAAAATTAAGGAAAGAGAGAGGACTCATCTTCACCAAAAAGCTGACCTTTGGCTTATACTACAAAGAGGTTTCCACTGTGGATGTGGAACAATGTAATGGGAGCTATCGCCGGCTTGGGATGTGATGGTAGAAATCTGAGTAACTCAAATACAGCACAGCCCCATTAAGTCTATTTCTATAGTCTGACCTAGTAACCTGCTTCTCTGAAGTTGCTGTTGATTCGCCTCAGGCTAAAGCCCTTTCTTTGCCTCTACTTATGATCCTAAGTCTCCAAAATTAAAAAAATCAGTAGGGGGTGGGTGGAGGGGGAGAGGGCGCTGTGTGTACAGTATCAACTGTTTTCAGGTACTGCTCAAACTGGACAAAGCTTTGTTTGCCTCCAACACATCTCCCATAGAAGAAATTTAAATGAGAACATCCTTAGGTATTGAACAAGCTGAGACAAAATCACCCCTGTTAAAAGGGAGAAAGTACTTCTAAAATTCGCAAGTAAACTTTTATGGTAGCACATTTAGGTCCAACACAGGGGAGCTTACAAAACTTTACAGTACACCATGTGAAATCCTGCAAGATTTTACAAGACAACAAAGTGAAGTGACAGTAAAAGTTGGGATCTCTCATTACAGACTAAAGTACCGGAATAAACCTGAGGGAATGAACCCCGGAGCTAGATCGGCCTGCTTGATGGTCTTTTAAGTATTAGGGTGGAAAACATGAGTGAAAAATGAGTGGAAAATATGCATTGCATTATCTGTCTGTGTCTTGCATCGGAAGGTTCTCACAGCAGTAAATATGGAGAACATCTGGCCCTCAAATGTGGCTAAAGAGCAAGGTGAGCACAGGTTGGGGACACTCTTCTTGCCAGTATTTTTTTTCTTGTTGGTGAAGAGAAAGCCCAGGCTGAAGAAATACAGTACTGTTAGTGTTATGATATTTAATGACTCTGGTCTTGGTTAACCGTGGAGCCTGATTGGCCATTTCCCAGGACTTCTTGAACTTCTACTCATTTTTATTGACTCATCGCTCCTTTGGCCATAAACAAAAGAAGAATAAAGATAAATATGCATTCATCTATTCCAGTCAGACATGAGACCAACCAACTCAAAGCTAACTAGAAACAGACTCGTAGAGCAGAGCCAGGAACCTAATATATCAGTAGTAGATCAACTGTCTGAGGAATAGGAAACTTTTCAGTTAATATGAAGTAGAGCTTAAGAGCTATATATGTATCAATGAGAGATCTTACAGTTGCAGTCATATTAAGAAGAGAGCTCCTATAAATGACCAGGGCATTACTGTTAGAGACAGTGGTGTAACCTTCTGGATTCTACAGAGCTCAACTCCTCAGCACAGGATTCAGGACTATTAATCCTCACATTTCCCAGATACTGTGTGGAGTTGTTGTTTTTTTTTTTTTTTTAGACAGAGACTGAACTGTTGTTTCCGATGTCTAACCACTTCATGAGGCTGAAGTGGTGGCTGAAATAAATATCAAACATTGACCTGAGAGCTATATCTATATCTACCTATAGCAGATCTATCATGTTTATCTGTATTATTAATCTACAGCAATTTGTGCTGAATCAGCAACATTTCCATAGCTCTCTCTGTTTTACTAAACCAAGTAGCAAATCATTACTTGTGGGTTCCTTTTTATTGGCACCATGGCCATGTAAATAATATTTTTAAAGTTTTATAAAGTGAAAATTAGACAATTTGTCCTGCCCTGCTGATAAATTATTTTTTATCTACATCTGATATCAAATATCTCATTAATAAAAATAATAATAAAAAATTAATGATTGATGCTAATCATTTTAATACAAATAGTGTAACTTGCAAATAAAATGTTTAATGCAAATGATAATGTCTCAGTGTTAACAGTTCTTGCGTAATTTCAGTAAGATATGATCAGAAGGAGAGATCTTATCTCAAACCAATCCATCTGTATGATGAGAGCACAAACTGCTTCTGCTGATAAAAAAAAAAGATAAAATAGTGGAAAATGATAGTCAGGCTTGAGTAAGGACATTTTCATCAAACTACTTTTTTCAAAGGTAAAGAATGAATTCCCCTTTTTCTGCATAGGTTTTAAGCTTTAAGTAGATTTGTTGATCCTAAATGTGAAAAGGAACCTATTGAGGTGGCTTGGGCATGTTATTATACTACCTCCTGGCCACCTTCCTTTGTAGGTTTTCCAACTGGGAAAAGGCTGAGAGTTTGCTGGCGAGATTATATATCCCTTCTCTCCTGGCAATGCATTGGGATCCCCCATGAGGAACTGGAAAATGTTGCTGGGGAGAGAATACCCTGCTTAGCCTGATGCAACCATGATCCCATCCCAGACAAATAGAAGAAAATGTGATAGATGAACTGAAGACTGAAGAATTACCTTCCATTCTTAATTTTATGCTATAATGAACAAGAAGTCCTAAAAGTGCTACGGATGAACCACAACATTTACTGGGCTTGTCTGTCAAAAGATCAGATCTCCATGAAAAGTGAACTCCATCTTCTACCGAAGAATGCTTGATAGTGTTGACATGTAGTAAGAGGACATTAGATTGGGACTTTGTCAAACCACTCTGCAATTATTTTCAGGAAACTATGAGGCTTTCAATTTCATACGGTTTTATCTATTAATAATATCTATTAAATAGAACTGTAGAGGGATTCACAGAAACATTAAATAGGTCACAATGAATGTCGATGAAGAACAGCTCTGTCCTTCTGGGTTAACAAACGAAAAAGGTAGCTATGTGCTAATTGCATTTACAAAATTGCTACACAAACACTGCAGCAGACAGTTTAATTCAATAGACTACAGTATTACTGCTCATTGGTTTGTCCGACAAAGCAGATTTCTTCGGAGAGAAATACTCAAATCCTGCAAAACAGGAAAAAAAAAAAAAAGCCCCTTAAAGGCCTAGATTCTGTGTGCAACCACAGTATATACTGATAGCTCTTGCAATCCATACTGTACATGTCAACATAACTTTGAATCAAGGTGTTCTCATGAGGGCAGCCTGACTTCCAACGTGGGAAGACCTGTCATGGCTCTTTATTTAGCTGCAGACCCTCTGGAGCCCTCCAGTTTTTTCACACATTTGTGAATTTTATGACTTCAATCTGGTCAAATCTTAGCAGGTACCTGTAGTATGAGATAGCCAGTGACTGAATCTGAGAGTAGAACTCAATGAGAGATGACCTCATAAAAAAATGACACATTACTACTTTCATATCTGAAGAAAGATAGATTTCACAGATTACCTGCACACATTTGAACATTTATAAAGAAAAATAGCCTGATTTCCATGTGGAAATGATTTGTCAATTTATTACTGCAACAACACCAAGGCGAATGGTCACATTTGTTCTAATATATCATATAAACTTTGAGTTTGATAAGCTAAAAGTAATATTTTATTTCTTTCCACTGATGGTGAAAAATACATTACATTTCAGTCTGCAGTGCCAACATTTGTAGATTTTGTTGTACAGAATGTACAGAGATACTGATGGGGAGTGAGCATGTTCTGACTGATGAAGTGTGTCCTCAAACTCTGCAGATCACTGTACTTCAGCCAGTAAATGGCCATGGATCAAACTTTCCACTTTCAATCTTGGAAATCTGAATATATCATGGTGCTGAAAAGTTTAAGTGAATGGAGTTCCACAGATGGACATGGACATGCATGCAAACATGTGCCTCATGTCCAAAAGACAGTCAACAAGAAGTCTCACGAGATGTCCAGCAGAGGTTGTGATATGATATTTTAAAAGATGTGTTTTGCAAGTCTACTTGCTTCGAACTGGTAAAAAAGGAAAATCATTTACTAGGCAATAAAACACCTCCAAAGGGAAATGTTGCTCTGCTAGAAATGCTCTGGAGATTTTATTGGAGACCCTGAAAGGATGTTGGCAGGAGGTAGCACTGTAAACAAATGTTCCTGTAATGGCAATTTAAGATCAATAAAGGTTTTTGTCCTGTGCTAGGCTTTACTTTTTTTTTCCTACAGTCCCCGAAATTCTACCTTTTTAGAAAGACATTTTTACATTCGTCATGAGAACGACCTGAAGAATAAAAAAACAAACCCACACAATGTAATCAATACTGCATTTTGTCTCTGTTGCACCACTTTAGACAGAAAGCACAAGATTGCATAACAGTAAGCTACAAGGGATTCAGGAAAAATGTCAACAGTCTACAGAGATGGTGGTAAGCAGCCCCTGAAGTCAACACGCACATGCCTGTATATATCTTTTGTTGACTCTGGAACTGTGCAGCCAATCACAGGCTGGAACAACCCTGCAGGCAGTCAGTCATACAAGTGAATCAGCACAGTGCACAAAGTGAATCACTAGATCCCACAGAATTATGGTGTGGAAGAGCGGTAGTCATTATCTGATTGGACTATAAACTGGCTACCACTGCTTAAACCCATAGAGTGATTTAGGGGATGTTCATTTGAAATGAAAATGGTATTGGTCCAGGAGGCTAACATTTAGAAAAAAGCTGTGTGTTTATATATGAAAACAGCATTTTTGTGTGTGTTTATAATAATGTAAATTCTGGAGTATTCATTCTTTTGTAGACAAAATGATAGGCGTCCATACACAGACTACACATATGCTAGTGCATACAAGTGCACTCATCCCACACATACGGAAGGATACAAAGAGCTGAGCTTGTCGTTTTTTCTCGCTCTATCCTAATATCGAATTCCTTCAGGGCTACTTGTAGAAATTCTGTGAAGTTACAGACATAAAATCCACCCACCCTAAACCGTGGGATGGTCTCAATAAGCCCTGCTATGTGACCTCAGCCTGAGGATATCATTCCTTCTTTACAAACACTCAGCAGTGCACAGCAAGCAGAGATGATACAGACCTGATTCTATACAATATTTGTCAAACTTATGTACAGTATATCTAACTTTCTAACCACACAATGTCTTTAAGCACATCACATGGAGCTCAAAAACAACAAACCAGTATTTGTCCATTTCCCAAGTACAATTCAAGCAAAAGGCTTTATTAAAACTTCAAAAGTAAGACCTAAAGGGTAAAACTGTTTCTTTGGATGAGTATGATGTGACCTCTGACTGATGGTACTTTACACTGTGACCTCTTTGCTTTTAAACATTTTTCCTCCATACCTGTTTGAGATTCTTAAGATAAAGAAAAATATTATAAAAATATGTGGATAAGAACAAAATCTTTCAATTCAGAGAATCAGCTAGAGTGTGCAGAGGAAGGTTATTCCCTTATTTTATTTTTTAAATTAAGATCAGTTTGTTTGGGAAGCAAAAAAGTATCCAACTTTCCATATGAAAACTTGGTTTAAAGACATTAAGAAGACCTTGTATATCTGCTGTATTTATATGCATGCATAATTAGGGACAGAGTGGAAAGATAAAACATACATTAACACTGTTGCCTGTATGCATTTCCCCTGGGGTGTTTACAAAGAGTTAATGTAGGTCAACATCTGGAAAGTAAGAACAATCTCTGGTTTTACTTTGGCTGTCTGATGTCAGACAGAGAAAGTCAAAGTAAGACATTTATGATATTGAATAAAGTATTTATAGGTCAATGGCTTACAGGATGTAGAGAAATATGACTGGGGCTTTATTTAAGATGGGGCATGAATGCACATTAGAAGAACAGGAAGGGAAAAATAAAAAAGATAAAAGGTAAAGAAAGGTTCTTACCTCTGGTGTGGCAGGGTTGAATGTCACACTGAGCACTGTGTCTGACTGTTTCTGAAGTTTATGGAGGTAGCTGCTGCTACGGATATCATACACGTAGGCCTGAAATGAATGAGATGGAGCGCATGAACAAAAGCAGGAGCGATGCAGTGGTGCACAGATGGAGGACACAATGAACATATATAACATGAGTTATATTGTATGTGTACAGAAGCAGATGCGAGCGCACTTGATTTAAGGATATTTTCAACTATGAAGGAACTCTTTGGCTCATTCTCTTTAGGTTTTGCAAACCATCTGAATTTGAGCTCTAACACACATATAAAGGTATTGGTGTGTACAGCTAATGTCCATACTGCTATATCCATTAGTTGTTTAGGGTCATTAATAGTAATAAGTATTTAGTCTGGTAATTCCATGTAAATATTTAGATAATGATTACAGTTTTCTTGATGATCACCAGACATTTTTGACTATGTTCAAACTGGCTAAGCAGTAAAACTTGGCGCATGCTGATATCAGTAATCAGACGCATACAATTTTGCGACATGTGAGCCAGAATCAGTTATCCCCAACTGCTGAATTAAACCCAAAAAAACTCTGCAGCCTAGCAGTGTATTTAAAGAAAACTCTGGGGCTGGCTATCAAAACAATATCCAATACTGACTGATAAACAAACTATGTCTGTAGAATCAAGAGCTGGCATCAAACGCTTGATTTCCAGATTCTTAGATTTGTTTCATTTTTCTTTGCTGAGAGAAAATGGTCCAAAAGTCACAAAGTTTCTTGGTTCCCTGCTTGTTAAACTGCTTGAGTCACAGTCACATCACACACAGATTAACAAAGTGGTTTCTCTTTTTTTTTTTTCAAAGAGTAACTTAATACCAGACCAAAATTCATTGCACATTGCATTGATTGCACATCTGGCTGAAAGTTTCAAGTGACTTGTATCCAGCACCCAGCGTAAGTGATTGTTGTGCTTGGGTTTGGTCAGATGTTTGCTCGGTTGCACCTGTAGCTATGTACAACAGTCATGTGTGACGACAGTGATTCTAAGTAACTGCAGTCAGAAGAGAAGTCAAACAACTGGAAGACAAAAACATGATTTCCATTCTCTTATTAAGCTGCTTTTTAACTAAAAGCTCCTGGTCAACAGACTCTAGAACTATAAAATTTCAAACATCAAAACACACATTTAAAAAAAACACTTCTTGTCCTCTGCAAATCCAAAAGGAATTGCAATAAAAAAAAGTCTTGGCTACAATGTGGTGACAATCCACATTAACCCTGTTATTTTTGGCTTTGAGGTATAAAAGCCTTGTTAACCTACCCTTTACTTGTTTCTATACATTTTATACTTGGCATTGGGTGCACAAAAACATTTGGATAATGCTTGTGTAGACATTAGAAACACTTTAATCTGAAATAATGGAAAAGATATGTGAATGTGTTATCACCTACTTAATGCAGTTTTTAAGTGAAATCAGTAAGTTTAGAGGCTCGCTCGTTGGCTTCAGTGCCACGAGCACAGATAAAAATAACTGTGGGGATGGATGACGGCAACTCATCAGATTCCTGCAGCTGTTTTGTATTATGTTTCCCTGAAAAATGCTTCAAGTGAGCTTTGTCAAATGGTCCAGTGGAAGAGTGTCTCCTGTCTGAGGCATATGAAGTGTGTGGTGTCTAACAGGGCATTAGATACTCGGAAGAGTTCTTTCAGGAATGCTAAAATAAAACAGGGTTCCCCAGATGTATCAGTTCACCGTAACTGAGGCAGTGAGCAGGAGCAATAGATCCTGGTGTATGAAAACTGAATGTGCAGTCTTGATTAACAATTTAAAAAAGAAAAAATGGTGTCTTCTCAACAATCACTCAATTGATTTCCTGTCAGATGAAAAGAGGGGAGGGGAGGTAAAGGCAAAAACAAACACATATTTCAACTGCACATATAACAGGTTAGGATTGACCACACTGAAATCACATTCTACTTCGACTGTTTTTGGCCTTGCGTTTTTTGGAAAATGTGTAATATGATCTAGGGAGTCTTTTTAGAGTATTC
This sequence comes from Rachycentron canadum, assembly GCA_038496675.1. NCBI lineage: Eukaryota > Metazoa > Chordata > Actinopteri > Carangiformes > Rachycentridae > Rachycentron > Rachycentron canadum. The sequence goes on along the minus strand of CM076659.1, from coordinate 8,018,525 downwards.
ACGCTCTTTTTTTCTCCATGATTGCTTTTTGATATATTAAGACAAGTACAAATGTGTCTGGCTTATAGAAGTCTCAGGGCAGCTACAAATAAAAATGGTGTAGCTCACTACACTATACTCTCCCGATTTCCATGAAATGTTGGAAATGTCTGATCTCGACAGAGATGCTCTCAAATGTCCATGCTGCGCTGAATCGCCATAATTAATAATAACCAGCGGCTTGCGTGTATTATTCCACTGCTTTCAATAAGCGCACACACCAGAGGAAAAGGGAGATGGATAAAGAAAAGGAGGCAGTCTTCTGAAAATGTCTTGAAAGTCTGGGAAAGTAATTAAATAGTTCTGCTTCAACATGAATGCTGAATTTGACCTCTGTGGAAAAAGGCTTGACTCCAAATAAAAATCTGAGTCAAGCGCAAACAAGCCTCACCTTAAATGGAGATGAAACTAATAAATATATGTTGCTGTCTTTCACATCAACAAGGTTAACAAAGATATAATCAATATAAAGCATATATAAATCATACACAAAACAATTCATTTAATCACAATACTTTGCTGTTAATGTGAATTGCAGCCACAATTTAGCAAACATGGCAGCAGATACAAAAGAGAGAGAGAGAGAGAGAAAAAAAAAAGATTTTCATACAGAATTTATCTGCCCCTGTACAAAATGGTATCGTGGACACGATTTCACCTTTTGTACAAATATCTCAAGACGCAATATTTTGTTGCTTTCTTAGCGGCAGATTAAGACTTGACGGCTTTTGAAATGGGATCAACCTTTTGCTGTTTATGCTGTGGGTGGCTTTGATGGACACCCTCTCAAATGACGAGATAGCATAACAAGAGGCGTATACAAGGGAGAATAAAACACAAAGTATACAAGGAACAACTTACACAGTTATCCTCAGAGCCTGAGGCAATGAACCGGCCGCAGGGTGAGATGGCTGAAGAGCACGGATGGCAGCGATTCAGATGGTTCTCATAACGCCGGACACACCTGAGGAGTTGATGCACGCAGTGGTGAGAATAATACTCAACTCAAACCGACATGATATTTGATTGGTGATGTCATAAAACAACATTAGTTTTAGTTTTTTTAATACTACTCTGAGTTCTTTGTGCCAAGAAAGACAATGTGAAATAGAAAGGGTCATGTTTGAGAAGTGAGATGTCTTTAGTACCAGGGGCAGAATGCCACCCTGCAGACTTCAGGTTTTACAAACATCTGAACCAGCTGAAGACAAGGAGTTGAGCATGACTCAAGCAAAACAGAGAAAAAGAGAAGGTAGTGGATGACGAATGGCCCCCTTGTGCAACTCCTATGCTGTTTCATTTGGTTTGCAACAGCATGTAATGTCTTTACAATGCCACTAACAACTTGTTGAGCTAGGGTTTCTATATGAGCTGGCATATTGGCTCTGGTGAGAGCATGTTTTTGACATTCACATGCTAATGTCATTAAGCTGAACTAAAAGTAGGTCATATTCGCTGGTGACCATGAAGAAATTTGATATACCCAATAACAGTGAGTTCTTTAAACATACCCCAGAGTAGGTACACGGGAACATGTTTTTACAATTGCTAAGCAATAAATACAACCTTTATTAATGTTACAATGTCAAACTATTATTAAGACTGAGTCAACAAGATTTCTTTAGTGGTGTTGTATTCAGTGGGATTACTGTATTTTTGAGGTTTTCCTCTCATTTTTCTAATATACTGTCACTGTCAGCTGACTGTGCAATCTGCCAAAACAGCCCTCAAAAGTGTGAGTTACAGGCTGCAACAGAACACCTCACCTGACTGAAGGAAAAAAAAATTGCTTTAGAGGCAATTAAAGTCAGATCTCACAGCACCATGCAGACTGGCAAGAGTTTGTGACCATACTTTTTTTTTTATGTCTTAAGTTGCATACAAGGGTATGGTGAGCTAAGGTCATTACAAAACTGAGCTTATTCACTCAGTTTTAAACTGAGAAAACATAGGCTGACAAATTTGGGCATGATTGACAGCCAATGCAGCCAATCAAATGGGAAACTCAGACGTGGTCAAAACCTGAAATTTGGTTGAACATTAACAGCTGCTAACATCTGACATCATCATGTCCTATTTCTATTCAGCCTTGTGTCAGCTAGTTTCAGCCCTCTTCACTCCCACTACTACGCTCACGTATACAATATTTTAATTCAGTTGAATTTCGGATAAACCTGTTTTCATTTAAGTGCTTTTCTGTTTCTCCTGTCTGAGAAAGTTGTTGCTCTGCACTGCTAAAATCCTGATTTTATAACTGCATCATTCTCTGACAAAATCACCAAACACGCAAGTTAAAGACAAAAACTTGGTTATTTGACCTATAATTACTTGTAAAATGATCACTAAGGGATAAAGCTAGACGCAACAGAATATCTTTCTTATTTTGTCTCACAAATGCTCATAGGTTTACTTTATATACTTTACATGTTCATACAACCTCAACACTTCCTATAAAGGCTTCAAATTAAAAGCCTACTGTTGTTTTAATGGACAGAAACTATTCATTTATTAGCGGGGCTTTTATTGCTGTGCCAACATTGCCACAGAAAACGTATTGTCTCATTTCTAGTTGCTGGAAAATGGAACAAGTCGTTTTGGCGCATAGCAAGATGGATGAGACGTATCTGTTTCTAAATTCCCATCAGTAAATCTGGACATTCAGGTCTGCAGCAGAGCTGACACAACCTGTCACTACCACACTGACAATAAGCAGTTTAACAAGTTAGAGTAAACACTCATCTGGTTTTCTAGGTCAGAAAGTGGATCTAATGTTTTGACTGAAGGAGAAGAGATGCTGGGCTGAATCCCACACATACATTCTTCATGTTGTGTGAGTGATGACTATTCGGCATTTGCCTGATGACTAACACAGACTTGCACTGGAGGGTCTGATCCTCTTGAGTAGGATCTTGTACGGTTAGTGAATCCACCTGGGTATTCAGTGTCAGTCATCAAGGTAATCAGTAGGCTAATCATAGGTCATTATTTGTAGTATATTTCACTAAATTTAGCTCTGTCAGTGCAAATCAGGTCAAAGCTTTTTTTTTCTTTAAAATGGTACTATGTGATATCATTTAAAATAAATACATTAATTATCTCTTTAGTCACAGAATGCATTGCCCATCATAAATTTATCAGATGGTGGAAATTCCAAGAGATTTAAGGAGAATACATCACTGGACTAAAGAGAAACAGATCACCATCTGTTCTCTCCAGCTTTAGAATCTGTATCTGAGTGGATCTGATTTTTAACTACGCTAAATGCTGGTGTATAGATCCCCCAAACTGGGCTCTTGCACACTTAGACAGATCATTTGAAATTGCAAGGAGTGAGTGATAAACTGTAAACAATCCAGTGATTACATAGTTTATAAAAGCTCTCTAAGTCTTGAAAACCTTCAAAAACCATTACTCTCATTTGATATTTGATGAACACTCATATCACACATGTTTATGTTTCTGTCTGAAAAGGAAGTGCTAAAAATTCTCTGGTGACAAAGCAAAATAAAATTAAGACTGAGTTTCAAAAGTTTCCACTGAGTGAAATGTATGTTTCCCATTGTGATTTTTATGGAAGCTCTGTTGTTTGATCACTATTAACCCCAAACATTGTCTGGACTCAGTTCCATTAACTTTTGCCACAAGTTAAAAACTTAACATCATCAGGTCATAAAATAATTCCACAGAAGAATGTCAAACTAAACATAACTGCTTATTACCGCCGAGATTTATTTTCTTTATGTTTATCATAACTGATAAATTTCTTTATACCCGTGTTGCCAAGTCTTGAAGCAAAATATGTGAAATTGCTCCATGTAGAGGAAAAATCTACACTGACTGCAGCTTTACTCATGCTACACACTGTTCCAAGACATTTTATATCGCCTTCATCAACAGAGGAAAAAACTGAGAAATATTATAATTACTTCCACTAGCTGCTTTCATATAAAAAAGAAATTCATAGAAATATTTATTTACTTTGTGGTTGTTACTTGCCACAGAAAAAGACGCATAAGGTTCATCAAAGAGGGAAATAAAATATACAGGCCCAACGAGATGAAAAAAAAAAAAAAAGCTTCTACATATTGTTTTCATACATCCGTATGTTTCACCTCAGAAGAACAGCATCTGCTGAGGAAGCTTGATGACAGCTCTCAGAACCAGAAGTTGACCTGGAAACCAGGCACAAATATTTATCAGATAGCAATAAGGATTTGATGGAGCCTGGGATGATGAGTGAAACATGGAAGCAATCACAGACATGAAAGAATGAAATACTCAATAATGCCTTCTATCGGGCCAAAAAGAACATTCTGATATCCAAGAAAGCCTACTTGAATTATCCGCCTTATATGGATATATGCTACTAAAGGCCAAAGATACCAAAAATACTCTTAGCTACATACTTTGGAAATTGAGCAACTGACAAGAAGATCATTTTTGCAATCCCAGGAGTAGAAGAGGAACAAAGCATTAATGGCTTCTTCTTTAATGTGCTTGAACATATTGCTGTTGAGTAATTTCATCAGAATTTGATGAAAGCAATCTTTCAGGCAGCATGAGGACTCTATCGGGAAGATATTATATCGAAACAGTGATGCCAATCTGTTGTAGAGGTTGCATTCAAGAAGAAAAGAAAATTTGTATTGTATTTGTATCGGAATTGTATCCATGTCACTCCAGACAGTGCCATCAACCCAATGTCCATAATTTCATGACCAAAGTAAGTATATTAAGCATAAATGCTTACTGTAGTAACACCATGGTTTTGCTTAGGGGTTTCTGAAGATAAACCTTCTTCCACTTTGCTGCAGCTTACCAATGAATCACATGTATCTTTTTAAATCTTGTTCATTCCCTTGTTTTTAATGTCTTTTTTTATCACTACAGCACTTCTTTTGAAAACAGTGTCTCCTACTTCCTAAATTTGATCGAACTTGTATTTATTCCTTGTTTTCTTAAAGTTGTTTTAATGCTATTTTAATATTGTATTTTCAATGTATTTCCATGCATCTGTAAAGCACTTTAAGTTGCCTTGGGTTTGGTGCTAAATAAACAAACCTGTCTAGTCTTCTGAGGAGCCAAGTAAACATGAACATAAAGACACAGCTGTTTCATCACACGTTTCTTGCCTGATTTTCATGTTCGATGTGCACTGATTACAAACAGAATGGACACAATCAATACTAACCTAAGTGTACGGAGATCCCAAATCTTCACACCATCTGTGACTGCACTGGTCAGGAAGAGGTTGTATGATTCTGGTGCTTGTGTGCTGAACATGGAGCCCTGTGAAGTATACAAAAAAGAAAAAAAAGGTCTAGTCAGCACATGCTTGACTGAAATGGGTTGTAAATCAGCTTGTCTCATCGTCCTGTACTGGACTGTTCTTGTCAAATAGTCTTCATGTTGTTATTTAAGGTTGCATGAGTACTGCCTAAAAGTAGTGCAAACGCATTAGGTTGGAGATGGAGACACAGTTGTTGTCTTTTATGTACCACTCTGAGTTCCAGCTCCGGCTCCAGCTATAAATATATAGAGTTTCCACTGCACACATATTCCATATCTTTCACACCAGTTTATCAGATGATGGAATTGAGTGTGTGTCTGCGTGCGTGTTTGCGGGAGAGCTTTGCGAGAGAGCGAGAGCAGCGGTGGGGGTGTTTTTTGTTTAGATTTCCACTAAGAGTGTGAGAATGGGAGTCTGAGAGGGCATTTCCAGTTCCATTTTCCATGAAGTCCTCTGCTCTGATGAGTTCCAGGTGAATTTTGCAGAAGGGGCGATGGAAATTTGAAGTGGGAAAAGCTGCTTCACATGCTAAAGTCCCTGATGTTTGGTTCGCCTCGGGACGAGTGCAGAGAAGAGTGATGTTATGCCAGGCGGGGGCAATCCCTCTGATCCTCAGGTATTAACTCTACAGCACCCAAAGGCCCTGGGGCACCCAGGCAGAGGACCCCCCATTGACGCTATAGCCAAGCTGTAACAACACTCGGCGGGCTTTCCACAATGTGTGGAACACAATAGCTGGCGTGACAAAGCACAGGCACCTCTGGGTAGAAGGAGTATAGTCAGCTGTGCGCAAGAGTACATTGCGGTTGAATGCGTTAATGCATTTAATCCATGCTACTAGCTGCAGTGTGTCCAGCTAATCCAGCCTGGCCTGAGTGTCGACTATGCACAGGTCAATGTGGAGAAATGACTGTAAAATCTCAAGGTCACTGGGTACAGGCCTGTCTCCTGGACAAAAACACATAGTCTCTACTCCAGTAAGTCATATAAACATCTGATCGGTTATCTTCCAGAATTTCTATGGACAAAATTAATGGTTTTGTTGTGATTACAAAGCTGGCAAATAATCATATGACTATATAGAGAGAGAAACCAGGACCTTCAGTTCTCTGTAATATGATAGCTATAAAGACATGTAAACAATATGCAGAACCTGAGACATGAATGCATGAATTTATTACTAATATTATAGTTTCATTTTGAGTGATGTAGTATTACATTCCTCATAGCACTATAATGGATGTGAATAGAGGTCCAAGCTGTCTACTTGTTAGACACCAGCAAATTGGGCCCATATTGTTCCAAGACAGTGATGTGGGAGTAAGGCCACATAAACCCAAACTGCATCATGGAACAGTTTTATTCCAAGACCATCATCCAGCATGGAATCTCCTCCTGCCATCTCCTATGGCAGTCTTAATCCTGATGCACCAGGGATTTACATTCAAACAGTCAGTAAGATGAATGATACTGATGATGGCACGTCCTGTCTGTCTGTCATGGAAACTTTTGGGTAACCAAGACATTTTTTCGTAACCATGACCTTTTTCATTCACACCGCAAACTAACACTTTTATTCCCTTAAAGACGATCTGAGCCTTATGTAACTCGCACAACACTCATAGATGTCTTATGTAACACTACAACATCTGCCAAATAGCAGACCCTTCTAGAGTAAGATGGAAGATGGGGCTCACACTACCAACTGATGCCAAGTCAAGCAAATTCTTCACTGTGTGGGTTAAGACTATACGTCATTCAGTCTGCCTGTGGAGTGATAAGATGTGTTTGCCTCTGTTATTCACAAAGGTTAGAAGTTAACAGAAGTTTGAAACGTATTTGACAAAACTGTCAGATACTTGTGTGTTATTTGTATCTGATCCATTTGTAAATCTGGCACGCCCTGACGCAATAAACATTCATTTTTTAGTAATTAAAATGATTTTAAAGAAAAGCTCTATTTTCTTTAAAATCTAGATTAGATATTTAACTCTTTATATTTCTCACAGTCATAGTCGCATTAGGAATAAAACTTCCAGTTTTCAAGTTTCCTTTTAAAATTTTTCACAATGTCTTATCTCTGGCGGATGAATAGAGACAACACTTTTTTTATCTTAAAATGATAACAATCTTAACAATCAGAAATATAATAAAGATAATAAAATATGATACATTAAAACTTTGTTACAGGAACATTCAAATGGCCTTACCTTATTCTGTGTAATACAGTGGATGGCTCTGCCGTGGGCATCAGGCAGCTGTGAGGCAACTGTACTCTTGTTCATGTCAAATACTTGAATGGATCGATCTGAACCACACAGCAGGACAATGTCTGAGAAAACTGTTAAGAGAATGGCAGCTATTATTCAGAAACTATAGGCCTGGTGTTGATGAGGTGCAATTGTTCACAATGGCTGTTCTGTGACAATTAATTCTAGGGGACACCACTGGAAAATAAAATACTACATAAAATGCTATATGGTTAATCGATGATTTTTATAAAGCCCTTCCTGATTCTTCACAGGCCAGCTGTTGAAGCTGGTGCTGAGCTCAGTAGATAGCTGAATATATTAGTTTGGTTTTATTTTGTCATTTTGTCGAGACAACCCACACATGGTGCACATTTTGCTTTGTTACAGACAATTAGTCCATGCTGCAAAAGATAGTTTTTAAATGTTGTCAGCAAGTTGTATTTAGCCTTCCACATAGTTTCATAGTTTTTCAACACTCTTTTACATCTGACCCTACATTATATGATAATAATGAAAATAATAATCTCAGTGAAATATAAAGCTTATATTATACATATATAATATATAACACAGATAACAGAAATTATTTTCATGTAATTTATATTTATTAAGTTAAAACTTTAAATGCATGTGAATTTTGATATATTTATAGAATGAAAATCTCCTTTTGCCTGCTGTCCATTTGCTCACATTTTTATGACATATAAGATAACCCTTCATTTGCATAGAAAATCTGGACAACAAATATATATATATATATTTTCATGTAATCACTATACAATTATTTTCTATTTAGTCTGGCAGCAGAGGTGCAAAATTATTATTGACAGGATCTCACTCCCCCAAATGCAGCTAAGTTCAGTGGATTTACTAGAGAGTAAATGCACTGTAAACCTTAACAAGGGGCTGGAATGCAGACATTCCTGAAAAATTAAAGACACCTAAATGACTTACAGGTAAAATCAGCAGACCTGAGGGAACATGTGAAGACTTTATGAAGCACAAACTGATTGCTGTGGTTGACATGGAACTGGTCCAACCAGATGCTCCAAGTAAATCTACTGAATACATAGGCTCACTTTGCCTTCCACAACATCAGTGTGGTCTAGACAGTAACACTTCCTGTTACATGAACAATAACAAGCAAAAAGGATACAAGAGAAGAAATCGTTGACTGCAGACAAGGCGGTGATATCGGTTGATGTTGTTGTTGTAAGGCACCTAGCCAACTTGACGACACTCCGTTGCTGATATCTAAGGAGAAAAAGAAGTTGCGTGGTTTTCTAATCCAATTATGGCAACCACTCGATAGAAAATTTAACATAATGTCTCCACACACCAATTTTTGTTGCTCTGTGCTATACTGCTGAAGGGGAGAATTTAGTAAGATCCACTATCTTTTACAATGTATTTAAATTTTTGTTTTTACTGACTGATGACAGTTCAAGTGTTTCCCATCCACAAAACGCATTACAGGAATTACTACAGAAAGTGGAAAAACATGAACGAGCAACACGCACTGCTAAGAAAGCGGTATGGAGGCCATTTATTGTCATTTTTCTGGCTTCCAGAATAAACTCTGACATCTTACAGCACACAGTCAAGCAGTTTCGGTGGTAATGAGTGTCAGCAGTGACTGTGGTAGCAGCTAAATAAAGCCAGATCCCCATCGCATCACCAACAAAGCCAGCTTTCTGAATAGATTACATAAAACAGACTAATCCTTTGATCTATATTACCCCTTTCACCTGTCTTGCAGTGCTGTTGCAACAGATGTATTTGCATTGCCAGTCATAGCAGGGTGACTGGAGGTGAAAAGCTGAAGATGACTGGTTTGAATCTCTGTAAATGCCCTCTCTACACTGCAAGTATTGTTAATTTTCTTTTGAGGAAGCACCCCAGTATGTTACTATTACTGTTAAGAGGCCAACAGCATTAAGGTTTGAATGGATACCATTCTGATTATGTAACACATCTGATTTTAGTGTTCTTCTCAAACAAAATTAAGCCTAAATAAAGAAAGGTCAGGTCCCCTTTCATCTTCTTTCTACCTGTGGCCTCCAAGGAAGAAAGGTTAAGAAAATACTGAAATACAACAAGCACAAGGGGTAAGTAAATACAGTATATTGATATAGTATTTCAATTTTACAATAATATGACTTGATTTTTGTGCAAAATGTTTGACTAGCCAAAGAGTATGAGAATAAGAGTTTGAGATCATATAGTAAAATGGGACTTCCAATATAATACCATAGGCTCATGTATAATCTCAGGCCTTGTTGGTAAAAGATTGTGTTGATTTCCCAAGAAATTTTTACCCAAACCATAAGGCTATTATATCAGAATAATTATCTATGTGCATCTGTACAACCAATTCACAGCCAACAGCGAGCTTACCATCATCAACTTTACAGCACATGTTGAACAAAATAGGTTTTGCTGAATATACTTATATCACTTGTAATACCTCTTGATGTCGTCATGTGTCATGTCCACGTTATACAGGTACAAGTACAGGGAGGGTCCAGATGCAAAGAGCAGAAATTTGTCGAGGTAGTAAAACTGAGCACCTCTTATGGGTTTGGAGAACAAACTGTTGCCCTGCAGGTGAAAAGAAGACAGACAGAAAAATATACAATTAAAAAACTATTACAATACTTCTTACTTCTGATTTCCTTTCTTAATTACTGGGAAGATAAATTAACTAACAAAGACAATAGCCTTGAAAAAGTATGATTCTAATTAGTTGTTTCAAACAAAGTACTTGTTTGAATGTGATTTAAAGCATTAAAAGGCTGTGACTGCTTTACATCACTATAGTTTTGTGAAATGTGAAAATCTGAGGACTGTGCTATGTGTGTAATCCCATCAAACCCAGAGCAATAAAGTTACAGGCATTAATAATAGACCATTTAATCTTTAATGTTTGCTTAATTCAGATGTCCCTGACCCAATTTCACAACCAACAATTCCTCATTCTTGTGAGCTCACAGTTGATGGAGGACTTCTTCTCACCATGTGGAAAAAGGGAAAAGAAAATCTGTTACAAAAAGGGAGGGAGTTAACTCAGGAAGAGGCATTCTCATAAGAAACGCGTTATGTGGTGGTTCTCCTTAACCTGCGAAGTGTTCTGTCAAGGTAAAAAAGGCCAACAGATGGGCTGTCCAGGTTCATAGTTGTGCCACAACATCTGAAGACTTCCAATAGCAAGACATCTTGAGGAATACTATGTGGTCAAGTTATTTCTTTATGGAATTTTTAAGTAGACAGCAACTGTGCAAAGCTATTTGTAAATCTGGCACACTCCACCAGTGCTCTTGTCCCTGAAAAGACCTGCTTTTGTTGCCAGGTTGTTTCACAAGCACACCAAGCAGTCGAAGGCTCCAGACCCAGCCAAGCTCAAAACAATCTCACTGAATGGAGCAAAGCTGGGATGGTTAGGATCAGCAGTGGGGACACCCCTGATTTCGACGACAGACCTGGCATGGGAAAGTAGACACTCGTCTGACTGTCCTATTAAATGTGATACCCAATGAACTAAGGAGGGTCTGCATATGATCAGAGTTTTGGATGCTCTGAATCCAGCAGATGCTTTGAATGACAAAGTCAGTGTCTTTGAGCCAAGAAACACACTATTTATCATCTCGATTAATTTGGCTTTCTCATTTTTAATTCCATGAGGTTATTCTATTAGAAAAAAAAAGTGAATTAAACAAGCTTTACATCAAAATGTCATAGATACATTTTGAACATTATGCAGAAATTTCCCTACGGAGATTCAATTATAAAGGTGCGGCATGACTGAGTTTTTGATGTATAACAGACAAAGCAAATTGGATATTTTTCATCATAACATCTCTTACCTGCATTGTACTGCTATATTAAACTATATGGTGCCTTCTTTCCATCACTCTAAATACATTACACATCTTAGTACACTATGCAACAGAAGCACAGAATCCAAACCTGAGACATTATACTCTCAAAGCATCTTACGAAGAACAACAAATGAGAACATGAAGGAAAACATTGTGGACACAGTAGCTACCACTGTTTTACTGTCATTCAAGTGTGGTAACATTGCCTCATTTGCAACACTGCAATTACAGGCAAAATCCTTCCAGTAATCACAGCCGTCTTAGAAGACAGGAGTGAGAGTGAAATATTTGTACTGCATGTGTCTGTAGTTATTTGGTTTTACTTGTGAACCAATTGGAGTTGTTAAGACGTTGAGAGAGAGAGGACATTTTTGCAATATGAGGTCACTTTGGCTGGTGCTCATTTCACTGTTTTTTATGGGTAGGACTTGGGTTTAGAATAATGAGTGAGTGAAGGTTTGATTAAGGCTTAAGGTAGAGCATGTAGTGGTCATGGGTAACATGAGGGGGGCAGAGACAAAATGTAAACCATAAAAAAAAGAAAATGAACACGCAAGTACAAGGGTGCGTCAGTGAATGCATGGGACATTTACCATGATAATGGCAGGGTCTGTGCTGCCATGGCCCCAGACTCGTAGGGACTGGTCTTCTGATGCACTCATCCACCACTGTCTGCTGAGGCTCCAGCTAACACTGCACACTGGTCTGTCATGACCTGCATGAGGAGACAGAGATTCGATATTAAGCTGCAGATACAGAGTGTGACTGCAACATTTACTTTTATGGTGCTGTTGAGAGAGACAGGCAGAATGAAAGGGCTCACAATGACCTACTGGTCACTTCAACTTCTGTCCTCTTATCTCTGCTGCCCCCTTGTGGAGTCTGTGTTTCTGCTGCACTTGAGACATAAAGTGACAAAAAGATACTTGACATGTGTCAATATCGGCGTTTACAATCTGCCCTTTTTATCTTTCTTTTTCTACTATCACCACGGTTTTACTGTCAAAAACTGTGAACTATGTTCTTGCTTTGGCTTTAAACCAAACCAAACTCTTTACAATGAATATTTTGATTTTCCAGAAGTCTCATCATAAGCCATGGATCCATTTCAAAGTACTTTAAGCAGAATACCCCCAAAAAGGTAGGCCTAAATCAAAGCTGGGGATTAACCTTTTAGTATTAACATCCTCCTTGTCTCTTAAGAACATCAGGGGTAAGGTCTTAACCTTGAGTAGCTCTGAAATGTGAGCATAAATTTGTGGGGAGTAAGATGTATCATGAATATTTCATAAATCCCTCTTTAGGTGAAAGAGACACCATTAGAATGCACTGCTGAAAAAGAAACAGTAAGGAGACTCATGACACATACAGTATAATCAGAGGTTTTTAAAGTATGGATATGTTTGCTTCATGCACCTGTGTAGACAGCTGGATTACCAGTAAGCGTGGATTTGTACAATAACACTGAACTGTCACCAAGACCACACAGGATTTGTTTTCCATCACCTGGGAGAGAAGGAAACAGAAATGTTTTATTAGAATATTTTGATCAACAGCTGATTTGTTATCACATTTTAAAACTCTTTTCTCTTTGCTTAACAATGATATAAACCTACTGTTGATTAAATATTATGGATTTGGACTCCAAGTAGTCTCAGTAATTTAAATAAATGTACTATTTCATTATCTCAACAGTGCAGTTAGTCAAAGTGTCCATTAGAGTTTTGAAGAATGTATCTCCAATTCCCACAGAAAAATTAATACTGAACCTGAAAACTGAAGGCAGTAGACTGGTTTGTTAGCAACACTGAGATGGATCCGTGGAACAGTGGGTGCTGGATAATCTGCTGGATAATCTCTGAGTAAACCTCTAAATGACAAAATATTTTGCATTCATGTGAAAAATAGCATTTTAAAACATTCTCATCATTGGTTTGTAAATAATGGGACAGCTTACATATTTTTGTTAGCCTTTTTGAAGGAAGGATTCTTCGGAATATTCGTTTTGGGAGAAAACATAATCCTTCTGAAAAACAAAAAGAAAACAAATCTTTCTGTGGGGCCTCTTGTAACATTTCATTTGAGTCATCGAGCCTTATTTCATACTATTAAGAAATAAGGTAAGTGATGATGAGTTGAAAGCCAGATGAGCCTTGAGGGGTTGCTGGAAATGCTTTGTCAGGAACTCTGGCTACAAAGCTTGTGTCTCCTGGGAAAGGTTAAATAGATCCTTTGAAAAAAAACACAGCTGAAATAGCCATAAAGACCTGATGAGTGAAAGTATTTAAGTAGCTGGGTTTTATCACATATTTATTCCATGCTGAAAACTTGAGCATCTGCTGGTTAAAACTGGTATTGAAAAAGATGTGTGATAACCAGTGGGATCCAGCAGGATTTTAAAGTCACATTACTGTGAGCACACTTTGATGAGGTAACATGTTTGCCGTTGCCTCTCTGAAGTCCAAGTGGAAATTCTAAGTCTGGGGAATCTGGGGAAAGAGCACCTGCTCTGTTTGCCCCTCTGCCACCGCTGACATCACCTAGATGAGTGTAAAGTTCCCTAACAAGTGGAGTTGATGACAATCACTTCGTAGGTATTTTCTATCCTGAGAACAGTGCGATACATTATAATATGGGTAGTGATGGGAGAGTAACCCCTTTTAAGAGAATAAAGAAATACAAGAAAAGGGAAAAGATAAAGTTCCATTCCTCCAGTCACTTGAATTTACTTTACTGTTGCTCTTTACCCTCACCCAGTTTTGGACAATGCAATACACTGTAATTTAATTTTCTCTGAGGAAAAAAGTTACTCTATTAACCTACCGTGGGGCACTCGTGTATCCAGATGATTTCACTTTTGAGTGGAAAACCAGTGGCTGCTCCAATGTTCCTCCTTTGTGGAGGAAGGCAGTCAATAAGAGAGACAAATTACCACACACTGCAGTGTGTATAAATCACGTGTGTGTGCAAAACAAATGTAAAGGATACTGAGCAGAAAGAATCACATTTACAAACACATATCATGAGTAAGTAGTTTTACTATATGGGTCAAATTCAAGTAAAAAAGACTTCTGTGCTTTATTTTCCATAAATAGGATTGAACATTGTAGTGGACTTTTATGAATTATAAATTGAAAGGAAGATACAATTATTGGGTGAACACTGCACTGTGAGCATTAAGTGCATCGGCCACCGATTGTGGGATGGTTCAGTCTGCTCCCTGTTCGCTGTCAGTGCCTTTACTATATTACAATGAGCTCACTTTTTCCAGAGACATTAAAATGTGTAAGGCTTTCCAAAAGCTGTTCTCCTGTCAAACACAAGCAGCAATTTAGGACTTAAGTTGCATCAGAAAAAAAATATACTGATTTGGTTGACAGCCCCAGATAAATACTAATTACTCACCTTTAACCTGTAAAAATGTAATTAATTACATTAATTATTTAATAGATTTAGTTGAGAAACAAAACGGTAAACTACAAGCAAACCGGGTCAAGTTAACTGCGTGAATGTCAGAATGACATGTGACAAACCTATAGTTAATAACTTTAATAGCTTGTGTTTAAGTTATTAAGTTATTTAAGGCTTTTGCACAAATCAGTGTATACATGGTCCAAACACAATAATTCATACATTTAATGCAAATGAAACCAATCAGTCAAAATCAAAAAGAATCACATCTGGAGCCCTTTTCAGTCCAATCTTATCGAAGAGAACTTTTCATCTTTGATGAGCACTGCCAATGCTCAGTCTAGTTTTGGCTTGAATTGTATTTTCCTGTAAAATACAGATGACTTTCTCTGAACAATTGCTCTTTTCCTTGGATTTTGGATTGAAATTTAAGCCTCTCTTGGTACATGTTGTTTCTTTATCAGCTCAGCTATTTTTGGTGTGTTGCTTCTGTAAAAGCAATATTTATCTATTAGTTTCCTTTGCTCAACTTCATTTTTTCCATGAAGAAGCCTGCATTGTATCATTGTATAAAGCAAATGCAAAAGGCTTTTTGAACATGGTATTTAACTTAGCTAAATTGGTACTAGATTGTAATCAATAAGCAACACTGATTGATTGTAATCAATCAATAAGTAAAGGCGGCATAAAAACAATATATAAGAAATATGGCATTGCTTATTACTTATTTTAACTCATGGTCTTGAGGCAGATATTGCAATTGCAATATGAGTCATGACATGGGAATCAGCATTTCATTTTGACTGAAAAAAAAAAAACTATAAAAATGATGATGGTGTGACAGATGTTTTGCTGGGTTACTGTATCAAACAAGCATGCTCCCCAACATCTGGAATATATGCTTTGTAGGCTGGAGCATCTCTGTAGTACCACAGTGCTTCATTTCTGGCAGGTTGTAGCACATTTTAGCTTCATCAAAAAATTACAGTCCATGTGATTTGAATATTGCACTTGGCCGTACTGTGATATTGATAATATTTTTGAATCAGTGTTGAGCTCTTATGCCTCTGGTCACTCACATGTAGCACCTTCCTTTAGTCTGCCATTGTTTTCTGTGTGAGGTAGGGTAATGGAACCAACTTTTGTGCCAGAACAGATTATATGCAATATACTAAGGCCATTTTAGGCCAGAAATCTAATTACCTGGCAACACAATCCCTTGGCGTTGCTCAACAGCCCTATTGACCCCCTGCTGATATATAATGGTCCTTTAGTTTTATGGGGCAGTAAAAATCTCATGATTTACGCTGACTTTACACTAGATGCTATTTGAAGCAAAGTGAGAGTTTCAGACAAATGTCCAAGTCGAGTCATATCTGTGTAATCACAGCAGTTTGCTGAATGCTTCTTTTACAGCTCTCATTGTGTAAAACTTAGCCTAAACCGTTCCGACAAATAAAGTTTCATAATATTGAAAATCTTCAATCTAGTTCAACACAATAGGATGTTTAGTTTCCTATGCAACAATACAACTACAAAAAGAAGTAAGATATAGCACCCTATAGTAGCCTTCCTGCTGTGTTTAGAGGTAAAACCTTGAGTATTTATTTGGCTGTTTGGATTGACAAGATTTACAATGTCTGTCACTATTTTAGATTATGAGATTTTAAGAATGGGAAATGGCATAAATCAGACCTCCCTTTGAGTTTGCTGATGAAATGTGGCCCATGGACAAGACTAAATAATCCAAGCTTCTAAAAATGTATAAACCATAGCAGGTGTATATGATTCTAAGGTATTATTTTGACTGTAACCAGAGCCTCTGGTATGAATTATGTCCTTACTGAGCTGTGAAAAGTGGGGCACACAAGAGGAGACTGAAGCAAGAGTAGAAGTAAAAAGGCACAGTAACAGAAGACAGATAGCAATTGCAAACTAAACCAAACCAAACTAGATGCACTGAAGATTAAAGTATTCTGTACTGCAGTGACTAGTGGAACAGTCATTAAAAGCATGAAAAACTGAAAATTTCCCGTAAAGGTCAGCTGATGTCTCATTCAGATGGTATTGTAGATAAGCCTCCAGTGTTTTTACATAAATCTGAGCCTGTCTCACATTCAATCGTTTCATAATTTAGACATTCATGACATTTAAGGAAAAATTAAGTCAGACCACTGAAATGTTAAATTAGTCATTTCATCTGTACTATTATATTTACTGTTATTGCTAGGAAACATAGAAAGGATACCTTCCAACAAGTGTTACTTCAGTAGTGCCCTTATATCCCAAACATAAAACAACTTATCCAGGCAGCAGAACCTTGGCATTACACTGTGGACAGGTGACATCATACAAAATGCAGTATCATCCGATTATCACAATCTCAAAACGCCAACATGATTTGCTCTGGTTCACTTGATGATTATAAGACATCTAATCTGCACTAGCAAAGCTGTTTAAAAAGTTCCTTCAGACTGGTGCATGACTTATAGTAAAACTATTTCCCTTCCAGGAGCTCAGAGGTTTATGGTGTAATTTGTATACAATTCTGCAGATATTCTTGAGGATACAGAGATGCATGAGGGCAGCATGGTGGGTAACGCAAGTCTGTAAATGTTTGTGGTTTTTGGCCTAACATTGTAGTCACGAAGCACTTCTAGACTCCCGTGAAGATCTCCTACATAGTCAGGCACTGGCAGTGCTCTTCACTCCAGCTGTGGGGAGTCCAGCTAATACTGGCTTTCTCAGCACTACCTCTCTGTCAGAGCAACATGTGAAACTAAGTATACTATAGGTCTACAGCAGAATGGTTTCAAGTTGCCAGAGTCTAATGATACACCAAAAAACATCATTTTACCTCACAATCCACTACTGCAAGAATCATCCAAACAAACCAAACAAACAGGACTACTTTGTAAGAATTAGAATTAGAAAGTACCTGCCTATGTGACGTATGAAAACTGAGGGGAATTTAAGTATGACTGCCACATCAACAGCCCCCGCAATGCAAAGGATAGAATTTTTTCCATCCTCTATATTTACAGATAATGAGGAGGTTCTCAGTAGCTCTTGTAATAGCCAAAAAAACTTTCTATAAACCTACAATAAGTACAATTTAAAACAATTGTCTGAGGCCAAGCAAAACAGACAGTGAGCCAGTCATGGAGTGAACGATAAAATGGGTTATACTTTTAAAACCCAGAGCCATCAAACAGCAGTAGCTCCCCTTTTATTTTATGTTCATGAGCATAAGTGAGAGGTGAGTGAGTGCTGAGACGACGACAGGGATGCTGACCTTTCTTTTTAGGATGACTGGGTTCCTTCTTCTTTAACTCAGCATTCAGAGGAGATTCAAGCAGCGGAGGAGAACTGAAAGCAAGGGAGGGGTGAAATGGGGGGAAAGAGTTACTGGAAATGAAGGAGCACAGCATTTTCCACCGTTATGGATTATTAGTCCCTCTAATTCTCAGTACCATGATATTGTTGACTCATGAAAAACCAGATGGCAAGAATGGCTATAATAGACCAAGTTAATATGGAAATGTCAGGAGTCAGGAGTCATACGCAGGAGGCCAACTGGAAAACTGGTGAGGTCAGGTGACCAGTGTCTGAGAGCAGGTAACAAAAGTCTATAACTGCAGTGTTTTTGCAAAATTTAACAAGCTTTGACTCATAAATTACGCATTTGTTAAATTAGAGACACACATACTGTTGATTAAATTATTACTATTTATTGGTGCTGTTGGATTTTTGCAAAATAATCCTTTATGGAGGCACAGCTAATATGTGAATTCATATCGTTCCTTCCCTGGAGGACAATTTTTAATTTCTGGCATTCATATAGTGTTGTTATTGTGAGAGTAATAAGTGTGATTTTCTCAATTAAGGACCATATCCAGTACGGTCAACTTTATTAAAACTCATGCGGATTCAAAAGCTTACACGTATAAAAAATGATAATGGAGTTAAGTCATTTACTGAGCAAAGCAGTTCCAGGCTGGAAACAAATGATTACATGAGCTATAGAGACGTAGCTAGGTAGTTTCATGATAGTGACTGTACGACTCTGACTACATAAGCAAATAACAGAACAGAATATTATTTACAATGCAAGCAGCTGAAATACCACATGCTACTGTATTTATTAGATTTCATTGATCATTGATCTCTATATTGAATAAAAGGCCAATTTTTCCAAGGTGGTCACCATACTGTAGCATTAACAAATATTTGCTTTCAACTTCAGTTTTACCTTGGGAACACTGAAAAGCCTTCACCGCAAGCCCAGATCCTCCCTAAGTCACGAAGATGTAACTCCAACAACACCACGCATGGAGCAAACAAAGAGCTGATTAAAAATACCATCTGTGTGACAAGGAATTAAAGAAAGAAAAAAAAGTCACACTTGTATTAGTTCACAATTGTTTTTAAAAAAAAGAAATGAAAAATCTGTTCATAAATAATGTTTGGGGAAATAGAGACAGCGGTAAGTCAGAGTGCTCTGCTTTTACAATACACTGTAACACGCACTTGCTTCTCTGCAGGCACAGAAAAACAGAAATTTCCTTTAGGAAACAAATCACAGTCAAATCTTGTAAAAATGTCATTATGTGGCTTGTGAAAACATAAAAAGCCATTTGTAGTGTTACAAAAATACCAATGTTTAGGGACAGGAGCATGTTAAGACAGTCAATATTAATACAGGAAACAAAAGGAACATAGATCCAGTAACTTAATAGGGATGGTTGTGTAGTCAAAAGGAAATTTCTATAAATTCTGTTAAACTTTTCATTTTTATGGGACTTTTATTATCATGAACTGACAAGGTTTACTAGAAATGAGTAAAGAAGCCAAGCACGCACAATTTTCAGCAAGTGGTCAAAGGATCACTTGCAACACAAGTCATGGGCCAACGGAATGACAGAGGTGAGTGCAGTGTCTTACTCTGCTCTTATCCTGTCCTGGAGAGATTGACCATGACCCCGCCATTGTGATGCTCAGGTTGGGGTGATCTAAAAGAATACATTTCCAGTTTGTATGTATCCAGCATTGTACATTATGCAAAAACATTTGAATGCATCTGAAGATTATGGCATACAAAAAGAGAATAATAATTACAATAGATAAATATATACATTTACCATATGTTAATCCTCAGATGGTCATTTTGGTGGCTATTATCTTACAGGCAAACAGAAATGTTTTTAATGTCTCAACATGGGAATAGCTTAAGAGGAAAACTGTGTTTTACAGGAGGAAAGCGATGACCAATTACTAAAGGCAGCATCGACAACTTTGAGATATTTTAAGGGATTAAAATGAAAAAACAGGAATTGTGGATTTGTCTCATGAAACGATGAGATGATTTCTGCTAAAGGTACGGGTGGTGCACTAGATTTGCAAAAACATTTACACATAATCACAGCATTAAAACTGGAATCAGAGAAGTCACACCACATGCAGCCTACCTTTGAAATATAGTGCTGTTAGGAGTTCTGAGGTAGCCAGATCTACCACATACAGGCCATCAGAACTTCCAATACATAACCAGCTGTTGTCCCTGCAGGGGCCCACACAGAAACATATGGAAAAACAGTGTTACAGAATTTCTTAAAAAAAAAAAAAAAAAAAGAAGATCAGATCATTTGGGGAAAGACAACGTAACCGCATACTAAAGAAAAACATACTGATGTGATGGAGTGGCGAGACTTGCTCACCATAGGGCTATACGTTTTTACTCAAGTTTCCTTTGACTTCATGCAGTCTAAACTATGCATACCCAGCGAGATGGAATCTACCGCCACAGAGAGGAGAGGAAGTTGAATCTGATGGATTGTTTTCATCCTCCTCCTGCATTGAGCCACATGCTGAGGTTATGATGTGTGATTGTATATGTTAGACAAGTTTTACATTTTAGCTTATGATCAGTTTTAAACTGAGCGTGTCCCTCCATATAGGCTGGAGACAATTAAAGCCATGATGTGTGGAAATATTATGTGATTGTTGCATCATTGTTCTTATTTGTAGAAAAGTGAGAACCATTCATTTCTGTATACCAAGGTATCTATTTTGACTCTCTCCCTGGGGGGCACATAAGTCTCCCATTTAATTCTAAACATTGGTGCATTTGAGATATAGGGTGAGTGAGGTCATACTTGCAAATATAACACATTTCAAGATAATGTGATAAACAAAGCTTGTTTTCTCATTATAATTAGCCTAATTTGTTAATCAGGGATCAGATGTACCAAGCAGGTATAAAGATGGCAACTTTTTGTGCTGAAAACTACTATGCATTGATTAATGCGTCAAAGAATAATTCAATCAAGGTCTAACTCAGGTTGAAATCACACTTTATCTTTTTATATGAGATCATTCAGTCCTCATCAGGTAAGGAGAAAACTAACCTTGCTTCAAGCACGCTTGAGTGATCCTGCTGAGATTGTCAACTTCATCAGTAACTAAGTGAGAGGGCCTGGTCATCCTCATGGTTACTGAATTATCTGGACCTGTGACTCAGTGCACGCGGTCAAATCTAGATGTGGAGGCTGTGATGAAGACTTCAGCAAAGATTGTACAGTGTAAACCAGACATTTTTTTTTTCTTTTTACACACATATTTTCAAATTCTCCATTATTACCCAGAGATCATGAGATGAGAGAACTTTGCAAGTATGGCCTTTCTCAGCTTTCACGGACATGAACCTGTCATCAGTATTCTGGATATGGGGAGGAGAAGTTTTTGGGATGATGCACTAAAAAGTCATTCAGTCAATAAGGGGCATTCCAGATTATATGAATGGTCCTGCTATTGCTGTCAAGCCAAAAACAGGCAGTTCCTATTGGTTGTGAAGCCAATAACTCTTCTAGCTGCATGTTTATCCCATAATGCACCTGAATAAAATAGTTTTATTTCCTAATGCCCACTAAACTGAAGCCAATAAACAGTGGTTGCAAGAAGAACATGTTTGATGAACTAGATTTTATAATAAAACTTCTGTTGTGGTCAAGAGTAAAGATGGTGTAGGTTCTGCTCTGAGATCATATGCTTAGCCAAAGAGGAATCAACATCCATTTCATTTCAGTGGTCCACAAAAGACACACAGTGTTAAGTCTGTGCTTTTTAAGTGCCTGCTTCCTGTCATAACATCAAATGTTTTAACAGCCTGAAACAGTTTATGCTACAAGCCTACAAAGTTTCCTGTGATGTGTGAAGTTTCCTGTGACTGTGTGGACACGTGCAGCAATTAGCCCATGAAGATGTGGCCTTTTTTTTTTCAAGAATTTTTTCCAGGATTTTGTGGCAGTATGAGATCTCTATGGCAGAAGAGTGCGGTTATCTATTTGTTTTTTCATGACAACCATGTTTAATTTGCAATTCAAATGCAAATCCTGAAATATAAATATACTGACAGTATCATGTCTTGCTTCAACATTAAGATTCATTGGTGCATGTGATGTAAAACAGTTCTCCATAATGGTTCAGTCAAATAATAAGGTTGGTTTTGTGAGACTGGGCATTATGCTGACACTTTGGACTCTACCTTAAACCTTATGATTTCCCGTGATTAACAATAATTACAATAATATGGCCTATCTGGTATGTGATTATCCTCGTGCTTACTCAGCATTCTCCTGTGGTAACGAGACCCAGAAAATCTCCTTCATAAGCAAATGAGGAACCCACAACAAGCAGGATCTTGTGTTGAACAAATGTTTTAAATCACATACCTAATATTTTTAACTGGTTATGAATACTATATATACACAGTGTTTACTTACTTTATCTGTTCATTATTGGAGTCAATAAATGGGCCACAAAAAGCCATTTTAAAGACAGGTTTTGCAGTCTCCACTACAGCTGATTGTTCTGCACCCCCTGAAACAAAATATCCAAAAAGTAATGTCGCAATAACCCAAGACTGAAAAGTATATGAAGTATGAACAGCCTGTCCTACACCCTCTCTGTCATTGTTTGTTTGTGACATCACCTGCTTGCTGGCTCACAGTCTCTTGGTGTGTGCATCTTTGGTGATGTCTTTTTTCCATCTTCTGAAGGTCCATTTTGGTCACCAGGTGACACTTTTGCTCATCATGGAGAGAAAAGCACCACACCTGAACCAAACAGATACAGGTGTCATACATAGCTGGCAGCGTTTCAGTCTCTGGCACAGATTTTGAGCAGTTAAACCATGTGTGTCTCAGTCACTAACCTGTCCGTCAGTTGAGCCAGTGATGAGGTGCCTGGTCTCCTCCAAGAAGAATGCACTGAGCAGTGGCGAGGCTAAAGATTTGAAGAATTAATTTCAGCTGAGCTGGCATAGAATATGAAATTTTCACTCACTTTGCAATGTTCTAACTTATCCATATACTACTGATATATAAAATGTCTGTATTAAAGTCTTATTGGTAGTTGAAAATAAGCCATTAAACCAAAATTTGGAAACTCAAAGCTAATTTATACTGTATAACAACAGATCAGATAATTTTCTGATCCCACTAATACTAATTATACTACTGCTACTGTACAAATTTAATGTATAATGCCCACCTAAATAGTAAATAAATCAAGAATAATATCATACCTGAAAGCACAAAAGACTGGTAACAAACTGCTCCAGTTTTTAAATCCCAAACCTGAGAAGAGTGACAAAGTACTATATGGTTTAAACAAACATGTAATTTTAACTAAATCAAAAATATGATCATTTTTGACTATCACTAGCAAAGCTTCAGTGAATACCTTAAAAGTGCGGTCCTCTGATGTGGTGATGAGAATGTCCTTATTCCAGGGACAAAACTCTGCTGATGTTAAAGTCCCCAGGTGCCCAGTCAAAAAAGAAATTACTTCCTTTCTCTGGTGTGGAAAACAACAATGAAACTTTGATAAGTTCAGATCAGTGAAGATTTAAATGGCTACTAATTCATCACAATCAACAATATTACACATCTTTTCATGCAGTCATACAATATGATGTAGGTCTTAAAAATCACAGTAAAATACAAAAAAAATAAATATATTTGAGAACAGTGTTTTTATCGATATGTTAAATAGAAAATAAATACAGTACTGAGCTTACCCATGAGCAAAGACATATTTAGTTAATGTTTGTGTCCATTAAGAGAAACTGTAAATATGTACAGTACTTTATCTTGTACCTTTGAGCTAAGAATATGCACAGTAGCTCCAGAGCATGCAGCTACTCGTTCATCAGAGAAACAGAATGACAGATGGACAACTTCACCCAGTAAAGTCCCAATAACTGTTCCAACTGCAACTTTACCTGCAAACAAATCAAGTTTAATCATTCAAAGCAAAAGAAGTTTGTGACCAAGGTAGACATGAGTGACCCTTCTGGACATATTTCACTAGATGGCAGGCTTGTTCAGATTTTCGCTCAGGGAAATGATCATACTGAGAGCTCCATAATTAAAAGGAGAATCAAACCAGTAGGACATTAAAATTGGTAATATGAGAAAATGTTGATTTTGACACTGTTAACTTTAGAGCAAATGTTATGGTTCTATGTGAATAAAACAAACAACACTGAATTAAACTAATTTAAAAGACCAAACTGACAGGGCAGAGCAGCTCTTTTCTGCACATATTTGAGTAAACTATTTCCTTACCCTCCCTCACTCTCTTCCAGCACAGTTCAATATCCCAAAGAATGATATAGTCAGCCGAGGCAGAGCAGAGAAGAACAGGTCTGCTTCCTTTTCCAAAAGTCATTGCAGTGATTTCACCATGGTGGCCAGTTAGCATGAAGGGCTGTGGACAAACATTTAGACTCCACTAAAATATGCAATGCATTACAACAAATTCTTGCTGTCTGTGGCTACTAGTATCAACAATTATTAACAACAACAACAACAAATCTCAAAGCCTTACAGAATAGTGATTACAATTAAACACAGCATATTTCCTTTGCCTGCCTTGCTGAAATGAATATAAATTATAGTACTATATTATAAGATGTTGCTTTGCTTTACAAGATTGTGGCAAATAATGTTTTATTTCCCTCTACTTATTCCTTTAAATTAAAACTCTAATTCCAAGTATTATAGACAGAATAGTGACCCTATACAAAACATATAGTAGGCTTTATGTGAAAGAGACAATCATGTATAGAAGGCATGCTAAAAACGTTCATACACAAAATACAAAGCAGCTAATTATTACATTGGAAACTAGTTTTACACAACAATGGCTCACTGTTGTTAGCATAATGCCAAAAAGTTGCAGACCCAGTGGATCTAGCTAGATAATGACATTCTCAATTCAAACAAACTGCGCGTGGAAACAAAACTTTGCTGACAAACCTTCTGCTCTATATCTCCATGACTGTAGATCATCATGTCTTTGCCATCCAGTGGTATGACACAATAAGAGTGACAACATGCTAGCTGCCGGTGTGACAGAAGTCTATCGCAAGCTAAACTGAGCTTTTCAATCATCATCTTAGCCCCGTTACAAACCACGACCGTTGTCTGTGTTGTCGCGAACAATATGGCAAATTGTTTCCCTTTTATGAGGTTGAGGACTCAACTGTACGCTGTACTGAAGTTACTTTTGTTGAAAAAGAGTTAAATTATAGTTACATTGTCATTAACTAGCTAACATTTGCAGGGGACGTTTCCTCGACGCCAAAATTTCAGTTGGATAAATGCTACAGGTTGCTAGGACACCATATCAATTTCCGTGACATTAGATTGTCTATGCCACAGTAAGGTTACACACACCTTTAAAAAAAAAAAAAGGTGGTCTATTACATATGTTTTGCCTATTTCTTTCATATCATAGGCATCACAGATGGCCCTGTTCTTTTTTTATCTCTCAATGCTACAATTTTCTCACGCAAATGTTAAAGTTAGCTCGTTTTTGTTTGACTACGGTGCGCTTGGTAGAAATGGTACTTGAAAGGACGCGCAGAGTGAGACCTCGCATCTATTTACTATATCTGTCCAGTCTTGTTTCTTGTACCTACTTCTACCACAAGATGGCGGCCACTGTTCACTACTATCCACATCACGTGAAGCACTGAGCAGGTCACCATGCATTATTACTATACATGACAAGTGTACATAATTATTATAATGGATGATAAAATAAGGCTAATTTATAATTTGAGTAGTTATTTTGGCCTGAAGGGAAAACAAGTCACTGCAGCAGAAAAGACATCTGAGGACACGAAATCCTAAGTGGATTTCAAGTCATCCTGTGTGAGTGGCCAAAGGATCAGCATTTATAAAAAGCATGAATGAAGAGTGGAATACTGGGAAATGAAGTTTCCCCAGGAGCCGGCGGATGTGACGTCTGTGTTGTGGAGCTGGTAGCTGGGTGTCGTCTGCAGTCTGCTTAGCAGCAGTTGGATGAACCAGTCGACGTTGACACTTCATGGGTTATGACTGTGATTCCGTAGTAGAGAGCTAACTGTAGCTAGCCCGTTAGCGGATTGTCCGGATAACGTTAGCCGCAAAAAAACGGGAATTCGGCAGGCAACGCGTTCTCTGGACGAACCCGTGTTTTTCGTTAGCCTTAATATTCCTGTGCGATGAAACCGATGATGTTGGTGTTTTCCGGCAAAGGAAGCGGACTTAACTTAAGTTAGGCGGCTAGCTGGCGTGTTATCAACTTGTGAAATTCATAACTTAGGCGGCGCGCGGGCCATAACAACCTTAAGATTCATCGGAGAGCTAGCTAGCTGGGGAGTTGTTAGCTGTTATATTAGCCGGGTAGCATAACAACGTGCACTGGAAAACCAAACGAAGTTAAACTGATTTTTTTTTTTTTTTAATTGCTAGCATCGTGAAGCTAGCCGGTTGGGGTTGGTAATATGAAAAAGGCTCAGTCTGACCTATTGGGTTTTGTTCCTCAAAAAGACATCGTATACAACAAACTTCTGCCCTACGCGGACAGGCTCGATAGTGAATCAAATGATATTTTGAGTAAAATAAAAGGAAATTTGGGGCGAGCTGTACAGCTTAGGGAGATATGGCCCGGGGTGCTGTTCTGGACAAGGAAACTTTCTACGTAAGTAACACTAATCTCTGGCATCCCCATGTAACACTAACGGTTGTTTACTGGATAACGTTTTTCATCCTCTAGCTCCTTGTGAAGGAACGTAAACAAACTTGAGTAACATTATAGCGTGATGTGTACACAGACGTTTCTCTGTGTACTTTTTTTATTTTATTTTTGCCTCTCGAGTAACACGGAAGATTGTCTGTCTGTTAGTCATTAGTTTGATCTTGTTTCAGCTGTGCATACTGATCAGTGACTGGCTCAGAGACTGACGTTATCTGTACAGGGTTTTGAAAGGCTGGACATCTTTGTAGTCTGGTATGTTTATAGGGGGTTATTATGTGTGAGCTGGCTGTTTACACCCAGAAACTTACAGACCGCCCAGTGTGTTGGATTAGAGACGGTACAGGTTTCATAATCGGGGCAAATGTCAAATACACAATGTGACCCTGACAGTGCAGCACAGCAGTAGGTCGCTGTCATTATTTTCCCACTTGGGTTCCAGCTTTGATATCTTCAGCGAGGCAGTTGATAGCTCATGACATAATGGAAATTAAAAAAAAAAAAAAAAAAAAAAGGAAATAAGACATTTGATTATTCAATGATTATGGGAAAATATAATTACTTATTGGCTGTCATTCACACCCAGCTTTTTGTATGCAGCCTTTCATGTTGTCTTATGGTCTGTTATCTGTTGAAATGTAACTGCCAAACAGATAAGACAGGTCATACTTGCACGTTGGAATAGTCTGACTACAATAAATTCCCACACTCCTTTCACACTCATTTTTCAGTTGTTTAGTAATAGGTCTGATTGCACTCGCAAATATGACAGTGGATTACTTAGAGTGCTGTTTCATTTTGTTGCACTTGGTTGCTGGGCAGTCTTTAATCCGTTTCAGTCCCCAATGCTGGCGCACTGGCTTGTCCAAGAGTGAGTCATTGCCGGCTCAGAGAGATGGAAAGTTTACTGTGGGGTTGACCCAGATTCTGTTCACTGGTATTTTGGCATTTCAACAGTAATACAGTCATTTTGTAATGGTCAATTAAAAAGGACTCAGTGATGCTTTTCAGATTTAGTTGTGTTATTTCAATAAATTAATCTGTCTTCTCACTCTCATAATTTTTGGTTTGTTACGATATTTAACGTTTGTGTTGTTCGTGATGCTGACAGAGGATCTGATATTCCCAAATCTGTTTCTTTTATAGGTACATGAGACTGTATGGACGGAAGTTCAGCAAAGAAGACCATGTGCTGTTCATCAAGTTGCTCTATGAGCTAGTAACAATCCCCAGATTGGAGATCAGCATGATGCAGGGCCTCGCTCGGCTTCTTATCAACCTCCTCAAGTAAGAATGGGGCCCATCTGCTTTACACAACAGATTGTACACATGCTAAACACGCAAGTCAGAGATATTTTTGAGTGGTTATTTCCCCAAGACTTAAGTTTGAAAAAATACTGCAAACCCAGCACTGATAGTTGTGATATTGGGAGCTCCTGTGGATTTTTTTTATAGTATAGAGCTGTACAAGCTAAGATCTCTGTGTTTATTCTCATCTATATGTATGTCTGATTCATCTAACAGGAAAAGGGAACTACTGTCAAGGGATGACCTTGAGTTGCCTTGGAGACCACTGTACGAGCTGCATGACAGGATTCTGTTCTCGAAGACAGAGCATCTTGGCCTCAACTGGTTTCCCAAGTATGCCGCTGTTCTTCATTGTTGCTGTTAATATTTTTAGTTTTTAATACATGCTTAATCATAGAAATTAGAAAATGTGATCACTATTTCCAGTGAGGAAGGCATACTCACGACATTGCCACTACAATTACACACCTTTAATTTTTGAAGTAGATCAGATAACATGGAGTAGTCACACTTGGAAATAAAAGTGTTTCACTTCTTATTTCCAATAACCAGTCCAACACTTTAAATTGCTGCCATGCTCTGGAAGAACTTATGGAGTGTGTTCACATCTTTTATTTTTTTTCCCCCTGCAAATTTAATTTCTTACATTCTGATGATGGTATATGTAATTACAGCGATAACATACTGTAGAAACCCAACCAAACATAGCTATACTTTCCCATGGGGAAAATAAGACATATCAAATGACCGAATTCCTGTTCTGGGAAACCCTGAAGTTGATATGAGTAAGTGTAAAATCACTGAAAATAATATAACATATTGGGTAAAATATATTCTTGGAAATCAGCATATACAAGGATTGCTACCTTGTTGTGTTGTATTACACAACAAGGTGTGTTTTGTAATGTATTATTGACCAATACATTGCTGACCATTCAGCAATTTCACCATAATTGTTTTCCCCAGATGGATTAGTGTAACATCCAAAGGTCCATCCATTTTAACTTAGGTTAGCTGCTTTTTAATTAAAATGATAAAGTCCTTTATATTGATCATTTTGTGATTTTTCTTTTTTTTTTTTTTTTTTTTTTTTTTTTCAATAAATATATTCACACATCACGTTAAAAAAATCACAGCCACTTTTTCAACTATTTTTTTCTCCTTTGCTTTGGCTACTCTTGGGTTATGGGTTTCTGTAGTTTGAATGAAATCTTTTGCATAAGTGGAGGAGTTGTTGGAGAACAAGTGGAACATGTTTTGTGCCACAAAGCCTTCATAACTTTTGTACTTTTTGCAAGGAATAATGTCAGCTATGACCTTTACATCTAGATGTTTAAATCTTGGTTTATCCTATACGACACTTTTTCTACGAGGTTCTTAGCAAGCAGTGCGAGGTGCTCTTTTATGGTGCTATGGGAACATTGTATGGTTATCACACAGATGCCTTGCTAGCACATCACTTTCATGTTACAGCGAATGAAAGCAAGCTGCTTTGGCTGATTGCCAGCTCACCTCTGTCAAAACTATACTAATGCACACAAAATATAAAAACTCTGATTACAGAAAATTGTATTAGATGATGCATAGTATGTTCATTTTTTTTGAATGATTGGCACTTTGTCGCGTGCTGAATGTGTTCTTTATGCCTTTGTCTCCTTTCACATTCAGTTCTCCACGGCCTCGTTCATCCACTAAACTCATAATGCTAAAATTGGTTCAGAGGTGGTAAGGACAATACTTCTCTTTGTGTTTTACTTTGAATTCATCGTTTGAGGCACTTATTTGTTTTTTGTTTTTTACATTGCATGTGAAAACAAAAACTGGACACCCCATATGCAACTTGTGACAGAAAGAAAAATCAAGACTTAATCAATGTTAACATTTCACTCATACTGGAGACTGTCGCACTGCAGCTAACAGATTTTTTTTTTTTTTTTACCCTTCCTCTATCCACCATATTGAATATATCAGAGTGAAAGTGATAATAGACAGTGTAGTTTCTTTATTTTTTAGGGTTTCCTGAAATCTCTCATGTTGTATTTCCCAGACTTTGTGCTATAGTGTGTTATGTGGCAGCTAATACCAAAATCATGACGTCCATATTAGCAGACAATTAAGTTTAAAAGGTTTATGATACATCATTTAATATCAGTTGCTCTAGAGGCTTAGCAATGGCATTAGGATGTACATGAATGATCTCTCAGCAATATTTGGCTCTCGTTCATGGACGTGTTTTGCTGTTACATATCCATCCTCTTAGCTTGGTTTGAAGTTTGAAGACATTACTGTACTACTGTACAGCATTTTCAGGAGTCATGGAGGAGCACAATCTCTTGTCACGTTTCCTCCCCTCCTGGAATGTGTTGAGGTCAACGTGAGGGTTCACGTCAACTCAGATACAAAGGTCATACAGTGTAGTCTGGGGTTCCTACTGCCTGAGTGTCTGAACACTTTGTAATGGGACACTCAGTTTGACTAGTTCTGTTATTGCTGGATTTGCAGTGCATGAGTTTGACCCTGCTCTGTGGCCTGTGTGTTGTGGGCTTACAGTGTTACAAACATTGGGGTAAAATCATGCATTTACATAGCTTCAGTTTGGACTGCAGAGTGTCACCCATAATCCAGCTATTGTTACAGTGAGCTACAAAAAACCTTGAATGTTATGGAGATAAATAAGCAGTTGGTCAGTGGGATTGGCAGGGCATTTCCAACAAGGCATGGCTTGAGCTTGCATGTGAGCAGATAGGTGGGATTGTGGGCGGGGAAGCTCAAAAGCTGTGGTTATATTGGTCCTGAGCTTTCAACACTGTTATGTGACCACAGTCCTGTGTTTGCAGTCTATATATGAAGATAATCATGTCAGGAGTTAGTGATGTGTAAGACATTTTATTATTAGAACTAAATCCAAAAACACCTTCTATTAAGATCTGATTGAAGTGCCATGTTATGAATTGTTATAAATGAACATTTAGTAGAACTATTAACATAAATCTGTATATCAGCTTGAGGCCAGTGAGGAAGGTCAACTACTGTTGACAACATTCACTAAGCTTTTTTTCAGTGAACTGATATTAGTCTGTTATTACACCTTTATTGCAACTTCCTCACTACACACCAGCCTCTCTCTTTCACTGTACACCTGTCAGGTGTGTAAAGGAGTTTCTGTGTGCATGCAATCCAAGTCAAGTTGCATCAGTGTGGCGATTGTTTAACTGTTACTCTAACATCAGTGTTTCAATCTTTGGACATGTTCATGATATTTTTTTCTTTTCTTCTATTCCAGCTCTGTGGAAAGTGTGTTGAAAACACTTGTGAAAAGCTGCAGGCCGTAAGTATATCATTTTTTTCTATTTTTTTCTTTCTTTTTGTTGGTGTTAAAACTGTATTAGCCTGATTATTTTATTTGTATAAATATTGCCTTCGCTAACTTGACTCAAATATAGATATGCAAAGCTGAGGAAAACCTTCTGTTTAAGTGTTGGATGCTGTTGGATGCGGGGTGAAGAAGCCAAGTGTTAGGTGTCATTGGTATGCGTTATCATTCTATAGCTTTGTTGTCACCAGCAGGTGCCTGATTCTATTCACCCTAGTGGAGTGCTTGCAGATATCTTAGGTGAGCAGTAGGACTCGTCCCTCACTTTGCACTTAGGCAGATAATCCTATTACCTCATCTAATTCTGTCTTGTGTGAGAGTTTCCTGTTACTGTGTGAAGGGAGAGTGATTTGTGGTCAAGTGCTGAGACACTGTCGATCAGCAGTGAAGCAGAGGGAAGTAGCCTTGGTTGGAAGTACCAGGTTTTTCAAGGCCTCCAGTGGATATGGAATTGCTGAGGCGGCTAGGTGACCTGAAATAACCTGCAGGGTTTACACAAGCGCATAATGAACTGTGAAAATCTCCCTGTGGGACTATGAGCCCAGTGGAAGCACAGAATTTACCCTAACAGCTAAAAATGTGCCAGGTGTATGACTTGTAATCCCCCGTTTTTGGAACATTGCGCTCTGCATCAAAATTTCGGTCGCTGTTGGTTTATGAGTCTTTCAGTCTTCAGTTTGTGATATGAACATACCACAAACATACAGATGGTCTTGGTGAATTTAAGCGCGAAAGAAACACTCGACAGTTGTATGCTGTTGCTTTAAATGTCTTGCATAAGGTCTAAGGTCTCTTTTCTTCAAGTCTCGCAGTAAAGTCTGGGCTCCAGCACCGGCTGGAGTTTGTTCAAGTTTGTGAAGATGTGATTTGTAAGGGACCTAAGAGGCTTGTCCATCTTTGCAGAGCCCTCTAAGCTGCGCTGCTGGTTGAGATTCTTCAAGTGTCAATATATATCCATTCATGAGCTGGTGAATGATACTAACATTCTTGTCATTACCTGCCATCAGCTTGATTTTACAAAATAGTCCAATGGTGATTCTCTCTGTTCATACAGATACTTCTCAGAGTCTGCTACTCAGGAGATGCTGGATGAGTGGAGACCACTTCTCTGTCCCTTTGATGTCACCATGCAAAGAGCAATTAGTTACTTCGAGCTCTTCCTACCCACAACTCTGCCTCCAGAGCTGCATCACAAGGGATTTAAGTAAGAAACTCCTACATTTCATTAAGATCTATTATTGCTTTAGTCTGATGATAGTTTTCCTAGCCATAATAGCCAATAAAAAATAATTTTGATGCTTGTAAAAAAATTAACTCACTTTCTATTCATTACCACATTGTCTGGTTTCCCATTCCTCCCACACCATTACGAAGTGGTGTAGAGATGAGATGAGTTAGGCCCCTTAATACTGGTGAAGCATCCGTTAAATGTCACCGCCTACCTAATGCCTTAGCTATGTTGCAGAGTGCTGACCAGATGCCTATCTTCACAGCCACTGTCTACTTCTTTTTAAAATCATACACGTTCACCAGGGCAACAAAGCAAATAATTTTCCCCTGACAGAGCTCCTTTGGGATGAGAAATAGCTGGCAGCAGGGATGCTGGATCCAGTCTGTGCAGTACTCTGGAGTTAGCATGGACATGAACAAATGTTTGTAGCATCTTGTATACACAGAAAAATGTCAGTAGCTCAGGAAGTAAAGAGGATAACTCTTTATTTTATGGGTCAATACTGCAATTTCCTGTTTAAGAACAGTGTGTTTTTGTTCTAATTATAATGCCAATAAACATTTTCTTAAAAGAACCGCTCCATTTCCAACTAAAGAGGTATTCGTCCGTCATCATTTTAGAATGAATGAATCGTTTCCACTAATATTAAATTGTATGCTTGGCCATCAATAATGTATTCATCTGACACATTGTTCACTGAGATCTGAACTAATTTAAACCATATGTAATTAACATGAATTAATTGGAAATTAACCACTGTAATACTAGCTGTACCAAATTACATAGTTCTTCATAGGTAACTTTTCCAAGGAAAGCAGGAAGTGAATCTGAATATGGACACGTAAAATGAAGCCATACCCTAACTCGTTTTACACAGGTGTACCTATTAGTCAGTGATGCACTGATCGTACAGTGAAATATCAGATATGTACTTAGTAAGGTTGTCCTCTGCTTTTCTAACCATCTTCTTCGTTTACAGGCTGTGGTTTGATGAAATGATCAGCTTATGGGTGTCTGTGCAAAATCTTCCAAGCTGGGAAGTGGTGAGTATCGCTTTCTAAAAACACTTGTATGTACCGTTAAAAGTCCTTCCTGTGTAACATTTGTTGTCCTACATCTCTGCAGCATCTGGTCAGTCTCTTTGCTCGCCTGGCTAATGACAACATTGGCTACATTGATTGGGATCCCTATATCCCTAAGGTTTGTTGCTCTCTTTCTCTAAACAACTCCCTTCCCACTACCCATGACACAATTTAGATCTTGTTTGCTTTGAGGTTTGTGGCACAGGCCCTCGTGTGTGGCATAACCTTTATGAATTTGCCTCGTGGTGTGTATTTCATGGCCATAGCTGCTTGTGAGAGAAACAAACTATCAAGTTTCCTTGTTGATCTTGCTCTGTCACTGATGGGGAAGTGACTTGCATCATGTTTGTGCTTCAAAGGACTTTCTTACTGTTTTAAAACACCAGTTATGTGTTACTGATTAATTTTACTGACCGGTTCCACCCAATTAAATACCACAATTCATATTTCAGATTTTCACCAGAATTTTGAGGAGTTTGAATCTCCCTGTGGGGACCAGTCAGATGATAGTACCACGATATGTAACTAATGCCTATGACATCAGCCATGTGGTGCTTTGGGTCTCATCCCTACTGGTTAGTTCCTTTTTATATACTTTTTTTGATACAATTATAGTTAAAGTAATTGTAGAAAATGTTGTTTCGGTAAACGCTCTTGTCTTATTTTCAGGGAGGACCCAGCAAGCAAACTCAAGCACAACTCAGTGGCCTTTTCAACAGTATTACATCATTCTTCCACCCATCAAACCATGGCCGCTGGTTGGTGAGTCACATTTTTAACTAAGATGGATGACTGGTGAAATGAAGAACACATAAACAGTATAGAGTACCTCATTAGATAAGTCTATTGGAGAGTCACTGTTATGAAGCACAAGTTCACGTTAATGGAAAGGTCAGCATCCCCAAGTTATTTAGAGAATCAATAAAATCAGTAGGTTAGACATCTGATTTTCTTTAGCCCTCTTCCAAATGGGAAAGTGGTCTCTGGCATTTGAACACTGCTGTGTAAATAGTATAAAAGCTGTTTACATTTAAAAATATAAACCTGAGTGCATGTCTTACTGAGTGCATGAGAAAAATGATGTATCATAAACAACCAGAATCTAAAAGAAACATCAGCCATTATCATTGACCAGTGAGTTTAAGTGCATCACTCAACCAGCTTGTTCCAACTATAATTCCAACACCACGTTAACACGGCTTAACAGGGCACATGGCAGCCAAATCTGCAACGATAGAGGTCCTAGCCACTCATCATTTTTCTAGGAAAGTTCCTGAATCTCAAAGGCTTTTTGGTTTGATGTCACTGTCTAGTTCAGAAATAACGAGAGGACACGTGAGTGAGATGGCTGTAATGCTATTAAAGGTCAGGGCCACATGCCTTTCTGTTTTGAGGAACCCCCTGCACTAGATTTGAGGAACCACAGGCAGCAACCTGGCCTCATACACAAACCTTTATTTATGGCAAGGGATTGAGTTTGTGTGTATTCTAGGCTGTTGCCTGGAAACACGTGAGATGTTCATTCCCCATGCAGTGGGTTTATTACATGTAAACAGTGTTTTGCAATCGACGAAAAGTAAAAGTGCTACTGAAGTCTGTTCACATCATATTGTGGGAAAAGCAAGAACGTCATGTATTTTCAAAGCCTCAGCCTAGACACCCACTGGGAGAAAGGTGGAAATTATAAATCTCACATCACTGACAAAAAAAAAATTGTATTCTTTGCTTGATGAAATTTTATTCAAGTGACTGGACTGCACTAAAGTTATCCCATAATCTGCACGTACCAGATGATGACCCAGTGAACTGGTTTCTGTTTGTATGTCATTTGTGTCTCCATATGCTTTGTGCAACACCCTCTACTTCTCCATTTGTCCAAACAACACAGAAGCACACTGTCTA
This sequence comes from Rachycentron canadum, assembly GCA_038496675.1. Lineage (NCBI taxonomy): Eukaryota > Metazoa > Chordata > Actinopteri > Carangiformes > Rachycentridae > Rachycentron > Rachycentron canadum. The sequence goes on along the minus strand of CM076659.1, from coordinate 7,982,672 downwards.
CCTGTATGTCACCACTTTGTCATGTATCTGTCCCTCTGTCCTCATGTCCAGATGAAGCTCATGAAGCTGCTCCAGCGTCTCCCAGCCAGCGTGGTGCGGCGGCTTCACAGAGAGCGCTACAGAAAGCCCACGTGGTTAACACCAATACCAGACAGTCACAAGCTCACAGAGGAGGATATCACAGACTTTGTGCAGAGTATGATGCAGCCTGTTCTGCTGGCCATGTTCAGCAAGACGGGCAGTCTTGATGCAGCCCAGGCCCTGCAGAACCTGGCTCTAATGAGGCCGGAGTTGGTCATTCCCCCTGTGCTGGAGAAGTAAGTTTGCTCTGCACTAGAGAATCTCAAGGATAACTCTTTTAAGTTTTGCCTTTTAACAATTTAGAGCGCTGTTGCCAGTTTCCTGCTTTAGATAAGAGACAAGGCAACTTTTTGAAATGAACACAAAGGGCTGATTGTTCTTTGTTTTTACCATAGAACATACCCTGCTCTGGAGACTCTAACAGAGCCCCATCAGCTGACAGCCACTCTGAGTTGCATGATTGGTGTGGCACGGAGCCTAGTGTCAGGTGGGCAGCGCTTCCCTGAGGGGCCTACTCACATGCTGCCCTTGCTTATGAGGGCTCTGCCTGGTGTTGACCCAAATGACTTCAGCAAGTGCATGGTGCGCTCCATTTTACCTTTTGTTTTACATTTTACCTTTTGTTAAACTCTGTGCATTGGACATAAACATTACTCTCCCTGCAGATCACATTCCAGTTTATTGCTACATTTGTGACTCTTGTGCCTTTGGTGGACTGTTCGTCTGCCCTACATGAAAGAACTGACTTGACAGAGGTGAACCACTGTTATTTTTCCTCCCCTTCTCACAATTAAATGCAACCTGATCCTTATTTTTGCATGTGGCTTCTTCATTTTTTTTGTTACAACTTTCAGGTGGAAAGAGAGATGTGCTCAGCTTCAGCTGAGTTTGAAGACTTCGTTCTTCAGTTCATGGACAGGTATGTGGAGTGGTTTTTTTTTTTTTTTTTTTCCATTTTTTTCATTTCATAAATGAAATTGGTAGCTTTCAAAATTTGGCTTCAGTTTAGTCATTGGTGTGTTCAGGTTCACGATGAGAATATTAATAGATTTCACAGCAGTGTTGGGAGTCTTCAAGCTCCGTAACCTACAGTATTTCCTCTATTTAGTAATTGAGTGGGATAAAATCTGAACATTTTAAGTTTTTTTTTTTTTTTTTTAAATCCACAGATGCTTTGCCCTGATAGACAGCAGCACTCTGGAACAAACTCGAGAGGAAACAGAAACGGAGAAGATGACTCACTTGGAGAGTCTAGTTGAGCTCGGCCTTTCTTCCACCTTCAGCACCATCCTCACACAGTGTTCCTTGGACATTTTCAAGGTTAAGACCCAGCCTTCTCATTCTTCTCATTCCACAGTTTGCTCTCCCATTTGCGTGTGTGTGTGTATGTGTGTGTGTGTGTGTGTGTGTGTGTGTATATATATAGTAAATTTTATATTTATTTTGTAATTTTTTTTTCAAGGTGGCTCTGGTAAAGGTGTTTAACTTTGCAACCACCAACATCTTTGAGACGCGCGTAGCTGGGAGAATGGTTGCTGACATGTGCCGAGCTGCTTCAAAGGTCAGTCTCGTCTACTCCTTCCCTTCATCTAGCTCCAAAGCATTAACTTCTTGAAGATGATTCATATACTATCTTCATCCTCGCTGTGCTTCTCTTTTCAGTGTCACCCTGCAGAGTCACTCAAGATGTTTGTGCCACACTGCTGCAATGCCATAAACCAAATCGCTGTCAGTAAGTGCTCACCACAAACAAATAACCATTTCTATAAGGGAAGTTGCCTTGGGTGGCTGAATGTGTAACTTACGTTTTCTTCCACGAGTTTTTGTGATTTGCTTGACAGATACTTTTTTCCAACAGATGAGGAAGTGTTGAATGAGGAGGAGCTTGACAAAGAGTTGTTGTGGAATCTCCAGCTTCTGTCTGAGGTGACTTAGAGTTCTCATGTTAAACTGACATTAACCTCCAAGTTCTTTCATTTACCAACCAACTGCTGATCTACATTCTAAGTTATGTATTTTTCCCTTCTTGCCATCTGCACCTCAGGTGACTCGTGTGGACGGTGACAAGATCCTTCCCTATCGTTCTGACCTGGTCCAGATTTTGCAATTGACACTCCACCTCAAGTGTAAGCAGGGCTACACCCTATCTTGCAACCTGCTCCACCACATCCTTCGTTCTACTGCCCTCATCTACCCCACAGAGTACTGCAGTGTGCCAGGAGGTTTCCACCAACCAATCAGTGACTACCTTCCTATAAAGGTACTTAAACTGATTGATTGTACATTTCTTTCACTCTAAATGCAAAGTAGTCTTTATTTATCAAGTCTGGTCAGGTGACTCATCTGTGCTTTGAGATGAGTTTGTGACTAAAAGTTCACTCCTTGAAACATTGCCTTAGAAACAAAGAAACACAATTATAGACATTTGACCTCAAACCAGATAAATCCAATATCAGTCTGTGGTGACCTGGTCTGATCAACTGTCTGCCTCCATTGAAGACAGTCTGTACTTTGATCCTATTGTCTCTTACTTGGTAGAAGCATATAGATCACTTGGCAGGATCACTGTCTGTGGCACAACAGGAGAGATGGCATGAGAGTTTCACCCGTGGTTGCCAGCAGTAGTGCAGGTCTGAGGCATTGTATAATAGGTTGTGTCAGTCTTTACGTGATTTGTCACCGATCTCGTATCCGTACGTTGATATGATGCAGTAAAATGCAGTAATAATCATGAATGTCACTCCTTGTTTGAACTTGTACATTTTCATTTCCTAAGCGCTCAAAATAGTGGTGTCAATACAAATACCATATTGTAAATCATGATATTTTGGAGTTAATATTAGCCAATTTATTGTATTACAATAAATATACAATATATTTCTTCTTTTTACCAGCCAGAGTGAAAGTGCTGAGTCTCCAGCTTGCAAGACTTTTTTTTTTTTTTTATTGCTGAGATTAAAGTTTCATTGGAAGATACGCAGTTCCTCTTGGGAAAACATCCACATGTAAATGTGGCCAAAACCAGATCAGAAGTTAATTCCATTAGATTTACTCAATATACTGATTATATCACCTTTATGAAAAAACGAATTGGTTCACTTTTATTAGGTGGGGTTATAATGTAACTTGATCATTTTTACTAAATTAAGTCATGTGGAAATACTCGAGGTTTTGCTCATTGTTTTCATTCCATTCAGGACTGGGGTCGGCCTGGGGACCTGTGGAATTTGGACATCCGGTGGCATGTGCCCAGTGTTGAGGAGACCTCCTTCGCTTTTTATTTGCTGGACCTGATCCTCCAGCCTGAACTGCAGCGCCTTCAGAGATTTGCACAGGGAGAACAGGACATGAGCAGGTAAGAAGCAACAGCTCTGAGTGCCCCAATGCTCCGTTTTCCTTATTTGAATGGAAGATGCTAGCTGTAGATTATATTTACAATTATTATATTTTATTCATTTATTTCATGATATCTCAGGAATGGAGGGAGGACATTTCTTACAAAGGATGAACTGATTAGATTTTGTTTATTTTGTTTAAAGGTCAAGGTCACAGTGACCTAACAAAACACGCAAGGTCTCAGTCATGCTGTGAAGGAATTCATATATGTTTGGTGTAAATGTTCACCTGGTCTCAAAAATGAACTTACATGGCTGTAACTCAAGAGTCCACTCAACAACGTTTTACACAGACCATTAATATTTTATGACTCTTGTTGTAACCTGAAGACAGATTCCTTAATGAATCAAAATATGTTATGGTGATTTTGGTTTTGTGTTTTTTCAGAGACGATGTCCTACAAAGCCTGACCATTGTTCAGCACTGCCTCCTAGGTGCTGGGAGTCTGATGCCTCCACTGAAAGGACAGCCCATCCCTGAACTGTTAGCAGCTGCATTCACATTACTAAACTTTGTCCTAGACTTAATATAGGACAGATGATTTAAGGCATTATATCCACAAAATGTGTTTTCTGATGTTATTTTAAATGTTCACTTGGCTTTGAACCTGCTTTCTTCCCCAGGGTTCGTAGCATGGTCAATCTAGATGAGACCACTCTCTACACAGGGATGGAGTACGGTGCGTATGCCACATTTAAAGGACGGCTGGATAATAAAACTTTTTCTCGCAAAAGATGATAATCTTCTACTGTAATATCATTTCCTCCTGCAGATGAGACCAGAGAGAACTACAGAGATGCGATCTGTAGTGTAATGAGACAGCTGCTGCGTAAGTGCTTCACTGTTCTAAGATTGTGATCGCTATATAATCCACTGCTACATCACCCAAACCAGGCCCTGGTCACATCCAGTTTGACAGTCAAACCCACAATGTACTGTAGGTTTCTGACCTGCCATCTGAGTTCCTTTACCTCTTCTTCCAGATTACATCCTGGAGCACTCTGAAGATGACACCAAGTCTCTTTTCTCCATCATCAAGGTGGGCAGTCAACATAATAGTTTTAAGTCTTAACACTGATTTCTTTGTGTTGAAAAATATACGCTATAATACTGGGGTCCAGAAAAATTTGCCTTGTTGCACATTCACTGATGGATTTGGCTTGTACTACAAAATCACTGTATACCAGCAGATTAACCAGCCTTTAAAGAACGCATACACTCGTGATATCTTTCTGGAAAGAGGCAGTAGAGCACTGTGTGAACATTACTGCGTGCCTCATGTTTGTTATCTTGAGTCACTCAGTATCCAATATACAAGTATCTAATATGCTCTATAAAGATTCTGTCACCCAACACTTCACTTCAATATTTTTATCTGTGATACCTTTCAGATTATCAGCGACCTGTTGCACTTCAAAGGTTCTCACAAACATGAGTTTGACTCCCGCTGGAAGAGCTTCAACCTTGTAAAGAAATCAATGGAAAACAGAGTGAGAAATCTCCCATCTGATTGTACTTTATTTATTTTTGTACTATTGCCTCCCTGTGGTGGATTCAGGTTCACCATTCACCAAGGATTCATCATTGGCTGTCTCCCCCAAAGTTTAGATTGTATAGTTGTATTGATATTACATCTTATGTTTAAACCCACTGGTAATTTAAAGTGTATAATGCCTTGTCGTTGTATTTGCAGCTTCACGGCAGAAAGCAGCACATCAGAGCTCTGCTAATAGACAGGGTCATGCTCCAGCATGAGGTAAATCATTAATAGAGAAATCATATTTTTCCGTATCACTGTATTTCACAATTTTAACTCAAAGTCTCTTTGTGTATCAGTTGCGAAAGCTGACAGTGGAAGGATGTCAGTACAGGAGCATCCACCAGGAGCTGATGAAAGATCTGCTAAGACTTTCCACAAGTACCTACAGTCAAGTGAGTTCTTATGACTCATGACTTATAAGCGTCCTGTTTGTTTTTTACCATATAATCATAGATTAGCAATTATACATCATCAAAAATACTAGTGTTCCTAACACACATGAAGTAAATAATACCCTAACTGAGACTTTTTATTACCATGCAGGTTCGCAGCAGAGCTCAAAATGTGTTGTTCAGTGCCCTGGGAACCTACAATTTCTGCTGCAGAGATCTGATTCCCCATGTGTTGGCATTTCTCAACCCAGACAACAGCAGTGTCACACAGCAGCAGTTTAAAGTATGATTCTAACCTTCTTCTCCACCGTAAAAACTTCATATTTCTAATTTTTCCTATATGCTATTTCTTTACATCTCTAGGGTGCCTTGTACTGTCTTCTGGGTAATCACAGTGGGGTGTGCCTGGCTAACCTGCACGACTGGGAGTGCATTGCTCTGACATGGCCTGCCATTGTACGCTCTGGCCTCAGCTCAGCCATGTCTCTGGAGAAGCCTTCCATTGTGCGTCTCTTTGATGACCTTGCAGACAAAATCCATCGACAGTATGAGACCATCGGCATGGACTTCTCTGTGAGAAAAACACTATGAACACCCACACAAATTGATCATAAAATCAAAGTTCATTATGATATCTGCCTTCATATAATAGTAGAAACTCAATAACTACAACAACTGTACCTTGAAATTGGAGGTTAGCTTTCAATAACTGCATAATTTATATGAAAGATAATCAATATATAATTTCCATTTTTGATTGAAAACACAAGGTGAAATTGTATTGATTTTATATTAATCCCACATAAAACAATCATTTTATCAGATCACATCAGATTATCATCATAAATTAGCCATATAGATATGTCTTTAAGGTGATGTATTGCTGATGTTTTTCCACTTGAATTCATTTGAGAGAAGCTTGTTGCAGCTACCAGAATTTTTTTACAAGTATTGTGGCCTCGTTACACATTTAAATTCAGCCTTAATGTAGTGAAAAAAATAGTCACAAACTAGTGAAACGGAATGTTTTTGCCTCTTACTCTTTGCTCTCAGCCTGAGGCTACACTCCAACACAGCCATGCAAGGAAAATCCAATATTTGTTCAGTCCCCCCCCCCATGTCTGATCTCAGCCCCTGTTCATACCTGGCATTAACTTTTGTCAGGTGACCTGAACACAACTAGACAGTAATAAATACAGGAGTGAATGAACCCAAGAAGCATTTGAGACGCTATTACTTTTAGCAGAGTGTTTCCTGTGCCACATTAAAGGACCATCTACTCAACTTACATCCTCTGCCAAAATATTTTTACACCAAAGGGTTTCTGTACATTAATTCTTTTTATGGCAACCTACCACAATATCACCATTGACTGCCATATATTGATTTTTTTTTTTTTTTAATTTTATTTTTTTTAAACTATTTTAAAATAACTAATTGTAGAGCTGTGCACAATGCATTGATTCACACTGGCCAGTCTGGCTGACAGACAGGTCAGTCTGTCAACAGCAATGCATGTGGTCTTTGCCAGCAGAAACCACAGACATGTTTATTTGCATATATAGTGTGGAAGTGAAATCAAATCTCAAGTGGTCACTTGAGATGCACATGGAGATGCATTTTAATGCCTGGTGTGAACTAATGTATTCACAGTTGTCCTCCTGTGATCAGACACATGGCAGAGCCTCACTCTTAGTTTACCAAATTACTCCTTCTAATGGGGCTCCCTTAATGTTTCCCCTGTGACAATTACTTGCCTTTTATTTTTTACACCCCTTTAGATCTCCACTGAGTGCTGTGCTGTGGCCAAACAACTTATGATTACTGGAAATCCTTTCCCTGAGAACCCGGTCCCTTCAGAGGAAGAAACAGCAGAGGGTCTAAAGAGGCAGGAACTCAAGAACTCTGAGTCTGTGCAGTAAGTTCACACCATCACCAAAATGAAGAATCCTAACCACACCAAAGACTTTGCTGATCACTTGAATACTGTTTTGTCTTCTTTGAGTAACCACAGTGACGAGTTAAGTTGCAATGAATACAGTTCTCATTCTCTTTTGGCCTCACAGAATAACATGTATTCACATGTTAAAACTTCAAAATATTGACATATAGCCCATCTGTTAAGATGATGTGTTTACTCTGAATACAAGCTTAATGTGAACACGACAGGTTTGGTTACTTAATGTGAAAATGCTTCATGCAAAATAATGCTCTACATTTTTTTAGGAAATACGAACACCTCATTGGTGATCTGCTGGACTGCGTCAGCAACAGGAACATGTAGGTTCATTTAATATTTGCACCATCAAATCATGTTAATATATACACTATATTTACAACATTTAACACCTGCTTTGTTTTACATTCTAGGCCTTGGAAGTTCGAACACATTGCAATTGGCTTCCTGTCGTTGCTGCTGAGAGACGACCACCAACTCCCTCCACCTGCTGTCATGTTCTTTGTCAAAAGCCTCAACCATGATTCCCTTTATGTCCGCAAGGTGTGGCTTACACAAATTATGAGACATGCAGTAGTAGTGCTGTGGTTCTAAAACATCATAGGGATGCAGTCCAGTCTTTCCTGTGGACATTTTGCTTGAAATATCTTATTTTCTCCATTAGGTGGCAATATCAGCTGTAGCAGGGATCATGAAACAAATAAAGAGACCTCATAAGAAAGTCCCTGTCAGCACCTCTGAGCTTTGTAAGTATCATAAGATTTTGTTTGTCCAGTATTCTTGTCTATTAACAAATTCATTCTAATTATTGTTTCTAAAACTCATCTCAAAAAATCTCCACTTTTCTTTTCTAGGTGGAGTGAAGGAGCTCAGTGGGATTGTAGCAGGGGACCGTCCAGACAACAAGTGGCTCCAGTATAACAGCAGCAGCCTGCCACGCACACAGCAGGACTGGGATCAGTGTGTGTTTGTGGAAAAGACTCACTGGGGATACTACTGCTGGCCAAGGTTCTCATTTTACAGTGCCTGTATTTCTCTGCTCTGTATTTATTTGTTTGTTTGTTTCTCTTGCTTCTCTTAATATCTGTCAAACAACCTGTGTTTTTGTGCATCATTTACTCATTAATGTTCTCTAGGAAACTGATGATGTATGCGCCACTGGGGGACCAACCCAAACACAACCTCACCAGAGATGAAATGACAGAGGTTTGCACATAAACATCATCCACACTCCCACTAGGAAAAATGGAACACATGCAGTAAATAAAAGTAATGTTACTCTGTCTAGTTACATTAATTCTTATGCCCTTCCTAACAGCGGGAGCAGATCATCTTTGATCATTTCTCAGACCCAGTGTTCATCAACCAGTTCATCGAGTTTCTCTCCCTTGAGGACCGTAAAGGCAAGGACAAGTTTAGCCCTCGCAGGTTCTGTTTGTTCAAGGTGAGATTTCCTGGGAATGCTTTCAGATGTGGGGGGGGGGGAAGTGTCAGTCAAAGGATTTAATCAATTCCCTTTTTTCTGCTCTTCCAGGGGTTGTTCCGCAATTTCAGTGATGTCTTTCTGCCTGTGCTGCAGCCACACATGGAGCGCCTAGTGGCAGACTCTCATGAGAGCAAGCAGCGTTGTGTTGCAGAAATCATCTCTGGGCTAATCAGAGGGTGCAAGCACTGGAGCTACTCAAAGGTATGGATTTGAAATTCCTTGTAATGTAGTTTCTTAAAATTAATAAAGTCCTGGCTTCTGAATATTTGTGTCATCAGAAACTTGAATCCTACAATGCCAATAAACCAGGACATACCCTCCTGTTGTGTTTACAGGTTGAGGGACTTTGGGAGTTGTTGTGTCCACTGCTCCGCACTGCCCTGTCAAACATCACAATAGAAACATACGCTGACTGGGGCACCTGCATCGCCACAGCCTGTGTAAGCCTTTTTGTTCATTTACATTCATCAAGTCCTTCCTTTATTCTTCTGTTTCCTAAACATATGTCTCTCATCCTTTCTTCTGTTTGACTGTTGTTTCTGGCTTTTACAGGAGAGCAGAGACCCACGCAAGCTTTACTGGCTATTTGAAATGCTAATGGAGTCTCCAGTCAATGGTGAAGGGGGCTCCTTTGTCGATGCCTGGTGAGTAGAAAGGTTGCCGCCTTAAGCAGATGTTGAGGTGGCTGACAAATTCTGATGATTTCACTTCCTTTTCATTCCAGTCGTCTGTACGTGCTTCAGGGAGGCCTAGCTCAGCAAGAGTGGCGTGTGCCAGAGCTGCTCCACAGGTTGCTACAATACCTGGAGCCCAAACTCACACAAGTCTATAAGAATGTACGGGAGCGGATTGGCAGGTGAGGTCCTTTCTACACTCCCTAGTCAATAAATATATTACTTGTCATTAATGAATATTTCAAAACTTTGTGTTTTCTCATCCTCTCTGATTTCCTTTCAGTGTGCTCACATACATCTTCATGATTGATGTCAACTTGCCATACACTCAGCCAACCACTTCCCCGCGCATCTCAGACTTCACTGAACGGATTCTGTTGCAGCTGAAACCTCTAACAGAGGGCGATGAGGAGATCCAGAATCACGTAATTGAGGAGAATGAGGTCGGAGAGCAGGATGAGAGGACGCAAGCCATCAAGCTTCTCAAAACAGGTGGGTGAAGGATATATCACTGTTAACTCTGAACTCGGCTATCACAATGAATACTGCTCATTATGGGAATGGTTGAAAGAAGCGCAAAATAGGCAATATGAATTAATTTTTTTCGAACACCTCTTTAAACATCTACAGTGCTAAAGTGGCTGATTGCAAGTGCCGGTCGCTCCTTCTCCACTGCTGTATCAGATCAGCTACGGTTGCTTCCCCTGCTCTTCAAGGTGAAACACTCTTTGCCATTACCAACTGAATTTTTTTCTCTCCTAATGTATATGCCATAAAATGACTTACAATGACACCGGTCTAACCTTTAACCTGTCCCTGTCTGTGTGCTCCAGATTGCTCCAGTTGAGAATGATGACAGTTACGATGAGCTGAAGAGGGATGCAAAGACCTGCCTGTCACTGATGTCTCAGGGACTCCTTTACACAGAACAGATCCCCATGGTCCTCAGTGCCCTGCAGGAGGTGAGTCATCTGGCAGCTGTGGCTGTTATTCCACTTCTCACTTGCCTCACACATGACTGGGCTTTTTCCATACCCTCACATCTTATAACCTATGGTACTAATTAGGAAAAACATGAAAGGTTCAAAGGAATTCACAACTGCTTCCTTTTGAATTATTCTGACATGATATATTACGTCAATTTCTGTATCTTGTGTCATACAGTGTGCCCCCTTTTCAAAATGAGTGGTATTCCCCCCTTCATAGAAAAGCTCGATTTCAGTAGATCTAAATGGAGTAGTCATCCAGGGCATAGTCTGTTCCTCTTGTGAAACAAATGCTTAGAGTCTGTTATTGATGTGGGATGGGTCTGTTGTTGTGTACTGCAGATTGCTGGCAGCAGCTCCTGGCACGCTCGCTACACAGTGCTCACATACCTCCAGATTATGGTTTTTTACAACCTGTTCACCTTCATGAGTGACCAGAAAGCAGTGAATGACGTGCGTGCACTGGTGATTCGACTGCTGGAGGACGAGCAGCTGGAGGTAAAAGCAAACATTCATTCACAACGGTTTGATATTACAATAACTCATCAAAATGTAATACCAGTCTGGTATAAACAGTAACTGGAACATTGTTAGAAGATGAACAAACATATGGTAGCCTGATTATATAATAATCGCCAAGCAACTGCCCAATACATGCTTGTTTATGCTAGCAGGCACTCACTGTCTCTCAGCTTCACTGTAGTGATTCAGCACTCTGCTCCTGGCTCTCCACTCTCTCCCCCCTCTGGTCCTCTAGCTGTTGCTATGGAAACCACAGGCTGCAGTAATCTGTTGCTATGGAGATAACGTTCAGATTGAAAGAGGATGAGAGGGAGAGGGATAGAGTAGAGACAAAGGTGAAGTGGGGGATGGATGGAAGTAGCCATTTTTGTTTGGCCTCATGAATTAACCTAAGCCTAATTTATAAGCCTCGGCAATTATGTTTTTCTCTAGTTTATTTATTTATTTATTTTTAGAAAAATGCACCACAGCTCATGTTGTGCATGCAATGACCCCTCTATTAACATATTACTTGTTAACATATGTCACACAAAACACTTAACTCAGAAGGAATGCACCTTCCTTTTAAAAAACATTCATCATTCATAAACTGAAAAGTGTGTAACCTATTTGCCTCAGTGGTTCCTATATAATCCAAGAAGCCTTCTCTCTTGAGAATGCTGCCCAAAGATCTGCGTAATGCCCATTTTAATCTCTCCCTTTCTTTATTGAGAATTTCATTGAGAATAGAGCTATTAGATGTGCAAAGGGCCATTTTTACCTCACATTATAGAGAAGCGTCCCCACAAACTCATCCACCCCCAGTCCCCAGCTGGTTGCTATTTCCATCCAGCTAGCCAGTGTACACTACCAATGGAACACCCTACCTAATAACATTGTTGCTATGGTATGTCTTATATATGTCTTACAGTGCAGCTGGGGGTTGTCAGTAAGGTGCATACAGGGATGGTCTAAGCCGTACCCACTTTGGAAATACTCTTGAATATTGTGGTTCTTTTAGTTTATATCAGCCTTAAAATAAAAGTTGTCAGAAAGTGACACAACAAATGCAACAGACAGTCTGACAAGTCATGTTTAAATTAATTCTTAGCAATCTCTGCTTTAGTCTTTCAATTTCTTTATTGTTCCTTTCAGGACATTATTGTAATAATTAGTGTCTGTCAGTTCTAGAATAATCAGCTATTGAATCTGTGCATTCAGTTGGACCACTGTAATGTGTTGTAATTAATGCTGTAGTGTAGAGACACAACAGATTTTGAACTTAAAGCTCCCATCTCCTCTTTCTGCCTTTATTTTCTAGGTAAGAGAAATGGCCGCCACTACACTCAGTGGCTTCCTTCAGTGCAATTTCCTGTCCATGGACACCCCCATGCAGGCACATTTTGAGGCACTCTGCAAGACTTCCTTGCCTAAGAAGAGGAAGAGGGAGCTTGGCTCTGTAGTGGACACTATCCCCTCTGCTGGTAAGGAATTACTCAAAATTGAACTACTCTAGAATAGGTGATGATACACTGAGTTTGCTGTTCTCTCTCATTTTAATGAAATCCCTCCTGTTGTGTTTTTGTAGACCTGGTGCGGCGCCATGCTGGTGTTCTCGGGTTGAGTGCTTGTATTCTTTCCAGCCCATATGATGTACCCACCTGGATGCCCCAACTCTTGATGGACCTGAGTGCTCACCTCAATGACACACAACCCATTGAAGTATGTGTAATCACCTTTTAAGCACCTTATATTGTTGCAGAGGGTGGCCAGTTTCACTTTTCTTTCACTGTATAATAAATGAAAAAAATAGCTATAATTTGTGTTTGTGTCTTTCCAGATGACTGTGAAGAAAACTCTGTCAAACTTTCGACGGACTCACCATGACAACTGGCAGCAACATAAGCAGCAATTCACAGATGACCAGCTGCTTGTCCTGACTGACTTGCTGGTCTCCCCCTGTTACTATGCCTAAAACATGGTAAAGCATATTAACTTCAAACTGTTCTCAGAACACAGCTCTTACTGAATGTGATCACAAGCTCCCAGAGGACATTCAACATGATTATCATTCATCACTAAAGCCCCTTGAAGGGATCATTTTAGAGGGATGAGAAAGAACTCCTCAAACCACCTTTTTACAGTTAAGTTTCTTTGGATTTCACTTGTATCAGTTTGGGACCGCCCCAGACTGTACAGATACCAGCCTGCATTGGGAAGAAGGGTCCAGTTCTCGACTGAAAGACGCAGCATCACCCTTGAAAAACAGTGGCACACAGAACAACAGATGTGGCACACAGGATTGAAAAGTTATGTATTTATGTATTTAGCTCATTTACATTTCTACTATACTTAATATTTAAGGATCAATCATAGCAGGGATGAAAGACCTGCAGTTTGTAACATTACTGTACAGTTTTTTTTTGTTTGTTTTTTTTTTTGGTTTGTTTGTGTGCATGTGCACGGGATGTATGCGTGTGAGTGCGTTTATGGGATGCTTGAAGACATCTATTGGTGTCCCACACATTTACTCAGGATTATATCCCAAGAATCAACTCTGAGCCAACACGATGTCCAGTGTAGGACATACTCTTTACTATCTTCCAGTAGTGAAGTGTTTGTTACAAACCACAGAAAATGGACTATTGAAGAATGGTCTCTTTAGATTAGATTTAAACCTGCAACACACAATGTTTGTGTGGCCGTTTGATCTATATATGATTATATGCATCATGTATGTATATATCATGGTATAGCAAATATGCACAAACATATTTATTTATTTATTTGACTTTTTTTGAAGTGCTAACTTTTAATTTTTTCATTGGAACTATTTCTGAGATTAAGTAGACGGCTGAATTTTTAGCAATGGAGTCTAATCTTGTCTATTGCAAAGAAAGGGAGAGGACAAGCTCCCCGCTGCTGTGCTGTGTGATGCGTTTGCTGTGAGGACCTGAACACAGTTTGATCACAATTTCATGTATCTGGGTGCAAGAAAATAACCAAACTGCCTGTCCATAATTGTGACCTCTTGTCTCTTATCCTCACTATCACTATCATTTACCTTTTTCTAAAACCGAGTGAGATGAATCAAAATGATTTGGTTTGCTTATGTTTTCCCCTGATGACTTGAAATCAGTCAAAGCATTGAAGCATTTAGTACCTCACTTATGTATAGTGTAGTGCCAAAACTGCAGTGATTTTTTTTTTTTTTTTTTTTTTAGATGTACTGTTTGCTTTTTGACTGAACAATAAATTGTTTCTAACAAAAATTGGATTTGATGTGTGTGCATTTATTTTTCTTAAATTCTTTTTAAGATTCCCCACAATATTTTAAATATTATGTAGTAAATATAGAGAATGTCTCTCAGTAATTACTACGATACTCACTGGCTATGGCTAATTAGCCTAATTTAAAATTTAGCCTAAATTACAAAAACATTGTAAAAAAAAAAAAAAAATTCTCAGATGGTATAAAATGAATAAACCCTAATTAATTAGCTTGGTACAGCTTTCTCCCTTTTCTAAACCATGTCTAAACCATGTTAGTTAACTAGCTGATGCTGGAAAGATAAGAGCCCATTGTAGACAGTTAACTAAGCGAAATTCAAAATTTTTAAGAACAAATGAAAACATCACCTCATTAACAGTAAAATTAACCATTATACCCTATGATTTAAGCTAACATGCTAAAATGCTATGGGGCCAACCCCCACCTATGTATGTTGCCATGGTGAAAAAATCGTTTGCTGCGGTAAAATAGCTGACGTCACAGAATACGGTGTAACCGTCTCTTTCAAATCTTGTAACGTGAAGTAGAAACGGTGGGGAAATGGCCGGTCTTACTCCGTTAAATCGTCTTAAATCGGGAAAACCGAGGCTATTTTTTCATTTTTTTAATTTATTTTTTACAGATAGACTACTTTAATGCAGTGGTTATGCTTATGCCCACATACGTAGGCAGTGACTTCATACTCATTTTTCAGTGCAAGTCCAGTGGCCGTCGCTCCTGTATAAGAATGGATCCACATCGCCAAGAAAACGAAAATGCAGTCACCTGTTTACTCTCTGTGGGCTTCATGAATCCAGACATGTAAAGAAACCTATTTTATGTCGAAGTTTATTTATGGATTGTTCCGTTTTGGATGAACTGCTGTTGAAAGACGTCTTTTTTTTTTAGTCCCCCCCCCAAAGCCGCGGTGCGTTCACTTGCTATCATATTGCCTTATGAGGACGGGTTGTATCAGATTACCATAATGATGGACACACGATCGATTGCAGCAGGTAGGTTTTATTTTCTTTAAGTCATTATATGTCCAAGCCATGTTACGGCTTGGATTACATATATACATATTTTCTCTGGATTTCAGTAGACGGTTTGTGTGTGTGTGTGTGTGTGTTTGGGGGGGGGTAGGTGGTGGGGGTAAGGTATAATTGGCCAAATGCAGTGGTGCATAGCTGTAGCCTACTGTAGCTTATGTCTAACATGTAGCACCAAGGTTTTTATTAAATATATACCCGTTTACACTTAGTGGGAAATTAACAATTGTTCCTTATTATCAGCTGTGAAATTGTTCAGTGGTCTACTGCAGAGTATAATAGCTAATATATGACTTTGTATCCTTCCTACCAAGGTGGCAGCAATGGCGGAGGCAGCAGACACTGTAATCATCATGTACTCCTTCCATATAGAGGAATAATGTTGAAATTGATGACTGGGGGATCATTATAAATTGCTGATAATACAATGAACACCACTGTTACACCATCGGACCTGGTGGATGTGCCAAGACATCAGGCCTTCAATGGCACCCTGGGCACACACACACCGTCAGGTTGGGCTGTGATTCACACTGCCACTTTGACCTTCTGCTCTCTGCTCCTCATCCTCATCTTCTGCCTGGGCTCTTATGGCAATCTTGTGGTGTTCCTGTCCTTTTTTGACCCAGCGTTTCGCAAGTTCCGCACCAATTTTGACTTCATGATCCTCAACCTATCCTTCTGTGACTTGTTCATTTGCTGTGTGACTGCTCCCATGTTTGCACTGGTCCTCTTCCTGGATGCAGGTGGAGGGGATGGTGTGTCAAAGAGTTTCTGCTTTGCCTTTCACTTGACCAGTTCGGGCTTCATCATCATGTCCCTAGAGACGGTAGCTGTCATTGCTTTGCACAGACTGCGCATGGTTTTGGGGCAGCAGCCCAATCGCACTGCCTCCTTTCCCCGCACGCTGGCCCTGACTGCCTTGCTGTGGACATCCAGCTTCACCATGGCTGCCCTCCTCACCATGCGAGCATATGCACATGGAGATGGACCCTGCTTGCCCCACTTTGGCCTTGGTGGTGGACAGGCCAGGGTTGTGTTGTATGTATACCTGGCAGACCTCGCCTTTTGTGTAGCTGTGGTGTCTGTATCCTATCTGATGATTGCTCAAACACTAAGGAAGAATGCACAAGTGAGGAAATGTCCCATCATGACAGTAGATGCCACATGTCCTCCACCCCCACCACCTCTGATTGCAGCAGGCTTTGAGAGCATGCAGTGTGCTGTTCAAGGTCCCTCTCTGTATCGTAACCAGACTTACAACAAACTGCAGAATGTTCAGACACACTCGTATGCCAACAGGACCAGCCAGCCTCTGGTTCCAGGGGCTGCCCAAGGAGCCACCTGCTGTCAGCTGGTGTCTACAGTCAACCTGGCCACAGCCAAAGACTCTAAGGCAGTCGTCACCTGTGTTGTTATAGTGTTCTCTGTGCTGCTTTGCTGCTTGCCAATGGGAGTTTCTCTAGCACAGGATGTTCTGACACCAGAAAGTAGCTTTGCACATTACCAGTTTGAACTGTGTGGCTTTGTGCTAATTTTTCTTAAGTCGGGCATCAATCCTTTTGTGTACTCACGCAACAGTGCAGGCCTCCGTCGCCGTGTGCTGTGCTGTATTCAGTGGGCGGCACTGGGCTTTCTCTGTTGCAAGCAAAAGACTCGTCTACATGCGATGGGGAAGGGCAGCCTGGAAGTCAATCGCAATAAATCCTCCCATCATGAAACCAACTCAGCCTATGTTCTGTCACCCAAGCCACAGAGGAGGCTAGTGGACCAAGCTTGTGGGCCCAGTCACTCCAGAGATTGTGCTGGGAGTCCAAGGGCCGCATGTGTGCGTAAACCTCACCCGCCAAGTACCTCAACACCTATCAACACCCGCATTGAGCCCTACTACAGTATATACAACAGCAGTCCTTCTGCAGGGCCCAGCTCCCCCACCAGCCTACAACCTGTCAGCTCTCAGACATTTGCCTTTGCCAAGTCATATGTAGCCATGCACTACCACACTCACCAAGACGCACTACAAGACTTTGAAAGCACCTCAGTGCACCAGATTCCCATTCCGTCAGTCTAGTCAGAGAAGAAACACAAAGGTTTGGATAATCTCACCGTGGCTTTAAATCAAACATGAATCAAAAGAGGAACATGAACACAGTCCATTTTATGTATTTGGAATCAGTATTAATCTCTTGTTCTCTTTTACAGTGGAGGTATATGTTGTTTTCTTGAGTGGAAAAATTAAAGAGCCAATCATAAGCATTGCCATGGAAACTAAAAACTAGCAAGAGATTTGTAATGAAGGTGTCTGTTCCAAAATGTTATTTACAATTATTGAATGAATTTTTTTTTTTCCTTTTACATCTAATGCATTTCAAATTTGCCCCTGTGTTGTGCACAAATGTGCCATTATAACAAAAGACTGTAGTTTTTCCTTGCAGCCAAGAGCTGCATTTGCTGGTTTCACTGCTGCCTCCTCTCTGGCTGATGTTGCTGAGCATCTGTGTCAGCTGCTGTAGTGGCGAGCTGCTGTGAAACCCTGCACAGGCCCACTTGTGGCTGTTGATGGCATGTGGTTGCACTTTGATGGACTTTTGCTTCTTACGAAAAATGTATTTGTGAACCTCATACACTTTTTAAAATAATAAATGTTTGGCAAGTGCAGTGAATCTGTGCTTTCAATTTTGACTAGTGCTGAAGTGATTAATCAGTAAGCCCATCGACAAAATTAATGTCAAAGTTTTACTGGCACCATCTTTTCAAAAGTGACCATTTGATGTTTTTCTTTGTCATATATTATTGTAAACTTAATGTCTTTGGGGTTTACTGTTGGTGAGACAAAGCAAGACATTTAAAGACCTCACCTGGGGCTCTCACAAAATATAATAGACATTGTTCACCATTATGACTGTGTACTAACCACATTGAAAACAAAATGACATTGGCAGCTGGGTCAGTGGTTACTTAAATAATAGTAATACTGGTACCTTGACAATATTTCAGGTCTCATGTCTGCTGGGGTTTTACACCTGTCATTGTGCTGATATTGTGAAAACGACATAATTAAAAATCATAGGTCAGAACAACAACAACAAACGTTTCATGGCCCAATGCCATATGTACATTTTTTAAAAAATATTTCCTTGTAATATTTAAATTTTCACACAAAAGTGTTCAAACTGCAAATCAGTCTGTTTAAATGCTTAGATTTTGTGAAGTTGCAGAAATGGCTGACATCATGAATAGGAAAATGTGTTGTGGCCACTGTTTCAACACCTCAGAGTAAATATGACCTTAACTGCAACGGTTCTACAGTTACAGTTGGCTAAATGAAAAAATAAAAATATAAATGTACAGCGTTGGCACCCTCTGGTGGCCTTAAATTTACCATAGTGACTTGCTGTCAATAGACCTCCTTCAGTCAGATGCCATGTTATTAGATGTGGTAAAATTCAACACAATTTGAGGTTTCGTGTTTTGTTTTATTCTTTCCTGCAAATGCATTGGTTTCAATCTCCATGTATACAGCAGTGATCAGGATCCCAGTGTGCATTTGCATATGACCACAGAACCACCTCTTACAGGAACCCACAGACATTCTGCACATCCTGCAGTCACTTCAGTTGCTATCCCACGGCACCTTCTAATGCATAAGTTACAGTCACTCATCCTGTAAATTAACACGGCACACATTCACACTGCTGGAAAAAAAAAAAAAAAAAAAAAACTTAAGACTCTTTTTTTCCACATACCTACATGTACAAAGTGCCACAATCAAGTAGGTAATCATTTCATCTCTCACTCACACACACACACACACACACACACACACACACACACACACACTCTCACAATTACCAACCTTAAAGACAATAAAACCACCACGAATATTGTTGAGTCCCCTGATAATTACCAATCCCTGGATATGTCTCATTTACTTGCAATTAATCAACACAAAGTGAAGCACAGATATTATGTGCAGGCAATAAACCCACTGCCTTGTGGAGTGTGGCCTCAGCGCCGTTTCACTGTGTTTTCACTAACTCTAAGTTAGCCTGCTGGATTAGGCTGCAATGTAGCGTTGTCCGTTGCACACATCAGGGTATGGGCTGTGAGGCTGTGAGCTCCTGAGCTACATGAAGTCCAGCCTCGGGATCAAGTTTAACCTCTGTTTAACCTTGATTTTGGCTTCTAGCGCAGTGTCATGGGCATCTCCCTTCCTCCAACAAACAGGCTCCCGTTTCATCTTAAGTGTCTTCAAGTGCACCTCTCTCTCTCTCTCTCTCTGTGTCCGTCCTTCATGCGCCGTTGCTGTCACATGATCTCTGTCAGTTTAGCTGGAGAGTGACAGAAGCCCATGTTCATCAGCAGTGTCAAGAATCCTGCATATGACTGGTGACTCAACCTAGAGGGGAGAAAAGGACGTCAGCCACCTTGAACGTAGCGCCAATGATCTAGGTTGACCTTCTACGTGTATAAATCCAGTAAAGCTGTTGATATTACAACTTCTACTCTATCCTACCTTTCATTCATTTTCAAAGTATTTCTTGCCAGTCATTATTATGTGGTACAAAAACGTACTTGATAGACAGTCTTAAAAACTGCTTTGGCTAAAGCAGTGGTTCCCGCACTTTCTGCTGGTTTCCTTTGCAGCGTTTTCACGTCCAAATATTCTCATCTGTTTGCCTGATGAGTGTCGTCTTCCCTGTACTGTGCATCTCACTTTACTAAACTGTATCCCGATAACTTTGCTGGCATTAGAGCACGTGTTTCTTTAGCGCTCCCAAATAAATCACATTCATTCATTGTCACTAAAGGAAAGGGACTGAAGGAACTAACAGTGGCTTGGTTCCAGCAATTACAGCAATCGACTGCAACAGTTAATAACGCTATTAGCTACACCTGCGTTTGACATGATAAAATGTCTGCTGTGAAAAAGGCCTATTCAAGTTACATTTAACATCATTTTTTCATATGCTCCCTTATGAAAAATTACTGAAATTGGTCACAGTCTTAAATAGCACCTTCCCTTTATTAAGCTTTTAAAACTGAAGTAAGGGTTTTTATTCCAGTGACTGCGAATAGCAAACTTACCCCAAGGATATACTGACAAGTCTGAGGCTCCAGCATATAGACAGTGACAGCATGGGGAGACTCAGACTCCTTACATCTGACAGAGAAAAGAGAAATGAGCTGAGTGAATCAACAAGGAAACATTTGGGTATTGTCTCACACGCCGACTAAGGGCAGTGACCCTGAACCGGTGCAGCAATGACTGTTTACTCACTTCAGCTTGACGATGACCTGCCTCGGCTTCCCCGTCAGATCGCAAACATCCCCGTGGCCGTAAAAGTGGGAAACCAACCTGTCACAGAAAGAAAATGAGCAGAAAAAGTCAACAACCACCTCAAATTGCACCCAGGTTTGTTTTCAGAAATACGAGTGACGCACTTGACTTTCTGCACGTCGTCTTTGAGCTGGTAGGATCTGGCGACGTTCTTCTTGGCCCACTCGATGTGTTCCTCGGCGTTCCAGCTCCCCACCACTACAATGTTCTTTCCTTGCTCTTTATCCTGGGTAACCAAGCGACACTTTTAATCACTGTACAAATACAATACAATGCACTTAACAATCTTACAGTCAAAATCACCATGTTTATGCAATTACAAACCTTCTGACAGCCAATTAGAGCTGGTACAACTAAGAACCTCCTAGTCCTTTCAGTCACTTTTCAAGCAAAGTGGGCAGCATTTTAGGCTTTGGGAAAGCTTTTGTGGCTTTTTTGACCTTTTGTGGATGAATTAGTTAATTGAATTGATCACTGGCAGACTGATAGTAAAAACACTTGCTACTTTACCACATCACCCTGCTTCCACACAGACACACTCAAAGTAGCAAGGAGGAACCCTTACCTCATGGTACTGATGGACATGCTTTCCGTAACAGAATTCGTATTTCCACCACCCTACTCCCTGAAACACACACGTTAAGATGGTTAGATGTCAATCAATAATTTTATCGAATGCTCCTCAGACGCTATACATGAACATGCCTCACCCCGTGCAGACAGTAAGAGCCACTGAGGAACTCTTTGATTAGCTGGTCATCCGTCAAACGGGAGATGTGAGTGGTGCCCACAGTGACTTGAGTCTGCCCTCCAACAGTCATGGGTTTGTGAGTGGAGGTGAAGGCCTCCTCTCTCACCGGTGGCGCCTCATCCTGTAACATGTCACAGATATGACTGAGCCCCACGTAGTTGGAAAACGCAGAGTCCAGTTTTCCCCTCTGTAATCTTTCTGTGAATGTCTCACCTCTCTGGTCTCAGAGGTGGCGCTGAAAGGCGGTTTAAGCTGCTCTTCTTGTTCCTTGTCCAATTGGGTGAGCCGCTGAGGCCGCAGCGGCGAGCCTGCCAGAGCCTGGCAGAAGATCGCATTCACCGGGGACGTCTTAAACCTGACAGGAATTCATGTCAAGTTGGGAGAGAGTAACATGTAAGCCAGATTTCAGTCAAACCCTGAACAGGGATGACTCTGACTCTTATAACAGCATTTCCAGTTTCCAAAACAGAAATTCCAAAAATACCTATAATACTGAGGCATAAACCTTTGAGCACAATATTAAAACAGTGTCCCTCTGACAGCTCTACCTGTATTTTGGGTGAGCACAAAGCAGCGGTGTCAACACCACCACCTCATATTCACAGGTCGTGACTTCAGCGACAGACAAGATCTCGTGCTTGGCCTCTGGATGACAGACGTACAGCACAGACGTGGAGCGAGGCTGATCCTGCTTCAGCACACAAGGAGTCCCATTTCCCATCTCCAATGAGTAGTAGGGAGTGAGCTGACCCTCTATGTTCTTGGTGGGTACCTGAGGAAACAGAAAAGAGGTGGCAAATGTGAGAGCTGGTAGCTAGCCTGGGAAATATGGCTGGTTGTGAAAGTGTTGTTATTATACTTACTTCGCTTTCAGCAGTTGACTTGACATTTTCTGCCTGGTCACCTTTGTCTGAAAGAAGAATATAGTCCTTGCTTTAGTGTAACACTCAATAACACAAATTAAAGTAATATAAATAAAATATACAAATAAACCACTAAGGAAAATATACAAATAAGTCACGAAGGAACTCACCTGTCTCTGTCGACTGACTCTTCTGAGCCAAATTTCCCAGGAAGTACTCCTGAACACTGATCTTCTGTGGAAACACACATGGTCACACTCTGTACTCGTTGCTGGCTTCTCATACCTGATATCTGATTATCATTTTACCCCCTTCACATCACTGACCTGACCAGTCTCCTTCTCTTCATGATACTGTCTTATGTGCTTTCCATGGCATACTTCATATGTCCAGTATGACTCAATCTGCAATGTTGGCAAGCGCAAGAGCAGGTTTATAGAGTTATGAGTAGGTTTTAAACTCACAGAACACTGAGGCAGAAAAACACATTTTCGTTACGCTCTGCTAACTGAACCTGAGCACAGTTTCACTCTCTCTAGTGAGGGAAGTAGGGAAATGAGATGAGAAAACAAACTTGAGGAGCCTCACCCTGTAGGAGCAGCTGCTTCGTTTGAATAGTGGCTCCAGCAGCTCACCCGGACCTGGGCCACCGTACTCCTTATCATTATCCTGAGACAACGAAAGACAAGAGACAAAAGAAAAATTCGGTGACAGGTGGGCCGCGTGGAATCGTGTAGCCATCTCATTTTGTGACATCTTTTCAAGTCAGCATTTATATCTCACTTTAAAGTGTCCCATGTTTGTTTCCATGGCTCAGTTAAACTGGAGACCTTAAGACTTTAAAACCAACCTAATCTGATGAGCACTTATGTTGCCTGCTCTATTTTCTTTTTAACAATTCCACCACCAAGCCACAAATGAGCAAATAATGCACAACCTTATTGTCACAAATATGAATAACTTCAAAAGCATAAACCCAGACTGAGGCTGAATCAGTACGTAAGACACGTATAAGTCTTGCATAACTTAACGGAGGCTGGTGTGCAGACGGTGTAAACTGTTTGAAGAGCTGTGTCCCACCATGTTTTCAAATATGACAAACCAATTATATGTATGTACACAGAACGAAGTATGGTATATACACAGGAAGAAAGAAGAAGAAACCCAGCGGTAAGGTTGAGCTGCTTGGTGCATATTCAATGTGTTTATAGTTACTGCAGTGGAAAGCTGATCATATCGAGAAGCTGCCCTGAAGCTGACAGTCGTGTGCATCTCTCTCACCTCCTCTCCGGCTGTCAGGGAGGGCAGGAGGCATTTGTACTTCTCCTTCTCCGTTGTCGTCATGATGACAAAGTCGTCCTCGCTGTAAAGTACCCCTGAGGTCGGCTGAAATCCACAGACACACACAGACAAATGAAAAAAACTCTGGACACAGCTACAAGCAAGATTCAACGGCGACGGTTAACCCTCAACCCTCACAGTCAATTTGTCCCTTTGAAACTCGGTGATACTAAAAGGTGGAGACATACCAGCGTGAACTCGGCGTCTGGCCAGGTGATTTTGAAGGGGACTTCGTCTGTGAAGGAGGGGTACCCCCCTCTGTTGGCCGAGACGCCGCCGCAGACCTCCAGCAGCCCCCCGACAAACACCACCAGAAGCCCGGCCGTCATCTCTCCTGCCCGGCTGCGGAGCGCCTCAGCGCGGCCCTGTCCTCATGTAACACGACAGCCCCTTCGCCTCACGCCAACGCCAGCCCCAGGGATGAGTTGAGAGGCGCTGGAAAAGCCCGGGGACGTCCGGTTTGACAGACAGATAAGACCGTGCGAGGCGGATGTCAATACCGCACAAAACACAGGAAGCGAACTGTCCACTTGCCACGTCGTGTTCCGCCTCTGCGCTGCGGAGGAATAACGGCAGCGCCTCTGGTGGCGACACGAGGAACCGCACAAGCGTTAGACGTGATAGATGTGAAGCGAAAGAAACTTCCGAACAATTATAATGCTTTTTAAGGAATCAACAGTTATTTGTTATTATTGTTATTGTTCTCTAAGTTCATTGGGAAATCTGTTTGCTTTATTTGACAGATACTAGTTACTTTTCAGATTCAGATTTTAACATTAAGATTTTTTAATATAGATATATTTTAACCTTTTACAAGGTAAATCTGCAACCAGGGCTCATAACCACTGGAATTAACTTATTATATATAAATAAAATAGGCAATACCAGCGGTACGAGAATGTGGGATGTTAGTGAGTTTGAGTCCCTCTAATTATCAATGTTGGCCTCCCCTGTATTTAGATACAGGGGCACTGCCCTCATGCAAGCTGACACAGTGCTGTATCTAGAATTCAGCTGAAAGTGACTTTCCGGAATCTCCTTATTCAAGAAATCACTTTTTCATCCAAAACGGCTCCAGACGAGGAGAGATGAGACAAAAGCATGGATCAACCAGACACCGACTCAAATCCAAAGTCCAAGGCTTAGTTTGTTTTCCCATCCAACCTGGAGCAAATACTGTTCTGTGTTTTCCCAGATTGAGAGCTGCTAAAGCCTCCAGCTTGACTCAGAACCAGTTTTCTTTTCCCTTCACAAGTAAATATCTTGCTGAAGGTGGTGGCCTAAGGTCTGGCCCGTGAAGCATTTGCTTTGGTCTAAGATCTGGTTGCATCTTGCGTCAGTAACGATCATTTACAGTATTTTGAAACCAAGGTATTGGTATTTTTACTTAAGAAGTAGTAAGAAGATAATTTCTTTTTAACCTACAGGAATTACTTGTAACACAAATTTTATACTCACTTGGTATCTGTTATGTGAATTACAGTTCAGTACAATAGTACAATATAACATGTATCAATTACAAGCCAGAATTACAATATACATTTTTGGCTGAAGATCATTCACATTCACATTTTATGAGAGGAATAAATCTTTATTTATCTCTGTAATTTTCTTGTGGTATGATCTGAAATGATGCTGAAAGTGAACAGAGCTTAGCATCCATGTATACTCAGTGTACTTGGATATAGACAGGGGAAATGATAGAGCTTAATGGACTGTTCTCCAAAAGGGCTCTCAAAAGCCTTGTGTTCAATACCTGACTAAAAGTTAGTCATATAGATATATTTCTTTATACATACGGATATATAGCTGAGATCCATTGAGAAGCAAATTTCCCTCTGTTGCCTATTGTTTTTATGGGTGAAGCACACTTTCCCCTCTGTCATCTTAAGCCTAAATACATCCTCATATGCTGGGAACCGTACTCATAAAGCTGATACTGAATGCAGACCACATCTTGCCTGAAGCATTTGGCTCCCGTTGAGTTTAAATGCTTGAGAAAGATTTCCAGATGATGCAGGCACAAAATGAAGCCAGATTTCCTCATCTCTGCCTCCCAGTGGACAGATTTGGAAGTCTTCACTGTGTCAGTGTGTCTGCCTGAAAACACAGGACTGATGTTGTAGTGTGCTACAGTTATTTTTATCGGCTCCATCAGAACTGAAGATAATAAAACAGATCTGAGCGTGACTGAGTGGTTGACTGGTTGAATTATTTAGAAGTGTTGACGAAAGCAGGTCCATGCCAACACGCAGTGTCCTCACTCTTTTTATCCTGTGACCCTGTTGATTCAGCATTGCTTTGTGCTGAATGAAAATGAATAATCCCTCCCTACCTGAACAGCTCACAGGGAAACAGCTCTCAGTAACAGTAAATTTAAAACATAGGCCTTGAAAATATGTGGTGTTGCATTTTATTGTCAGAGAGAAATATGGAGAGGTCCTGACGGAAACATGGAATTTTAACCTGAGAGAGGCATTTTTCCACCTGTTGGTGGAGCTGTTGAAGTGAGGATCTGTAGCACGCCAGGCAGCAGGGAGGAGAGAGATTGTAACTGAGATTTTGAGACAAAGAGTGAGAGGATTAGGGGGAGAAAGGGATATGGCGTAACAGGGAAGGATACAAGCAAGAGAACACCCCACTACATCATCCACCATCTATGACCACTCCCATCTGCTCGCATACATACAGCTACACCCACCTTATGCCCATACTACATATGGATGAAAATATTTATGCCTGTGTGTGTGAGCGGATAGATAGATAGATAGATAGATAGATAGATAGATAGATAGATAGATAGATAGATAGATAGATTTTGTTTCCATGGTAACTCTTTTGCTGTTGAGTTATGATGTATTCCCATGGGGTTATTGCTTTATTTTTCTTGTCTATTCTACGTTTATTTGCTAAACAACATAGGTGGTTATGACACACAGTGTTCAAAACTAAAAATGGTTCCTTCAATGTCAGCTTTGAACTCAAGCTTCACAGTAAATGCATAATATGTCATTTTTTTGCCGCTAGGGACCGCAATCAAAAAACTAACAAAAGATGGAGTTTAGTGACATTGTGGAGTAGCGTTGAATCATGGGAGTTGTTGTCTTCACAACCACTGGTGTCACTGCAGCCAGCTTCTCTAAGTTAGGATTCATTCAGGAAGTTTTTACTGGGAGTCTCCTCCTCTCTGAAACTAGCTGGGTCTCAGTGATTAAAGCTGATAAAACCACATTAAGCATTTTTCTGACGCTGATCAATGGAAAACTGAACATCTCCAGTGAACTAAGCTATTGCTAATGTTTGCTCAGTTTTTTTTCTCTAAAATCCAGATGTCCAAAAGACTACATTCCTTCATACTGTTAAAAATCTTAAAATTAAAGTCAAAATGAAAAATAATTGAATACAACCAGCAAAGAGGGTCAAACTTCTTTAGTTTCTTCTTCTGTGGTTGTTCACAGATTTTTCCAGAGCCTGATTGGCAGGAACTTACCTGAACTCACTACTTTGAAATAAGCATTTTCATTTATTTCACTGCCATCCGTAGGGTGAACTTGATTTGCATAGATGCCTTCCACACACTCTTACCTTATGCATAATTGATACAACTGTCATCTCCCCAACCATAATAACGTCATTCCAAAGGGAGCAGAGAGAAATGAATTTTGGCATTAGAAGGCCTGGAGTGAGATTAAGATATCTCCAGAGCTGTCGCCTCAAAATATACATAGAATATGTCAAATGTCAGATCAATATTGTCACAACTGCTACATTTTCTTAATGACAGTCAGTATTGATGTGGAAGTATTTCTACAGGTTGAATTTCTTTTGTAATTTATACAGGTTTTACCTTACAAATTATTTTTTGATGCTTCCCTTTAGATTTAGAGGCCATGTCTGCATGTCTGATTAATCAATTATGGTTATTCGTAGTGCTTACATTAATGTTGCACACTTATCAAACTTGTTACCATTACATCATGCCTTTTGCTGCTCTCATAAATCACACAGACCTAATTTGTGTCTTCAGCTTTATTAGAGTGATGAACTGATTTTATCATTTTTAATAAAATTCAACAAATCAACTTAGGCATCAGTTGCATCAGTGCAGCTTAGGCATCAGTTGTCCTGATATGCATTTTAAACATGGACTGTATATAAAAATTGACGTAGACTCCTGATGTAGTGCCTTAAAGGATTCAGATTGTATTGAAGTCTTTGTGAAAATGGCCCTAGTTCTCACTTGATTTATTACCTCAGCAAATGTTTTTCTAATACATTTATGCTCTCACTCTTTAGTTTCAAGTCTTCTTCAATACAACATAATGTTAATTTTTTAAAATGATGGTCCCATTTGGAGGAGAATAGACCATAAAGCAGGTTATGCATAAGGGTGTGGCTACCATTTGATTGACATAGATCAGATACATCAGGTCCACCCCTCACTCCTTCTTCACAAACCAATGAGTGACGTCACGATGGGTTGACATGCTTGAGAAAACTCTTCTAATCCAGTCTGATCTGCTTGTACCCACTTGTCAGTCATGCCCCTGTTGTTTTTTTAATCAAACTAAAATGCTACATTATTGGCTAAACAAATCTTGTAATAGGCTGCTTCTTCAACAATTGCTGCAAATACAAGTTGGCTAGAAAAAAAGAAAGACATTTTCAACCATGCTGGTGGATCAGAGTTCTGCTCTCCACATCCCTACAGAGAGGGTAATGAGAGAGTATTTTTGTTTGGATGGATCTGGAGAGGATCCAGATATTCACACAGCTGGTCCTTGCTATATTTGCCTGTGGCTGAGGCTTAGCTCTTATATGAGAATATTAGAGAAGGATCAGAACAGAACATCCCTGAGTCCCTAAAAGCATCATGATGGCAAATGATTACATTTATACAGTATAAAACTTGTAGCCAAAGATGTATATCAATCAAATGTTGAGGTAATAGAATTCAAAAATGTTTGGGTTTGCAAGGGTTTTCTCAATTCTTACACAAATAGAGATTTTTTTCTTGGTTATTTGGATGTGATTTAAATTTTTTTTTTTTTTTTTTTTTTTTAAATTAGAGCCTAGGCTTTTTTCCCCCAATTACAGCCTCATCATAACTAAAGCAGCCCATCCGACCATGACTGCTCTCAAAGGTGACCTTGGATGTTTATGTAAATACTGTTTGCATTGTCTGAAACTTTAAGCTTTTTCAGGGATTTTCAATGCTCGCTACGCTTGAATACAAAAGTCAGTGAAACCCCAGAAGTGCGTTTTGTCTATAAGCAAGAACAGAAAGTGGGTTAACTACTTGAAAATGCATCCTAGGCAGTGTGCGAAAGCTAGAAGAGCTTAGGGAAGCTGTGGAGACTTTGAGAGTGAAAATCGTTTACTGTTTCTGCACAGTTTAAGAGTGAATGGCACAAATACTGCAAGGTGAGGAACAGAGCTTTTGACTGGCTGGACAGGAGATTGAAAAATAAGATGCTGATATTTCATCAATATTAGCACTTCATGCATACCTAAATGCTGTTGGCTAATTGTTGGCTTAAAAAACAAACAAACAGTGAAATACTAAATACTGAAGATACTGTATCTTTTACTGTCTCATCTAAATGAAGAAAGATCATTTTGACAGGCCACAACCCCCCGAGATACAGAACAAATAAATATATAACTTTCTTAACACACTTCTAGTAGAACAGTACTTCATTTACTGAGTCATTTATATTCGACTGGCTGCTCTAGCATTATTGATGCAAAGAAACCTTACACAATCCATCATCATTTGAATGCAGTCGCAAGATCTCATTGTCACCAATTTGGACTGCAGATGGGTTTAATTGGCTGAGATATGTGAGAGATGATGGCTTCTTCCATTTCATGTCTGACTACACTATCTACCACTTAGTTGATGTGTAAAGCATCCACTACATCGGAGTAATGGATGGCAGCCAAAAGAAAACAAGCAAACGCAATTATTAAATGCATCGAGTTTAACCTTCAGCCCATGTGTGAGCTTTAAATACCTGTGTGCTTTAAATACCTGATGGTTAGGTACTTAAAGGTCATGACACAACAAAATGCAACATAATAGAACATAAATGACTGAACCAGCCTAATGTAAGGTAACGTGACCTAAAATAATATAATGTGACCTAACCTAACATTTATTAATGTAACATAACATCACCTAACCTAATCTAAATCTAATCTAATTTACCCAATCTAATCCAAAGTAACCTGATGTAATGCAACAAAGCATAATGTAATGTGACATGTTGTGATGTAAAATGTTGTGACATAAATGTTGTGACGTAATGCTATCAGGTAATGTATCATAACATAACATAACATAACATAACATAACATAACATAACATAACATAACATAACATAACATAACATAACATAACATAATATAATGTAGTGTAACATAGCATACCCTAAAGTGTGTCACATCAGAGTGACAGTGAGAAGGTTATAACAGCCAACTCACACTCCTGCATAACTGAATGACAATCAGCCAGTGCAAGTGCAATTAACATGAAAATTACACCCAAAATGGACCCAAAGACACAGCCTCATTGTTACATTGAATTCAAGTACATATTTGTAATTTCATTTCACTGTAATTTTCAGGTGCTACAAATATCTAATGGGGTTTATACAATTTTAAAATGTATGGATCAGGACTCCTTGCTCTAGGCACTCTTATCAAAAATTGAGCACATTGTTTCTGTAGTCTTTTTGATGTCCAGTTGAGTTGGACCACCTCATGTAGACATGTGTTTGCCCCTCTGGATGGATTGTATTTGTCTGTATGTCAGGAAATGATACAGGAAATTACTACTCATTTTACTGATTGTATTCTCCTATAGTAGTCGTGCTCTTTAAATATACTGACTCTGCAAGTTAAGAGAGTGACTCTGGCTCTAAATTGAGGTTCAGAGGAGGAAACAAGTTATGGAGTAAGTCACTCCATAACTTCTCCAATTTTTCTAGTTGTATTTATTTTCATAAAAGTCTTACAGTCTTGTACTGAATTCATGTTTGTTTGTAAGTTATTCAAGGATTCCCCTAGGAGAAAAAAACCCTTCAATTAATCTTCTTGCTAAATCACCATATGTAGTGTTTACATACTTTCTTGTCTATTCCATATTTGAACATGAAAACATTTTATTTTCACTTAGTGTGCACATTTGTTGCAGATGCAATGCTATTTTCTGTTTATTTTCACCCAACATGACATGTTTTTCTTTTCAGCCTTAAAAGTTTTTCTTAACTTCATCCCTAAAATTAGTTTGCCAGTCATCATGCAGTCATGCTGAACTATTTAGTAAACAATGTAGGGTGTAAACACTCAGATGAAAAAAACATGCTGAAATTATATTGGCAGGTTTGTTTCACACTGCCTCTTTTTCAAATGGCACAAGGAGTCTGACCTTTTCATGATCTCAGCGCTGTCAAAAGATGACCTTTGTATACAGCATCACATAGTCAGTGTGTATGTGTAGGCACAAGCCTTGTCTTTTCAAAATCACTTGTCAATAGCAACACAGTGTGCAAAATAACAAAAAACAGCAATTTCATTTTGCATTGTTACGACTTAACCATATCACTTCGAACAGGAGGTGTTTGATTCCCATGTGTCTGGTTTGTCAGATAATAATTTAATGTCTTCAGGAATTTTGGTTAGAACCACGGAAGTCCTTTGGTATTGATGGAGGCAGTGACTAAATCTCTAGTGTACAAAAGAAAATTCAATTCAAACACCCACATAAAATCTGTTAATGTTTTTTCAGGACATTCTCACACCTCTTTTTTTTTTTGGGGGGGGGGGGGGGGTGTTGGTGGTTGACAAACTTGGTAAATCAATAAACTTCTGTTGTAGTTCTTGGTTTGTGGGTGTAACCCGAGGGAACTGCAGAATGAGGAGGAGGAGGTTGAGAACAGGCAGCTTGGCTTCCCTGGTGGGTCAAGGTGAGTCTGTTAGCCTGATGGCTTGTTCACTCTGCAGATGTCACCTGGTCATTATCCTGAGGCAGCCATCTGCCAGTTGGTCCTGCAGGGCCTGGCCACTCAGTCTTCTGGGCCTTGTGTGACTGGCAGGATCCATGCTGCTTTCTCTTCTATTCTGACCTGCTACTCCACCTGCCTCCAGTGTCCAAAAGGCCAGGCTGGTCAGGGCCAGAGGGAAGACAGAGGACACACACAGAGAAACAAAAAGGCAAGCTTTGAACTCTCTGCCACATTGTAAACTGGGATAAATTAATGATGCATCCACAATTTTTACCTGGGCTCCCCTCACAGCTGACTGCTTGGCTTTTCACCCTCAGCTCTGCTGGGATGCAGAGGTGCACTGCCAAAACAAATTCCAGCCTCCTCCATCAACTCACTACATTTACCTGCTGTTGGATTTACCTTCAAATTGCTCAACTTGATTGTTCTCTTTCCTAAAATTATCTATTGAGAGAATCCTCAGATACTAAAGCTAATGACAAGAGTCGTTATATATCAAAGTTAATTGTCAGCCCTTAAATCTTTCAGAAAGTATCTCAAGGTGGATAATTCCCCTGGAAAATTAGAGCCTTAATTTTAGATACACTTAATCACGGCCTTCCTCAAGGTGTTGGCTTTAGCTATGACTTCACCCAACACACACACACACACACACACACACACACACACACACACACACACACACACACACACACACACACACACACACACACACACACACACACATTATGAGGCCTGATCCAGGAGATTATCTCAACTTGAGGACTGGGAGCAGGCGGACACAGATAGCCTAGTGACCATTTGTGTATACTGCTTTAACTTGTTAGTCATTAGTCAAGCATCTGGCGCTATAGCCTACAAGGAAGCAC
The DNA here is from genome assembly GCA_038496675.1 of Rachycentron canadum. NCBI lineage: Eukaryota > Metazoa > Chordata > Actinopteri > Carangiformes > Rachycentridae > Rachycentron > Rachycentron canadum. The sequence goes on along the minus strand of CM076659.1, from coordinate 7,950,165 downwards.
AGAAGGGTAAACATATTAGAAATAAGTCCACGCAACTGCCACCTGTATTTTGTACATGAAATCGAGGACAAACTAAAGATGTACTCCCATATTTATTGTTGCCTCACTTTAGAGCAAAGGTATAGACACATAGATCTCAAAATTAGCGTGTATTTGGTTATTACATTTAATTCATTACTGTCAATGAGAGAAAACGTATCTAGATTTTGGTTAGTCAAGTCTTCAACTTTCAGTAGTAAATATTTAATACTAACAGATGTGTTTTAAGAAATTACTTTTCGTGTGTGACAGCACAAGTTAAAAATGTTCACGTTAGAAAGGTTACTTTTATGTTGACCCGTTTCTCTCTAAGACTCAACTGTGTTTAGAAGAGGAGAAAGTCATCCACTCTTTTTCTTCAGTTCTGCTGTGTCACACATGCTGATAGCAGGGACTATTTGAGGACATATTCACAGATAACCAATCAGGTGAAACCCATAAACACACTCATCTTCTGCCTGCCAGTAATGTCCAGGAGGCTTTCAATTTTTTATCATCTCCACACTTTCATCATTTTTGCTAACCACAAAATACCATTACTGGCTAATACGCACACACACACACACACACACACACACACACACTTGCACACCTTTGATCTTGTATCCTCTGTGATTTTGATATTTCATCCTTGACCCAGTTTGAACTCAGGACCTGCAGTAATGTCCAAGACATGAATGGCTGTGTGGGCAATCTGCTCCTCCTTTCCTTCTGTTGTTTTTTTGGATCAATTATGTTGTTGCTCTGGAGGACGAGTGCACCACAACTTGGACTTGGCTGTGTTTCCAGCCCCGATATAGAAAGGAGAGCCATGATTGTGGGAGGCCCACCCTCTAACCTGCCCGTACCCCTGGCAGCCAGAGCGGGCCAGCTGGTACTGTCAGCAACCCTGACAGATGACCTGCTGAGTGGATACTTTTAGCTCATGATTCACCCATCATTATACAAACATACAGAAGGCTATAATTTACAATATACCGAAACAAAACCTTCTCTTGTTACAGCATCATCAACAAAGTGTATTCAATGCAAATCTGGCCCACTCTAAAACACTACTATGAAGAACTGAAGGTGATATTTGGCTCTGTTTATTCTGTCTATTCTGTGCTAAATAGCCAAACACAGGTCATATTTTATAAGATACTGCTTATGTACAATGGAGTTGAACATCTCTGAAGAAGAGGAGATACTAAATTCAGGCAGTAGCAATAAACTATAATGCAATATAGCCATGAGTGATATTGTGTTTTATTTCAGATGCACATGCTCACTTCCTTTACTGAACCCAGTCGTGATCTCCCGCTCTCTTACAGTATGTTTTTGCTATCTCTGTTACAACTGCCACCCACACAGACACCCATGGCTGGGCAGCATATAGTTCGTGCCCACTGTGAAGGCTGATTCTGCTGATTCTGAGGGCTAAAGGGCATTATGGGACAATGCAGGTTGAGGTTGAGTGAGCATAGACAGTAAGTGAAAACATGCCATGCCCTGCAGGCAGCAGGCTGACTGCAAAAGTTTCTATTTCAATAAACTAATTTAAGATGAGAAATTTGTCTTAAAGGAGACAGATTAAAAAATAAGGTATTTTCTCACTTACTTTGTATTGTTGACATCATCTCTTGAAAATAAGAAATAGCAAATACTTGTTATGGAATTGATTTATTAGGCATTCAGCCCATAAGGGCATATCTAGTGCGAAAATAATAGCTAATGGAACAATTTAGAATTTTATTAGATTTTAGACCATTAAGACCTAATTTTTTAAAATTCTCCAGTGTTTTTCATTACATTTATACTCTGTGTATATTGGTTGGTGCTGTGTGTAGATGAATCTCTGCTGTGCACAGTCGCCATAAAATCCCCTCTTGCATTAAACTGCTGTCTGTATAAATAACGTGCTGTCTGTTTATATGATATGATGTGATTTGATGCTTTATCCCCATGAACAGAGATCAGTGTGAACACAGACTGAATTTGAACCGCATAAATAAGAATTTATCAACCTCACACTGTGCAGCTGAATTTAAATTTCCCCAATACAGCAATTTGAATTTGAAAGCAAATACTTGAAATGAAATCATTATTATTATTGAAATGAACCAACTTTCCAACAATTACAGTTCGTTTCCCAATTGATATTCAAATTTCTTCAATTCCAACTGAGCTCTAAGTGCCTGAACATCTGGAAGGAACTTTTGTTCAGTGATTGACTGAAAGACAGCTGCCTCATCCATGGCTGCCAACAGTGGTCTGACACTCTTCACTTGGCCAAATGCAAACTATGTGGCACTTTGCCTTTCTCATCTCCTCAGCCAGTGAACAAGTCTTCTTGACACTTGGTGAAAGGCAACTTATAACTGGTAATAATGGGCTGAACAGAGCACTCATGCATTTGTCACATTGTATATAAAACCGTGTCTAACCTGGTGCACTTTATGTTGGCCAGTCAGCTATAGTTGTGTGGAAAATGCGCCATTGTGATTACAAAAAAACAGCAAAGAGACAGTAACTTTTTCACTAAGTGCTGGGAATGGGATAATTACCGGCTGAGAAGATGAGTAAGGCACAATGCCACATGGCTGGAGATTGGCTAAGTGATGTCAGCTCACAGTTGGCCGTCTTGGAGCAAGAAGTTGCCTTCAAGCCTCCTTTAATGGCTGCCATCAGACTGAAGCCAAAAAGGTGATGAAGGAAGCTGCTCAGTCCAGCTGCTGGCTGCAATGGCCCAGGACTTTAATCTCTTTGTAAGAGCCTGCTGGTTTCCCAGTGATGCAAAGTAAATTCATAGCATTCGACTTAGGGGTACATAATACGGGACAAAAGCATCCACTTTAAAACTTCTTTAGAGATTTTACCTGGAGCCTTTTCAACCACAATTTACAGATGAGTACATTTATTAGGAGCTTTAATAGAACAGAGGTGACCTTGAGCTGAATGCAGCGTGTAGAGCTTCATCGCTGCATATGGAACATTGTAAAGGTTCTTTAAGGTTCTTTTAAAGTTCAGAAAAATGGCCAGAACTTTAAGAAGATTAATTTTACTATTTGAGTCCACAAAGAAAAACCCAAACATTTCTTTTGCCCACAAAGTTAAATATTCTCCACTGCAGAAATATCATCACATCTTTCTGTATTAAACTGGTCTATTGACACTCCATGTGAGATTAATTTGGTAAACCCCTGCTGTTTGGGTACACTAAATCTCACAGGAAAGTAGTTTCAAACAAGGACCCAGAGAAACCTTGTTACATTAATTTAAAGATAATATTTTCTTGGGATAATCACTTCCTGTATCATTGTTATGGTACATAAATAATCTCATTAGTAAACATAATTTTAGGTTTCAATGCTCATTCTTAATGTCAAAGACAAAGGTTTTCTCTAGCTTTTTGTAAATTGCATTTTCTTATCTACATAAGCTTCTGACACAATATCCAAAAAGCCTATTTTGTACCAGATGAAGACTTATAAAACTAGATACAGTGAATTTGTAGATGGCAACATCACAGTTAAGCCACACTACGCTGGTAGTATAGTTTACCTTCTGTTTTCATGTTTCATACGATATCGATACTTTGATTCAGTCATTACCTCCTTAGGAACATTTGCATGCGAAAATGGATAACTTGAAAACTCATTGAAGCCCAGAGTCAATAACAGAATTGTTAAATACGTGGAGCTTTCCAAGACCCAGAGGCAAGTTTCTGATGTGCTAATTTGATCACGGTTGCACAGAGCCTTAGCAAGTGTCAGCAGCATGAAACCAAATCCTGCACATGGAAGCTGCGGCTTGCATCTTGGCAATGTGCTCATTTGCTTCTCGGAGGAGACAGGCGTGTTAAGTGAGGATATCTACAACACCTGTAAGCACATAAATGTCAGCTGTAGCGCAGATGCTTGAGACGCACTGATGCTCCAAACCTACATTGAATATTTATCTTCACATTGAGTCAGGGTGATTACAATTTAATTCATGTAAATTTAAAGCATTTGGACACTGAGAGGTTAAATATCTGTATTATTACAGTAGTGTTTAAATAGCTAAAGAAATCATGAATGATTCTTACTGTTATGCAAATGCTTCCATACTGCCTGCTGCATGACCACACACCGTCCAGGGCTTTTAGGGCACACACTGTATTTCCCTCAAGCACTGTGCATTACAAATAGCATTATAAGCGACCACCCCAACTGACCCACCAGGAAAAACAAAGCTCAGTTCTCGCTGACGAGTTGCGACCACCCAAAAATCAAAGCAAAGCAAGAGGAACTTTAATGAATAAGATATACCGGTCCAGTCACCTCGGTCACAAATGGGTTCTTCCTTTCTATTGAACTGGGCTCTGACATTAAAGGAAGGATAAATAATAAATCTTATTTGAACAGTAGAGTAAATTCTACCACTGTTTGTCCCCTCTCACTGGAAAATCCCTCTCCCTTTTTGTCTGAGCTCTGAGGAATTTTCTTTCTTTGTACCTCATTATGGTCCGTTTTCAATATTGTCAACATTACCATAAGCACACAGGGCTAGCATGAGAAGACTGGAAATATTTACTGGCATCATTGAAACATTTTATATGGTGTTTTTGGAAACTACAAAACTGGGCATTTGTCAGTGCCTTCCAAAGCGAACCTTGTGACTGTTCCAACAATGACTTATATGAGTGTTTTCTGATCTGCTGCTGTTATTATGCGCTTTGTTCCCACTCTGGGAGGTTTTGTTGCAGTATGAAAACATCCTGGTGTAGGTTTGGTTTTGAACAATAGCTCAGCGACTGATTTCTCCCACTGATACCACCATCACGATACTTGACATATAGGTTTATTATAGGGCCATATTGTCCAATCCTATACCACTTATTCCTCAGGATCACTGGGGCACAGAACCCAGAACCTTCTTGGTCTGAGGCAACAGTGCTAACCACTGCACCACCGTTGCCATATTGTGTGTTAATTATAGCGTGTCTACATTCTTTCGTTTGCTTTTTTTCAGTTACATTAAAATAATGGGCTACATTTGCCCTTACAGACCTATTTTTCCATGTCTCAGTACAATGTAGGAAACTACTGCCATGCAATCACTATGTTCAGCTCTTTCATTAGCTGTGAAAGAGAGTGACGGCCATGGTGTGCAGTAGAGATGGCTTTGAAGGAAAAGACATAATAAGTCTTTTACCTGCTTAATATTCACCAGTTTCCACTGGCATTGGAAATCTAGTTTTATATATATATATATGCATAGTGTGGCAAAATGTCTCCACAGCTGATCTCTAATGCAGATTTATAAATCCAGCTTTACAGTAGACATGAATGTTACAACTCACACTGCAGCAACAGGTCAGAAAAAGTCCAGCCCACATTTAAGATACATTTTTTTCATAATTTTGGTGTTGTTCACAAACACACATACTCACAATGCAAATGTTCTTCCATCAGAAACAGGACGAGTTTATTGCAAAGGTAAATGGTTGTTGTAAATGGAGTGAAAGGATGTTCATGAATAGGAGCTACAACCTTGGAAATAAAAGTTTGGCCAAAATAAAAAGATATAATGATTCTTCTACTAATAATGACCCTTAGTCAAAATCATTATCGATCAGCTTTTCCAGGGTTTTCAACAGCATCTGACAATCTTCAGTTTGTTCAGTAAATTAACCTCTCAGGGTTAAAGACAGTACCATTCACAAAGGGGAAATATCAGAATTAATGACACTGCACACTGGATATGGTGTATGATTTTCAAAATTTAACAGGATAAACATGACACATGAGCTGGATAATAATTTTTTTTAATTCATGTTCTTCCCCTAATTGCAGCAGTGCGTTTTTTTATCATTACATCAGGTGGAAGATTTGTCTCAACTTCCTACTTCTTCAGCCTCACCACAATAGAGAGAATCAACACCTATATTATCAAGCTTAGAGCAGAATGATCATTGTGACAAATGAACCCCATTAGTATGCAGAATTAGATGCCATACAAAATTCAAGACATAGTCAAGGGTCTGACTTAATACGCTCCTTAAGGGTAGTGCCTGTTTCTATTAAATCAAGCAATCAGGTTAATTAAAATTAAGTTAAATGTGTTCTTTTTTTCTTTCTAATGAAGATGAGGTAATCTGCTTCAGTAGTGATTCATGTTCTCACTGAGATGTCCCTTAAAACTACACATACCTCCTCGGTAGTGTGTTTGAATCCCAAGGTAAATAATTTTTTAGACGTTTGAACTGGCTGTCAAATTACACTTCTATCATTTCTGTTAGAAATGAAATTTGACAGCGGGGAGAAACGTGGTCATGACAGCAAAGGGAGAGAATATGGAATCTATCTGAACTGTGAAATATTGAGAGTTTATAAGATAAAAGCAGTTTAATGGAGATATTGCTCAAAAAAGGCTTTATTTGAGGCACTAGAAGCACTGAACCGGTTTCTGTTGTGCAGCTTTTGCTAGTAGCAACTGAGTGACGAGTACAAACCTTAACATCTGACATTTTCTTCAAAGTATATTCTCATTGTGAGCGTCAAGAAATTATGAGACAGAAAACTAGTGACAACCCTGAGCATTGGGGTAGACCTTCATTTTTAGCTCATAGAGATTCGCCACAATTCAACTGTTCCTTTTATAGAAATATGGGTCAGAAGTTTACATGCACAAGTTTGACGAAGCCTTGAACAAACTTGAAATACTCCAGCAAATTATACACGACTTTAGAAGCTTCTGAGGAGGCAGCATTTGAAGACTATTTGCGACACAGTGGCGCGAATAGGATGTCACATTTCGAAGGCTCCTCCATTGATATGATGTAGCCGTCCATCCAGCTCAGTAATATTAGACAACACTGTGAATGTAGCAGGTTGTAATTAGCATGGTGTCAGCAGCAGGTAAATGAACGACTGCTGCGTGACACCATGCTAATTAGACCCGGAGCTGCATTGGAAACATCAATTCAGAGTATCATGTTGCACACTTGGACACAAAATGGACTTCCAGGCGTGCATACGCTTAAAATAATTCCTTTACTTTGTTTCTTTTCCCTTGAAATACAGAAACACAAGCACATCAGCATGACGTGGCTGCACACTTCAGGCTCTCTGGGACATACTGAATGTGCTTTGTAACTTGCACAGCACATAAATGTCCATACAACTTTCAAAGCACACTCACACCAGTAATGTTTTACACACACACACACAATTGATATTCCAGTAGGCTACAGGTGTCACCATTATGGATTTCCTACTAAGCAAGGTGAAGCGCTTACACACGAGATACTCTTTAATTTACCTTGCAAACTTCGATATGAATCTCATATTTGCATTACTCATCACTCTTTCACACTCATACATCTGTGTCGCTACTTGTACAAATGGAAATACAGAGACACAAGCACATAATGGCTGCACACTGAGGCTCTCTGGGTCTACTGAATGTGCTGCCCTGCATCTCACCCAAAGGACCCCCAGAAGCTACGCTAACAGGGTTAGCTATGAAAATATAGCTAAGCTAACAATCAGAAACATCAGAATCAGAGGCAGAATACTTTATTAATCCCCAGGAGAAATATAAATATAACTAGAAATATGCACAGACTTAAATGTTATAATATAGATAGAATGCAAAATAAATAAAATAAAATATAAAAAATAAAAATGAGTGTGAATGGGCTATAACTCAGTAAAGATTAGGTGGAAATATCAATAGTGTAGCATGTATGGATAAGTATGAAATTATGTAAGGTGCAGCAGTGATGCAGAGTATTGCACAGTTGATATTATTATTGATTTGCAGTGTTTATTGCATGCTCTCAAGCTCGGCTATGAAAATGTAGCCAAGCTAGCTTACACTTCCAACAGCTCTGTGGAAGCAGCCCAAGTGTAATGGACTGACTGTCATGTTTCTCTGAACAAATACACTGTCTGTATGAATGTTTTGAATGAAAGGATGTTTTCTGCCTTTTCGTCGTCACTGACACTTTAGCAATGATCAGATCTTCAAGCGCTTAAAATTTATAAAAAGCCTGTACAAAAACAGGTTATAAAATCAGAAATGTGCGTGAACGCTTGCCTTCAATAAAGATGGGGATGGTTGAATTACTTTTTCCTTCGACACAGCGCCATCTATAGGTCTGGTGATGTAAACCAGTGCTGTTACAAGACTAAGAAATATGAATCAATTTATGAATCAATTTATGAATCAGCCTCGAATTAGTGAAGATAAAATCACAATCTCTAATATGAATAGATTTTTTTTTTTTTGCACACCTCATGAATGCATGAAAGAAATAAAACCTGAAATAAATCATTCTCTCAACTACTAGCCTGACATTTCATAGTCTTAGAATGAAGAGGTAATCCTTTTTGGCTGGGGTGTATGCACAAACTGGTCTCTTGTAAGCTTTTTAATTTTCATCTCAGCCGCTTTGAAAACAGATGGTAATTTCCTACAGAATAGCCGACCACTTGGATGGCTGGAGTTTGGTCAGTGTGCCTGCTTTATACAGCGAATACATGATGAAGCTGAAGCTAACTTTCTGAGCAAGTTCATTTAAGGACTAAACCTTATTTTGAAAAGTTCTACTTCTGTCAAAAGGCAATTTTTTTTTTCATATGCTCAGAGTTATGACTCGCCTTCAGAAAAACAGAATTGGGGAAAGAAGGAAAATATGAACTAACATGTTGGGGGGGGGGACCCACAAGGTCCATGGAGCTGCTCGGTGTGATTGGCTGCATTACAGAAATCATTTCTATACACAACAACAGTTTCATAAATAATTCATCATTGTTTTTTCTGTATTATAAGCTTGTTACCTTGTCTACTCTTCTCAGTTTCAAATACACTTGTGTTTTATGTTAACATATACAGTACACGTTAACTCCATCTGTATCGAATTTGGGCTTTAATACAAATAATGTTGGACTGAAGAGAGAAACCATGAATAATAAATCATCACAATGTTCATAGGAGTAAAAAAATAAATAAATAAGAGAAGTTTTTAAGTCACCAATACATAGAATTTAAAACCTTGTCCACTTTTTCATGAACTTTGCGTCAATGTTTGATGATGTATCTATCCATTTGATATGTAGTGAACTGCACAGGATGAGAGACTGCCTCCCCCTGTCACACTGCAATGTTGCTCAATTTAATCTCTATCAAAGAATACGCAAAGGAGATCACTGAACAAAATCAGGGTCTGTATGGTACAAAACAGTCTTATCACTACATGCAGGATATGTCTCTCAGTGCTATTAGGATGTCATATTGAATAACAAGGGTATAATTCAGATGGTAGGATTAACTCTAAGGTCAACAGAATGTAGAGGGGGAAAAAAAATCCCTACAAAGGGCCACTTCTCCATTATTTATCTTTTCTAATGGAATGATTTACAGGGTTGAGAGGAGCTTTGAGGTCACTGCTTTGAAAACTTTGCAGCTCAAAGTTTCAGTGTTTTAAAATTTCAGTCCATTTAATGATGTAGTATGAAATAAAAAAATAAAAAAAATAGAACGATGGGCTTTGTTTGCTGACGATTTTCTGAAAATACAGGCAGACAACGTGCTTTGCTGTCCAAAGGTAAGAAAATCTGCCAACAGGGATCTTAAGCGCACTAATTAACAGGTTATATTGATTTTCTTACCTGTCACTCAAGCTGGCTGCATATAATGTGGAAATGTTAATGTTGTTACTTCCTTTAAGAAAGAATCATTATTTCAACAACGTAAACCGGTTCATTAAATGGCTTAGTAGATTCGGGAGATGAACTGAATGCATAAATAACTGCATTCACATCCTTTTACAGGCAGAGATCTGGAATGAAATATGTGTGTCTAAGCATGTAACAGGGAGCAAAGAAAAATTTGAATCTGAAATAAATGTTTACTTCTTGTTGCCGCGGGGCTGCCGATGTGCAAAAGATACAGAATGACAATTTCAGTTTCCCTAGACAGGCTTCATCAGGCAGGCTGCTCAGGAAGGATACTGAAGGAAGTGTTACAATTTTCATACTTAAGAGAATTAGTGGTAAAAAAAAAGTGAAGTTGGAGAGTTGCCGAGATGAAGCTGCTTGGAAGAACTTGTTTTTTGGGCTGAAAAACCTGCAAGGATCAAAGACCCGAACACCAGCACCAGGCACAGTCGCTCTCTGGCATAACCATGTTACTGGGGTAGAAAGTAGGATTCTGGTATGAAATCATAAAATGTCCACGAAGCCTCATCTTTAAAATGAAACCTAAATCCAACAACATGTAAATAAAGAAGAAAAAGGGAGAAAAATACGGATACAAGCATAAATCAAACATCTGCACACTGTTAAACCGATTTGTTTTAATAATAATAATAATAATAATAATAGCTGCATTGTTTCACCTGGACACATGCTGTAAATCTTTGGGAGCCATGACTAAGAATACATTAATAAATAAACAACATTTTTTTCTTATTCTGATGATATCTGGTGGTTGGCAAACAGCTTTTTAGTGCTTCACCGCCACCTTGAGGTGTGGGCGGTCGTGTTTGCGTTGATTATTTGCCAACTGATGCCTTCAGGAATTTTGAGTTCAAGCACATCACCGCCTGTTGCTCTATTAGTCATGAGGCAGGATATATTTACACTGAAGGGATAATCACACCCTGCCCTCTGAAAGCATTCACTGAATAATTGTGGTTGAAAGTTTGGCCGTTTGCTGACCTTACAGTAACATTAGGTTGTTGCTCCAGAGAGGCAACGGCAACAACAAACAACAAAGCGAATTAATTCTACAATGTGTTTTACCCTGTGGGTTATTTCTGGATTAATCTCAACAAATTGCGTTAGATATAATTCGTTCAAACTTGATTTTTTGTTTTTTAAGGTCACAGCCCTGGCAAAAAAATAATTGAAGACATTCACTTATGAACACCGAGATGCTGTCACCAGTTTCAGATTTACAACGTATCACAAATAGAAAACACTGTGTTTCCAAGGACATATCAATTTATGTTCATTTTCCAGCTGTGCGAAGCTACTCCATTTCCACGTGGCTGCACATTGTGTTTTACGGATGTGCTGATTAGTGGTGGTTAGGCAATTTATCTGAAGGCTGAATTTACTCTTCGGCACCTTTTCACACGAGAAGACTAACTAGGAAAGGTGAAACAAAACCGAAGATCAATTTCAAACGGTTTATGAATCCAGATGTGAAAATTTGGAATCCAGTGCGGTTCTTTCGTTCCCCGGAGAGCTGTGGCCTCGACTTCATTGCTGTAGATTCAGTCAGAGAAGGAGGCGGCTCTGTTCTGCTGGGATCCAAGAGCAGTAGACCCGATCGATGCCTCTTTGATCGCCTGCACTAGCTCTTTTTTCTCCTGCCTCAGCTCACAAGGGGGGAAACAGGTCCCTTCATCTGAATTGTAGCCGTCAGAAATGGCTTTGGTGAGGTGTTAGTAAGCTGCTGTTTTTTCAATCCTTCTGGGCCATAGCTGCTTTCTGCCCTCTCCTACACGATGCTTGGAATGACAGGGACCTCTCTAGATATATGTGCACCAAAATGTAGTCGTGGTCTGCCGCTGCCGGGCGAATCCATGTGTCATCTACAGTCTCTGCAATTCAGAATGACATTACTTCCAAAAGATTGCCCCTGAGCAAACATGCCATGTTTGTTTACACATGAATAACCCATCACTCCTCAAGTCATTCCACTGCACCAGTGACAACACCACCAACTGTTGAACCATATAGCGGTTATATTGTACATAGAAGACTGCTGCTTATCAATAGAGACGCATTATCTAAAGAGGCTAGACTAATGTCTGAATGTCTTTTATTCAGTCACTCAAACCACAGAACTTTAAACTTTCAACAACACATATATGAAGTGATCTCATATTAATTATCATCAAATTGTATTTTAGCTACAACAGCTAATACAGCTAATTTATGGTTTGTTAGATTCATACTTTTTTTGACGTAGTCGACAGAAGTCGGCGTAAAAAAAAAAAAAAAAAAAAAAAAGACCTTAAATTTACACTTTACTCTAACAACTGAAAGTGAGAAATTTCACAAAGGTAATTTTTTTTTTCCAAGTCTGTTGCTTGTCGTACAATAATTTCTGTTGTTCTGGTTATTCAGTGCAAGTTTCAGATGAGATATGATGAATCCACTGATGTGCAAAATTCTTGGGCTGATGTGTTTTCTTCTTTCCTCTGGTGTCAACTCTGTCTCAATGTGTTGTTTTTTTTTTTTCACTGTTACCTCCAACATGTTCTTCCTTGTCTGAAAAGTAAAGTTCTTTCGATTATGGGATGCTCGGGTATCCTGAATACCACTGATGTGAAACTGAAGCTGCCATTCAACTCAATCATGAGCTCATTTCTTAACCACTAATTATACTCCGCCCGCTATCCATGCCTGCTTATCTCTATTTACTTCTACTAGAAATCCTTTGTCATTCCATTCATACATCATTAAAAGAAGAGGCAGCTGTTATTCAATATGTTAACAATCAAAACAAAACAAAAACACAAATATATAGTTTCATCTTTAAAAATGTTTTTTGCTGCAAAAAATATTACATTACAATGAGCAAACAAGGCATTTGTCAGGGACTATATCCAGCTGTGGATGAATACACGTTTAATTGGCGCACAAGTGAATATTTAGAGCTGCAGGAAAATGGTGCATTATTGACATAAATTAGTAATTAAATATTAACCTTACATCATGTGCAAACACATTGGGAACAATGTGGAAAGCAAATCCTCAACCACTTACTAAATTAATTAAGCAATTAATAACCTTATAATCACCATTTATTAGAGATGTTACTACAAATTATTACATGTTATGTTACCACAAATGTACAGGAGGTGTGTATCTAAATTATGGATAATCAGGTTGTGGATGGAGTAATTATTCGGAGGAAATTGTAAAAATCTGCATTGCATCTGGAACTGATACCAGGTACTGTCTGTAATGGCAAACATCCATTCTTGAATCAGTCGACGCAAACAAAACTTGCCAGTTTTATTTGGCAGTTGAATCTTGCAAACACGCACATGCTGCGGGAAGAAACACAAAAAAAAGGAGCAAACATGATCCGTACGTTGTCTTTGATCTCAAATGAGGCAGAGTCTGTGAACTGAATACTGACTTGCCTCCAGGCGGCACGGTTCGTTTGAAAAAAATTGCTGTCAGCAATTTAAATAACAATTCATTATTATTTGCGTATGAGTGAGTGTTTGAGTATGGAGCAGCTTGTGATTCATGTGAGATTAAATGTAGGCCTTGCTCCTGTTTGCTTGTAGCCAGTGTCTCTCTACATTCATGTGAAGGAGCCTGTTAGTTTCTCAGGTTCGGGCGACCCTCCTGCTTTCCTGATTAGCTGCTGTGCTGGGCTCAGTGGAGTTGAAAGTCTATCAGATTTAATTGATGGAGACCCTCCAGAATCAATGAGGCTAGGAAAGCAGGACAGCCCCTCTCTTTGGCAAGCCAGGAGGCCATCAGTGGGGAGAGGCAGGATGAGGGCTGTGTGTGTGATGTTCATGCGTGAACCTGGGGCTTCGGAGTAATTGTGTGTGTCTACCCTGGTGCCACACCACATAAACTTAGGACCTCCCTGTCAGATCCAGACACAGGGCCAACGGCAACGCACAGGATGAGTCTGCAAAGAATAGACTGAACATCCCAAATGCGTATTTCTTATCACATGGGTGTCACAATTAGGACACATGCTATGTCAGAAAAACTTAAAACCAACATTTCCTCTGTAATTTAAACACTGCTTGTGGTTTCTTGCATGCGTTAGCTTAGTTTTATCAGGGACCTACATTAGTTTTATTTAAACTAACATTATGAGAATACTGTTTTACTTTACTATTACTTTATATTCATACCTTTAAAACACAATGGGGAGTAAAATGGGTGCTTTAGCATTTCTCACATTTCTCTTGCAATTGTCTCTAATAGATGAGCAAATGGTGAGTGGCGAACCCTCGGATCGTTGCTAAATTGAGCAAATTACAGAGCGAGCACAATCATCTGCTGTGGTTAGAGGGCTTGCAAGCAGCGCTGGCAGTACCCCCCGAGCTCCTTACTGCAGCATCAGCAGTGTCAGTGGACTGAGCCCAGTCCCAACATGGAGCATCTGGACGGCCAGTCACACCACATCAGAATGATCAACGAGCACTCTGGAAACCCAACCTGCCTCACAGAGAGTGATCAGTCAGGCACTGTCTGTATCTGTCTGTCTGCCCTGGACAAAAATACATGACAGTTTCCGTAACATTCGCTCCCTCGCTCTCCTGGTAGAGCCATTCTGACTTCACAAAAATGTCTCCTGCAATTGACTGCATGAAATGTTACAGTAGCACATGATAAATTTAAGACTGGAAATAGAATGAAACTCCAAGAGAAAGTTATAATCACTAGCGTGAGCGGGCATAGGCATCATGTACCCTATGTATCAATCAGATCTTCTTTGGAGTCTTGATGACTGAACAAACAAGACAATTGACAGCCTGTGGGACGATAAAAATTCCTGAAGCTGCACAAACCTAGAAAATAATGGCTTGAAAATGATCAGGAGGAAACCTGCAGCCATATTAATAAAGCCCTGTTTAAAGTCAAACACTATGATCAGTTTCATGTGTGATTACAGTTTCGATGAGTGACCGGGTCACAGATGATAAAAGTGGCTGACTGATGGTGATGGAAACCATTTTAGCATCTGGTTTGTCCAGAATGAGGCGGGAATATCATATAAATACACACCCGTAATTTCTACCTGCAAGAGCCAACTTTATATAATCTCTGCATTACTATTCCTGCTACCTACTTATCATATTTTATGTTAAGTAACTCGGATCCATATGGTTCTAGGCGGAAATGTCATTTTGAGGTGACCCTGACAGATCATCGCAGCCAAAATATCTGGTATTATCTGTCGTTTGAAGAACAGTACAAGTAAACTATATGCATGACATCTGGAATTACCATACCATGGGCCTGAGGCTGACAAGCAGCATGCATTATCACCTGTCTGCTGTGTATCTGGTACAACAGCCACAAGGAAAACTTGAATATTTTAGAAAAGTCAGTAATGCAGCATTGAAAAGGAAATCACGGGCACAGGGTTTCTAAGACCAACTGACTGCAGCAGCTGTGTGTAGTTTCATTTGGTCCGGTCAAAGGTAATGCATGAAATGAAGCTGAAGCTCAGACAGCAATCAGGAATAAATGAACCCTATTTATTACCCTCTCCATGAGGCCAACCAGCCCCATGTCTGATCAGCGCCAATCAAATACAAGCATCCAGTGGCCCGGCAATCAGAAAAAGGTCCAGCTGTTTGGTAACCTCTCGTAGAAGGAATCCAAAGCGTTCCGATGAGCGTACATTTAATTTCTTCACATCTGTTAGCAGTCTACATTACGCGTTGTTCAAATAGCATCTACTGTTATTTTAAGACAACTTCAAATGAATGTTTTTGCATGTCATGAATTATATTTACATAAAACTGAAATGTCTGAAAACCCTCCTCGACCTCCCCATCGCCTCTCTGAGTGGGTAGACAAATATACCCAACCTCTGCATTGCCAGAGGTGCTCCTGAGGTTGAGCTTAATGTATAAAGATGGGGAATGCGGAGAGCATGTAGGTATGAGACGTTCCTGAGTTGCACTGGGCACATAAATAAGGGAGCAGCACAAAGCTATCCCCCAGGACTGCTGTCAGTTGGTATCTTAACACGCTGGATACTAATGAGAAACAATGCTGCATCACGCACCTTATGCAACATGCAACACCCAGATGGATTGGGTCTTTTTCCAGGGTTAGAGTAAGATGGAGGTCTGCGGTGTGATGTGTGCAACAGACACATAGTATCCAACCAACATGCAAAAATCATTACCAATGCAATTTTATGACATCGTATTCCTGAGAAGAGCTGGGCTGCATCATATGTTGCTCTTTATTAAATTGTATGAAGCTGTGTATTATCTGTGGAGAACAAAAACACGAGCACTCACATAAAATCTACTGTGGAACTTTAAGATGTAAGAGTAAAGACAATGAAGTTTGATTCTGAATTTTGCAGCGTTTCTATTACAGTGCTTCATAAACAACAGTTAATGCTAATGTTGGCTATGTAGCAATGGCAAAACTCACAAATAGCTGCTTTACATTCCACATCATTTTAATCCCCCATAAAAGCTACAGACATTTTTTTTGGCTGGACATCAACAGTGGAACTCAACAACATTCGTGACTGACTGAGTGAGTGATCATGTTATACTATTGGTCAGCCAGATGAGTGAGTTCCCCATTGGCCCTTGCTCTTTCGAAATTAATTGGCGCCAATAAGCAGTGTTGCCAACTTTCCGCAACAGTTGTCAATTTTGCTTTCAATTATTGACCATACAGAGTCCAGACAGATACTAGATTGACCCAGTCTTGTTGATATATGTCTGAAATTTCTACTGATCTACTCCCAGGCAGTCAAGTCCCCATGAGACTGAAAACTACTTTGCAGTTACAAAATACTGAAGGAATATCACATATAGATAAGATTTAATAAGACTCTTCAAAATTCATAATTCACAAATGAAAATGAAACAATGTAAGTAAGATATCACATAAGCAATTTATGTGATATCTTCAGTACTTAAAAATATATAGAATTTAAACAGGGTCTTACTGTTAGTGTTTTGTTTAAAACCCACTGGTTTCATCAATAATTTCATATTTTGTATATTACAGTGTCCAAAGGTCACAAAACGTCAAGCATCAGAAACTATGAAGCTCACTAATTAACACATTTTATCAAATTCGGTTAATCCATATAAAATTGTAAAGTGTAAAAGTGTAAAGTGTAAAAATTACAATTTGGTCCTTTTCTACTATAACTTCATATTAAACGTACAAATAAGAGAATGGTATATTTTCTTATCTTGGCCAGAAAACAAAGAACCATTCCAAATGTTACTGGGTTATAACTTACTGCACTTTGTGCAAAAGACAATTATTAAATAGATTATTAGATATATATCTTGGCTTTTGCTCTTTTCTGGTGGTCGCAGTGTTCAGATTGAGGAAATGGTCTTAAACAGGAAATGGAGAAATGTTGCGGGATGTGAAGATGTCTTCCTAATGCAAACAGTGTGGCATATCTGTTGTTGATCAAAGTTTTGGGAGCAGACGGAGTTGGCAGCAGTCTCCCAGTTAACATGACTGTAATGGGCCAGTCCCCTGCAGCCAGCCACTGGCAAAAAGACACAGGAAATACAATGGCATATGCTGAAATACAGTGGGAGGATCAAATTTACAGCCACAAAAAAAAAAAAAAAAAAAAAAAAAAATCAACAATAAAGGTATATGTAGCATGTATCATGGAATAAATGCTACAACCCAAATCAAACCACTTTTCTGTATGAGTATCTTATTATAAATGCTAAATAATTAAATAAATACATTGCACGTAGACATAGACACACATTAACATTCATTCTTCTTCTCATCGTGTGCAAATTAAACTGATGAAACATTAATAATGTAATGGCACTGAATGCAAAGAGCAATTGTAAACAACCAAGCAACAACAACAACAGATCAAGATTAATTCAATTTGAATGGAAGGCTTGGCTTGATGCAATTAGCATAACGTTAATGCTCAGTGTCGATGGGCTCTCAAAGGGCCCAGATCTCTTCTTCTATTTTGTTATTTGAGACTTGGAAATTCCCCAGTGATGCACAAGCAACGGAAGAGCAATAAGTGCTTTTCGCAGCTTCAGATCAGTGGAGCTCTGACGTGTTAGATGACTGTGGCAGAGAGGACTTGGTGATGGGAGAGGGGTTGGGGTGGTGGTGGTGGGGTGATGGGGGTTGGGGGAGGTGGGATTGGGGGGGGGCACCTGCTTATGGGCCTCTCTGAAAAACAGACGGCAGTAAATTATTNATCGTGTGCAAATTAAACTGATGAAACATTAATAATGTAATGGCACTGAATGCAAAGAGCAATTGTAAACAACCAAGCAACAACAACAACAGATCAAGATTAATTCAATTTGAATGGAAGGCTTGGCTTGATGCAATTAGCATAACGTTAATGCTCAGTGTCGATGGGCTCTCAAAGGGCCCAGATCTCTTCTTCTATTTTGTTATTTGAGACTTGGAAATTCCCCAGTGATGCACAAGCAACGGAAGAGCAATAAGTGCTTTTCGCAGCTTCAGATCAGTGGAGCTCTGACGTGTTAGATGACTGTGGCAGAGAGGACTTGGTGATGGGAGAGGGGTTGGGGTGGTGGTGGTGGGGTGATGGGGGTTGGGGGAGGTGGGATTGGGGGGGGGCACCTGCTTATGGGCCTCTCTGAAAAACAGACGGCAGTAAATTATTTCTGAGACTTAAAAGAAGAATGTTTTGCTAAATGTGAGGTTCACTTTGGGGTCATGCGGTTTACGACACCCGGATCTGTCTGAGTCCATGAAAACTGACAGTTGTTGAAGTTATTTAATGGCCTTATAGTTCCGTTTTTCATCCTTTAGTAAAACCCATGGAGTGTAACAAATGATTGTATAAAAGAATGAAACTATGATAGTGATTGATTCTTAATTACAGCACTTGTTAATACATTTTCTACAGATAAATGTTGACAATATTTATATTGATATATATATATATTCTAACTAATTGCTCATTTGAATGGACAAGCCCATGATTATGGCTTCAATGCCAAACTTTACCATCCAAGATATGACTAATACTGAATACAGAGCACATCTGATTAATATATATATCCCGAAAGACGAGTGAATCATGTTTCCAAATCATCTCAGTCTATTTTGTCTGATGATGATATTCATTACATCACTATATTCATGAGATCTTGTTGTCAATCAGTTTTGTCAGTGTTGAAAAAACAGCTGTGTATAGTTTATAGTGTATTTTCATTGCAATGTAATGTCAATATGCCATAATTCTAATCCAATTTTTCCCCAGAGTCAAATCATAGTAGGCACCTTTTACTTGATAGCATCTGCCATCATGACATATTTCAAAAGACATTAGAATACAGATGTAATATATATATAAATATATATTGTGATGCATGTATGTGAAAATACTGACATATGTGTTTGTGCCATATGTGAACCCATACACCCAGACTGTCAGTTTCAGTTTCATACAGCTGTTGCCGAGCAGTGCTAAACCAAAATGAACTGAATACCGATGCTTTGTGTGTGTGACCTGAAAGTCAAACACTTATCTCTGGCAAATCTTTGCAACCACCAATATGTAAAAAGTGCAGCTGTTACAGAGGAGACAGTGCTGGGTTCAAACACACAGAGAGGAAGAGCAGCTGCAGTTCTCCGGATTTGTCTTTTTCAGATGCAAACTTGCGCACTGCTAACCTTTATGTCTCTAAAGTGTAGTGACACAGAGAGATGGAGCCACTGGCAAAGACCAGCTTTTGCAAGGAGAGAGTTGCTGGAGTGTGGGCTGCAGAGAGCAAACACCAAGGCTACATGTGCAGTGACGCGTAATAAAGACATGTCAGAAAAAATAAATGTTACATGTGATCACTAGGCTCTGACACTGATGCTCGTTTACTAATTAAATATAAAAGGATTTCCTTTTCTGCAGATTATAGGGATTAGAGGGCACACTAGGCAGGCAATCAGAGGACAAATCTAGCAGCTTTATCAAGTTAATCTGTAATCATCTGAACTGTGCCAATGATCTACGGCAGAAGTTAAAGATATTTTGAATAAAAGAGTAAAAAAAAAAAAAATTGTCATATAAAAAATATGCAGTCAAAATTAATTTCAAAGGGAATTCACATTTTCTCAGTCACATCTGAAACCAACAAAGAGATGTGAGGTTCCTCTTCAAAAAATAAATAAATAAATAAATAAATAAATAAATAAAATAAAGAAGTTGATGTTAAGGGAGTTTGTCAGTGTTATTTAAATAACAAGAGTTGAAAAAAAAGTATAAGTAAAGTATCTGTTGATCTGAATAAAAGGAAAACCTGCAAATGACACTAAATCTAAATAGATATAATAAAATCCTCTTAGAGGCTTCTCCAGGTAGCAGATGGCACTAAAACAACTGATTTAAGTCCGTAATTTTGTGACATTATGTACAAATGTGTCAGTGAGACGGATCCTTCAGTGCATTTATTTATTCCATTTTTAATATGATTTCAAAATTGAAACACAACATAATTATTCCATCAATTAACACAACTCTGTTACTTTATCACCATTTTGCCCCACCTTGACTTGCCTGGCTTGTGTCTTAATGTAGGCTCAACATTTTCATTTTTTGACTTCCAGTAAATTAATGTCATTCTAATTATAACACGCACACACACAAACATTGAATGTCTTTAAAAGGTGTTTTAAACTGCAGTGGTTTGAATAATTCTAATTACTCAGTTTCAGTCCATTACTCATTCATTTATTCATGTCTTTACCTGATGATTACTTTACTTGTTATTAATGGTCATGCAGGAATGGACTCAATCTTCAGTATGTAATAGGCAGAAGGAAGGGAAAGAAGTCCCTGTTGATAGGATGCCAGTTCATTGCAGTAAATCATTGCTGGTGATGTAAGTGTGGCCAATTTGACCATGAATGAAAGATTTTCAAGCCTTGGTGCTGTTTAGGTAATAAAACACATATATGAGGGGTCAACATTATCATCCTTGAATTCTTACCATGGGCTGGAGATATGTAAATCACCCATTCATCTCAGAGCTCCACTTTTATCTGACACCAAGGGCATTTTAGATCAAATAACAGTGACTCAGTCTGATCAGTAGGCAGCATGCACCACCCAGGAAGTTATGATGTGACACCTGTCAGTGTCAGTAGCTGAGTGGTTAGAGGCTGTGGACTGCGAGAGCTGACGCTGCTGAGCCACCATGTTCTGTAGGCCTTTGATCAGCCTGCATGCCTGGCCAGCCCGATGAACAGGCACCGAGGCAGAACAGGCCCTTTGAAGATCTCAATCATCTGTTACTGATAAGGTTATTATGTTGTTGCTCTTTGTCTTCAAGGCCGTAATCAAATGTGACAGAGACTGCCCTACTGCCGCTCCCACAGGGACGCAATGAGGTGTATGGCAGCGGGATTTTGACGAGGGAGGCTGAGGGTGGGGAAAACTGAAGAATTATTAGATGTTTTCATTTCGGTAGCAAAAAAAAAAAAAAAAAAGAAAAAAGTGGCCACCCGCTGTGGCGCTAGCAACCAAATTATGCTAGTGTCTGCAGGCAAAATCTAGCTACGTGTCGGCAGGATGCAGCGGAGTTTGAGCAATAAAAGTGACATGTGTGGCAACAATGTGTCTAAATTCCCAGGGGTTGTAAGAAGGAATTTGACATGTTTCTACATTCAATCTGTGATACTCTGAATCTGCAGTGCTGTGGGCTGTTTAAAAGGTAATGTGTGATGTATTTGAGGTGAAACACACACGTCATCACACTAAATGCCTATCAAACTGTTCCCCTTATTTTTACCTGTAGCTTTCCCTTCAAGCTGTCAAACCTAACCCCTGAAGAATGCCTTTTGCTTTGCTGAATCATGGGGAGGGCTTTTATTTTGAAATGACATCTTGAATTACTGAAATCTTCTGAATGAATATGTGTGTTGGGAAACATGTACAACTGCCATTAATGTGTTATTACTTGTCTTTCAAATGAAGTGTTATGTATAATTCTCTCCAATGCCTCTGTGTATAAACAAGAAACAGAATAAAAGTCAGATTACGACTAATTACTGTTTATAGCATCCATCTGTCGTATGTTCAGTAATCACCTTTTAAAAAAGGAATATCCCATAGCTGATGTAGAATACTAAAGATTTCTCCAAAACATGACTTTTAATTGCCTGTTTTGGTTCAGGTGGTTTGATGTAGCCGTCTCTTTTATATTAAAGCAAATCAATCTTTCTGACATCACAATGAGCTCAGAGAAAACAAGAGAAGAATAACAAGCATGTGGAGGGAGAGAGAGAGAGAGAGAAAAAAAGAGCCGTTTTCCCCTCTAATCTTCTCCATCACACTCCTAAAATCCAATAGATTAGGCCCTGCAGCCCTGCGCTCACTATCATAGTGGAGACTACTGGTGCATGAAACATCTCTTATCACCTTCATTTCATTTCTGCTATTCATGCCAAGCTTTCTTGCACAGGCTCTTTTAAATTGAGGGGGCACAACAACTCACAGTTTTAGGAGGTTTTTGAGCTGGACACATGCAGGAGTTTTATGAGGAAGGTAGCAATGTTTACTTTTGAAATAAATGCTTTAAAGTGAGCGAGAGAGAGAAAACTACAGGCAAGTCCCTGCTGAGAATAAAAAGAAGATGGTAGTCAGCAAACAATACTCTTTGTCAGGACAGACAAACACGAGTTTAGGAAATGGGAGTGGAACCAGACAGGGGAGAGCTGAAGGTCACCGATCCATCATCTGCTTGTTAAATAACTAAAATGGAAATCAAAGAACAATAAAACAGGGAATCAATAGCGGCTCAAGCTCAGGGATCAGACCCACTCCTTTGACAGGGATTATCAGCCAAGCTCACTGGCTTTTAAATGGCAAGCTAGGCGAAGAGCTCTGCCAGCAATGCAACTAGCCACAGCTATTTCACGCACATTTCTCTCCCCTCTGTCTCGCTGTTCCTTGAGGCAATGACCTTTGCAGTTATATTTCCATAGACATGTTGTTAATGGACAAGGCTGACATATAAGTATGCCTTGCAAAGTTTGACATCAGGGATTATATAACAACCTCAGTCATTGACAGTGTGCTCATGGGGGGGAAAAAAAGGAACAGTTTTCTCACAGAGTCTGGTCTCAGGGCAGTTGTTTTCTCACTTGATTAGATGATTAGCAGTAATTAGATAATAACGACCTAATTATGTCATTACGGTGTTAATACGGAGATGAAACACAGCAAACTTCAGTAATGATGGTGGTGTTGATAGCGATGGTCTGACTGTTCTTTCGCTCTTCACGTTGTCAAATTGCTGCTGTAGATGAAACGCCAATTTTCTTTTTTTTTCTATCTGGTAAACAAGCCTGAGAAAAACACCAGGAATGGTTCACCGTATAATGTGATATGTTTTTCATGTCATTCAAAGTAAAAGAGGGATGCTATCATGTAACATATATTACAAGACAATCTATATATAAACCAACATACCTAGGGCTACTGTTTCACTACATTTATCAGAGGTATTTAAACGTAATCAAAACGTATCAAACAAACTGACATTGTGGATAATACATTTTATTACATTTTAAAAAATTGCATAATTATATTTTAATCTTTGACTAAATGCAGCTAATTCAAGTAATTTCTCATTTTCATTGGTTGTATACTAAAAATTTACCCTTCATGGCCATTACATAACTCATCCAATTTATCAAGACCTGTGCCCCACTCCTATGAATAATGGCTAATCAATAGCAGTAATGATCATTAATAGTTTTCATTAGCTATTATCTCACATCGGTTTGGTTGAGTGAGCAGCTTTAATAGGCATTTGAAAGTTGTGGAAAGTCCAGTTACGGGCTCTCCCTCTCAAAGTGCAACGCCGAGCCTTCGACTGTTTATTTACACCATCATCATTCATGGAAAAAAGCGCATAAAGCAACCTTTCAAACTGACACAGCGAACAACGCGCAGCATCTTGTTAACTGACATTAACGCACATTTGTTGTGTATATGACGGTTTGCTTGTTATGAAATCAGTTTTCAGCGGCTCAGACTCGTCCATTCATTTGCTTTCATGGTTTCTTCACGCCGTCGCGCCAGTCGAAATGTCCGGTCAACAGGTCCTCAACATTCAAGTGAGAATGCAGCACTTTCAGTATGCATTCAGTTAGATTACCGAAAACATGGAAACTTAATTGCACTCATTGTTATGCGTTGTCACTTCCTTGGTCAACACGCTGCTGAATATCAATGAGCTCCTGATAAATCATGTCTGTGCTAAATACTCTGAGGAAGAGGAAGGCAGTTGCCCAATGTTGCTCCAAGGACACAAAAATCTAAATTAGACTTTAACATGTGCTAAATGAAAATAACACTGAAGATAGTTGAAGATAGTTGGAAATTGGGGTTGCAGATTGTTTTGTAACAATTCAGCCTTGACGAATTAAGTTAAATTCAGCTGTTATTGTCCAATTTAATGTTTCTTTTGTTTGGCCTTAATTTTTTTTTTTTAATTAATTTATTTTTTTTGCATGTTCTTCCTCCAGCGCTGGTCTAGTATCTTTACACAGTGAGGGTGAGGATGAATAATTTCATCATCATTATTATTTACTGAGCAAATAAGATGATGGCGCTTCAATTTTTATTTTCAAATACATACAATAGAAAATGTCATATGATTGAAGTGGGTTGAGATGAATGTACTTCATTATTATTTGATTCTTATAGTGCGGCACATTTGCATTAATAGAAATAGAGCCATTCTCTATTGTTGATATATGTGAATCAGGTTGCAACTCTCCTGAGTGATAATGTCACTCTAGTAGATAACTAATCCAGCCCAGCATATCTGAACAGTCACCCACCCAGGCCTGGGCTAAACCCTCATGTGGGAGTATATGGATGGCTTGCTCAAGCCTTTCCCACACGGATTACTGTGCAGCTGAATTCACAAGTTTACTTAAGTAGCAAACACATGAGAAAAATAAAATATTCTCAGCCATTTCCCTAAAACTGGGCAGCAGTATAGCGGCAACTTTGCAGGAATATATCAGGAATAATGGAGACCATCAGAGAAGCAGTCAAGTCTTTGGGCCAATGGTCCATGAGCTGTTTAATGAGGACTCCGGGATTCTCCCTCCACAGCTCAAAGGGCCATATGGCTTAGAGCAGCTGCTCACAATGACTGCTGATCGCATGTGGCGCTCACAGCTCAGGGCTGTCGTAGCTATAGCAGCACTTTATGGTTGCTGTACAAGCAAGTGTTGTGAAAAAGACTCGGAGCGTCATCAAACTTTACTCTTCGGCTGCTTTTCCTCTCTTTGCTGCAGCACACTTGATTTTTTTTGATGGGATCCAGTCCATGTTTCCTCCTTTATATCACAGACACTTCAAACAGTGACACGCTTCAACGCTGGTATGGATTACCATGAAGCAGAGTCCTCTAAAGTTAATCTGTATGAGAATCATGAAAAGTGCGCAAAGCTTTCATTTCCTCATATAAGCCAACATGTGAGACGGTTGATGACTGATGATTATTGACATTAAATGCTAAAGATGACATAGTATTTACCTGCCATCCTGTTTCATTAAAAGCAACAGCCATTAAAAGAGCTGGAGTACTGACATGCAAAAGACAATTAAAAGGTATATAAAAAAAAAGGTTGTATGAAAGTGCTTCAAAAGTGTTTCCAACATCATGTCAATTCAGGAAGATTTTCTGAGAAATCAAACCGCAGGCTTTGAATAATATGCTGTACAATTACAATTTAGCATGTGTGTCATTTCCCAAAACTTGCAATGTTGCTTTTAACAGATGTAAATAATTGATGAAACGTGACGTTTTAGTCTTATCATGCAGTTCTGGGATTTCCACAGTGTTTCTGACCCACTTGTTCTGTGTGTAGTGCAGCTTAAAGTGCCTGTCATTTTCCCAAAATTTCATCTGATCTTTCTTTTTGTAGCTGGGGAGCAGTTGTTAACAGCTGTTACTGTACTACCACGCTATGCCAACTAAAGTATTCCTGTGTTTTTTTTTTGTCTGAAGGTTCCTTTCTACCATGTACATCCAGCTCAGTTTCCATCAGTGTTCGAAATAAAAAGGCACATGCAGCATCTAATCAAGAACGCTATCATGCATCTTCACTGCACAATACTAAATTCAGCCTTTGCCACACATACACAAAGCAGGGCAGGCTGTTCTACAAAATGAGAATGTCATGGCTCACAAAGAGCAGAGTGCCCCATTTTCATCAGCCAACTGTGGAATTGTAAGATATGAAATGAAAACCCCCCTCTCTTGCATCAATATACTGCAATTATGGGCTACAGAGAAATTGCTCATGCAACCAGGCGATCCATACTTCTGGCACTTGCCACGTCTCAAATGTAATAAGAGACACGATGGAGAAAGCTAGATACCGGCTTACACATTGTGTCTTTCCTGAAACAGAAATGAACACGTGCGCGTAAACACCATGAAGGACCTGCTGTCCTTTACTGTATGTGACTAGCCAGAGAACAAATAATAGCCATGGCTAACAGCTCCAATTCAAGTGAAAAATACTTTTTTGAATACAGTACTGAGAGCTTCACTTTTCACGGTTCCTCAAAGAAAAATCCCACACCAGAGTATAATGAAGTCGAGGCTTGATCAAAAACTTGAAGAGAGGTGAAATGGAGCAGAACTAAACATCTGGAAACAGCAAAGAATAGTTCCCTCAAGGTGCTCAGGATAACCACTGGAGAGCAGGGCCAGTTTGCTTGGTCTCTCCCTGGGAACGTAACTGTGATTAATGTCTGCTATTTAAATGTTTGTTTTGTCACAAGAGGACACCAGTTTAACTGTGCGACACTTTTAACAGAACCTGGTGATTTTATCTGTGCATTTTTCAAGTTTTGTTGTCTTCATGTGTGCTCAATTGCCTCCTGCAGTATCTATGGAGGAGAATAGTTTCACACTGTTTTTTTTTTTTTTTTTTTATGTATTCAAAACCTCCAGTCATTCCACTCCACAGGCTGATGGATAATTCATCAATGCTAATTTGCTGGGTTAATTCGTTCAGTGGGTTCATTAAGAAATTTAACTGAACAAATTAGCACTGACGTGTGACCCGTTGTCATCAACATGAATCATGGTGGCAGCAGGTTGAAATTTATGGACGGCTTTGATTTCTCATGACCTGGACATGGGGTCACTCATTAAGCCAATCTTCCGTCCCGCACCCAGTCAAACGAAGCAAATCCACTTTACTCACTGGGGTGTGACCTTTTTATAATCTGACTTTTTCACAAAAGAAAAGAAAAAAAAAAAGAAAAAAAGAGTATGGTTTCACACCTTGATAATTTTATGGAAAATTTATAGAACTAAAGAAGAACGCATGCTTTATTTTAATAAAGGAAACAACATCTGCATTTGTTGTAACTTCACTTATTTGTTACAATACAATATGATGCGGTGCATAAAATGTATTTTAAAAAATTGTGTATTTATTTTTATTGGGTTTCTTACTATATCCATTCTGATACTGTCATTGTCATTGTTGTGATTGTTGCTTGAAGTGTTCTTGCAAAAACACCCCGCCCTCCAACGAACATCCGGTGTGTCTTTGACATTCAGTGGAGTTGTTTTTAATGTGTATGCTCCATTTATTTCAATGCTTCATAATATTCCCTGGGTAGAATTTGTTTGCATGAACTTGGTGCAGCACATGACTGTATTCAGTCTATTAAATCTACTCTATGTCCCTTTGTATCATAAAATAATGTCCTGTATCAATTGTACTGGGCACACCAGCAGTGTAATTATGATGATAAACTTAAATTAGGAAAAATCCACACATGAAACATAAAAAAAATTGGAACTGAATAAAAATATGAGCAAACATTTATAAAAACCCTTTCGTTGAGCCTGCATTTTCCCAGGCAGCAGGAGACTCCGCAGCCGAGGAGCCCAGACTCCAGAGCTAAGTCACCTTCAAACCCCTGTCTTAAGATCTGAAGCTCGCAGGAGACGAGTGAATCTTCAGTACGGATCTGTGTCAGCCCATGAACAGCTTGAAATGCAATCAGTCAAATCTTAAAATCAACTCTGACTCTCCAGTGAAGAAAGGTAAGAACAAGAATCATATAATCTTGCCTCTTTGAATTCATCAACAGCCTGGAGACTCTTCTGTCATGTCGACAAAATTTTTTTTACCGAGGAAGTTTGAGTTAGTTGCTACATAATTTCATCACTGATGACCCTTTTTGGTTTTGCTTTAGCATCACACGAACAGCACTTTGTAGGTCAGTGATGACACTTTGTAGAAGGGGAAATTATTTAGAGGGTAAATTACCAGAACAGTGCCTCGTATTATTTTTCAGTGTAACTGATAACACACTGAAAATACTGTGTTTTTGTGGCTGCACAGCTTTAGAAAGGTTGACCAGGTCACGAAAACCAAACAAGGTGACGTGTGTTGGTAATAGTTTTGAGAATATCCACATATTATTTGCGCAGTTGCCTGGTTCTGTGGATATGAGGAAATGAATTTCTTTTGCAAAGTCTTTAATATTTACAGAGCCATGGTTCTTTGGGGGAAAAGATAATAGAGTAAGGTGAAAGAGAGAAAACAGTGAAAAGTATAAGAAATGTCATTTCTTATCAGGCTGCAATCTTTCTCTATAGATTTATGTGAGTAGCTTGGCTGCACTGATGGCCCAGGGCAGCATGTCTGACCTGCAGTACACACTCTTTAAAGAAATCCACCAAGTCAAGTCCAAATGCAATAATTTCTTTGAGAGGAAAGTGGAGGGCTGCAAGAAAGCAGAGTTTAAAGAGAGAGGAACGCTGAAGTGATAGATTGGGTTTTTTGACATTGTGTGAAGTACTCACATGTAGTCTGTGTGTTACATGAAGGAGATACACATCAGTATGCTCCCAAATTAGACTCGAGTTAAACTGGGTCAGCGATGTGCTGCTGCGGTTCCACAAAAAAAACGTGCTTTTAAAAAATACCCCCCCCCAAAAAAAGTGTTCAAGTGCATGTTAAATTTTGAATATTTTCACTGCTTTTGTATTGCTGTCAAACAGCCCTTTCAATGGGAAACAAAGTTTGAGAACTCTTGAACTATCACATTTAGACACGCTAGTTTACTCTGCAGATGTTAGCCGTAGCTGTTTGAGTCAGACAGTGCAAAGTGTAGTTGCACGTCTGTGTAGGAATACAACAATTTAATGACTGAAAAAAAAAAGTGTAGCGTATTTTAGTTAAAGGTATTTTATCTTTTTTCCGTGGGCATTAAAGGACTTATTTGTAACAGTAACAATTTGTTATTGCTACAGCTGCTCCATAAGAACTGTCTCCAGCAGTGGAAAGCAACACCAATGTTAGCTCTTGTCTCTATCACATATTTTCTGCGATTGAAGTTTGCATGCTAACCAGCTTGCCCCACTTTCTGATAGCGACTCACTTGAATCAGCCCTGAAGTCACGGTGCTGCTCAGAGGGTGTATTATAACCTCTTGTCTTGTAAACACAGGGAAGAAATGACAATTTGTCATCCAGCCACAGCTATCTCTGTGGCTGGATGACAAATAGTCCCTTTAAGTGGCTAAAATGCTTGGCTAAATTTCTTTTTCTTTTTTTGTTTTTTTCCCCCCGTCCACAGCAGCACTCAGCTTCTGTGGGCTATTCACGCCTGCTTCTCTGGGCGTGTGCTGATCTGAATGTACTGCAGGTAATACGCAGGCTATAGATAAGTACTTCACACAACCCCATGTCAAACAACCCAAACTATCACTTCAAAGTAATCAGGTAAGCCCAATGGTTACTGAGAATCAGAATCCACTCTTGGTACAATGAGTACAGCTAGTATACGCTAACAGAAAGTCAATCCCAGTGAATATAAGTTTACATATCAAAAGATGTATTAGCTTCACTGTCTGAAAAAAAAAAACATATGTAGCTCTGTGATGTTATAATGAAATTAGAAAACAAGAAGTAACACCTTGCTTGCTTCTACAGGGGTTATAAATGAGAGGTTATAATATAGCCTCTTTAGTGGTACGGTATTGGAAAGTGCTAACTAACTTTAGAAGAAGAAAAACATGTTAAAGACCAGCGTTAACATTGGTGTTGCTTTCCACCACAGCTCCCGTTGATTAAAAGGATGAACTTTAATGCTGGATCTTTCTTCTAGACTGTTGAGTAAGCAGCTGTTAATTCTAACGCTGGCTTTGTAGCAATAGCAAAACTTAAAATGGTTCAGTTAAAACTGACCACCGTCCAGCAAACAAATAAGATGGACTGGATGTGTTGGCGGTTTAGACCCAGTCTTTTGTGCCTTGGTGAGCATAAAAGGCCCCGTCCTCCGAG
The DNA here is from genome assembly GCA_038496675.1 of Rachycentron canadum. NCBI lineage: Eukaryota > Metazoa > Chordata > Actinopteri > Carangiformes > Rachycentridae > Rachycentron > Rachycentron canadum. Next base: position 7,920,080 of record CM076659.1, on the reverse strand, counting down.
TGGCCAAGGTAAATCTCAAACCAGAATCTTTGGGTGTGTTTTAGTTTTGATTTAATCTTTGCAGCCAACATTAGGAATACTATTCAGTGTGCTTTTATAATCTCTGGAATATTACCAGAGTGCAGCCATCTCTCTCAGAGGAGGACAGTGAAACACTAATGCATGCTTTTACCACAAGCAAGTTTGATTACTGTCATTCTCGTCTCTGGTTTTTCTGAAGAGAACCATACACTAGAAAATAGGAAGCATATTCCAACCAAGAGCAGTAAGACACAACACATTATAACAGATTTTCCTTATGATTGGTTATTGTGATTATTAGTGTCTGTGGTCCTCATGCAATGATGCCAAGAGCAACATTAGGGGCTGAGAACATCTTTCAATATGAGATGTCATATCTTAAATTTTGTTTGGCATACACAAAACGTGTTGTTTTGTGCAGAGATCCACTTTAAATGACTGTTTCTGGTATAGTTATACAGAAAAGGGAACTAAAAATTAAGAATACAAAATAAACAGGAGGGAAGCAATATCAGTGTCCCCCCTCTTTGCTGTGACCACTACACAATACAATAGCCTGTTAAACCAACAGAGAGAAGTGAAGGTGATGGATTTTACTCTCAAAAGTATTATCTTGCAAAGTTTTAGGCTGCAGCTGCGTTTTTCACATGGTAATTTTCCTCTCTGATAAGTGGGGCTGCAGAGGTAGGAAAGTGACTTTGCCCAGTCAGTCCTGATTTCTCTGCAGAAGCCAGATTTTGCTCTTAAGCGTCTAAAAGCATAAAGTTGTGACAGAATCTTGATGTAATGAAAATTCTGTCGATACAGGAGAAAGTGCTTTGTAAACTAGATTGCACTGACAACTCAACCGTGACCAATTCAAATCTTCCACTATATTTCCCGCTACTCACAGAGGTGGCAGCTGCGGAGGGAAATGCTGCTGTTCTTTTCACCGGAGATGCTGGAGTGGATTGTGCAACATGTGGCTGGGAAGGAAAACAAGACACAACATTGCGATTTGTTTCACGGTGTTCTCTGCGGCACTGCACTGGTGAAACTCGGGAATCGAGTAATATTGTAAATCCGCACAGAACGGAAGATGAGCTCATGTAATAAAGTTTTTGGGTGTTTTCATTTTCGCGCACTGCTCCCCGCTGCCCTCCTTTCCTTCTTGCTGTCACTGGTAGGTCCTGCTGTACCGCGTTCCCCTGCAGACAGCAGGTGTCAGCTCTGATTGTCAGGGCAAAGGGGGAGATTTTACTCTATGGCCGAGGTGCTCACTCAGCTGCTGGTCCTTCCAAGCCATCAAACATACTGTACATGCTCCCATACTGTACAGTCCATCTCTTGCCTCTGGAGGGATCCACTGATGAGACTCCCCCTCCACATTATGATCTTTCCATCCCTTGCCCCAGCGGGAGTCTCAATTAGACCCTCTCCCTGTCACTGCACCGCAGATGATGAGTATGTCTAATAAAGGTTGTGCTTCCGTCATGGAAAAAAATATTGGTAACTATCCACAAATTATAGAGTAATTCTTTAGTCTAGCAGTGTGTCAATTGAATAATATTGGTTACCAAGAGTATTTGCAAGGGAAGATGACATAAGGATAATAACTATATATACTATATATGTAGTAATATGTAGAAAAATTGAAAAAAAAATTACTTTGTAGGTTAATTAATTATAATTGCAACATGTATGGTCTAATTATGGGGTACAATATTAACATTTGGTAATGAAGTTGTTATTGAAATTAAATCATTTATTTAGTGATGAATGAATAAAGCAAATGACAGAACAGTCTCCTCTCTTTTGTGCTTTATAATGCATCAGAAAATATCAAGTAAAGGTTGTTACACAACAATCAGCTCCTCCTATTACAGTGTGACTCCAGGATATGTGGAAAGAAATGGATATCATTCTGCCTTAATTAGCTTTCTGCACACATTGTTATCACATGGCAACACGCCTAAATGAAAGGACAACTTATTTAAGCCTATCTTGACCGGTGGCATACAGGCAGGACCCTTTCTTTCTCTGGTTCCCTTCCCTGGTTTTCTGTGTGAACCTTTTAATGTTGCCGGTCCACTCCAGTCTTGTGCTGTCCCGGGTCCCCTGCCTGGAGGAGGAATGAGTGGGTTCTTCCCTCCCTGACAGCAAAAGAGGTGAGAAGACCATCACTTTAATTCTCCCCAGTTTTTCTTTCCCTCTTATATTGGAGAATATTAATTAAAAAGCCTGGCCTAACTAGTGGAAAGGTTAGCGCCGGTGCAATTGCTTCATTAGTGCAGAACACTGAGCACACGATGCCCGGCCCCTTTTTTTCCTCTGTTGCCTGTCTTCTATCTCTTAATTACAAACATGATGGACATGAGGGAATATCAGCCGTGGTTCCCCTGCCGCACAATGTTTTTTTTTTTTTTTTTTTTCTGAGGCAATCCGTGATTTGACTCGTTTTAAACCACAGATTTGAAGACAGATGAAGCGTCACTTCAACAACATTCAGCAACGACACTGATCTCATCTCTGATCTTCAGTCATCACCGAGCTAGTTTAATGTTGTCCCTCCTGGCAAGCACACAGTTATTTAATGGGTGTAACACTGTGTGTACAAATGTGGTTGGCAAGCTCGACAAAGCTGAGCTTGATTTCTGTGGCTCTCAAGTCTTTACATGTCTGTGTATGTCACAGCCAGAGAAATGTGGAGGATGTTTAAGGTGCTTCTGCTGAACTGAACTTCCATGGACTGGAAAGGCTGTGAAAGCCTTGACCTGGCTCTGTGAACGCTGGCTGGTTTCGCTGTGAAAGCAGCTGTTTCCTTTCTCAAATCTCAGTCATATCAGTCAAGCAGCTAATGACTAATTCCGTCTCTTTCATTTTGAAGTATTTCACAATTGAGGTGCAGATGGTGGCCAAGATTTGTTCTTAGAGCTCCCAAGCCTCTACAAATGCACAGAAAAATATCAATACCTTTAAAAAATATAGTTCAGATTGTTGAGGAAATGTTCTTACTTGTTAGATTACAGCCATCTTGATTGATATCTTGATTGATATTCTGTGTATGAAGGAGCTTAGCATACTGACTGTAACAGGGGGAACTGCTGGCTTGGTGCTCTCCAAAGTTTTAAAAAAGTAAGTTAACTTGTATTTAAACAAAAGTGACAATCAGTTTTATGAAAAGTTACATGCTATAATTTGTTAGAGAGCATGTGGGAAATGATAAACAAAAACCATAACACAGTGAGTTCATTCGTGAACTTATAGGTGCTGTAGACAGAACACTTGGCAAAGACAGCTAATAAGCATATTTCCCAAAATATTGCACCATTTCTTTAAAATGAGAGTGTGCACTGTAGATTTTGCTGTCATCACTGTCTGGATAAAAGCAGGCAGAGTGGAGCAGAGAGGATGAACTATGTGAACAGTTTAAATCTGACTTGAAGTAGGTCTGGTGTGACATCACCACTCTTTGCCACTGCCACTCTGGCAGTGGCAAAGAACAGAAAATGTCTCCATAAATCTGGGGAAATGCCAGAAGAGCAGATTATGAGGCCGTAACACAGGCCCGTCAGTGCATTTAAGTGTTAATTATTCATTTTTCTTCCCTCATAAATTTTAACTGCAAGCTTTTGTGATTAAAACAAAATATCTCCATGAGAATTTCCTTTGGGGACTGGCATCCTTTAAGCCCTTTAAAGAATTGTGAATAAATGGTGGTACTCTCATAAAAACGATCCCTGGAGGATCTTGTCTATTTTTTACTCTTCACTACCCTCTGCAGATGAGCTGTTGTTTAAGTGAAGTCCATTTGTACCCTGAAAGAGTGAACAAACAATCACCAGCCCCATAAAATAGGCTGCACAACAACTGAACTGTACGCAGTCATAAAATATGCTATAGCCTGTGGGAGCTCTAATTGCCTAATGATTAAGTTAGTGTACATTATATGGGCTCCATCAGGTGGAGGTGTGTAGACAGCAATTTTCTCTTAATTCGTTTAGAGGATGGTTAATTTGATGGCCATTCAAAGACAGTAATAATCCACTTATCCTTCACACAGCTAATCTCCAACAAATACCCCCTCCCCCTTTCTTTCTGGCACACACACTCACACACTACTCGACCAGGAACAAAACAAAACAATCTTTTTTCTTTCTTTTCTTTTTTTTTTTTTCCTCTTGATTAGCAGATCTTGTAGTTTCTGGATTATTTGTATGCACAGCCAGGCGTCTTCTCCTCAGTCGGAAATGACCAGTTTCTCTTTGCCCATCAGCAGCTGCCACTAGATGTCACAATATTAACATCAGGCAATGCTACATCACCCAGCACCAAAATACCCAGGCCTGAATCATCTATATTGTTATGTAAATGCTGCTAAAGGTAAGACACTGTGGAACTTGTTCTCTTTCCTAAAGGCATGCCTACCTCCCACCTTTTTACCCCAGCTCTCCCTCTTCCTCTTGAGCCAGCACGGCCGTACGGATCAGCTTCAACAAAATGATTTGAGATGGCAAAGTATTTCTTCAAGATATTGTGAAATGTAATTAAGCGATAACATTGGCAGAGGAACAGTGCGATGACCCCGGTGTGAAAATTGTTATACCTCAGTGGGAAAACTATATCAAATCATGTCCCTGCTTTTCAAGTTTCCATGTCGATCGCCTGAATGTGGCTTTGATGAATGAACTCAGGGAGTTAAAACATCTTGCTGATGTTCAGACCTAAACAGAGAGAAGCTGATTCTCTATTGAATCAGACCACTGCTAATTAGTTCTGTGCCATGGAAGGATTGTTCGTAAAGTAAGCTCATGTGAGATAAGAGATAGTTCTTTTTGAACACATGGATAGAGAGACAGAGATCGCTTTTGTCCATATGGGTTTTGGTGGAGGCTATACTGCACTGAATTCCCTGTGGACATCTTCCTCAGAACTTGGCTACATTTCCATAACTTTTATTTTCCATGCCTGTGCCTGGGTTCGTACTGACCCTGTGCGTCCTTTGGGATCTTTGATTATTCGTACACTGAGACCTGAATGCGAAAACAGTTTCTTTTGATTGAGAGGCTGTTTGGGACTATATGGGAGGCAACGTGGACAGTTTCAAGGTCCTTCTTTTTTGCAGGGAGATGTTGATGTAGCCCGATTTGCCTATTCAGGGGATTAAAATCAGAGGTGACAGCTTTGAAGATGGGATCACTGCTGGATGGAAATCTCAACCGTTTCAGTCATGACATGCCTGCAGCACCCTAATGTATGGATGTTTGAGTGTCTCATGGTAAAAGGAGCAGTTCAAATACAGAGCACTGTGCTGTACGTGTCCTAGTTTGAAGGTTTGGCAGTGTGCATGGCGTGTTTGTGTGATGGTGAGCATCCAGCCCAGAGCAACCAAATGCTGGTAACCTAATTTCACATTTTGATTTCCACAGTTGATGTGTCGGTCAGGAAATAGCTAAAATGCTGCTGCTGCGTGCCTGAGGGACAATATTAAAGCTCCTGATATGACATCATCTGATATGATGGCTGCCATTTGCTTTGCAAAATGTTTGACTTGATTTGATTTATTTTTTGAGTTTTATTGGTGTTATGTCTCTTTCTCTGGAAGCCAGTGGTTGAGGCACGATTCAGATAATTTATACCGGTGCAATGCATTCAAATTCCTAACAAAGTAATATGAAAGCATGTAGAGTGCCACAGGGATGACACCCTGGTTCCCTCGACTAAAAGCAAAAGGGATTTTTACATGGGCTTTTGGATTACTGAAGGAAATAAGCTCTGCAACAAACAGAAGTTAATACTTGCATGTTTTGTTCAGGATGATAAATGAAGACACACAGTGTTAGAAGTAAAAAGGTAACTTTAGGCTCTAAACAAATGACACCACTGTTGCTTGACTTCAACATTACCACTGGTAGACCTCCAACTTGTGGTTTGATTTAACTCTTCTAAAAAAAAGTCTCTCCTCTTACAAAGTCAGAAAAAGAGCACAAGTATAAACACAACACGGCTGTAATGGTGGACTGGTGAGTTGACCAGGTCTCATGTTTGGCATGAAGATGTTAAAAGTCATCAACAGTCACTTGGAACCAACCTCCCTTTCTAAAATGCCTAAAAGCTTAAATAAATCCTGTGACTGGGGTATTCACTGACTTATTTTTGGTCTTAGCATAAAACATGAATATAATGTATATATCTTATGTTACCTTTATTTTAGCTATCTAACCTAAAACCCACTCAAAAAGCCCATAGACTCAATGACGAAAGGACAGGAAGTGCTAAAGTGCTAACTTAATTTCTGGATTTTAGGACTCATTACTCACTCTGTTATTCTATTAGTAAAAAGTAAAAGTACTCATTCTGCAGGAAAATATGCCAGCTTTTCTTCCTGTTTTACATATTCAGGCCTTGAACTGCTAACAACACACAGGCATCTGCAATGTGATAAGTGGCTCTGACTATGCACTGTTTAATTAGCAATGTGTTATATTATATAAGCTTAGCTTTGTTCTTCTTTTGGGGGAAAAATGTTAATTCTGTAAATAATAGAATTATAGATTATAAATATATGTAGGAGAAAAAAAATACACATTTCGTTTTGAACTGTAGTAGAATAGATATACTTAACTAAAATGCTAGATATACTAACAGTGTTTAATATGCTCCACTTGTATAAGCCACCTATTGTGTGTTGAAATACATACAGTACATGCAATTGATAGTGCTCCTCGTGTTGATATTCTAGTGAACTTCTACATCTGTAATCATCTGTAATCATTTTTATCTCCTTACTGTCTTGTAAGGGACACAGAGGTAAACAAAAGAGAGCTAATTTCTTCTGTCACAAATGAAGTCAGTGCTTAATTTTTCTATTCTTATCAACCAAACACCAAATATATGTAAATTGTTCCTGTGAAAGAAAACAACTTTATTTTTTGTCTCCCTTGAGCACCTTTTTGCATTCGTAATTATGCGTATTTGTATCACTTTTGCAGTATAAATGCAACACAGAGCTTCATTAAAGGTGCATAATTTGTTTACATTTAAAGCAGTTGTCACACACACTTGCTAATCATCTGTCATAAGATTATTTTGGGTAGATATATTCATTATGAGATGCTTTATAAATAGTCAAGTAATTAGTTATATAATGATCCACAGATAATGGATTATTACTTTAATATATTCTACAGTTCACTTAGTAGCACAGGTCACCTGAACTGGCTCTAATTTTAATGTCTGTATTACTAATGAAAAAGTATTCTCTATGATATAGCATTTTAAATGGACCTGACTGAATAGTAAATGAACCACATCCATCTTTGTGACACTGCTTTGCAGGGTACTTTCCTCCAGAATCATCTCCAGATGACCTTGCTATTTAAAGTTTTCTGTTGATGCACTGTCTTATACCTGGAGGAGGGTTCATTTAATCACCAGTGATTCAGGAGGAATGATAAAAACAGCTCATGTTGCTTGTGTATGACGCTGATACAATTATAGTCTGACTGAAAGCATTAAAAAGCCATTTATAGAATTATTGAAACATTTTCTCACACTCATCTGCAGATGACACTTTGTATTTAGTAGCATCTTGTACACAGGTCAAGAGCCAGAAATCTGACTGTGGCGATTCAAGCACCTGATGAACATAAACAGACGAGTTTTAGGAGACTTTGAAGATGATTCTGCTTGTTTTACAGCCCCTCGTGTTTTATCAGGAACATTTTATGTATCACCCTGCCTTCCTTTTGCTTCCTAAATGTAATTCTCTGATCATGAATATTTTTGCCATCTTTGTAACTGCACCTTAGGTGTTAAGAACACACCACGGCACATCAACTAAATCATACTCTGAAGGCTGAGGTCATATACACAAGGTGACGTCTGTGTATTCCTTTTTTTCTTTTGTTACTGAACTTGCTTGTGTGTCAGCAAATGTCGGCAACATGACAGGACACGTTTCTTCAAGGTCTGGTGACATTTTATCTTTTTTGTATTGTTACCAAATGCCACGAAAAGAACAAAACCCACAATGAACTGATCCTATTAACAAGATTTGTGTGTATAGCTGAAGCCTGATATAGCTTATTCCTCCATTGGTGTCTAGAAACTATTAAAAATACATCAGTGAGCAACACCACTGCACTGGCTGATATGTTACTTCATTATGATCAACATGGGCATTGAAGATTATTTTAAGTCAATTATACAAACACTGTTCTGATACTGTAGACGGTTAACAACACAATACTTACAGTAGGTATTAATCTGCAACCGAAAATAGTCCAGGGCAAATGCACTGTTGACTAGTTTGTTTTCAGTTTCCCAAACTCTACAGTTCCCATCTGTCTTAATAAATAATTAGCCGTTATTTTATTTTTTAAATAATTGTTTTAATAAGTAATTACCCTCTATTTTGTTTTTTAATAGTAGTTTTAATAAATAATAAGCCTTTATTTTAATTTTTAATAGTAGTTTTAATAGATAATTAGCCTTTATTTTTTTTAATTAGTTTTAATAGTTATTTTTATAGTTTAATCTTAACTATGCATGATGATGATGATGATGATGATGATGTCACAGATTAGTAGAGAAGTTGGAAATTAGGTTTAAAAAATAAGCCATGATGTTTACAAAGTATTTGTTGACAATGAGAAAACTATGTGATTTTTTGTAATTTGTGATGTTGCAAAAAAGTCATCTCGCTCTCTTCCTACCTCTCTCCCTGTCTCTCTCAGTCAGTAGCTCTCCTCTGCTCTAATGCTGAGGTGATCTATCAGTTAAGTGCTGCTATCTCAAAAGGACACATACTGCAGTGTATGTCAAGAACAGAGGGAGTTTCTGAGGTTCATTACTGAATCCAATTATTTTCCAGAAGCCCAAAACAACCTGAATGTTGTTGATAGATACATGTATATACCACATAAATATTCATGCCTTTAATAAGCAATATCCCCCTTGAGCAACTAACAAATTATGAGATATCCACTCAAATTCTAAAAAGGCCTCAAAATGTTTTTCTATCATTTACCCAGAACATAACAGGTTTCCACAAGAGACACTTGTCCTGAAGGAACAAAAACTGTGATATTAACCCCCCTTCTCCTCCTCCCTCCCAGCTGCTATACTTTAAAAGACCTTGTTTTGGTTAGTTTGGTATCTAATGCAAAGAAGCCTCAAAGACGCTGCGGTAAATAGTTGACACTCATGGAGTTTGGCTCACACTGAGTTTGTACAAATACACTGAATCAAGCAGCTTAATAGCTCCTACACTAACGTTTATTGACATGATCATTTCCCCCAACCTTTCCAGAAATAATGAACAAAGTATTGACCGATTTAAGAAGTGAGTAATTTCAAGAATAATGAGTAATTCATCTTTTTTCTCTCTCTTTGTTCATTGGTACTGGACACGGTGTGACTGGAATCCACCCACCGGTCACAGAGCCCTGTTTTACACTGTGTTCTGCCTCAATGGATCACAGGTAATGTGAGCAAAGTCAAAGATTGCGTGTTTACGATGTGATCAGATAGTAATAAATAATTTACGACGTGGTAGTGTAACTTTTCGGATTTTCTTGCAATGAAGTGCCTTTGCAGTTATTCTGTGTGTGATGTTTTATAGATATGCAGGTCAGAACAGCGGGTCAAATTCATTTCAGCAGGACACACACATGCCCACACCAGGGCTTGAAGCTGTCCATGTTAATTATTCCACATTATAATCAGTTTTAAAACAATTATGTTTACAGAAAAGTGAACAGTAAGGACTGAGAGATGATGTTTACTGCTGAAAATTTGAACTTAGTGCTTGAAGGAAATTCTACTTTCTTATTTGAGACTGATGGCTCGACATGCCATTACCTTTCACTGAACGTTAAGAGGGTTTGATGATTATGCTCACACTAAATTACATGCAGTCACTTACGCTAAACAGACAGGTTGCACAAATAAAAGGTTATTATATACTGTAAACAGGTGTTATTTTTTTCCCCTCCTATAGATCCAGTTTAATGCTCTCCAACACTCTGTCTTCATGTTTGAAAGAGATCATGGTTCTCAGAGACATTTCAGAGTGACCCTGTCTTGAACTGAGACTGAAGCATATGGTTCAGCCCTCAATTATGCATGGCCAGATCTTCCTTCTTTTAGAGGGAATGAGCACAGAGTGTTATTTTGGTATAAGGTGACCTCTTTGGCAGTGATAACAGTGATGAGCATCAGGAAGACTTTGGCCTATAAATGAGAGCTCTAAATTTGATTTCCTTCTCATTGATGTTTTAGTTTTGACAAAGGTCACGTGACGTCAACTCTCTAGTAGATGTTTTTTTTTTTTTTCTTAAATCACTTTGGCATTGGCGTTTTTAAAATACCTACTGTGAGACAGACTGATTTAAATGTCTCCTTTTCAATTTTGCAGATGAAGAGTGGGCTGGTGTCCTTTGAAATTCTGCGGTAATGTCAAGGGAATTTGTACCAGACTCATCCAGTTGAAGATTTGAATAGAATACGTTGAAAAGCTTAAAGACACTCCAGAGTGCTGGAGGATGGTGCAGAAAAGCTCTATAATTAGTGTGCCGGCAATATACAGTTCGATAGGGGCCACAAAAATACAGACAAATGGTGAACAAGTCAAGATTCAAGTCAACTTTGTGGGGACCATATCTTTATTTTGCCATGTATGGCTCACATGCAAGAAATTGTGTTGGGGTGTGCACACTTGTTACACACTAAATTGACCAGACCAGTACACAGATCATTTACCTTTAAGCTCTTCAGCATCAGGAATGATTCCTAGCACAAAGCCAAAGCAGCCTGAAACCATAGACATACAAAGATGGACGCAGCCTCCATGCTCATAGTTCTCTGAAGAGTGGTTTTGAGGCTTAGAGTGGGCTGCTGCGCCATCACCATCTTGGCAGTGCCTTACTCTGCCTTACTCCTAGCTAATCCAAAAATGGGCAAAGAGGTGTAGGTGGGACTTGAGTGCATGCCGATTTGATAACTATGGCGGGTGTGTGCTGCTGTTAGCATCGCTAACAAAGCTGGGCTATCTGGGTTTCTTGCTAGCTAATTAATACCAGCATGTAAGTAAAACAAAAGTAGAATTTCACTCACCTCAAAAACACACAGCGCATTTTGTTAATTAATGAATTCACTGCACAGCAAGACATGTTATTTGTCTCATATTTGCATAAAAAAATCCTCCAAAGGGCTCCAACACAGCATGGAGGTCTCGTTCAGTGACTTGAATTAGCGGAGGTGCCAGCTCGCAGCTAGCACAACTGTGATGGCACCCATCTGTGGCTCAGTGCATAACTTTAAGCCTAAAGAAAACAGGTCATTTATGTAAAAATCTACCCCTCGTACAGATGTCATGATAAGGGAAATTAGCTATATAAAAGACACTATAGATATATAAAAGAGTTTTTTGTACCAAGCTGTTTATTTCAGCTGTACAGTTGGGCATTTTAACATAGGAGTCCATGGGGGACTGACTCGCTTTTGGATCCATCCTCGAGTGTAGGAACTGTAGTTTTTGGCGCTTACTAGCTGGCTTCATATTTCTTCCCCAGAGGTTGCCGCTTGTCTGAAACCTATATGAAGTTGGAAAATGCCACACTGTCATTTCACACATTTATTTTGCATTAACTTGTTCCAGCTCTTCATATTACACGACGTTACAATGAATGAAATATATGATGATATTATAAATGGAAATACTCCTGATGTCTTGTGGACCATTATATACACTTTTCTCCAGCACTGAGACAGACATATTTGGTACTTTTTGGAAATCTTTACTAGATCTTGAAATGAAGTTAGGTGGGTTTGGACAGCGTGTGCTGTGGTGCGCTGAGGTTTGAAGACCTTAAACTTCTTCTGCTTTCATCTTTACTTACTTTGAATAACATAATTATGTTGATTTCACACTATGTAGCTGCTGTATGTATTTTTCTGACCTCTATCTAAAATATACAATCACACAGACTCCAGCAGCACAATTAATTTATTTTTAAAAGTCCAGCGGGTCTAAAATTTAATTCCCAGTGTATCTAAACACGTCGCTGGTTGCCAGCTGTTTACATATTCAACAATGCACACTAATTTAAACTCAACCAGTCTGTGAAGAACATCAGCCAGCCATAAATTAATTAAGGCTTTCTGCTCTGATAAGTACCAGCCAAGAAGAGAGAGGGTGCTGTATTGAGTCATGCAAGAGTGTACGCTACTGGTCAAAAGTTTCACAACACCCCCAGTTTTTGAGTTTTCCTTGAATTTTCAGCGATTTGAGTCCCGTAAATAACCTTAAATAGTACAAAGGTAAAACGGTCTAAAAACAGAAATTAATTTCATTTCATTAAAAAACAGGCTTTTTTCAGGGATAAGGGAATTGGCTACTTACAACTTTCCTGTAGCAATAGAAGTAAATGGAGTCTTGAAAGTAAATGCAAACAGTTCCTGCATGCTCCAACTTTTATTGATGACTTGCAAACCCTCCAAAGGCAGTGTTGTGTATCATACACTGCAGCTATACAGACTTAAAGGAATAGATTAATATTTCGGGAGAGTTAGATGAGAAGACTGATAGAAGATGCAATATTTGTCCATTCAATTCAAAGTTGCTGACAGCAGCCGATTAGCTTAGCTTATCATAAGGAAACATGGTGAAAGAGATAGACTCTGTCTGTGCAACGCAGCAACAACAAAACTCAAAGATATGAAAATAAACCCCTTGTAATAAAGGTAAATTATTCCCTTACTAAATATGGGACCAAGGGGCTTTCTGTACAAAGACTTCTTTGCAAATCATCCTTTTATTGCAAAGTTTTTGTTCACCAGCATGTGTTCTTATGTTCTGAGACTGTGATCACTATACAAATAATAATTTCAAAACATTATCAGTATCAATGCATACACCTGTGTTTCTATTTCTCTATATGTGTGTCTGTGTGTGTGTGTTGGGGTGGTGGGGGTTGGAACTCAAACAGAAGCCACTTTAGTCTCTGTCCTTGAGAGTAATCTTGCCTGTGTGCAAAATGGCTCACTTTATCAACTTGGTGGCAGTGTGCCCTGCCTGGAGTCTGGAGGCAGCAGCAGCAGCAGCAGTAGTGATGCTTTCCTCATGACAGCACACAAAGAGCAACCAGACGATCACCTTCTCCAGAGGCCCACTGTGTGCTGAGGAAGGACAAGGAAAGACTATTTATATTCCACTACTGCTCGTCTAATTCTGATCCTTTATATGAATGACCTGTATCAATAGAAATCACTTTAAATGCAGGCAAGGTTACTCGCGGTCTGGTGATTGATGAGTTTTTGAGGAAAGTTAGAGACACATTCTTGCAGGTTTTGTATTGATCTGTAATTCTGTTTTGCATTGATCTGCATCAGACAGGGAACAACACCAGCTGCTTCCCTCTCTTGCTGAGAGTTTGATGAGGAAACCGCTCACGCATTTGTTTGGAAAATATGAAGCCACAGCCAGGAGACGGTTAGCTTAGCTTAGCATTAAGACAAATAATCTAAAATGGTCAATAATACACTAGTCCGACTCTGTCCAACATTAAAAAAAGAAAATTACACACACACACACACACACATATGTACGTATGTATATACGTATATATAGACAAATTAACAATATAGTATATAGATAGACTTACAATGGTGATGATGGTTACCCAAGCTTAGATAGTAGGGCTAAGATAACCATCTCTTGGTGTTAGCCTTGTATTTAATGCACATATGTGAGAGTGGTATCAGTCCTCCAAGCTAATTCTTGATCAGAAGGTGAAAGGGTTAGTATTTACCAACAGTGCAACTTCACCTGTGATTGTAAAATTGTGGTCAGACAAAGAAATCATACATTACCAGGTTCAGTTACTGAGTTCACTGTAAAAAAAAGGAGCACGGAGCACGAATACCATCATATGTGAGGTCCAATCATCTCATTGTTAAATTAATACTGTAAGACATTATACCCACCTTTTTTTCTGGCATACACCCACAACACAGTCATTTTCTCTGTACCTTTGCACAGCGTATCTGTGCCAGCTGCAGATTCTTAGAACCTGCCTAAAGGCAGAAACTGCTGTTTTCTGCGTTGCTCCTGACCAGCCAGCCGTCTTAGCCCTCATCGCCTACCTACAGCATGATGACTGTGTATGTGCAGGTTTTAACTGCATTATCTCACAATCATTTACATTTTTCTTGCCATAATAATCTGGATGTAAAACTTTGAATTTTTTGTATTTTTGTGCTTACTTTAGCAAGAGATAAATTTGTATTGTTATGTTTCTGGCAGGTAGTTTTAAACTGGCCAAAGTGCTATGGTTTTCTATGCTGGTCTTCCTCTACGAGACGAGACATTTGAAATGTTTGTGTTTGTGCCTTTAAAAGTAAAGACTACATTAATATGGGTGATTTTGCCTGCAGCTTAAACTAGTCATTAGCCTCTCTGTGTCTTACACTGTGAGGCTAAATTGGGTTAAGGCAAACACACACATACACAACCAGGTTGAAAAACAGTGGAGGGCAGCCTTTAAATCAGGTCATCACTAAGGCAGTGTGTGCGTGTGTGTGCGTGTATGTATGTGTGCGCACGCGCACATGTGTGTGTGTGTGTGTGTGATGTGCCTTTGGAGCAGATTGCAGTCCGCTGGCCTGTATCCCATAACAACCACCTTCCAAAGGCAGCAGTCAAGAGCTCAGCATGGACACCCCTGTGGTCACCCTTCATAACCCCCTTTTTGAGGTTAAAAGAGGGTTTGATCAAGGGATCTGCCAACCCCCTCCACACACCCGCCCACCCCTGGTAAAATGCAGACTGTGTGCTTCTTCATGTCTGCAGCTCCCAACGGGTCCTTTTTGAAGACTGATCCCAATTACACAGCACTAACTCTGAGATGATGGAACGTGGCTCATATAGACTCAGAGTTGTTTTTTTTTTCTATGTGTGTGTATCTCCTAAACCCCGCTGTGATTGCATCAGTATTTAAACGTGAGGTAACGTAACACCAACCCTATGTTTTATCCATGAAGAAATTTGAAAGGAAGGAGTCGGTGAATCATACTCAAAATTGTAATCTTTAGCAAAACGTCATCTTCTTTTCTCCCAAAGGTATTGGCGCAGTCTTAAGACAACCCCAATAACATGCTCGAAATCAGTAAATGTCACACTGAATCCCAAATTCCATTTAAAGAGCAAACAACTTTCAGAGACAATCAAGTTGACATTCATCTGGTGTTTATTTAGCTGCAGCTATTTGTGGGATTCCAGGCTGTGTAACGTAGCCTCTGGTGAATGTTTGTGTGTGTGTTGGACATCTGCTGGGAACAAATTAGCGTCACTATTACTACTTTGCACCACTTACAATAGCTTTGGTGTCAAACGAGCATTTTAACGCGCAACCTGTTTCTCACTTTGATCCATATGCGAAAAAGGTCAGAAATATAGGTTAAACACGTTATTACCATCATAATTATTATTTTCAATTATATTTTCTGGTTCCCTCTGTATTTTGTCATTGTTTCTGCACTGATATACGGCCCACACACAGTAAATTACTATGCTTTAGGTGACAATCATTCTTTGTCACTCCAGAGGGGAATGACTGCTGTTACAAAGCTGCTAATCATACAGAAGATTGGGTGAAAACATGAATCTTGGTGGGCTTTCTGGGCATATTGAGCTTAAGAGCACCAAGTCTGAAAAGCATTACCAGCTTAATGAGTGACTCACTCAACTCCTCAGCAAGCCAAGCAGCAAAATGCTGCTACAATCTTCCCACTCTAGTTTGTGTTGCGCATTAATCCTGCTGTATTGGTGTTTCTCTAAGCTTATTGTCTTATTCAGAGGCAAAAAAAAAAAAAAATGAAATAAAATCACAGCAAATGATCAGTGATGCATTTCCCGCTTCCAACGTGGTGTCTGTGGCGTGATAATAGCAGGTTTCTTGCTTGCTCAGCTTCCTCACACTGTGCAAATCACTGTACCTAAACTCCAAGGTACACTGCACCTGAGTACAGGAAAACACCTTTGACGGGAGCTGTACAGGATTGAAAGCCATGAACACCTCACGCACTGTGGACCACTGGCAGAAGTAATTATAATATGCAATTAACTGTGATTAAAGTTCAGTATACTTGTAGGAGAAAATACCAGCTTGGCAGTAACAGTACTGTATCCTCTAATGGATAAATTATCCATTAAGCTGTACATTTTCTTCTATGTAATTGAGAGTGTAATGGTCATTAAATTGATTTGAGCCAGAAATGCCCATTTATATTGTGGCATTCTGTAGCAGTGCTGCCACTTTTAGTTCGCAGCCATTCGCCTTAATGTAGATAAAGGTGAAAAGCTAAAACAACTTAGACAACCAGCACTGCCTTGCCTTTGCTGTGCTCTGCCTTTCACCTCAACACAGACAGGACATCACAAAGACACCACACATGTCACATTCGCTTATCACCACGGAGGGTAAAATTCACAAAGGAAGAGCAAAAGAAGAGAGTCAATGAACAAGAATGACACACACACACACACACACAAATCAATAGGATGACACAGTGCCAAACAAAGGGGTTTTCACAGACGTCTGTGCAGTTGTGCAATGGAGCGTGGAGGAAGTCTGTGGAGGCTGGAGAGAGGAAGAGTAACAACCAAACCTGTCTGAAGGAGCACTTCCTGTGTTGATCCGCTCTTTTAAAGTCGTGGTTTCCACCTAATCCCAGCCACAAACTTTGACTTATGCGCTTGAGGCAAGGCACAGTTCTGAATTCTGTTCACACATCATTATCATATTAATGCAAATTCTGTTTTCAACAATGTTGAGCATATATCTTTTATTTAGCACTGTCTGTGGATATAGACATAAACAGAGCAGGTGAAAATTGTACGTCAGACAGTGAGGAAAAAGTGAAAGGAGAGAGGCACTTCACACTTCCTCATTCTCCCATGGTGCGTTAGTGCTTCAGGGGAGGTGATCATTAGGAAAGTAGGAGAGTGGGTGCGGGATGCTGGCTGAGAGATGGATAACTTTGTTAGGCACGGAGGACAGAGCTGCAGTGAAGGCAGTAAACAGGTCAGATTGGTGGCAACCTTATGGGCATCTCAAAAAACAAGAGTTGCAGTTAATGGTCCACTCCCACAGTAATCATGATGAATGGAAACTTTGAGAGCACAAGAAAAAAGAAAAAAGGAAAACAGAAACTGGCAAAACTGTCAGCATATATGTCAAGATTTGACATTACATCACCCACGTTTGTTTCATTTTTTTTTTGCAGTGGGGAAGAATGAGTGTTTTTATCAGTGTCAGTGTGGAGGCCCTTGGAAACAGCATGTATCGAAATACTGTAGAAATCCGTATTGACAGGGCTTTGATAATAGCTGATACGATGTATGAATAAGACTTGCAAACAAGCAGGGTCATTATTTCTTCTTGCATGTGTTCACACTGTTGCCATGGTGCGGATCTAGGGACTGGTACTCCTTGAATCATTTGAATAGCATTGCAGCAAGGTTGCCTTTGCAAAAAATACTGACAAAATGTATCCTTGGCACCATCTCCAGAGGTAATATAATTATTCATGCAAAGCATATATTGCAGGTGTTCTGTAGAATTTTACATGTAGTCGCCCTGTATAATGTGATTATTCGGTGGGGCCTAATATCTGAGCAAAATATCCAGAGCGAAATGAGAGACTGCTGAGAGGCAGTTGAATGTTCATATGTATTTGACTCACAGGGGTTAAGGTCTGTCTGGCTGTCCTAGATGTGGGAGATCACTGCTGTGCTGAAGTAGCTGTTGGCGCCTAAAGCCAGCAGTATACTACAATCAAAATAGAAAAAGAAGCTTTTGCAGACAATATGCTGGATTTGTGATCAAAAAAAAAAAAAAAGAAAAAAAAGAAAAAAAAGAAAATAACCCAAACCAAAACAAAAAAAAAACAAAAAAAAAAAACAACTGCACTGCAGGTTTGATCTCCATGATGCACAGCCCTCCAGCCATATAGTAACCGCTCTTAAATTTACCAGTTTCTTGCCTGCATCATGTATTTGTTATTTTGTTTTGTTGTGGTGCATGTTCCCAATTTTTCTGTCATTTTAAATTATTTCCATTTGGGGCAGATGGACTGATTCTGACACCAGAATGAATCACTTCCAGTCTGTTTAAAAATCTATCCTCTGAGTCAGACTCTAAAAAAACCAGGACCCACCAAGACTGTTATTTCTTTCACATTGTACTACGCATCTTGAATTTCATTCACACAGTGTTACAAAAGTATTCAAGCAATGGAGGTGGGTAATTGCAATTTTCTGGATGTGATAAACGTACGGCAGATTATTTTCTTCATGAAATGTGTATTTTTTCACCCGAAACCTATCATGTACATGTACACTACTTTTAAGAACATCTTCATTTCTCCATTTGTTACTGAGATTTACAGAGTCGTGTCTCAGTGTTTCTGAAAACATGGGACAAATAAATATTTTGTGCAACAGTTCCTCAACTGTGTAGCTCTTTCAATGTAAAAATAATCTACAATAGCTAACGGTTCATGAGGTAACCATCAGTGCTCATAGGACACACATCAACAACAGAGACTTCCTGTTCGCACTAATAAAACACTTCAATCATCTTTTGAAAAATGGAAAAACATTCTGCAGTCATCGATACTGTAGTAATGCTGTATTTAGGTTCAACATCTTAACTTCATTGTGAGAAAAGAAACCTGCATTCAGTAATATGTTTGCGCTTGAATCAGTGTGAAAAACGCACACAAATTTAACATTTATGCAGTTAGATAAATAAATTACTATTTTATGGTTTTTGAATGTGATGCATTGATGGGAGAAGATTTCAAGTGGCTTAGGGAAGATCAACAAACCAGCTGGCACAAATTCCCCTCCTCGTCTGCTGTTAAAAAGTAACTCCACTGTGTATTGTTGTTTGTTTGTCTTGTACTATTAGCTGCATTTCTTATCATGCTGCCAGAGCTAATGTTGCCTTTGACCAGGTTTTTTACCATTGGGAATTATTTTTTTCTGGCGTCACCTTTGTGACTTGCAAACTCCAGCTTCTGGCATCTCCAGTCCCACTGTCTTGAGACTATATCCTTGTATTTGCACCCACCCAGTGCCATCTCCACCAGCCTTTGAGGACATGCCAAATTTAATGGTGATTACAGTATACAGTAGTCTGAGGGGCCTCTGGGAAATGGTGCCCTCTCACTCCACAGAAGGAGAAAGATTAGAGGTAATCAGTTTCCCCCACTGTATTCAATCTCTCACCTCTTTTTGCTCCTTGATACATTTTGTTGTTTACCAAGAGGAACGATCCATCAAAGCTGGGGGAAGATGACACGTGGGAGAAAGCAGTGCCAACACACTAAGTCTATGGGAAGGACTCCAGCCTAGTGTCAAGTGAAATATAATATACAATGCTTTTGTTTGATGTTTGACAGAATATGAAAGACAAATGGATGAATGACAATATTCACCATGGTGCCCCACTATAATAGTGCCAAAATATCATTTAAATGTGGGTGTGAATTCTAAACAAACATGCCTTTGAAATATATTACACAAGCATGTCAATGTCCTGATGTAAGGTGATGAGATTTATGAAATGAAAACTGGGGACGTTACTAGTCCAGCAGTCAATATATCATTACAGTATCCAGTGTTTCATCTTTACCTGGCAAACTATTGTATGCTACTTATAAAATATGGTGAAGGTCCATTCAGGTAATTGGAGACTAAATAACATATTCTGTATTTAATGGTAATTTGCTGTGTCTTGTATTTTAAAGACACAATTCAGCGCAAATCTGTGGGTGATAAAGGTTAGATTCATAAAACGGCACAGTTTATATGAGATAGGAAGGAAACCCTACTGTTTTCCTTCAGACTGATTATCATCTTCCACCACCTAAATGGAAAATAGGCCTCTCTTTGTGGTCCTAACTCACTGGGCTAAAAATTGTATGTGTTTTTTTTTTTTTTTTTTGCTATTTTTCTACATGAAGCTTGAACAGAGGGAGCAAAAAATATACCAGAGGAGGCTGAAGCTCTTAAAACTACCTGGTTGCTGGTGACCATTTTAAAGCTTGTGCAAAGCAGCATAGCAACACACATCCCATTGTCCGGTTTATTCAATCTTTTCCATCAATTGTTTTCTTTACTGCTCAGTTTTGAACGTCCTTCTCTCTTGTCTGTTATTAATGCACAGTTAAAAACGGGGACATTTGTGGGGACAGCTCCAAATGGTGACCGTCCCTGAAAAGCGTGTATGTCTGGCCACCCTATGCTAACAGCTTTAACTATGAATTCTATTGAATCCTTTTGCATTTGCGAGTCAGTGAGCAATTACCTACAGTTATTACTGCAGTAAGTGTATTAAGTAGGCAAAATAAACATATCTAAGTTCAATTATACAATTCTTTCCTTGTGCATGTCAATGTTCTTTCATCGCACCCGCACTGCTCTCTCTCTCAGCAGAAGGAAACTGAAGCTCATTAGCACAGATGATCTGTAATTGATGTGTGGAACGATACCAAAACATTAGTTAATATTCCAAATCCAGCGCCCTGTGGCAGAACCAACAGACGCATGAGCACAAACAAATATGTCTCCTCTGATGTTCAGTGGAGGTCTGCTGAGTAGCAACTGATCACCAACAGGCTGATATGAGATTGACTGCAAGTTTAAGAAAGGTGTTGTTTACAGCCGCAATGGAAATCTAAAAATCACACTCGGCCAACTTCTGCTTTTAAGTGACTGATCATTGTGTGGGTGTACTTTCGTGAGAGCAACATGTCACCCGCGGTAATTTCATATAAATGATTTGTCTGCCTTAATTGACTCGATCAAGCACCTGTTTCAATCTCACCTCTCCCACAGAGCAGCTCTGCAGCCTGCTCACTTGCTGAATCCACGTCATGTGCATTCACACTTTTTCTGACTTGTTAGTCAGGTTTGCTAGCTAATGCCATTAGCTCCACATTTGCTTGTGGCTGAGGTTGGATGTTACTGATGCAGTGTCAATACAAAATGAGCTTCACCTGGTGGCATGTGGCAATGCGAGTGTAAACGACAGGTTTGGCGAGAGGTTAGCAATCCACAAGTGATGGTGAGTTTTTATACGGTGGGCAGGAAGACAGGTCTTTAATAAACTAGATATATTAGGCATAAAGGACTCAATCAATCAATTTACAAGTGATCTTTGTTACTGTATAGCTACTGCATGAATCAAAATCACAGCAACTAGACACAACATGAATTTTCTCATTAAACTGATTTCAGTTAATGGGAAAATTAGTTGAAATTCAGTTTGTAGTTACATCCCTGTTCATCCAGGATCATAAAATATTAACCATTTGGTCACAGTGACCTTGACCTTTGAACACCAAAATATCACAAGTTTGTCTTTGAGTCCAAGTGGATGTTTTTGCCAAAATTGAACAAGTGACAGATGGACAGACCAAAGGACAACCAGAAATCATAAGGTCTCTGGCCCTGGCTTTCGTTGGTGAGGTGGTTCTGGTTCATTGTATCTCAATGTGCCCAATATGTATCAGGACATGCCTGGAATTGTGTTTCGACAGCTTGGTGACAACAAGCAGGAGTCGACTCTACAGCAATCAAGATCTCAATCACAAAACAGCTACAAAGATACAGCTACCAACCAACCAAGCTATCAGAAAAGGGTTATGAACCAATCAGAACGTAGCTACAAACCAAACAATTAGAATACAGCGACACATCAGCCAATTAAAATGTAGTTAAAAATCAACCAGGTGACACAGAGGCATAACAAAAACATAGACGATTAGTCTTTTACACCATTGTATCAACATTTGTAAACGTTGCTCTCAAAAGAGATGAGATGAGGTTTTATATAAACCCTCACATCAGGTAAATGTACTCTGATTAGAAAACAAAGACTAGCTTATTACCTAAACTGTCTGACATACCAGTGAAAACTATAAACGATCCATTCCCATGTCTCCTCTAAGACTGAAAGGAAAATGACTTGTTTCGCAAGTGAATCACAGATCATGAGTGAAACCAAAACTTTCCCTCACGAGGAATATGCAAAAGGGAATCGGCAGAAATTAGAAATGTGTGTGATGGTTGCAGGAGTCTGACGTGCAGGGGGCCATCAGAACAGAGCTGAGGGCATAGCCTGAGGCAGACTGGAGGTATCTATGATCGACTTCTCAGTCCTCTTTTCATCTCCTTCCCTCCGTCACCATGGCCCATGCCACAGACACAGACATCTCTGTCCTCTCTTTGCCAGCTGGGAGAGGCTGTGATAAGAGCATCTCTGCACTGAGGTGCTGATGGAAATTCTTGTAATAGCTTTATTAATGGCCTGAAAGGAACCCACTCCATTGTAATGAAGTAATTTAAAAACTTTAATGTTTTATATTTTAAGCTTGTGTGCAAATTCAGACTCATTAGTGTAATTAATGTTTTAATGAACACACAGCACAGAGAGATAATTTACTTTATAATTATAAATGCCCAATCTCACATTTCTACTGAACAAAGCAAGTAAAATACAGACACTGCATAATAGTCTGACTTTTTTGCTGCAAGATCATGCAGATGCAATTCTGTAAACTTTAACAATCACCTTACTTCCATGTAAAGTTTTATCCTACTTACACTTTCATGACCAGTACATCTTTATATACAGCTCATATCAAGCCACTGTAATTAAAAGCATAGGTTGTCCTTGGAGGCTCGGGTTGAGCGGACTCAGTGCCAGTGAAGAGTTTTTGTTTGTGTGAGTTAAAAAGATAGACACAGGGAGATCCTCCTTAAGTCAGTAACAGGAGCACGGCAGTCAGGAACTGTTCAGCTGGCAATTCGAATCTGTCAGGGACAATCAGTCAGTCCTGGACTGTAAACGGTTTACTAATCGCTGATGTCACTGTCGCCTCTGTCTTGCAGACTGTTCTTGGAATTGGTCGAGAAGATGGAGCACGGACAATTTATTTCTTTCATATTCTCCCTTAGTTCCTTTGTTTTGGCTGTACAAACATCAACATCCTCATAATGTGCCTTTTTTAGATATTCATCATATACAAAATATATTGTCATATATCCCTGAAATATAGTTCACCTTTAGCATTTTTACAATTTGTTTAAATTTTCATATGGACTATTTCTATTCTGTCGGATTATGTGTGCAATCTCATACCATAGCTGAATTTTACATAACATTTTAATGTACCTAACATAACTTTCATATTCTAGAAACTAACTTTTGGTCATTAGCATTAGGAAATAAGCGAAATGAAGTAACACATTTCACAAAATGAAATACACACTCTAGTTTGATGGACTCATCAGGATTTATGAGTCATAGTACATCTCATTAAAACAGTAATATGTATTTTTTTTCAAACAATGATGATGTTTGGGGCTGCTCACAACCATACTGGGTGAAAGATGTTGGGGCTGGAGCCACGTTTACACATTATTCACCCAATTTGTAGCAAAATGAGCCTAATGACACAGACCAAGGTGGGCAAATAATTATTTTAGGGACAAAAAGAGTGAGATGATCGTGATTGGCTGAGCGCTAGTTGAAGACCAGACTGAAAATCCCACAAAACAAGCCAAAAATGAAGGCGGCTGCAGGACAGTCCTTGGAGAGCATTGACAAGAAAGGCACGGAAATTTCTTCTGCTATCAATGGCTAACAGACTGATTGGCTACTATCTGCTTTTTCTGCAAACTTCACACTGTGTCCTGGAACAGACTACCTGTGAGAGTCTGTTAGAGACGTCTCTCCCACGTGTGCTATCAGCAAACGGAGGATCCTTCAGTGAGCAAAAGGGTTCTTTGTCTGTGGCATAAAAATGACAGACGTGTCTGGTTTTCTGTATGAAAGGTTAGATGCTGACAGTTTAATAGAAATGCATGTGTATCCCAAGCATTTCTTAACACCATACCATTTTGATCTGTCAAAGAGAATCAAGATATCAGACACTGCCTATCAAATAAAAAAGGAGGAATATTGTCTGATTTTATCCTATTCTAAATATATATGGCAATGTAGATAGCGTACACTAACATTTAGGACACTTTAGTCTTATCTGTTCATTCACGGATGAATGATAAGGCCTTTCATGATCTGTTGTGCATGTCTGTTGTGTAATGTGTGAAGCACAGCTTGTTCACGTGATATTACCCTGCTGCTGTTGTTTCATGCTGTGAGATGAACAGACATGCTGACCTTTCAGTCACTCTGCCAACAGAGCAGTGCCAGGGTGCATGGCGAATCTTTTCTGCAGACAAGACAGCTGAATAACAATGCAGTGCTCTGCCCTGCTACAATCAGAATCTAGGACTCTAGGGGGCTTTGTTTGTTTGTTTGTTTTTAAGATTTATTTTTGGCATTTTGCTTAATTCTCTTCCGGGTAAAGAGACGGGATGTGTGAGGAGGGAGAAAGAGGGGTACCGCGCGCAACGCAAGTCACCGTGTTAGAAATCGAACCATGGACATAGTGGTTATGTGATGTTCACTTGGAGTCTCAATGTCTGTTCAATTTTACGTTATGTTAGAAAACAAAATCAAATCCAAGTCTCTACAAGATAAGATAAGACACTTGTCATTTTCACGAGTAATATTAAAGTGATAGATCAAATTATTTGACGTGGGGTTGTGTGAAGACGTCATGTCAGTATATTACTTATAGTAATAGGAAGGAAACACGTATTTGACACTGAAACAATCCAATATCTATTGAAATGTACACTTCATTTAGGACCTACACATTTCTCAATTGATGATCTAGTTTCGAGTGAATTAGAACTAAATTTCACCTACTTTGGATAGGGAGATGGAGTGCAGTTTAAATGAATGAAGTGGACATTTCAAGAGATACTGAGTTGTTTCGGTGGGCATCCTTTACAAGCGTGTAAAACACGTTGTTCTCTGCTGTGCCCGTCAACGGCAGCACATCGCTCAGCCTCTGAGCAGGTGCTTCTGGCTAGTTCTCGAAACTGGCAGCTCGCTGATCCGAATTTACTGCAGGTAATACACTGACTATGCATTACTACCTTGCACAACCCTACATCAAATAACCCGAACTATCCCTTTATCGGAATTAAAAAGACTCACAGCCCCCCGAGTGAAATAAGGCTTTGTCTATTTAAGCTAAATGTGTAATAGAAAATGAGTTCAATTGACTTTTCAAAGTTGACTGATAATGCTGTGAAACAGTCTTGGCTCCCCCGATGAGGCAGCTCCTAACAGTTACATGAAAAACACACAATGCAGTGTCTTATTAGTTTTAGGTAGAACATCTGTGAAAAGCAGGTGAAACGCTTTGGATAGAAAAGCTGTGCAGACACTGGGGCCTGATATTCAGGTTACAGCAGAAATACAAAGTACATGTGCAGCGTCAAGTTTGAGTTCAACCAAATCTAATCTAACCTTTTTATTGCTTTTAATTAGTTTTCAGCAGTCGTCCCAGTGTGTGTTTACATTCATGTCGAAGAAATATACCGAACAGTTGGCAGGCTTAGGGCCAGATGTATGGTCCATGTGCAGCGTCGTTTTAATACTTACTAATGACATAAAGGGCCCATGAGACTCAGGGGAGGGAGGCTGGGAAAAACATACAAAACTAAGATACTGATTGACAGATTAAATCCCACTCTGTCTTTATTACCCAATGAATAAGCTGCTGTTTGGCAATTCCTGCCTTGAATGGAAATTTGCTTTTCAACTTTTGCAGAAATGTGTGGAAAGAAATGTGACAGTGGAGCTCAAAAACAAAACAATCACAGATGCAAAGTGCAGCGGGAGTCACAGATGTTACGAAAAGTCCCCAAGCTGACAGGATAATTCAGAGCTGCGAGTTGCGAGGTCAAGAGCCAGCAAGCGAAACATCGTTGGACAACAGTTCCACAACAGTAGCGTATTTAGCAAGTGGATGATGACAAACCCGAACCAACAACCAACAAACCAATCAACTTTATTGTGCACACTTCTGGATAGTTCTGAATTTGAGCTTTAATTGTAACATATTCTCCTGCGCTTGTTGTGTTTTTACAGTTGAGGTTGTGTAGTGCTGGCTGCCGTTCATCATCACACTTTGTTTCCATGTGTAATTTATTGTTTTGATGTTTGATACACATTTGTGCGAACCTGAGACGCTTGATAACGCTATGCCAACAAATGCTATCTGTGACTATGCCGGATTTGTACCTTGTCTGGCTCACTTGAGATAATATGTTAAAGAATTTTCTCAATGGTAGAAATAAAATACTAATAATAGTAATGTGACTGCATGACTGAAAATGCATGTATATCATGAATTCCTGTTGCTCACAATAACAAATGATCAAATCACAACTTTTTGTAATTAGTTCACACATATTTGCTCAGCCACAGTGATAAAAAATAGCTTTATGTTTCTGAGAGAATAGACCCAGTGCTATTTCAGACAGATTTACAATATAGTGGGTAGAAAAATAGTTTTTAGTGTCTATATTTTTGCTGAAAGCAGTGGAGTGTGTGCAGTAAAAATCAAATCAATTTAAAAATCAAAGGAGAAAGTTCAGACATGCCTGACATGGTGATGAATTATTATATGCAAATTAAGTGTGGCGGATGTTTGTGCAGATTGGACAGGGTTGTAGCCTTGGGGTTCTAATGTGGCCTTGTCCATCTGCGTAGTCAGTGCCTTTGTCAGTATTGGGCATGTGGATGGATGTCAACACGAACCCTTGTGGCAACAAGACCTCCAACCTCAATGACCATGTAGGTCTTTTGCCCCCTCCCTGTTTCATGACCCATAGAAGTTTTTCCTGAAATGTCACGCTCACAGTGACTGAGGATATATTATAGATAAACTGGTAAAAAGCACTGATGAAAAATCTAAAAATGATCTGACAATGCCAGTGAAGGTTTGGTGAGGCTTTGGCACAAAACAACATGAACAAGTGTATTTATTAAAAGAAATATATATATATATAT
>CM076659.1:7822487-7892674 GCA_038496675.1 Rachycentron canadum | reverse complement strand
TATATATATATATAGCGCATACACACACACATACATACATACACACACACACACATATATGGTTGTAAGGATGTCAAAGAACTGATACTTAGACACTAAGTCAACGCTAAAAGTATGAAAATGGAACTTTTTCCTTCTGTATCATAGGTACTGAAGATGACACTGGAGATGCGATTCTGTGCCTCTGTCGTTTTCTGTTTCCTGCTGCGGTATCAAATATCGAAAATCGTGGAATTTCGTTGGTACTGGTACCACCTACCAAATTTCTAGTTTTGTGACATCCCTATGAGGCTACAACCTGCAGCTTTTTAGCTTAGTGTGGCACAAACGCTGGAAACAGGTGGAAACAGCTAACCTGGTTCACTGTGAGGGAAACTAAACTGGACTAGCAGCACCTCTAAAGCTCTCTAATGAACAACTTATATCTCAAATCACTGATTGCTTGTACAGTTTTTCAACTTTAAGCCCAACTTTAGGAAATCTTCAAGCTCTGCCAAGTCATCCTGAAACTAAGAGGATATAGACATAATATTATATTACATGATTTATATATATATATATATTAGTTTGTGTTGAATTAAGTCTTTAAAAATCACACATTCACATATTTATGAGGGTGATACATTTTTGAGTGACGCTCAGAACATCTCCAGTGCGATTCCTCGACTGCTGGCTCTTGAGGTTGTGAATCTGAGCAGACAGTAGTTTTGACATTGGAGTTTGGCCAAATGAGAGAGGGCTCCAGCTAATAGCAGCCCCAGGTCTATTTCCATGTACAGTGCTCTCTCAAGGTCATGTAGAAAGGCTTTAGTGCAGCGATAGGCTGCTTATCTCCTCCTCGGGCAAGACTGGGTCCCTCCATTAATCAACCAGTGTTAGTTACAGAGGCAAAGTTCCAAGTGAATGGGCAAGTCAAGGTTTGTGTTTGCATGTAAACATATGCACATACATTTTAGCCTTGCTTTGTTTTCAAGGTCTGGTTGCTGTGGGGACGCAGACAGTTACAACCAGTAGGGACATTTCCTTTTGATGACATAATCTTTAGGTATAACCAGTGTCCTGGCAGTGTAAAGAGATGTGCAAATATATCAGTCAGTTAATCAAACCAAAAATTATAAGGCAAAAAATCTGCTGTCTGCTGTAGTTTACATTGTAAATCTAGATATCGCTGTAGACATTCATTTCCCACCACTGCCTGTTATCAAGAGACGAGGTAAGGCACAGTGTACTCCATGTGGAGACTTCATCAGTCGCTCTCGCGGGCTGCAGGAGTAGAGTCTGTGTACACCACTTGGAACAAGATAAATGATGAAGCGAGGAAGTTGGGTACATTCATCGACAACACAATTGCCTAACCCTACCCTATCTCTCGCGCTCTCTCTGTCACTGTCTCAAGGTGTAATGTACTGTAAAATGGAGCTTGCTTCACTAAGCCCCCTTTATTAGTTTTTCTTTTTATAGGGTGCGATTTGCACAAATAATTTCCTGGTCTCCATATGTTCGATATGGGCCAATGCTCAGGCTTTCCCGCTCAAATTAGCACCCATGCAGCGAGGTAGAGCCGCCTCTTTGTGTGTCTGAAATACACACTGCAGGTTTAAATACACTAATTGATATGATATTTTCTATAACCTTCATGTGTAAACCTGCAGCACCTGCAACATCTACATATAGAGTGATCATTTTGTTAATACTGCCATAGATTGTATTATTTATGTGTCTCATCCTAACCTCTGCGCTCCTGTTCTGCCTGTCCTAGAAGATCAGCAGCCTGCTGGTAACTGTTCAGAGGCCATCTACTGTATTATGAATGAGTAGGATTTGGCATTCCCCTGCTGTTCTGAGGTCTTTCAGTGTAAAGTCACACTGAAGGTATGCTATTGGCATGGTGCATCTGGGCCTAGTGAAAGCTGCTTTGATCACATCTTCACAATGACAGCCTTGTGTGATCCAACTTTAAGCTGACAGTGCAAAGCTCTGGCTTGTGTGTGGCTACAGGGAAAAGGCCATGAGAGAGGATGAGGTTTGAATGAGGGTGGATTAGTGCAATGGATTGTACAACTGAGGGACATTCAGATGGATGGTGAATGTGATCTTGAATTATGTATGTGAGATGGTTACTTGCGTGGTGAGTGCAGCTCCCCTGCGCTGATAGTGATGAGATGCAAAGCGACATCAACACGAGGCGCATACATGTTTCTTAATTGTTCGGCTTCATGAAAGCTAAACAACTGAGATGCTTGTTTTTTCTGCATTCAGGCGACAAACAGACAGTGTCCTTCAGTGCAAATGCCAATGCAGAATTAGAAAACTAAGACGAACAGTCTTATAGATCCGTGTGGTGGTAGAGGAGAGGAAAAGAAAAAGAGCTAAAAGACTTAAAACGACGACAGTGTCCTTGGATGTCCTTCAAGGATGTCATGGTCATGCCTTAATGGAGTGGATATGTCCCTGTAAAAGCTTTCACTCCACAGAGGCAGAGTGAGCTTCGTAAACAGCTCATGCAGAACTGTCAGTATTCTGTCAGTGGTGCTGAAGAAAATGCCCATTTTTACTCTGGAGGAACACTTTTTATACGAAGCCTCACAAAGTCTAAAGATTTACTAGCTAGCAGCCAGACCTATATGATACTGTATATGTCAAAACAACGCCGAGTCCTCCTCTGCTGCTGAAATATCGATGAAGTAGCGGAGAACTTCATTTGAAATGTATTTTCCACTCTGCACGTTTCCACTTTAACACTGCGCTTCACTTTGACTGGGAATGACCTTGCTCTCTTTAAGGCTTTTTGTCCTCGTCAAATGATGTGTTGCCTCTTAGCTCACTCTATGTGAACAAGAAGCTCTGCATCTGGGCCCATCTTCTGCTGAGAGGCAGGGACCGGCTAATCTGGCATAGCAGACACATGGAGCGCACAAGACGGGCTTAATGTCCTTTTGTTTACTAAGCTCATCTACCATCCAGAGGAAAGAGAGTATATAAAGTAGTTTTAAACCCTTTCATCTTCAGCGAGACATTGAGAGGTTAAGAATACTTATGGTTATCGAGGACAACTCCAATTATTAGCAATTAATGCTCATAGGCAGGAAGCTTCACCCAGGCTTTTGTTTGTTTTACAAAATCAAGATTCGCGGCCATATGCTCAAAGCATCTATTGTAATACAGTGGCAACCACAGGAATACCACAACTGTGGATTGTTTTGATCTCTTCGCCTGCAATTGTGAGCCCTTGAGGGAACCGTGAGAGCCTGAAATGCACCGCAGCTAACAGCAACAAAGCAGTTGGCGGTACTGGACGGGGGAGCCTGTTGTCATGAGAACACAGCGCAGGGTGGGGAGGAAACGAGGAAGCTGCCTGCCTTCATTAGATGAAATAGCGGGAGGGCTTTATGTGGATATAACTAAGATTAATTGTATTCCAGTGATCTGCTCAAAATGTGACACGGTCGTGCCGAGTTACGATCCAGACTCAGCTGCCTAATACTACTATGACTCTGTTTTGAAGCAAACATGCTACTGCCTTGGCAGTCTTATGCAACTACCAGGTCCATGCTGAAATAACACCATGACCCATGCAATGACAGTTAGATGTAAATATCTTTTGCCAGAATGACACATTGTTGACATAATTACCAGCACTGCTTGTGATATTTATTATATTTATTTAGACACAGCATCATCACACTAGCGAAAAACAACAGAATAGGCTATCAAAGTCTGCGTTGTTGCCACAGTATTATTGTCAATTTGCAAATTTTTCTGATTTCCTAGCACAGCTGACTAACTGAAAGCTTTTCCATCAGGTTTTAGATAGATTACCATCCTCCATCTATTCTTTTGTAAACTTAACTGGACACTGTTGCACTTTGTAAAGGCAAGCAAAACCCACATGCTCCACAAACTGTCAACTGTCACTCTCATCACATCAATGCTCTGAGCCTGCAGGTTTACACCCAGTCAAAATCTCTTTGCCAAAAAATTGAAAGCATCACACTCTTTACATGTCAGACTTGCCAGTGCCTCTGGTGTCTCAGAGCATCACACTGGGCCTCTAATAGCATCCATCCTTTTATATTTGAAGATATTGCAATATGCTCAGCCTGCAGATAGCCGCGCTCTTAAAGGCCTCGGCCGGCGAATTTTCAATCCCTCCTGATAACAATAATCTAAACAGACCACGGCCATTGGAGCAAATAAACAATTAACCTCCACAGTCAACCACAAGCCTGTGCACTCCCATCTGTTCTCAGACTGTTATCATACACTCATCATCCTCGCTCACTTCTTGACCTTCTGTCTGTCTTATTTTTGTCTTATTGCCCAATAAAATAAGTTTCAATTTCTGAGATTAATGCTCTTAATGACTAGATGTAGTTTCTACACCACATTCTAATAAAATAAGACAAAACAGCTCCACACAGACGTCAATGATGTTAATACTGATTATGCCAGTGATTCTTAAGATTTTGATGCTAATATTGTTTGTCATGTGATACAAGTGTTTGTATGTGACACAAAATCCCTCATTGGATGATGATGTACTTCTACACATCACTGCTTTTTCTCCCTTTTTAGCCTTTAGTGGTGTGACTCTCTGGTCTGTTCGTCGATTCAACATCTTTGTCCGGCCTGAAATTTCTTGACAACCATTAAATGGATTGTGACAGATATCAATAGTGTCGAGATAATAAATCTTTTAATTTCTTCACTGTATCCAGTGTCATCATCAGATGAGATTTCGTTTAATATCCTGACTTATAACCAAACACCTACCCTACCTGCACAACTAAACTGGTGAACGTGCTAAAAATTAGCACGTTAGTGCTGCCATTGTGAGCACTTTAGCATGACAATGTTAACGTTTATCCCAAGGCAGCACTGCGCCTGAGATAAACCTCAAATCCACGTATTTATATGAAGTGATCATATTTTAACAGAATTAGTTCTGATGAACGGGTAGTCAACACTTTCACATCTGTTAAAAGTCAAAGCACAAACGTGAGAATTACTTGCTATGGTAAAAAATACAAACTCAGACTTCAGAGTCACTTCTCACCAATTTCATTTTGACATAATACATTTTTGTATGTGCGGATAGGAAATAACTTCTGTGACTTCTAATGACTAATATGCTCTCCATTTGATTTTGGCTTATCAACTGACAGAGTTTTTAATGTTTAAATTCACAGAGGGCAGTGCCGCTGCACAGTGGTGGGCCCTAATGAAGAATCTTGAGGCAATACTGTTTTGAAATGCATGAACTCTAATTATATCTACATTTGAATAAGTTAATGGTGCATTAAGAATCAATATATGTCACATTTTCTCTTTAGAGACACATGGGTAATCTGCATGTACAGTATATTTATTTACTAATCATTTTAAGTGGAATAGTTGGGCTTCAATATGAACTAGTAATTATTCAATAATTAATGTTGCAATTATTGTGAATGTGTGAATTATAAACTACATTTATATTACTTTAGGTAAAAAAACCCTCTTTTTTTTAATATTTCGTCAGTTCTGTTTGTGTTGTGAGTAAACTATCTAATTTGAATGTTAAACCAAAAAGATGCATTTTCACAGAGGAAGAGAAGTGTTTCTAAACACTTGCCTGGAGCATGACTGATGCATATCCAAATGAGCTGCCTGATTATAAAGACCGTGAACCTTGCAGTTATAACTGCCGTGGCATTAGCTCCAGGGGTCCTTTGGCTCGAGGATGAGTTGCAGTTGGGAGGAAATACTCAGACTTTAAAATCATTGCCCCATATTCAGTCAAGAATTGTGTTCATATGAACTGTGAATAATAATTATACTATTTTGCGAAAGAAAAGACCAGCTGCAGGAACCTCTTCTACATGGTTGAATTATTTAGGAAGACAAGGTGTAATCACCACTGATATGTTTCTTCATTGATTGAGCTTCAGCGATTTCTTCAAGTGGCATCACAGCTGTTTGATCTACCCCCCCCCCCAAAAAAAAAAAAGAAAAAGAAAACAGATGCAACCCAAATTACGCTTTTATAGAAACTCGCAGTCAACACTCAAAAACACTTTAGTCTTCCATCGCCAACAGGTCGATGCAGGAATTATGTTTGATGCTATCTGCATTCGCATCATTCCCGATAAGTGACGTACAATCAGACGAGGGTAAACTCATTGATACTGATCTACTACCGCAGTGTATCCTTTATTTTGATCACACTTTGTAGGTGGAGACACATGAATATTTTATTCAAGTGTGTCTAACGTGTAGGTTTCTCACTTGTCATCCACATAATGTTGAGAGCAATTCAATTTCCCTTTCATTCAAAGAGCGGATACCTAACTAAGGGTTGTAGTTTACTTTGCAGTGTGTGGTACTCTGCCCGCTAGCAGGAAATTCTCTGTTGACAAAGTATGAGGAGCTGCCGCAACAGTAGGGCAGGGAGGAAATTTCTGTCTACCAAATGCCAGGGTAATTAGTTCCTCACTGAATTATGCATCAGCAGAAGTGTCAAGCAGTGTTAGAATCAGGCAGGTACAGAGAGAGAGGATGGAGGAGAGCTGTCACGCAAAGCTCATAAAACCTTGCAATACTAGCAGCCAATCACACCATATTGAATGGCTCAACTAAGACCACGAGTAGAGCAGCAGAGCAGTAAAGAGACATTTTTATGACTCCACTGTGTTATGACTCAAACCACGAGGTAACGCCTGGAGTGCTGAGGCTGCAAACTACCACCTAGCCTACCTGTTGCTGTGTGGCCATTTGTATTCACCACATTTAGACCAATGACGAGGAGAAAACCTGATGTCAGTAACAAGCACAGCACAGAGGCAGTGAGAACTGCTGATGAATCAGCATGTCGTAATATATATATATATAAAAACCCACAAACTAACGCTTTGTAGGAATTGGTGCTAATGTTAGCGTGAGATGCTACCACCCTCCACATTTAAAGTAGAAGTCCTCCTTAAATGTTGAAAGCTGTAAAAGGGGGAAGAAAAACATCTTCTATTGGTGTTTGTAAGATATGGGTTGTTATGCTTCAGTCACAGTTTCACAATGTTTTCAAATATATGGCCAAAAATGGTTTAAACTTTAAAAGGGTAAAATAAAAGGCACAATGGGGCAGTATTATTGTACTTTTATTATATTATTCTATTATTGTAGCACAAAAAAGGAGACATAATCAAATTCCAGATAGACTTGAAAGTAAACAATAAAATTTGCTGACTGGGGTCATTTTTGTTGATTAATTTGGTGTCTTTGATGGCTGAGAAATCCTGGTATAAAAGCTAAAACTTGCACACTCCTTGGTGCGAGCGTGACGTTACATTCTCAGTGGGGTCGTGTCCTGTCAAAACCTTTGTGCCTACTGTCAGAAACTTAGCTATGGCTCTCTGAGCATGCTGCACTGCCACTGTGTAAGTGTCAGTCACCTTGGGCTGGGATGCAGAGGAAATCACAGCAGTGTGAATAGGAGGAGTCTCCCTTTGGCATAGAGCACAGATGGTACAGCATTACAGCCTGCTTTCTACATAGCTATCTCATTCTGCCTTTTTAGGATGACTGATGTGCATGTTTGAAGCCTTAAAACACACATCACATCTTCACTTAATAATCCTATTTAGCGGAATGATATCTCTCTCTCTCTCTATATATATATATATAGACATATATATCTATCTATCTATCTATCTATCTATCTATCTATCTATCTATCTATCTATCTATCTATCTATCTATCTATCTATCTATCTATCTATCTATATTTAAGGTTTTAAACGTGAACAGGGGGAACAAATTGCTCAGCGCGAGGTCCATCCAACAGCCTTAGATCCTATAGCTATACCAGGGTCTCTTTGCAGCCGGGTAATGCATCTGGTGGAGTGAAGATGAGTGATTGAATGGGATAACCTCAAAACTCAAGGATTGCTATTAGCTACTATATTCTCAGTAGAGAGGAGCTTCAGTCACTGTCTGCTGAGTCTTTTCCTCAAGAGCCAATACAAAGACACTGACATGCACAGAGAAATATGTGAACCCATTCTCGAGGCGAAGCACATTCTCAGACTCACGCAGCAGCACTGCAGCCAGCATCACAGGCAATAGACAACAAGTACTGAACCGTGTGTTCTGCACTAAACTGAGTAAGTGTTCGCTCCCAGTGGGTCACGCTTGTTGATCTAAGGCTAACCAGATTTGAGTTTAAGATAAGTGTATTCATGATTTCATTTCCATGCACGCCTCCAATTTGAACACATTAAATATTTAACGTATCCATCCGGTTTCTGTAAATGTTGTGTGTCAGTAGTATTGAACATTTGAACTCTAGCTTGGGCTCGCTCAATGCTCAATGTTAAAACACGCTTTTCTCCCGCTACCATATAGCAAAGAAAAATGTACAGTCCTATAAAACAGGGATGCAAATTCAGTCAGAGATTAGCTTGTAAATGTCCAGTAACGAGGATACCTGGGTGAAAACGGCACAGAAAAAAACATCAACTGATATAAATTCAAATCTCAGTTAAGAAATTGTAGCCTTTGAGTTTTAATACCATGTATGATCTAGGCGGATGCATGCAACCTCAAACTGATAGATATAGTTAATATTAAATATAGAAAAATAATGGATTAATTGTCGCTGCAACTACTTTTTCTCTGCTCCTATTACAGTTACTACAACTCTGCCCCCGCAAATTATGTTCATATACAACTAATTTATCACAGTAAACTCTGTGAGCGTTGTAGAAAAATGTAATTCTGCCAGGACTGTGTTACACAGCTAAATGTCACCACCGCAAAGAAACCTTTATAATGAATGTATGTCCAAAACATTTGCTGTCTGTGTACTTCATTAGTTTTCATTTCAATATCCACTCCTGACATGATTAACAGTTCTGTGTTGGGGTAACTCGTTCACATTCAAAACACAATCTTCCCGTAACTTCAATCAGGTGATTTAGTGCAAACAGACAGCCCCGTGCTTTCTATGAATCTTCATCTTCTCCGCATTCACAACGTTCTCCCTATCACTTCTGTACTACTAGGATATCCAGTTTTTTTCAATTGGAAACGATGATGCCAGTAATAGAGATCTAGGCAACAACTGTATTTAGTAGCATATAACTTTGTTTTGAAGGAGACAGATTATTATTAGTTAGTTATTTTTAGTTGTAACTCTACTCTGGGATGCTCACATCAATGCATTCTGTAAATAACATGAACTATAACATAATGTGATATATCTCACAGTAGGACCGCACACTTAAACTTAAATGCTATCTCTCCGCCACTTGAATTGGATCTTATTTGAGTCGTGAACCATGTGAGACAGCGCGTATTTAACTTTAATGGTCGTGGGGTCCCGGTGAGTGCAGAGTTTGCAGAATGTGGAGTGGCTGCCAACAACCACTGCCATCAGTTACAGCTGTACCATTACTGAGGTAATGCGTTTCAGGTCAGCTCTTCAAGCCGGCATTGCTGTGCTGTGTGGAGTGAGCTCAGAGATGCGAGTGTAATGTAGTTGATACCACTACAGTTTCGGCGCGAGCTCGCCCCGACGTTGAGATATTACCTGACATTTGAAACAGATTGTTTTCATGATGAGGCAGATTCAGCAATGCACGACACAACGGGCCTGTTCAGTTTTTGTGATCACATCTATGTTGGGAAATGTACATATACATATTCAACATAATGTAACATAATCGATATCATCAGTCTCTTCTGTTTCATCTTCTCCTGGTTACACTTCAGTGATCTCTTTGCCTGTCACTGTTGATAAATTTCCATTTTTACCCATATTTTAACAAATTTCTTTCCTCTGTGGCATTTGTCTGTAACGTAACTTCTGTATTTTTTTGAAGTATGAGAGAGGATGACCCATTGCAGGAAATGAGGCTGATTTTCCTAAAAAAAAAAAAGTTAGGCAGGATATTAATAAAACCTGCTGGTACTTTATAAATATCTCATCAACACAAGAGAAAAATCTCATCCCCATTGTTTTGTATTTGTATTCGGTCCTGTGCATCTGAGCTTAACTGATTTATTTTTATCTCTGCAGTTCCACATCATAACAGGGCACAGCAGGGGTAACCTTTGGCAGCTATCAACCACAATGGAGCTCTTTACCATTTAGCAGCCGTGTAAACCAGATTACCTGATCATTTAGTCTTCATTGGACAGGCGGTCTGGCTTCTACTGTGTGCTCCCGTAGAGATCTCATTCTGTAAGTGTTAGCGCTGGGACGATGTCCCAGAAAGACCTGAACGCCAGTGTTAATCTCTGCCTGGGCCTACAGCCCATCACTGGGGCCTGTGATCTAACTAGGGTGATGTTGTTATCTTTAGTGGAGAGTACTCAGCCATGGCTCTTGGCTCCTGCCAGTCGCGCTACTATGGGCCTCCTTTGTCCACATGCAGCCTTTTCCTTTTCTCTTTTCTAGTCCCAGGTGCTTCTCTTTCTGTCATTACTTTTCTGTCCTCGTTCATGGTCTTTACTCAAGGTTTTTCATAGCGTCATCTTTTTTCCCTATGGCATCTTTTTATTAGATCTTGGAAAATAATTTTAGACAAACCAAATCCACCTCACAGGAGGACAGGGACGTGAAATGACCATTGAGTGTTGAAAGAGACTTGCTGTTTTAAAACCAAGTGGCTCTGGTCTCTAATGTCTCATACAGCATTAACAGAACTACTTAGAAGCAAATCAGAACAACCTCATATTGGCACAAACTTCATTCAGCTAATCTCTGACAGTTTAGGGAGTTGGGAGAATGA
The DNA here is from genome assembly GCA_038496675.1 of Rachycentron canadum. Classification (NCBI taxonomy): domain Eukaryota; kingdom Metazoa; phylum Chordata; class Actinopteri; order Carangiformes; family Rachycentridae; genus Rachycentron; species Rachycentron canadum. The sequence continues at coordinate 7,881,905 of CM076659.1, read as the reverse complement.
TGATGCCAATCCACCTCACCCACCCATCTCCGTGACTGAATATAGACCCAAAGGTCAAAATGATGTTACACTTTTAGTCTTTTTCACCTTTCTCATCAGACAAGGGATTCTCCATCATCAGCGAAGAGCCATTAAGGTGTCTCCTGCTTAATGGACTTGTCGGGAATCCATAGACAGACTGAAGATAAATGGTAAATACTAAAAATGAAGATGGTTAGGTGTGGGAAGATGGCGCAGGAGGGTAGGGGGTTGTCCTGAGTCCACATTGATTCACCTGTCAAAGAGTGGAGTCTAATCTCCTCTCCAACAACAAATTACTTCAACATCATCACTTCCATCAAAACAATACTGAGAGCATATGACAATGGCATATGTTGCATACTTGTATTTCAAAATTACATACTATAGCTAATGCTGCATATGATGTCTGAATGACATATTATGGAGGCTTGAGGCTCAAGGCCATTAAATTGATGCTTGAGCAGGTTTATGAATGAACAACAAAAGAGCAGTGATGCTAGCTGCCAAACATGGGCTGTTGCTCTTCTCAGGTTAGAAGATAAACCACAAATATTTGGCTCTGTTTTTGCTCCCTGTGAAATAAGTTAATGATTTATTTGCAGTCGACCCCATGGTGCAGTTAGAAATCTTTAACACACTTATTCTTTATTTATGGGGGACACAGAAAAACAACTACACGGATCATGTGGAGTGTTGAGGGAGGGCAGCTGTTGCTCTCTCAGACACCAGTGGCCATGCATGTAGTCGGTTCAAGCACAGAAGTCAATGCAGCGTGTGGTAAGATATCAGATTTGCTCAACCTTTCCCTCCGCTGCTTTTATTTGGGCAGCTCAATGGCATTAGTATACATGGCTGCACAACTCAGAGTCTCCTCCGTCTGCACACAGCGCACTACTGTGCATTTCAACCGACCCTCCAATCTCATCTCTAACTCATCTCTATTGAGACGTGGCCAGTGCGTATTCCTATTTGATCATCTAAGAATTCATTACGCCCATGTGCAGGAGATCAAATAAATTAGATAGAGGAGTACAAGATACAAGCGTCGAACTGTCAGACAACTAGCCACTGTCAAACAGCAAGACGTCAAAGCTGCTTTGCTGCCACACTCCACAACAAACATCAAACGGTTTTAAATAAAAAAGAAAAAAGAAAAAAAAAAAGAAGCACAAACTGGTGCAGAGCTTGGCAGAGTGCAAACCATTTACAGTATTTGCTTATGTGCTTTGACACATTTCTCCAATGTAAGATCACGTAAACACCAAATTATTTCTTGCAGGGAAATATATGTTGTCATGTTGTGTTTAACACAGCAGATTCTGCTGAGTCTTACAACCTGCTAGACAATATCTTTCCCGCATCATGTAAATATCCTGCCTTGTCTCGCCTGCTTTGTTGTCTGTTTGTATAAAAGCTAAACCTTAGAACAGTGGTCATGTTATGTTATTTTCTTTTCCCTTTCCTCTTTTTTTTTTTTTTTTGAAGTATCCAGTTAACCTCTTTTGAAACATTGCCAGTCCTTGCCTTTTTTCTGTACTTGAGAGACAGTGTCACATGCTTACAGCAGCAATCAGGCATAAATGGACCCAGCAGAGACATGAAGCTCAGAGCTGAGTGACACTGTTTGGGGCGGAAGACAGATTTAAGCAGACAGAAAAGAGAATGGATGAACTTACCACTATGGTTCAGCGGCTCCTCGCCACCCATCAGATACCTGGAAGAGCAGGTTGTCGCTCTTTCTTCCTTTGCTCTGCAGCGTAATGCCAGGGGTCAGAGTCCAGACACCGCATCACTGTCTCCTGCAGCTGCTAGTCAAGCTACTTCAGTCGCACTTCCAAGCCTTTAATGGCCATGTCCCGAAATACATGCCGGTCTTATAGGAGAGAGACCTTGATTTCAAAAGACCAGTCATCAAGATTCAGATTTGTCGCTTATGTCTGTAGGATGCTTGACATGGGCCGCAGCAATATGGAAACATGGTATCCCACTTTGTCAGTTGGTCCAGTGGGATTTTGACCATCCTGTGGTAATGAGAGAAGCTAACAGAAGATTTAATGCTCTACAGAGCAATAGCAGACTACCCCACTGACCTCTCTATAATAGCAGCAGAAGGCAGTTGGAATTTGAAATCATTCATGGGTATCACCAGGGTTTGGGTGAAGACAGTAAGAAGACTTGAAGAAGCTCACAAAACTGACCATCCAGGGAGAAAATCAGCTCCGGGACTGGACAATAAGAGTCTTTTCCATCAGGATCAGTTGTTCATTTCCAACTTCCTCATGTGTGCCGTTTTTGGCCAGTATCTTTTTTAAGATAAAAAAAAAATAAAAAATGCAAATAGCGGTTATGGTCCTCGGCAGACAGAGAAATATGAGAGGGTTGCAGTTTGTGCTGTGGGTGCATTTTTAGCAGACTGGCCCACATGGCCAAAAGCCAAGAGCAATCAATAAGTTCTTTTTCCGAAAGCCTACTGTATGCTTTGTTATAATCTCTATAAACTGGACTCCTCCGCAGAGTGCCACAGAAATTTACATGCAGTATGTGTGCGCCAGTCTCACCTCACATGAAATTTGACCCCGGTGAAATAGACTGCAATCAAAATGTATCACTGTATCCGACTCTAAATGAGTTCTGTGGTGTAGGATGACAGTGTTTCCACTGACTCAAACTCCACAAGGCGGTTGTCTCTAACTTTACCGCACGATGCCATGATAAAACCAGTTCTGTCAACAGATGAGTGATGGCTGGTCACTGACATCATTACTTAGGATTGGACACTGCTGGACGTGGATAATGCATGATGTTTGGGTTTTCAGAGACGTGGATTAATTCCACTGACCTGTTTGCTGGAGTCAGTGCCCTCTTATCTCCAACTTCTTGGATGTGAGGCTGTTATCATCTACAACAAAGTCAAATGTGTATGTGATTTCTTGTTGTTGGGATTTTGTTGTAGAGCCTTCCTCCGTATTAGGTGAAAGAACTCCTACAAGGCAACGGTGGTCAGCACCGAATCCTTTAAAACCAGAGTGGCAGTTTTTAGAGTTTCTCGATTCCCTTTCGAAGGAACTGTTTAAGTTCTCACAACATCTCTTGTGTGGTATTGTATATCAGGACTGCACTGCTTTGAATTCAACCAAGTAAATTATTCAAATATGCACAACATATACAGCCAGAGTGCTTTCCTCCACTAGGCTGCACTGCAGGGGATTATGGTAAATAATCTACGCACAAGCACACAATTAAAACAAGCAGAAACAATATTACTTCATACATCACATCTTTTCGATCGGAGGCAGGATGACAGGCTGCAAAATCTTAGTTGGGGAAGTAGCCGATACAAGTCTCCCTGTAGACTTGGGTCTGATTGTGACAAATGAAACAAGATGATGTTCATGCAAATAGCACAGACAGATGCAGCGAGCACCTTGCGAAATGGAATATCCTTGTAATTGAAAACATAAGTTACAGCCTCTCTCGCCCCCTCTGGATCCCAAGAAGCTGTTTCATCAAAGGAATCGCACGGCGGGAGAAGGGGACATGGCTTTCGAATGTTCTGACTGTTCCAATCTAACAGATTAATGAGTCACACAGGCCTATGCCAACTCTGCCCCAAGGAAAGGAGGACACACAGCGCTCCATATCAATAAAAAAGACCTTTCTCTGTCATTCCAGAGATGCAATGAGATGGCCTGTGAATGGCTGTTTGGAAAAGGGCAAATTTATATTAGATGTTTCGCCAGGAATCTTTAAGCATAGCTTGTAGTGCTTTTCAATATGTCACTGACCGATTCACCGCCTGCATTTAAGCACCCAATTTGCGGTGAAACACAATAAATCGTGACCAAAGCACTTTGAGATATCATTGAAACAGGGAGATAACAAATATATCATCAGACTAAGTGTGACCAAACTAAAGAACCACTCCTCTTCTAGTCACATCGCTACTCTCAGTCTGATGAAATAACAATAACGAGAAATGAATATTTGCAGTTTTACCGTTACAGTTACACTTAAATGAGCTCCATAGGGAAATGCTTGACTTACGTCATACATTCCTACCCAGACACTTTTGGACAAATTATTAGGCTGGCATTATTGATATTTCTTCTCATTTCCAGGTTCACATCAGGCCACGGTTGGAAATTTGATGTCGGGTGGTGGTGGTGGTGGTGGTGGGGAGGGGATCATGTAGCGATGGTGTGAGAGCAGGAATCATTGTTACAAAGTGCACCCAGATTTGAAACATCTGTTGTGAATGTCTGTTCAGAATTTTGAGAGCAGCCATACTCGCTTGGCAAATTCAAAACACCTCAAAAAACAAAACAAACAAAAAAAAAAACAGTTTTGCCTCAACAGTCATCTTTCCAAAATAATGCTGCATTTTTCTGCCTCTAAGCCTAGAGCATAGGCAGCACTTTTTAATGACCTTAGTTTGAGCTGGGGAGTTTGAGAACTTCTTTTTAACTGTCACACAGAGACCCACGGGGACGCAGAAAACCATTTCTTAAAAGAACTGCAGGTTACCATTTATTTTTTCCGCTACAGTGGCAAGAAAATGTGTGTGAAGCCTTTAATTACCTGGTTTTCTGCATTGATTGGCCATAAAATGTGATCGGAAGTCACAATTGTACACAAGTGAATATCACACCCATTAAACACTCTGTACCAGATTTCCTCAAGTTTTGGGGTTATGATACAGCTATGTTGTCCCCGATATTATCCTGGAAGAAATTTGAGAATTAGTTTTCTCCTTGATAATGTCGATCTGTCAATGTCCAGAGGCAACATAGCATCAAACTGTGATGATCTTTGCACCGTACCTCAACACTTGGGATGATGTTGTCGTGCTTGTATTGGGGTTCGCGTTAGGGCAGCATGTGTTCCCGGTGCTTTTGTCTTTTGCCTGTCCTGTCTCCCCTGTAGCTCCACTCAGACTCCTCCTGAATGCACCTCCACCTGGCCTGGGATGGAAAGGTTTAAAAGCTGCAGTGCCAGCATCAGAAGGGGCAGCGGCTTCTATTATGGTGACTGCTGGTCTTTCCCCTCAGCCCTGGGGCTTTTGGTTGTCGTTTCCTGATTTTATGTCTTCCATAGTCTTTATTTGGTGTCATTATTAATCATTTATGTTTATGTCAAATGAACTTGGGACTTTGTTGTCTCAGAGGTGTCTTGTGTGATTTTGTAGGTTAGTGGTGGAGTTTTGTACGCTCCTTAGGGCCACCCAAGGGTGGGGCACAGCAGGGTGCCGTGCCTGTTTTTACAACATACTGGACATACTGCTGCCTGTTCTTCTCAAACAATTCAACCATGTATTTACCAGTCTACAAAACATTTTCAAAAGTAGTCCTGTGGAGTGTTGTGGTGTTTGGTGTGTCTTTGCCGTCCAAGCTGCATGTAACCACACACCACTATTTGAAAATGATGACTAATGAGCAGAGATGTTAACATCCATTTAGCCATTACTCTGAAGTTCTTTTTTGGTAGTATACTTTTAATTACAATACACTGTGCAACCCTAAAAGTAGTCTAAAGGATACATTGCTTTGTTAGCTTGTGCTGAACATTTCCCTTCTGTTTTCACTCCTACTACAAGCTGCTGTTGTGCTGATTTTGCAACTTAGTTCTCACACTCGCTTTGCGCCAGATGAAAGACCTCCAGAGGCACCAGCGTAGCAGTATCCAAACGCGCAGTTGCGAGCTCTCATCTGGCTACGAAAGTGTGCTCATTCTGTATCTCCTCAAGAAGGCATCATTCAAGGGAAGCATCCTGTTTGCACTGTTCACCAAACCGCTGTTGGCAATTGTGTCTCCTACTGAGAAGAGAGGGCTCAGACTCTGGTAACTCGGAGCCAACAGCCTTTCATGGCATCATGAAGTTGACTTCAAGGACCGGAAAACACTCTATTCTGCAAGCACTCTCTCTGAGCAACGGACGTTTTGGGTCTCAAGCTGGTTTTCTGACGGAGTTTTCATCATTAAATAGAAGCTCTGACCTCATTTAGGGCCAGCAATGCAGTTTTTAAGATTGCTCTGTCTCGTTGCTTCATAATCTAGAGTAACAAACAATTAATAGATTTTGGAGCTCAATCGCTTATTTAATAGAAAATTAAATAGCTGTTGTATAAACGCTGTGGCTGAGAATAAAGAATATTTGTTGGCCAGGTTCATTTCAAGAGAAATGCAGCTCCGTGGATGTCACATTACTTAATGTAATCTTCATGTTTTTCTTCCTTGAGTTGCAAACTGTAAATGGGCTCTGGAGTGTATTTAATAGAAATTCGGAGACGACCAGCAGTGTCATCTTTTATCAACACGAGCGGACTCATTTTACCAAGCAGGGAGCAAAGTAATTATGACTCTTAATTGAAACTTGCAGTGAATTAGAGTAAGGGGAGAGATGAAATGGTCTCCTCAGCACGATGAGGAGAAAATAACTGATTGTGTTATCGAACTTAAATCAGAGCTCCGCTAAAGCTATATTGAAGTCACGGTGTGCATGCTAGTGTTGCCTTTGGAAAGATTTACACCAATGGGACCGTTCGGAGGATTGGGCTTCACATACTCACTGTCTCTTTCTCGCTCTCTCACACACACGATGATCAGTGCATTTTGATTTAGCTCCGTCTTACAGTAATGAAGTATACATGGAGATAATGTTGTCCTTGTGGAAAATGGGTTCCTCACACAGAATAACCATCACAACCCGTGTCCAGCTTGATGAGTGCATTGTACATATATACAACAGGTTGTGAACTGAACTGGTACTGTTTTATGGGCTCAAATTAGGGATGTTGACAATGAATTGATTAATTGATCAATAAAGTCTAAGTTTAATAACAACCTTTCTAGACCTGTAAAACAAATCAGGACTGCACCGCCCTGATATATTCAAGTTTGTACATGTGTTCACCAGCAGCAGATGAGTAAAATGGTTTTATTTACCTATGGTACATAGGTGGTGGAGAGAAAGGAGGGGAGTCGGAGGAAGGATGTCCCGGTTTCTTTGATATGGGAAACAGGTGAGTGGATTGAGTGGAGGCAGACAACGGTGAACTGGGTAATGGAGACCAGAGCTCTGTGGCTGGTGGATGACGCAGCAGGGTGCTTGTGGTGTGGCAGGTGAGTTTGGGCGGAGGTGAGCAGCAGCAGCAGCAGATTAGGCGAGAACCGGAGCAAAAGAGAACAAATGACAGTTAATCACTGGAGACACGGGAGAAAATTCAAAACTGATTTGAGCCGCCGAGAGAGTACGACCACTGAGGTACGCGGAACAATCTGGCGACGAGTGGCTGGAAAGCTGGGGTTCATATACTGCAGGTAATGAGGGTAATGGAAGACAAGTGAGCCTGGGCTGGAAGCTGGACCTGCCTCCGCTGATCACCTGATCCCTGCAGGTGAGACACACACACACACACACACACACACACACACATACAAAGGGTAGGAGACACTGGGGAAACATAAGACAGGGAGAACAAACAGGAAACACTATTAATCTCTGGGATCACAAAGGGTGCTGTGAGAGAAATCATTTGCATTTGTTAAAATGTATCTGTAAAAAAACAAATAAAGCAACAAATTCTGACCCTGTTTTTACACATGGATATGATTTGATAATGAGAAATCAGATTTTGATTTTTGGAATCCAATTAAAAGCCCACGTATTTGTGGCATTAATGGCAATGGCAGTATAAACAGACATTATCATTAGCCCAAAATAGAGACAATGGAAAACTGAGAAATTGTCATGTTTGTTTTCAGAGATCATTAACACCATTTCCTTTGTATTGCTACGGTACAGTAAATAAAATGAAAATAGAAAAGGAAAAAAGGACCAGTATGAAGGATAAACTTGATGACTGCAATTTTAGCCTCACGGTGAATGTCATTTTGGGAGGAGCACCCTAACTCTGGTAGTCAGCGAGGGAACAGTGACATTTCAGATGTCTTACCAGTTCATGCTCTGGTGCTCCCTGTGAGTGACAGTTCTGATTTGCCCGCTGACAGACAACACAGCTCAAGGGTATGAAAAGCAGGGAGTCCCCTCCTTTTAAATCACTAAAGAAGTCCAAGAACTGATCAGACTGCAAAGTCAACTGGCAAGAAAAATAAATAAATAAATAAACACACAAGCCCAAAGTCTCCTTGAATGTCAAGCATTGAGGACCAACTGGTACCAGGTTTTCGAAACGTCATTTTATATCCACTTATTTTTGTAGCATTATTAAACACATAAATAGCAGCAAAATAGCTCTTAAGCATGACTGTTGGTATATTAATTGAATTCAGTAATTAATAGTATGGTTGTGTGTTCCTTTTCATTTCACCTTTCGTTGTGAGTGGTCACTTCTGCAGAGTTTGTGCACCATTTTACATCCATCACTTTATATAAGTTTTGTCACTTCCCGACTACTTCTTGTCATTGGTCTGACAGCAGCTTGCACATGTCAAAACAAATAAACGTTGGCTGTCATTGTGAAGCAGTAAAATAATTTCAAAGATAGACCATGTCTATAGAGGAATATGTATTCAATTTGGATGAAATTGGATTTATTTTGTATTTATTTAAACATATTTTATATTAATCATACACCACCTTTGTCCTCGCCCTAAAAAGTTGTATTTTATAACAATAACTCATTAGGATACACTTAATGCAACAAGTATAAAGCTCATCATACCTCCTCCAGATGTTCCACATCAAATTTCAGGCTTCTAGGCCCTTTATGGACTTTTTCGTTAGTTTTTTTACTGGCGTCCTTGAACCTTGAAACTGTGCTTTAACTTTGATGTCTAAAAAACCTCTTTAGACTAGAAAACAGTGTTGATGCTTTTTTTTTTTTTTTTTTTTTTTAAGCTGTGTTTGACTTAAACTTTAACACCAACTTGACGTGATGTGTCCATGCACAATGCAAAAGGCCAAAGTGTATAGGAAAAGCAATGTTTTGAAGCACACCCACGCAAGCTTCACAAAGGCACAAAACTATTTAGAGTTTCCAGGTATTGAATGTTTTCAATTTTAAGGTCACAAGAACGCAGAGCCTACCACCATGATATGTATTTTCAGTATATGCATCATAATCCTCCCAAAATATTAAGCTGGTAACTTGTGGAAATGCTTTTACTTACTGTGATTAAGCTTTATTGATGCTGTGGGTTTTTACAATATAATTTAGTAAAATGCTGAATAATTATTATGGCAGGCACTAAAACTTGAATAATGTAAATCTAAACTGTAGCAAAAATCAGGAGATGAATCCGATGAGCCACGCCATGCCTCCAGTTGGTCTGTTTGCTGTTCTTTGTCTTAAAAGCTGTAGTTCTTCCTGTACAGGAAATGGTTAAAGGTGCAAATGTGTGAGAGCTGGCATTAGTCAAGTTTCTGGGTTTGTATGGATTTGTAATACTGAATGGTCTCATCAGAGAGAGCACACAGCTACAGTAAGCCTGGAGGGAAAAACATGTATCAGTCAGTCACTACCTGCACTGATTAAAGCCTAATTTTATCTCACAGGACTTTCATGGTTGTATATGCTTTCATTGATAGCTCGATAAGCTGAATAGGCTGGAGAAGGCAAAAGCTTTTGACAGTGTCGGAGAGGACAACAGATAGAAAAAAAAACAGACATAAAAGCAGAGAGTGTGAGACAAGCAGGAACGAGCCAGTCATGATGAAAATAGAATTAGAGTAGAACTCGATTCGGCTTCCAGCGAAAGAAAATGAGGATTAGCTGCTTTTCACTCATGACTCATCACGCCTCAGCGGTATTACCAATCATTATGACATTCTTAAATTGATTTCACCTGGCTTGATGCTTGTTCAAACACAAGTCAATGACTGATGAGCACTGCGAATGAAATCAAGTCATTGATTAATTAAGTGACTTTCAAATAATATTGGAGGTGTGCTGCCTGCTTCCTGGCCTAACGATGAAATTACCCTTTTATCACTATCAACTGTGCTGAGAAGCATTGTTATGGACCTAAAACTGTGCAGAATATGCAGCGCTCCAGTATAATGAATATGCTCTTTAATGGAGACATCATTTTAGTGTCAGCTATGATAAAGTTGCATTCCAGCAGAAGAGCTCTTAGATGTTGTCTGCAGAATTATTAATTCCACCATACTATATAATAGTAGAGTCTATTTTCACTATCACTCAGTCTCCTCTCAGTCTGCCAGTGCTCTTTTTGTTTCTCAAGCTCAACGAGGCTAATGCCTCTGCATGTTTATTTTATATTTAAATTCTGGAAAAAACTCAAATCTATTCATGCAGTTAAAATGATCTCGTTTTTATACATAGATATCAAACAATACATAACAATGAGAAGGGAACACTTTGTCTCGCCACTGTAAACAAACCTCAGCTGTTTTTTTTTTTCTTCCATCTGGCTTATAAAAACTTTTATAATACTGGACAAAAATTCCCAGAGTGAACAAGTTTAAGCCTGTGACTTTTTTTTTTCTCTTCTTTTATTTATCAGACTTGATTTCCATACTCCCCATAATAACAGGGCTTTGTCTGTGTTAATACAATATGAGGTAATGCATTGGGAATCAGTGGAAATGTTAAAACCCTGGTGGGTCATTATTCCTGAAAAGATCAGAAAGCAGTTGCTTACACTGCTCAGGTCTATTAAAATGATTTATTGAGATGTTGTACGGCTGTTTGCAACACAGTGGAGTGAGGCGGGATTGCGACTGAAGTGTTTTCTCAGAAATCACAGCAAACTTTATCTGATGTTTACAGGAGCTCTCCAGAGAACCTATTAGCAACCACAATCACAAGCCAGAGGGCATGAAGCTATGCATGAAAATAACATATCTGCATGTTCTGCTCCTGACACCACAAGCCTGAGAATTCATTGTTGAATGTTAGCTCAGTCTTTATGTTCCCACTTCATAAATGTTTTTTTACCCCTTGCACAATGTGCCATCTTTGATGTCTATAACATTCGGTTATAATATCTTCTGTTATGAAATGGACTACCCAGTTAAGTCCACATTTAGCTTACTCAGTGGTTCTATTACAATAAATCATCTGTAATCATCTGTCAGAGTTCCTACATATTGACACTTTCACCAAGGGACCATTTAATCAAAATTCTTCCATTATATAAAAGTTAGGGTTAACCTTTATAAGGAATCGGTGCATAGTTTAATCTACTCTGAAATGTAATTTATATTAAGCTTGTCTACACTGTCACATAATGGATTGTAAACAAAACCTAATAAGCACATTTCCCTTTTTGGCTGGACTGCAACAGTGATGCCAGCCTTATAAGCTGAAATGTCCCAGACTGACTGACTGTCTGACTGAGTGATCATATTTCCCCCTTTGGTCAGCAGTTTCTGGCACAAACAGGTTCTATTAGTGAGTGTTTACAGCCTGCATTGTCGCCAGCATAAGGGAGGGAGAGAGCGAAAACTCATCTGTAACTGCTTAATAAATGAGAAGATCTGAATAAACAACAGAAACACAAGCAACCTGGCCCACTGTGGTTACAACTGAGCCTTAATTGTACGCGCTCTACCATGTGAGCCACTGGGGCACCCCAGCCTAGTCTTATTTAAGCACGGTATTTCATTCAGCGTGATCTGGGAGTGTGCAACTGTCCTGTATTGTAAAATAAAATTAAAAGTTAAAATCAAAAGTTAGAAAACTTTGATTTTCCAACACAGATGTGTATTCTCAAAGGCCTTGAGCATAATTCATATTTCCAATGCACAAGTAGTGTACAATTCTAAGTGGGTTTTCTTTCAATAATGCGTGTACTTACTCAAACTTTAATTCTTGGCCCATGGGATCAAATCACATACTGTGCACAGTGCAAGGTTGTGATGTTCACATCTCAGGTTCCATAATCACATAAATTGATATACTAATATATTAAGATGATATATTGTAGAATGATGAATAGTATGATTGGGAAAAAGAGATAATCAGACAAGTTTTTAATCGTAGTCAGATCTACTGTGTCTCCACATTATGTTTGTGCTGAGCCACTGCAGGCAGAAATGTTCTGGTTTGGTTGAATTTCATAAACCAATCAAACCTGTAAAGGGTGGGACTTACAGTAACAAGCTGGCTGGTGGCTTTGCTGCCCAGGGCTGGGAGAGGAAATGCATTGAGAAACAGTTTGCACATGGCTAACCAGATAGTAACCATGTGAGACCGTGTGTTTAGTTTGACAAAGTTCTTTTCCTGTGAACATAGAGATGTTGACTAACGGTCACAGACACAAACTGTCCAGAGGGAGCGCAGAAAGGAAGCCAAGTGTCATAGTCACTGAAATCATTTGCAGCTGCCCACATCTGTTGAGTCAGATATGTACAGTAGTCAAAAAGGGCACTTTCCTCTTTCTAACCTTTTATATCTTCTACTTTATACTGGGCTTTGTGTATGTACATCACTGTGTGTCGTGGCTCACATTAAAGTAGAGATCAACTCGTATAATGTTATGACATTCTATACATCACTCACTGTATCTAATAAAAGCTTTTGCATTAGCTCTTATATTTAATGGCAATGTCCAGTAAAAACTGATGAAAAGGTGAAAAAACTTTGGACAGGATCTATTTTAGTGTAAAAATCATCCAAGGGAAACAGGAAACAAACAGTCAAACACAACTTTGTTAAGCCAAATAAAGATTTTTCTTTTGTTTGTTTGTTTGTTTGTGTGACCAGGCACATTGCCAAAGAGACAAACAAACACTGTAGAGGCAGCTAGGGGCCAGCTAATGTTACAACTTAGTTAAATGTCGATTTTTTTTTTCTTTTACTGGAAATAGAGCAGAAAAGGCAGAGGTCTGAAGGATCTGCATTTGGTTTGAATTAAAGAAAAAAACAAAAACAATTGGAAAACATTATTTGTATCTGTATTTTAGTTTTATTTTGACTAATTTGAACGCACCACAGTCATTTCCTCTGAATTTTGACACGTGTAGTTGCCTCATGTTCAACATGTGTTTAAAGACAATTAAAAAGAATAGAAGCACTCAAGACTATGGTGGTGATTTCCCTATTATTTATTCCTTCACATCCCACTGTAATTTTATTTCCATTATTTATTTGACATAGATTTAATGAAATAGCATTCCCTCTCTGTTAATCGCCTCTAATAATTTCTAGTGCACTAATTACTATTCCTTTTATTGTGCTCCAGTTTGCAGCTCTGTATACTTATGTGACACAAGTAATTATAATGAGGACCTGACCTCATCAGAAAAGGAGTTACAAATCCTCAACAGCATCACCAGAGGAGTACTGGTGATAGTAATTACTATGTAAGTGGCTCCATGTAGTCTGTCCCCCTGCAAGCTGATCCTCTGTTGCTTTCCCCTGGATAGTCTCTTAATAATTCCGGCTCAAATAATTTTTCAAAACAGTCATGGCCCTTTGTGACCGCATTTCTATCCTAATAACAGTCAAAATACAGTGGCAACATCGAGGCTGGCACTACTTGCGGACAACAGGATTTTATTTTGCATCCCAGTTGTCTGCTCTTTGCTCTGTAGAGCAAAGTAGCTTAAGCACCATTAGGTTAGTCTGAATAACATGAGTGAGGGGAAACATTTAAACAAAGCAGATCTAAGATAATCACCATGCCTACAAGTTCAAACTCAAAATGTTTGTTTTTGTTCTTGAGAGACAATCCTAAAAGTCGAAAATTAAAAATTCTAAGGAAAGCTATTTAAAAAATTATATATTTATTGTATTTTCTTTTGCTCTGATGCAGATAAAGACACAATGGTGACAGTGGTATCCATTCTTTTTTTCTAATGTTTTTTCCATTACTGTGTGATACACCACCGGTTGCAACCTCAGAAATTACAATACAGTACAGATAGAATAGTGTAGAATGAATTAGATCAAGGGTCTACACTACGTTTTTCCTTAAAAACATATCAATGCAGTTGAGTTTCTGAAACCCTGAAAGTGGAGATTTTTAGAAACACTGCTAGATAGATAAAAATGAAAAGTTGCATTATACAAAGTGCAGGCACCAAGTGCCACAGCCCAATTTACAGTTTGTAAATTGTCTGTCGCCATGTGTTTCTGTCACTCACACAGTAGCCACGCCCTCATGCAAACTTCACTTTTTTTGTCTATTTTTCTCGAAATGGGACCATATTTAAAAAAAAACCCATTGTGTCATATGGAAGAAGACTTGAAACTAACGATTGAGACCATAAACTCATTCTGAAAAATTTTACTGAGGTAATAAATTGAGTGAGAAGTTGAAGCCATTTTCACAGAGACTTCAATACGATCAGACTTCTTTTTAGTGCAGTCGCCCCCTGATGGTCATTGGATAGAATGCAGGTTTAAAGCTCTTCAGCATTCGCTTCACTTTTCAGCCCCGGTGTCTACGTCCATTTTTATACCCAGTCTATTGACACTAGCTTGCACATGCACATGCACATTTTTCAGGTGTGGTCGAATGGACGAGATTGTTTTCATTTTAGATTTGCTGTCTTAAAATGTCTTTCAATGTATTTGCATAGACGTAGCTTAACCGTGCACTGCTCCTCACTCGCTGCATCGCAATCTTGAGTTTGGCGCCCTGCGAATGCAAATATTATCTGACTAACATGTCATGCAAGAAAGAGATATGACGCATAGAAATAAAAATCGAAATTGTAATTTTAATATGATTAATTTTGCCAGCCCACTTTGAAGGTGTCAGTGATGAGGACAATGATGATTCATACAACAAATGGAGTCTTTAATCTCTGTCAGGACAGGAAGAGTTTTATATGAATTAGAGTTGTTATAATTATTATTTCTGAGTCACTGGGAGGGATATTGGATGTGCCCTTAGTAAATTTGGCTGGTCGGCACTGTCATGAGCAGAGCACATTAGATGAATTATACTGTATGTGTAGTGCATCACGCTCCTACCAAACCTCTGCCAATACAGTGATGGTACTTGGAGAAAACGTTTACCGGGTATGTAGAAAGACAAAAACATGGTGGAAGCATCTTTACTATACCCCAAAAGAAAAGACCATTCACACAAACCCTGCTGCATTTGGAAACCTTTAAAGGATTAGAATCTTTCCTGCAAAATAGAAAAACTCAACAAAAACATCCTTAAACAACCTGAGCTTTTATTCTCTGTGTACAACTCACTGTAAACTCTGCCGAGTTTTGAGGTTTTCCTATCAACTAGAAAACTAGAGAAATACCAAAAATGGGGTATGGGGGAACTGCTCAACTGTTTTTTGGCTTCACCAAGATGGAGTCAGAGCAGAGTCTCAACAGACACTTCTCAAAAGGAACTAAGAAGATACTAAGAAGAAAGCGAGAGAAATCATCTCTGTGAGCAATAGACAAGTTATTAAAAAGTTTTATGAAATGCCTACAACCCTGAACCTTTGGGGTTTTTTTTCAATGTTCATAAACCTCTTCATAATCAAATTTGAAAATTCCTGATAGGCAACACAGGGTATGATGGGAGAGAATGAAAGAAACAGAAATTCGGAAACTGTAGTCAAATAGCAATTGAGTCTTCGCTCACTCCTTAATATTTATTTTTTATCATCTGTCTGTGAGGACTTGTCAACTTTGACTTTGTTTGTTTACTCGGGAACATGTTGCTCAACCCTAACAATATTAAATTATACACTCTGCAGTCCTAGAAGAGTCTTATTCTTTTCTGCTCCTCTTCAAAGTCACACTGCGTGCAGACAGAAAGGCTGGTTCAGGCAGTGGAATGAGGAGAGGGTCACCTTCAACGCTTTTCTAATCCTTTAGTTCATCTACCCCAAATTTAATTCACTTTAAAGTAAAGATAAGGAAATATTTCTCTAACTTCACTTCAAATCCATGGATAATGGATGATGAAGTCAGAGCATCATTGTTAAATTTGGTTTAGATTTAGGGACTGCACGGTCTCTTGACTGCTAATGAGATACAGATGTGCTATGGCTACTGCAGCTTTTATAATAAAAAAAATAAAAAATCTAGTTTAGAAAAAAAAAGTAAAAGTGACTGGAAAACTGATTATATTTATGCTGTATATAAAAAAAATCTTTTCACTTTCAGAGTCACAAGCCGATGACATCATATTGACATAGAGTCTGGGAGAGCGCACGTAGTCGGGAGTGGTAAAGGTGTTAAGAGTGGAGGATGTGAAAATGAAAAAAAAAAAAAAAGCTGGAGGGGAGAGGGGTAATTTTTCACGGCCCTGTTTTGTCTGGTGGCAGTTATCAGCAGCTGCCAGTCTGATAATTGCTGCTTGAGGCCCAGTGCTACTCCTTCAAGTCTACACTGACAGCCCAATTCGAGCTCTCAGCCATGGGAGCTGCTGCCTGCTGCTATGTAGCTGTTGGGATAACACTGGTTTTTGTTTGATATCGCAGCACAGTTGCTTGTGTCAAGCGCTTACTTGAAATAGTCTTGCAAAGTTTGCCTTATTCAAAGGATTGAAAGTGAAGACCTATGAGTACAGTATATGCTGTCGATGAGCACGGTGTGTACTAAATGCATGTTACTGTGCAATATCTATCACGTCTTGCGGCCGACATGGTTGACATTACTCTACAGCTTGTACGGAGACATATCATGCGTATTTTGTTTTGGGTTTAAAAATGTATGCACTGCACAGCGGAGCTGGCCAAAGGTTTTTTTTTTTTTCTTTTTGGTCATTTGTAAAGTGTGAAACAAGCCGACATACAGTGCCGGGGCGTGTGGGTGTGAAGAAATATTAAGGAGAAATAGATTGCCAAGGAGGGCAAGAGAAAAACGACAGGAATTTTCTTTGATTTAAGACCCAGCGTTCCCCTTTGAAGAGTTGTGGCTGTGTTGTGTACAATCAACACGCTCTGTCACTTAGCCACCAGATAACTGATGTTCCACTCCCCTCATAACCAGAAGCTATCAGTCTGGGACTTCTGCTTGTATCTTTCCTGTCGTCTCTCAAGTAAATTACAGCTCAGCAGTTCCAGATAGCTTGATGTTCTTCCTCTGCCCTCCATCTCTCTTTCTTATTTGTCCTTCATTTCTCTATTTTCTTTATTATTTTATTCAATCTGCAAATGGTTTCGCACAATTAGGGTGTTAGTTCATCAGAAATTTAAACATCACAAGAGAATATTGTCATTCCAATGTTTTATTATTTTTTTTTCTTTAATTCCCCCTGTTGGCCGAGAGCTCTCATTTGCTTAAAACATTTCCATTAAAAATATTGAGGTCTGTGGCCATGTTGCTGGCAGGCGGTGAATGAACTTCAGTAATATCGGCTGCAACCCACGGGAAGGCAGAGTAGAACAGAACAGCCTTGCCCACAGCTCTTCCCTCTCAGATTAAAAAAGAAACACACAAAAAAAATAAAGTTTAATTGATGGAATAGGCTGGGAAGACCCAAACGCACACACAGGTTAAGCAGGTACAGTGAAGTTACGTAGTAGTATAAACAGAGGAAAATGAGTCTTACAGATGGATGGGTGGATAAACAGGCAGGCAGATATACAGGCAGGCATGAAAGTAGGTAGGTACATACAACAGGTTACAACACACAGATAGCCAGAGAATAGCATATGGATACATAAGCAGATGATTAAACCAAGAGCTGGGACAGGTTTTTATCATGCTGGCTGAGCTGATGAGGAAACTGGAAACAGTTGTGTGAGTGCGCCAGGAAGCTGAGGAGACTGGGAACAGAAAACAGGTGAGCAGGTAGACGTGGAGACAGAAAGTAAGTCTGGGGACACCTAGAGGGCAGACACAGACACAGTCACATTCGTGACACCGCTAGCTTGTGGTTTCATTATAGTTTCTTAAGCACTGCAAAGGTCTTGTTAGTGAGAAATCTTGGAATCTCAAAGTCTGAACAGTGCATTAATAAAAAACGAAAGTATGTTGGCTGAAGTCCCATTTGCCCAACTGCCAACAGGCATACAGTATATGTACTCATTCTCCCTCAGTCTGGCAGCAGCTAACAAGTAAAAGTTGAGGTAGGATTTGTTATATCACAGTTTCTATAACTTATATAATGTGATATTGACATACTTTACCATGTAAACATCAAACCACAGTTGACCTGAGGAGGACTACGCAGGGTACTTTCAAGTAAAAGTGCAGGGTTATCTTGAACATCATAAGGTCATATTTTAGGCTGAAATTGAAGCTGCTATTCATCAAAATACATTAAATAGCCTAAAACGTGCACTGTAAATCTGGAATATAAAAATAACAATATTTTACCTTAAGATAAAGCTAATTCCTAATTCCTCATTCAACCATAGCCCTGGTCTGGTTGATTTTCAGGAACCACTTCATCAGGATTTTGGAGTTCTCTTCCCACCTGCTCTGCCTTCCAAACAGGAGGTGTTAGTGAGAGGTGATAAAACCGCACCATCCTGCTTTCATTAGAGACAGCCAGGCCAGAAATAGAAGGCTCAACTGGAATTAATTACACCAAATGTCACATGGCTGAAGATTAGAATGAAGACAACTCATCTCGCAGGGTATAACGAGAAAATCTTAATAATTAGTCCCACAGGAAAAGATCCATCAAAATGAGAGAGCAGGGAACATACAGCACTTTGAGCTGTAAATGAAACTATATGGCTGCATGAGTCGAAATAGTTGTGCGCGTTTTCGTTTCGTATTTGGTGAATCGATGTCTGTTGCTACTTCCTGTTGCAGCTGTCGATGGATTATTTTTGATTAAGGCTCTTCGTGGGGGAAGAAACCAAACACTCAGTTGCCTCAATTTAAATCACGCTCACATCAAAAGTCAAAAGAGGATTGTTTTAACCAGCTTTAAAAATGATCATTCTCAGCCAAATATAACTATGTTCATTTATGTGTTCCTTAGATTATACATTCATCGACTGATATATTCTCTGATAAAGAATAATGTTTCAGTCCATAGGAGGAACTCCTGTATGCTACGGACAACATATTCCTCCCCTGCATAAATATTCCAGTCATAAATGACCCCTCCTTTGTAAACAGTTGAATTTCTGCCACTAAATATTCTTTTATGCCAGAGCTGAAATTTAAAGGTCATGTGTTTCTCTAACAATGTTCATTTCATAACTCTGTGAGTTATTTAGTTTGCTCCAGTATGTACGGTGCCAATTGCCTATAATGTACACAGTGTTGATTCGCAGTTAGTGTGAAACTGTAATCTGATGACAAACACAGTTGGTTTAATTGAACAGAGTGACAAGAGGAAATCTAAATGTCAGTTAATTAGGATTATAAACTCTCTCGCAGGAGCAAACTATATAAACACTGAAGGAGCTCGCAGTCTGACAATCAAATTTTTATTGTTGTGGGGATGCACTTTGCCTGGTCGCAATTGCAGCTTGCCATGGTGCACCCTGGTGTTCAAAGTGCCAATTTAGGTGCTGTTCTGGACAGATATTGTGTCTGGAGTACCATAGCAGTACATTGCAATCACTTGGTCCTGCTTGCAGTTATGTCAGATTTTTTTTAAATGAAATTTCTTTTGCTCTGTTTCACATTTCTAGCTTTGTTCTGTTGGAAGATCATACTTATTTATTTTTTTCAGTCGTTGAAATACTGTTGCCTGTAGAAACATGAAAATAAGACCATCACTATTCACTCAAACTAGCACTGTTGCACAATTCATTTCATACCTCCCCGCCTGAGAGTCTACATGAGTTGTTGGATGTGGAGGCTGCTGCAGTGATATGGCACTTGTCCTTGCTCTGAAATGATCCATCTGCAGGTACGTCTGTCTGCATCACAGGCATCCTCTCGCTCATTCTCTCCTCCACTCCCCAGATGAGCGAAAGCGCCTCATTTACTCAGGCTTCAAAGGCACTGCCTAACTTTCCTCCCATATGACTTCGTTTCCCAGGGGGGTCTGTCTTTCCCTTTGAATCCCAACCAAACAGGCTTTGATGGCGTCTTTGTGTATTACATGAATCAACTACATTTTACTGAGAAAAATATGCATGCTCCATAGTAGCAGCCATGATATAAAATGGGAAAGAGCTCAATCTTGGCATTACTCAAGTCATCAAAAAAAGAAAAGGATGCCATTGCACAATTTTACTGAATTATGTTAGTTAAGACTTGAAAAAGCCATGTCAGACATCAAATCTTATTTATTATATGACATGTTACTTTTTCAAATCCATTAACATAGAGCTATTGATGATTTACCTGCTCCATTCATTTCCCTGAAGGCTATTACACAATTTACCCACAGTTAACACATTTTGGTTTTTTTTCAGCATTATTTCCAGGAGCCTTGTAAAAAAAAAAAGCCTTGCGCTTTCAACAGATGTAATGGTGAATGCACATTGTATTGTACTGCGCATGCACGTAGTGTCAAGATGCATACGTGACACGATCCACAAGAGCAGGCGAAAATTCAAAACGAAGACGAAACAGTGTCAGTTTTGAACGACATCAATTAAATATTGCATCAAAAACAGATTTTAGATGAAAAAGCACTGCATTTAAAACAGAATTATTATTCAGGATGTTACAGCTTTTCCCGTGAAATCACTGAGTTAACACAAAGCAGTCTGGAATGAGAATCTGCTTGATTGGGTGTTGTGTTTCTGTTTATACATGCTTTGAATGGTTTCGAGTGTATGGGAGTCTGTGCTGCTGAATATCAACTAATTTAATCATCTATGTATTTGCAAACACGCTGGATGCACAGAATGATTGTATTATTCAAAGAAAAACAAAGACACCAAAGAACATACACCTTTTGTGCCTATATGTACATACGGTCTACTAAATTGAAAAATAGTCTCTGGTCCCTAGGACACAATATAATATATATATAAAAAAAGTCAGATTTACTCAATTGTATGCTTGTTGTTTTGCCTTTTATGCTCTGACAGTCACATAAGTATCTTTTGTTTGAAATGCTATCTCATTTAATCGAGTCATGCTGATACCCCTGCATGCAGCGCTGTTTCGACTTCTCATTCCTCAACAGCTGTAAGCAACATAATCATTATCATTGCTGAGGTAACTCACCTAAAGCTCTGGCATTTGTGTCAGGACTGACAGCTTGATCATTATGTTACATCAGCCACTAATGCAAAGATGTACAACGACTGCTCTATAGGAAAATGATAACAGGAAGAGAGGGACTGTCATGTTTCCGCTGCCAAAACGACACAAATGTTTGACACGTTTTCCTGTTTGTAAAGCCCATAAATGTCTGTTAATAAAGTTCGCAAAATGGGGCAGTGCATCAACCAGTAATAGGCAATTAAAGAGGAGAGTGGATTTGAGTATTATGGAAAAATTAGCTGTACTCATGTATGACAAATCTACTGGCCTTTCACTGAATAAATAACGAACATAAATAATGACAACTTTTACTTAGTTCAGAGTCTAGAAAACTGAGGTGCCCATGTAAACAAGAAGCTTCACACTTTGAATTTCTTTTCCCATATTTGCCAAAACCTTGATTTCCCTTTCCTCGGGACATCTATGCTGTTCAACGTTTTATTTTTTCACCCCCAGAATATCTTGAGGATAGGGGATTTCTCTCTTAATGTCCCTGGGAAGTGAATCTATATTTTTGTATCCTCCAGAATCAACAAACAATGCGTCACTTCACAGCTGTTTACATTACCCCTGTCCCAGTGTCTCATCAGTGGCTCCCTCATGTACACATAATTGATCTAAGTCCTAAGTCTAATTTCCAAAGCATCAGAGGTGCCTGAATTATTTTGGTCAGACTTTATTTGGCTTACAAGTCGCACTTTGTGTTGAATTAGACAAAACTAAAAATAAAACACATTTATACCACAATTAAACACAATACACCTAAATTATACTGCATATATATGTGTATATATACATATATATATATAAAAATAACACAAAATTACAGCATTACAATTCCTTTTAGCTAACACTAAGCATACTAACACTGACTGACTTGAGGCTGTGGTACAGTGGCATGATGCTAACTGCCAGACATCTGCAGTTACCTGTGAAACAGTTACAGAACTAAAGCAGCCTGCGGTGTGATGCTGTGCTGAAATCAGTCTCTGACTCTGCTGAGCTCGGGAAATTTTTTTCTGTGCTATGTTTTCATTGATACAGTTGAAGTAAAAGGACGATGTTCGGCTAAAAGGAAAACAAAAACAACAATCTTTCAGGCGCTCTTCTTTTCGGTGGCATGCGCGGTGTAGCTCTTGTTGCATTTTTGTCTTACAGCGCGCTTTGCATCTTGCATGCGAATTAACACAGTAAAACATCGAAGCAACATGTTGGGACAGTGACAATAGAGAATAGAAAACATAGGTGTGGACAGATTTCAGTCATCTAAAGCTATGGCTGAAAGCTTTAAATGTGTCAGCAAAAGCTAATGTACAGGATTTATTTCCCACAGATATTGTGAGAGTTTAGATTTTATAACCTGTTCTTTTCTCTTCTGTTTCCCCTTTTTCCCTTGTGCTGAGTGTTTGTCCCAAGTTTGTCTCCCCAGTCTGTCTGTCTCCATGAGCCACTCACCTGCACACCTGTCTCCGATCGCCATTAATTGCCACAAGTCACCCTGCGCTATAACATCCTCGTCCTCATCTCCAGTCTTCGCCGGGTTCGTTGCTTCTCGCCATTTGGTAACGCTCCAACTTTCAGTATTTTTCCCTTTCCATTTCCAAAACTTACATTGTTTGTCCTGCGTTTCAGGTTCATCGCTGCCTGCTCCGTCTCCAGCCACGTCCAACCTCTGCTTGTACCTGTCCAGTCACACCTCCTCCGGTGACTGTCTTCTACCTTGAGTGCTTGGTGTTACCTCACCAGCTGCCTGACTTCACCTGCTTTCCCCTACCTGTGGTCTGTTCACCGGATCCCCCGCCAGCTTTTCCTCATGCTGGCACAGATGGATTCAGAACTGTCACCTCGCCTCGACCCACACCTCACCACCGCAGTCTTTACTTGCTTTGTAAATAATCTAGTTTAAGTTTTCACTCTTGTCTTGTGTCTGCATTGTGGGTACAGTTTTGTGTTTGCAAAATCCTAAGAGATTTGCACCGAACTGACTCTTTGAAATACAAGACAAACCACATCTCCGTTTAATACAGAACACGTGTTTTAGTTTCCGATTACCAGATGATTCTTGACAGTAGGCAACCAAACCATTTACCATTCACCAGAATTTATTACACTAGCATGCAACAGTTACCACAATCAAAATGAAATACTGGCTACTTCAATGATATATTGACTGCTGAACTGAAAATCTGGTCACCTTATCCAACTGTTCGTCATACAGTATGGGGAACTCCATGGCTGATCTTCACTCATTCACTCATCCACTCAATTTTTCAGACTTCCATGTTTGTCTTTAAAATAATAAATGGCATATGCCATAATGTTATCCCTGATGGGCTGTGTCTACCGATGGCATCACAGGTGACGCTTGGGAGAGATTAACTGCCCATAAAATCTGCCCATTCACATTGCCTACTATTGCAAGAGGTGCACGACCGCATTGACAACCATTTTGGGATTCAGGGAAACAGGAGATCACTGTGTGCAACATGAGAAGAAACTGCGAATTGTGCTGGAAACTTGGAAAAGATACTTGGAAGATGGGACAGACACAATCCCAAGGGGAACCAAGTCCAGCTGGAGGACAGTTAGGAACTTTGGTAACGCTTTGGCTTCGACTGCTTTTATTTCTATTCACGGTCAGATTACCACAGGCGCACCACAGCTATAAGATAGTACTTGTTTATGAGAAGGAATTGTGTCAGGATAGCTTTTTTTCTTGACGTGTGAGGCTTCATTTTATGTATATAAAATAAAGTCCTTTTGCACACAACAAGAACTCAAACAGGTGGCTATCTCCACTACTGACAGGGAACTGTTTTTCTATAATTGCAGTGTGTTGCCTGAGCTGTTTGAAATCTATCTCTCTTCAACTGAAAAGGACATCATTGTAAATGCCATGAGCTGCCGGTCCATTGACCCTAAAGCAGTGTTTTCCTTTGGCAATTTGTATCGGGTTATATGCAAGAATATAGACACAATACCGATACAAACGAGTGGGTGACGTCACACTGCGTTTGCCACTTGAGTGGAACAGAGCTCATTGTTCTTCCTGTGACTGTGCCAAGCGAAGTGACAGGTGTGGTCTGCATGATCAATCAGATGTTTCTGTCAGGTAGGAACCCTTTTGACCAAAATGTGGAGGAAGATGAACACTGATTTATGGAGCACAATTATTTTGATGACATTTCCTCCTTGGAAGTACATGAAAACACACTGATTACCACCTCCAGCAAAATATTGTTATCTGGGATGCCAACACTGCCGTGCTTCTCTCCTGGGTTAATGCCAGTGTGAGCCCTAGAACAATCATAGCAGACAAA
The DNA here is from genome assembly GCA_038496675.1 of Rachycentron canadum. Lineage (NCBI taxonomy): Eukaryota > Metazoa > Chordata > Actinopteri > Carangiformes > Rachycentridae > Rachycentron > Rachycentron canadum. Next base: position 7,857,541 of record CM076659.1, on the reverse strand, counting down.
AATGCTCAAGGCTGGACTGGGATTGTGACTGTTTAGAAAACGTAAAAAATAAATAAAAATATTGAAAACAATTAATCTATATGAAACATCTACATCTAATTTACCTGACATCAAATACCTCTCTAAGAAAATTGAAGACAACACCAGACTGAAGATTAAACTAATAAGAACTTCACTCAAGCTCATCAGAGGTTGCGCTGACCCTAAACAAAGACATATATAATAAAGCACCTCCATATTTGAAATAGACTAGATCCAAAGACATACGACCTGCGCGCATACACGCTCACCAACCGCTATATCCACCACCCACCAATTTTCCAATGAAGCGATTCACAAACCACAGCCAGCTCAAATCCCACCAAGAGACCAGAGTTTGGCTAATACAATAAAGCACTGATCTGACCGCACAATAGAGGCCTGTCAAGCTGCTATGGGACGCTGTGGATAATCGTTTCCATGTTTAGTGGACATTCCTGGCACGGTGAGCTTGCACCTCACAGAATAAGTTTGACTCAATTGAATTCTTCGTTTCTTATTTCTTCTTTAGCATCTTTGTATTCTGTTGTATTAACAATTGGGGGATTTCCTGATTTTAAGTCCTCTCGGACATAAACTGGAAACTGGAACCTTGTTTTCTCACCAAGGATGAGTCACATTGCCAGGAATAAAAAGCTGGCTGACCCTCTCACTGACATAGATTTGCACTCAGTAGATACATTATTTTAAATATTGGCTGATTATTTTCACTAGAGCTGGTTGTAACATTTGGGTTTAAAGCTTTTTAATCATAGTTTTTCTGAAAGCAATAGTAAGACATTTGCACTTCATACGTCAGAATCATCTTTTCGCAGTTTCTAGCATTCTGGAGATATCTGGCAGAAACTTTATTGGGCCCCTTATAGTTTGAGTTGATCATAGTTTGACTGGATCCCAGATCGACTCAAACTTCCCTGCATAAATTTATGAGCTAGGTTAGCACAGCAATAAAAGTTTCTGTCCACTGAAACCCTAGAGGATTTTGAATTCACATGACTATTACACATTGAGTTGGTATTAACACATAAAATAGTGACTTTAACGCGGCAAATGGGAGCAACTCAGAAGCACCACTGTGGCCAAGTCTACTTATCAAACCAAGGGGGACATAAAGACCTCTAATAAAAGTCTGTTGTGCTCTCTCCCTCCAACTTTCTAATGTCTCTCTCATACTATGACTAAAATAAAAACCTGAAAAAACAAGATATTCAGTCTCTTCTCTAACTTTCTCTGTGCTTCATCATTCCATAAGTAAATGTAAGCCAAGTAACAGCACAGTGCTCATCTTCAATTGTCCGGTGATTTTGTCAGACAACATTGCAGTTATAAACAAAGGATTTGACCATAGGCGGTCAAGTGTGCATGCCAGGTTTTGACCTAGTCTTGTTACATTTTGGTAATGATATGATTAAAGAGGAGATTTTTAACCTTTATTCTGGTTCACTGAGAGCCACGCTCTCTGTGTAACTTCAGACCTCTGCTCAAGGGTACACAGGGCAGATGTTTGTCCTCTGCTTCAGGGGCAGTGTCACCAAACACTCGACCATCCTGCCACCCAAAAATAGAAACGACAACCTGAGAGAAAACTGCAGAGCTAACTAATGACAAAAACTGGTATTTGAAATTGATGCATTAAGTATGATACAAATTGGTACAGTTGCAACCAAGTGTTCTGTTATTATATTTGTTTTCAAATGAGATATGTATGAGCCGAATACAAATACATCTTTGTAGTTTATCTGTATCTGGATGGTCTCTATGTTGCACTGGCCAGACTTTCAATAATTGCCCTCAATCAACAGAGCAAGAAAAATACATCCAAAAATAACTCATATTTCTGAGTTAGTATTGAGGACTTCCCTGTAATACCCTTTCAGTTTAGTTAGCCTCCTGTTTGAGAAAAGCTGTATGTTTTCTTCAGGCATATTCCTTTCATCCTCATGTGGCATCATTAGTTCCATAGATGTCCCTTGTGTAACTGCCGAGAGAGGAAGACTGAGTTCAAGTGAGAAAAAGAGGGACCTTGTTGTTACTGTCCCATAGCTCCTAACTGAAAAAAGATTTGAGGACTGTACTGTACAGTCATTTTTTTGAAGTGGTGGTGTAAAGCAGTGTTGCATTACAAAACGACCTTGACTCCACAGCTCTCTCTCTCTTTTTTTTTCTTGAAGCAGTTTGCACTTATTCTTATTCTTGCACTTATACTTACTCATTTCAAGACCATTTTCATAGAATTAAGACCTTTGTGATATAAATACAAATTAGCCTGAGTGATGTCTTCATAGACGCTTTGTTAATGAAGGATTTGGAAATAGTGGCGTGTGAAGCTAGTATGCAATTTAATTTTTTGGTCAATAGGAGCTGGGCAGGCAGTGTACAGGTACTGGAGCTGAGGCTTGTAGACAATGGTGGAGTGCTGGGTGAGGAAGATGCAGACGTTGTACCTGAGACACAAGCAAATGAGATGTCTGTCTATGTCTATGGAGGATTTCCACTTTGCATCTCCAGCTGCAACTGCACTTACTGTTGTGTCACAAAGCGCGGCTCCTGTTGCCTAGCAGCTTTTCGACAAAACTGGATATAACCCTCCTACATGATGGGTCCCATCATGCCTGGATGCCAACCAAGGGGCTTTGGGCTACACCTTTCAGTAGTAGTAACAGTTGTACCATAAGTCGTTGAACTGAGCTGAAAGCCAATACTTAAAGGTATAATCCTCTCTGTCCATGAATCATGGCATAGGTTGGGCCACGAAGGAGCCACTTGCTGGAGCCCTTCTTGCCCAGCAACAGAGGGATATAATTCACGGCCACTTTCAAAGGAGCCTCATAGCTTGATGTTTTAATCTTGTGAAATAGTCTGACAGATGTCTGTTTTGAGTGGTTGCATATGAAACACCTTTTATTTACATTTTACACCTAATTAGGTCTTCCATAATGACTGATGTCAGAGACAAACCTCCAAGCTGGCCCCAGATCTACAGCATGTGCAAGCATCCAGGGATTCTTCCCAGTGCAGTGAGGGGCTTTTTATTCCAGCATTTGATTTCTTCTGCATGTCTCAAGAGCCCTTCTCCTCCTCAGTATTTTGATTTTCAGTTAATTAGCCTTGATCAATTTCTCTTCTGATGGTATGTTAGTTCATGCAAGCTGCTGGCATCTTATTTTTACATAATTTCACTAAATCCTCGTACCTATTCTAATACATAGCAGCTAGATTTTTTTCTTCGAACGTTGTACCCTTGGACCTCTGTACTTGACCTTATTTGCTTTCTTTTAGCCATCAAACACTTAATAGGCACTGAAGATTTTTTTTTTTAATTTTCTTTTAAAATACTGAATGAGAAACTGGTTTGATTAAGACAAGTGACTAAGCTTTACATTACACAGGCACATTCTCATTTAATAGATGATGTTTTATATCACTTTTTTTTATTATGTTTTAAGTTTTTGTAGAATCCTCTTTTTGATGGACGGATAATTTGGCAACCAATGCTGAGAATTGTCTTATAGTCTGCCTCACACTCCATTGCAATCATTGCTTACCTACAAGGAAATGTAATTTGTTGCACAGGCACCTTTGGAAACAAAATGCTGTAAATGAACAAACTTAAAGGTCTGGAAGATATTTCTATATTTCTACTCTTTCTCCATATACCACATATGCAAGTGTGTTGTCTAGGTGGATTGGATCTGATAACTGTGGTTTTTGAGACCACATTTCACTTCAAAATGTTCAGCTGAGAGACTGGTTAGGAAACAGGTGAAACTTTGACCCTCCTCTTCAACTCAGTTCTTCACCAGCAGTGCTGCCCGTGTTGTCCAATGTGTCAGACACTCCAGGAGAACAGACGCAATACACACAATAAGCACACTTGTATTACAGTATGTGATATCTGTACAATGACTATTGATACATCTGTTGCCACTGAGAGCCAACAACCTTGTAGCTCCATGTTCGTTTCATCATATTGCTTGTTGAGGCCGCAGATGGCAGAGAGCCAAAGTTAACCTTCTGCAAAATGTCCAGAATTTATTGAGCCCAAGAAAGTCAAATATTTTCCTCAGGAGTTGGAAGACTACATTTGATTTGACACAACAGTGGATTTAAAGTGACAAACTTGAGGATTTGTGGCATGGTAACACAGGTCAAAGAACTCTGGGGGCAGCAAAATAAACTTGTTGCTTTAATAATGAATTCAGGCAGAAAATGGTCTTTTTCTATCATTCTGTGAGTAACAGTGATCTGTTTTTATGCTGCACGTGGCCTGAGCAGGGTACAGTGAAAGGAGTTGGTTACCTCGCTAACAAGTTGCAGGGGTGCAGCCCTTCACCCCTCCACTCACTGTGGCTGCTCCTTCTTGTTCCATTACAAACACAGACAGACACAGATTTCCTGCGACAAATACATAATTAAAGTTTTTCTGGTTAAATGCTTTTATTTTGAAGATGTTCATTGTGCACTGGGACTGCCACTAACTAACTAACTAACTAACTAATAACCACAGATTCTGGCCTAAACAGTTCTTCAAATACTTGTTCAATAAAAATTCTATGGTAGCAAGCAGATGTATTTAAAAAAGGTCTCCCTGGCATTGACAAAGCTTACAAATTAGGTAATGCTAAACATTTTTGTGAGTGATTGCATTGTGTGCCATAAAAAAAAAAAATCATAATCACAAAATATCACTGGTCAAACAAGGCTTATAGTTGATTTAAACTGCTTTTTGCTCCTTCTTGCAAAGTCAGTCACTAACAGGCTATAGGGATCAGTATCATTAGAATTTCATCTTTATCCCATTTATAACCTTATTAGTCTGGCTCATACGATTACTTTTTCATTAGTAAGATATTTTTTAATCATTGTTTTTGTGATTTATAGGGATTTATATTATAATGTAATGGACATACCCGGCCTGGCATCAGTCTCAAGGCATTAAAGAAGTTCATAGAAAGGACTTGCAGTTTTAGTTGAGTTATGGACCTTAAGTGGACACTTTCTTACCCTCCCCACTATCAAACTATCAAACTGATTGGAAACAGACGCAGAGAATCCGGCTTTCACAAACAGACCAGCTTTTATACAACCAGACCGCGGATCAAACGGTCATCTCCAGAAGGATCAACAAATGCACTCTCTACAAGAGTACAGCAAACAACCAGAATTGAATCTGCCTGGTAGAATGGCTGAAATCTGAAAACAGTACGTTTCATGTGACCATGACATCATCCCTCTCACCACGTAACAGACATTACAGACACTCACCATATCATTATTATTATTATTATTATTATTATTATTATTATTTATTTATTAGTTAGCATTAGGAAACATGTATTATGATGTCTTATTTAGCAATTTAATTTGTTTTTATTATCATTCTTAGCACCATTTGGCCTATATGTGTTGTGTGAGTTTTACGAGTAAACTCTGGACTAAACAATTCAAAAATTTCTATAGAAAGTTACGCGCTTCTCTAGTTGAAACAAGAGGAGACAATAGGTAACACCCATGAAACGTGCGCCAGCCCCAAAGAGATGAAACCGTTTTTCACAGATTTCAGACTTTTGTCAATGTTTTTTTGGCCTTTGTGCCATCATTGCTGCTGCTTTCTGCACCTCGAAGTTATTTGTCTTTCTTCTGCCATGTGCTCCAAGCAAGTTTATCTTGTCTACACGCGCAGCCTTTAAATTTTAGAAGCCGAGTCAAGACTAACCGAATGAAGCAGCAGATCTGCCTCACACTTTTTTTTCACGCTTTTGTCATTCTTAAATTGTTTTCACAATGTCATTTTTCAACATTTTTGACAGTTTAGAGTCACCTGGCCAACATCAGTCTCCTCTAAAGTGAGGCCTGAAGTACCTTAAAGTACCGAATGTTATCTCGGATCCAGACGCAGGCAGATAACTTAAAATGTCCACGACACAGAAGCCTAGAAAGAAATCAAGAGTGTCCCCGGAAGAAAGTCTGCTGGCACCATTATGAGCATCAGACTTCACTGAAGCTCAGACCAATGAGAGACACCAGCAGCCAAGGGTCTCCAGCTACAGCGCAACACACAGTAGACGAGATCTTAACATTCTGCTCATGACTGGGTTGATGTCGAGATATAATAATGTTCAATTATCCAATTTCATTTGTAGATGTAGTTGTTGCTTATCATTTAGTTGTGCACCCGTATTTGCAAATAGCCACATCATATTCTCTGCTGTTATTACATTGGCCAGCGCCTGTTCTTCTGCACCATTTTTCATCCTGCTGATTATTAGACATTGCTCAGTCATGCCGTTGTGCTTCTTTGAAGTAGAGACTGGAGATCAATTGAATTGAGAAGTCACGGCCTCTGATATGAAACTGAATAATTGGATTTATAGATTCATAAACTTTTGGTCTCTTTGGCCCATTCAACGAGGATTTTGTCTGGAATATTGTGGCCTTGATACGTTGCAATAAATCCAACACGATCCTGTTTCTAGAGCGGCAACAGCGAGCTCACTCTAAACTCTAAAAATATCTCCTTGAAAACAAATGTAAAATGTCAGTCACTTAAGTTTGGAAAGAATGAAGACGGCAGACTTCAGTCACTATCAATCCTTCCTCCCGCCCTCTGTCCTCTTCCCTCTGCTGCTGGTGTAATTCACTACCTGCAGGTACCTTTTGATAGAGAGCGAAGGGGCTGGTTTGTCTGAGCCAGCGACTAAATTTAGAAGACTTTGCCACATGTTAAGATTTGTGGCAAACTAAGATGATCGATTAATAACAAGTCGTTATTTGCTTCACTAGTTCACTGGAAGTTATGTAAAACTGAAAACACGTTAATATTGCAGTACCTTCAGACATTTACTGAAATTAAAGTCTTCAGCATACTCCAGAAATAGATTTGTCCACTTCATCTATGTCTTGAGCAACAGCTGTTTGCTAACAAATTAGCTGTAACAATTTATTGATTTGAGAATTTTTCTCAGTTTTAATGGTAAAAAAAACCAAACAAACAAAAAAAAAACCCTATTCATAGCTCCGAAAGAAAAACACAATGTCAAACACAAGTGCACTTTTAAACATTGCACTTTGCGTTATTTGAAGATGTAGTCCACCCTGTCCAGAGCTGCAGGAGAAGATATTATGATGATACACGCTACCCACCACTGCCTGAGCATAACCTAAGTTACAACCTGATTGGATTGTTGTTGTTTATAATGCGCTCACCATCACTCCTAGAATATGGAAGCAATTACTCTTTGATGTTGATTATCCAAACATGACATTTCTGTGTCTGAAGGTTTTGCCTGCATGGTTCCTCTTTATACGTTGCATGGTTGAGGTGCCAGTAATAATTACTTTAAGCAAATCGGCATTGCTGAATGTTAAGCAGAATTACGCTGAATGAATAAAGGAGCTGTGTGATTAAAGGGGTGTTTCATTTTCATTGTTGAATCCACAGCCACCGCTGGTATCAGACCACACCTCAGTGCTTGTTATGTAAATTGACCACTTTTTTTTTTTTTTTTATAGCTAATATGGTAATAATAAGCTGCCACTGTAGTGTAATTGTGATTTGATAGGTGAATCCTCAGCAGATTTAAATGTGTGATATCCTTGAATATGTTCTGTTGGCTTTGTCTGCCAGTTGCTCTGAGGTCTTGCACACTTGTGTAACAAAACAAACACATGATTAAAAAGGATGATGTGATTCTTCCCTGACAGAAAAACACATGAAAAACCACATTAATTCTAATAGTGGATACGTGATACACATGTAACCACATGTCCATGAGGTTTTTCCACATTTGGAATTGAAAATAACGTATGTGAAATGTGTCTAAAACATGTAATATGTGAAGCCCATGAGAAATCCATGGGATTAAATGTGAAACCCATGTACGTAGCCCTGTGAAACCTATATAATTAGCTTTTTCACATTTAGGGAAAAAAGCAGCAATGATCTCTGCGTGTTTTAATGTGTAATTTTTTTCCCTTTTTGATTTTTATACAAAAGTAACTGACAGTCTAAACTACAATTTTTATATTTAAGAGCAAATACATCAGTGCATCTGTTTCTTTATTGATTATAACATGTAAAAAAAAACAAGCACAGCCCGTAAATACAATAAATTACTAAAATATTCTGCCTATAGGTAGTGTTATGCTGAAAACAGAAATGTTTGTTAAATTTCAACAGCATCTAAAAATGGTATAGTCTCACTCAGCAACCTTCTCAGGGATCATGCTCAAAATTTGGGAATTGGTGCAGATAGAAATAGGCAATGCAGAAGCTTTTTAATATTCCTAAAAAGAAGATGGGGAACAAACATCTGAAGCACAGTAGCATGTTTTCATTAATATTTATGAATAAGAGGTGCAAACAAAGAGGACACTGAAAAAAAAACCCCAAAGGAAACAGTTTGGTCAACATACACCAGATTAACATTGGGAATAGCTGTTTGGAAATAAGAAATGTCAGTTACATTATATTCTATCTCATCAACCATAACCGCAATAGTAACAAATCAGTGCACTCACTCTACAATGCTTCTGCCACACTGACGTCTTCAAACAGTGTTACCCATCCTGAACTATTATACCTGTGTAAGAAAACATGTCACATAACCTCAAGGAATTCACTAAGTGGAATTTGCACTGCAGGGATGTAGTCCAAGCAATTTCATGTAGTGGACTATGTCAAGGGAAACAGCAAAGCTTTTCACACATTAAATGTCCTGCTCCAAAGGGAGATGGAAAAAAACACACACGCACACACACACACACACACACACACACACACACACACACACACACAGAACAAGCATCCAAGAGCAGGGTGAACTCTCCTCATTCACGGAAAAGGGAACAATAAGAAGGTCATACAAGACAATATCTATGTTAGTTTATTAAGAAAGCCCTTTTTGTGTGCTTTGAACATATACCTTTTCTGTTTTACTAACACATAAAACAGTTGGTTAAATTTAGAAGTACAATACAACTACAGAAAAAAAAAACAGAATAGAGGAAATTAATACAGCACATTAGATTAAACTATTGTCTTTCAGTACAAACACACATCTGTTTAAAAAGTATCATAGCGCTGCACCCTCTTTTAAAACTATTCAAAGGAACTGTGGCAGTTTTGAAAATAGTTGGTAAAACTTAGATGAGAAGATAGATACCACTTTCATGTCTGTCCATTCAAGATTAAACAAGAAAGCAAGCAAGCAAACCTTTATTTATATAGCACATTAAATTCCAGGTGGAAGCACAATGTGCTGTACAAAGTGTGAAATTGCAACCACAAATACTAACTGGATAGTGTAAGCATAAAACAATGAACATAAGACAGCACAATTAAAACAAACACCTAAATGAAACATTACACATGAAGAATTGAAGAAAAAGAAAGAAATAGGGCCGACAGCTGACCAGTAAAACTGAAGTGGATTTAAGATTAAAGTTATTTATCAGTAGAATAGAATCAGTTTATCATTCAGTAGAAATAAAATTAAATTTGAGATTAAGATAGTCAGCCATAAGAAGTTAGAATAGCTTTTTACTAAGGTAACAAAATTTGCTCCTTTATCAACACATTCTTTCTTGTTTTTTCAATTCATATCCAACTTAACCATTGTTTTTGGTCTTTATGCTAAGCTAAGCTAACAGTCGCTGGCTCCAGCTTTTGAAGGAACTGATGGGGGCGTGGTGTCAATCTTCTCATTCAACTCTAAGCAAGAGTGTCTTCATCATGTTGGTGCTAAAGGGTCTTTGATGAGGACAATTTTACAATAAAATAGGATAAACATGAAAATGGAGATGAACAGATGGAGATGACGCATAGAAATTTATCAATAGTTCCCATCTACACCTTAACCCCAGCCACCTTTTATACAACAATAAGACGGGGATGACAAAAGTGACCATTCAATACATAACACAAAGTGACATTTTGTTTTTTTGGTTCTCACTGCCCTATTCACCTATTTCATCTGTTCGTTCTTCAATCAGTATCACCCCACATGGTGACAGAAGGCTGGGGGCCAAAGAATTTTGAGGATTTTGTGACAGATCCGCTAGTATCTCCTCCACCCTTATTTTCCTTTCTTCCTTTATTGACACAACATACAAAAATGGCCTTTTGCTGCCAGAGCTGCAGACTCCCCCTCCTCTTTTCTATTTCTCTTCCACTTGCTTTCGTCGAGGCCTAATTACATGGTGGACAGAGTAATCGATACAGGAGAGAGTGAAAGTCCCCAGCAGGCAGCTTGAGGACCCTCTTAACTCTCTTGAGTCGACCCTTCTCATACTTACACTTGCTCACTAGTAAGTCATCTTGACTTTTTGCAGACATTGGACCCAGGCTTGCCAATTCCCATAGCAGACTCTATGCTGCATAAACAGAGGAAGTGCATTACACTTTACCCTAGGGTAGAGCAAATACAAAACTCTTGGAAAAAAGTGGGGGAAAGCTGCATATTGCCTCCCTGTTGTAGCTACGCAACAGGAATTATGATGAACCACATTTATTTTTGATGTTACGTGCGTTTACACACTCTCTTGTTTTGTTGGTCATGTTGTTACTGAAATAGTTTATCACTTGAGCACACAACAACATTGTAATGCAGACAGGATTAAAAGACTGTGGCAATGCTATTGACTTAGCTTCACTTCAGCATAGCTGGATTTTTTACTCCTTTTTTAAAATCAGCTTGCTGCAACATTTTGTAGTGTGTAAATGATATATTAAGAAGCAGATTCAAGGTAATGAAACTGAGGCAAATAACAATGCCTTCATAAATATGTTTTTTGTTTGATGGTTTTTATTGTCAGATAACTATCTGAAGTGAACATAGCAGCATTTTAAATATCACATTTAATCTTTCATTAAATATGTTTTCTCTTCTAATTCAAATTTTAGAATTATTTCCTTTAAATTCTAATAGTAATTTTCTATCAAATTAGCCTAAGAAATGAAACAGTGATCTCATAAAACACAAATTAAAGGTATCCAATTAGAGAGAAAGATGCAAAGATCCAAAAAGAGGAAAGGTTAGATGGTTAGTCCTTTATAACTGGATAATGAGGCCTGAAGACCCCAGAGCTCATTTGATTTAATTTATAAAAGAGAAAATAATATGCAGACGAGACTATTAATTGTCTCACAAAGATTAAAAATTACATTTTGAAAATTGTATTACTGTTAAAAAATTTTTTTTTTCTTCCTTTGCACTTGGATGCAGTTGTGCAGCTAAAACTCTGGATGATCTTTATTGTAAAACAAGACATCAATGACATCATTATTTGAACACATCTTCATACACTGAAGATGTGTTATATACCAAACTGAGGCAGCAAGGGGTTAATGAATTCTTAAGAAATAACAAGTCTATTGAGAATTGCCACAAAACCTAGATAAAAATGCTTGTGTTCCAGAGTCAAACTGTCTGTGGAAGCCATGTTGCATCTACGTTATTTCACTGCTATAGACGTAGATGTGGAATATTCCACAGCTTGTTGGTACCACTAAAATAAAACTCACAGAGACAAACCAGCATTGAGATACAGAAGTTATTTTGACATTCATTTTAAGATTTTGCGTTGGTTACATAATACAGGCTGACGAATTCTTCTTTTAGGTCTCAGTTTGCACGTTGTCATAGTAACGTCAGCCACATGGATGCATGGCTGCTTGGGGTGGTTATCATTATGTACATCATTTAACTTACCAATAACATAAAGGTTATTCTTTGACACAGTGATGCTTTGCTAATGCCGGCATGCTAACGTGCTAACAACGATAATGCCAACATGCTGACAGTAATCAGATGAGATGAGCTGTTGAGAGATTTCAGTTTAGGCCAAAGTGTTGTACTGAGCAACTGAGAAAACATTGCCATCTTTGCCTCATTAGAAAGCTTTCTGGGTTTTTTTTTTTTTTTTTTTTTTTTTGACTGTATTTTGTTTTACCCACTGCTTTTCATCACGTATACTATATGTCTAAAGGAATTAAGGAAGGATTAGAAATTAGAACAAAAAAATAAAGTGTTTGCTCCAGTTTACCTGCATATATTCGACCTTAACACTGTGAAACCAACTCTCACTAAAGGACAGTGACAAATATCTGACCTTTTCTCACTGTTTCCTGCTGTTGTTACCAGCAGCCTTAGGAAAGAGGAAAGGATGGGTGGGTAATAAAACTTTCTCATCTGTTGATCAGGAGGATTGGACAATTGATTAAAATATTTGCAATGCCACAAATCTGTAATACAGAGAAAAGGTGTGTTCACACTCAGACACAATCTGCACATGTCTTGAACTTGTAATTCTGCATGAAAAATGACACTTTTTTCAGTGAATGATCAAGCTGCTCTGGGAACAGTACAGCAATGATCACAAATAATCCAGTTTAAACAGGTTCCCTCCTCGATCATATCACCCCAAATTCATTAATGTTCTTTTTGTCTATTTTTAGCCAGAGTGATTCAAGTGTCTCATCTTGGTGAATCATTGCTGATAGTGAACCTTTCCCTTCTCATTTGGCTCCCTCTCAGCTCCATCTTTGTTCTGGCCATGTCTTGAAGGCTGAACATGGGTGTACTGACACTACAGGATGAGAAGGGAGCACAAAGCCAGAGCTAATTAAAGTAGGCAAACTTTAGAGGCCTTGTCTCGCTCTCATTGACCTTTATCAAAACACTGGCATTCATGTCGGGCAACTGTTGGCACATTGCGCTGAAAGCAGTGTAGGGGAAGAGGTAAACAAACACAGCCTCATTAGATTGCAACAGAGGCCATCCTATCACCCCAGTAATCTTGTGATGCTTAACAATTCAACACACCCCCCATAGGGATTTTAAACTGTGGATGGGTTAATGGAAGCATTGCTGATGCCAATAAATTACAAGTCACATATCGCTAGATACAAAACAACCAAAAGTAAAATCAGTTAAAACACTTCACATGACATTCATAGTTGACCTGGTCAGTACTTGCTATAACTTTGCCCTTTATATGTGGTGTAATTATGCTATTTTGACTTATTAGACTGTTGATAGAGCGCTAATAACAAGGCTTCAGATACTGATGATTACAGTGTTAACCTGAATTGTATTGTGACACGCCTCAGCGGCAGGGCCCTGAAGAAAAAGCTGTTAAAAGGTTAAAAGCAGATCTTCTTGGTTTTTGTTCAATAACAAGATCAGCATTTGGTTGGTGGTCAGTGAGCAAGTCTGAAAGGGAGACGGTAGATAAAGCAGGCAGATAAATACAGTGAAGGAGTAGGAAGGGAGTAATACCTGCACATTTTTTTTTTGTCCTGGGTGGACTTCAAAACAAGCAGTGTCCATGTGCTTTCCCTGTTTTGTTTGTGTGCAGCATATTGTTACCCAGCAACCACATAAGACACAGGGATGTTTCAGTGCCCCTTGATTATTGCAGGAAGGGAATAGACCTTTATCACAACATAACATTTTGACTTATTGCAGTTGGAAAAGCACGGGTGAAACAGGTTTTGTTAGTGGTGACTCTGTTCCACTAAGTGTTTCAGTAAACCAGGGCAGTGACTGAGCATATGAGCCAGCACCCTGGAAGTGGCTCAGCTGAATGGAAGGAAGCCATTACTGATGTAAATAATTCGGCCAGTGCTTCTCCCGCTTTCATGAGGCAAAATGTCTGCTGTGAAAAGGGTCTACAACAGGAAATGGACTGACAAATTATTTTAGAAGCACTGAAGGAAGAGATGAGCTTCATATGTCAGTATCGGTTACCAAACTCACTGGGATTGCAATGTAGCAGCTAAACAAATGTTCCGATGCAAGAATCAAACACAGCTGCAGACGCAAAGTCATTCTGCACTCAACACAACAAACACAACTAATCATGCATGGAGGAAAAAGTATTGTTTGACTGACCTCAAATGTTACAGTGTTGGTGGCGATGTCCAGCTGCGATGTAGTATTTCACTAAGCACGCAGCAGATGCAAGATGGCAGCACAAGCAGACTATGCAGCCTGGGTTTAGTTCATCTTTAAGGGCACGTGAATAGAGATAAAGTAAACAAAGCAGTTTTTAATGGTACAGCATGTTTTGAAGTGCTTCTGTAAAGCAATGTGGACGTTAACCATTCACCTCAGATAGACTTAGCTACAGCAGCCGTAATATATGCAAGTTAGCCTAACTGTGTGTTTCTTTTTAAAAAGGAAACTCCATGCAATTAAATGTTGAATATTGCATGACTTTGTTGTACTAAAATAATTATCCATCCATTTTCTATACCCTTGCTCCTTTTCAGGATCATGGGGGGGTGGGTGTGGGGGGTTTGGAGCTTCCAGCAGAGAAAAACATAAACAAACACAGTCCTATGGGCAATTTTGAATATCCAATTTACCTGACCTGCATGCCTGAACTGCGGGAGGTTACAGGAGCACCCAGAGGAAACACACATGAACACGGGGAGTATGCAAATCCTACACCCAAAGGTCCCGGTCGGCCCTGGTTGTGTTCAAACCCAGAGCACCCGTGCTGTGAGGATAACCACTGTGGAAACATGCTACAGTGATTAATATTGCAGAAACATAAATTATGCTGAATTCCCTCACCCTGAATAATAACATAATAATAATAATAATTTATAATAATAATAATAAAAAGTGATTATTAGAGACCTTACATTTATTCTTTCTCATGTTAATGAATGGAAAAAAAAATGTTTTTGGGACTAAAAATATTTTTATGCAGTGGCTGGTTTGGTAGAATGCAGAAGTATAGTTTCACGATAACTTAGCTGCTCTTATTAGCTGACCACCAAAGTATAAGGAGCTAAGCATTTATTTTGAAAAATGAAAAAGTGAAGAATCCTCCCACAAGAGATGTGAACACTTCATTGACAGTCTGCACAGTGGGTGTAGGTTCAGGGTTATTTTCAGCTTTGGTAAGACAAACAAAACACATATCAATATAATGACTCACTCACGCTTTGACTATTCAGTCAAATTACATTGGGAAAAGGTCCCAGGAGTGCAGAATCTGACAAGAGAAAACAATGTGCGTCGCTGCTCATGGAGTCCAGACAGCTGAGGGAATGAATTACAGCATAGCCTTTCACCTGCACTGTTCCCTTAGCACCTTAGCCTAGACATTACTGTGACCTCAGCCAGCCACCACTGTAGATTAGCCATAGGGAGGAGATAACTCACGCTGTCAAAACTCTGTGTCACAGAGTTTGAGTCATTCTCTCCGAGCCCCGAAAGTGATACTTCCAAACAAATACAAGCATTTCATCTATAGTTCCCCTGCCTCGTCACTGCTGAATGTTTGTTCTTTCTAATGTCTCTGTCAATTTATTTTTCCTTCACGTCTTCCACAAGAATAAAGTCATTGGCAGTTTCGAGAACCCACTGAAACGGAAGACGCGTCTTTCAGCTGAAGTACGCAGCCAAAGAAGGCGTTCGGCAAACATGGCGATGGGGATTTCTGCATCTCATCGCATCCTACATCAATCACATAGGGCCATCATGCGCCCGCGGCAACATATTTGTAAGGCTCATACTTGTAGTACTACCTATTATTTGGGACTGTGCACCTCTTGGTCAAGTAATATTTTACAAGGAGCTGATTGGCAACCTCTTCAGGCCTTGACTTTAATTTAAAATACTTATTGATTTTCTATTTTCCCAAGGACACAATATACAAAGAAAGAAAGAGCACAGAACAAAAAGAGAAAGATACAATTACATTCTCATGTGCTGTATATATCATACATATGCTGTGTGATGTGAAACCACCGCTGTCGTCTCTCAAACACTTTCATCCCATGTCAGCATCAAACACAGATTTGAAAAAAAAGGGAATAAGAAAACAAACAAACTTCAAAACCCATTTTTAATTACATACTATAACACAAACTCAAGCGCTTTGGTTGACAAAATTACAGAAATTTGGCCTGAAAAAGAAGAAGAAAAAAACAACAGGGAGAAACAAAGAATTGCTAGCAAGATTTTTCTTCTTCTAAGAAGTAGCTTATATATGCTTGTCCTGATCATGAATCAACATGCACATAATATACCTTCAATTCTCTAATAAAGCATAAACTAGACCGCAAAATACCAAAAAATTGAAAATATATTAGTGCTATTTTGAATAAAAAATGTTTCATCCATTTTTGCTGCTAGAATATTTATTTCTTTGCGACAAACTGTGACCTGCGCTACAAGTGTAACACAAGTGCTACTGGAGTTTTGACCACTTTAGACAAATTGCTATCTTGCATGTCAGGATATAAAGCTTCTGCTAATGAAGTTCTCTGAAAAAAAAAAAAAAAAAAGCATTGGTACTTGATGTCAGACAACCGCTGGCTCATATTGTTACAGCTTACACTGCCATGTTATTTATTTAATGTAAGTGGTGCTTGTAGTTTTCCCTTTTATTTAAATGGGAAACGTTTTGTAGCTGTGAGATGTAAAAAGTCAGCAATTGATATTTTCATCTTGGGAGCTGATGCTAACTGTTAACATTACATCCACAGTGTAAGGGACGGGAATCGAGGAAGCTTTTAAGTGAGCTTTTAGACAGAGCCAGCGTGTCTCTTTGTGTCTCACATCAAGCCGACAGGAATTCAATAATTCTGAGGTCTCATTAAGTGTTGGCAATTTACCTGGTGTAACGTGTCAGGAGCACATCTGCAGTGAGAGCCCCTTAGCACACCAAGTCTGGAGTGCAGCACAATCTGCAGCAGTAGCAGCAGTTATTGTTCATGCAGCACCTCACCCTGGTGCCCAGTGCTTCACAATTCTTATTCAGAGAGAGACCTTCTCACAGTTACCGCGCCTCTCATCCCGTTGCTTTGCCACTGAGGAAAAAAAAAAGAAAAAAAAAAAGAGAGGAAATCAATGAAACCTAGAATCAATAGGACTCCTCCATTGCCAAGCTCATCTGCTCCTTTTTTTTTTGAAAGATGATGTAAAGTTCACTAGTTAAAATATCTGCAGTCCGTTGTTAATTCTTTCCGTCAGTCGTACGATTTCCTTTAGAGCAAACATCCATTGAAAGTCCTAAAGAAAGTCCTGTTGAGCTACAGTCCAGAAAATTCACCAGCAACCACAACCTATTCAGCAATAATGGATTTTTGCATTTCTTGAGTTAAATTTACTTTTCAAATCTTCCACCCAAAGAGAAACTTGAACCTTGTGACATTTTGTCCGGAAGGCTTCGTGTTCTGTGATAAGAGAACCAAATGCAGAATAAATTTGTGGATGTGTAGGACACGTCGTAGATCTCCTGAAAGGACAGAAAAAAACTGTTTCAAGATACACTGCCAAATGCCCAAGAGCATCATATGGCTTTTGCTTTAAGCTTGTCAAATACTCTTTGTTTTTTTTTTCCTCTTTACTTACCAATATATCAGAGTGGAGTATCTTAAAAATACATATTATCTGCTTGGTGTGATTCAACCTTCACAGGTCAAAATTCATACCTTTTCTCTCATATTATCTCACACACTCTTTTATCTCCATTGTAACCAGGCATAGCATTTGTAACTGTTATCTCTGTTATACAATGAAAGATGGTGTTGTGTCAAAGCTGACTTTATTTAGAATGAAAGAGAGAAAAGGAGAACGATTGCACCGATACTGTCAAGGAATAATTTATATCAGCCATACAATAAACTAAAAACAACACAATAGCGGTATGACCTTATAATGCCCAGACTGAAGATGGAAATGAAGAAGCAAAAACTAAAATGCCTTCATTATACCCATTCATCCATCAATAAATACTCCACCGGCGGCAGTGTTATGATCTCTTTAATTTATTCACTAGTGCTCCAGCCAGATTTTTTTTTTTTTTTTTTTAATGTTACCAGAGCGGACTGTTTCTCCCTGCTCTTTGCTGCCTCAATCTGTTATGCTTTGACAGGTAAATTCAAATATGTAATTGAGGAGTTTGACATCCAGTGTTTTTATTTTGATGTGGGAGCATTTAAGTCACATGATGTGCCTTTAAGATGGAAGGCGATTTTTATGCTGTGGATGTCGAGCACATGGTTTATCTGTTATACCCTGATGTACTCTCAGCGTGCTTTTAGTAGTTATTAATCATGTATGACATATTAGGTTGCCTCATTTCTTTCTCCACAAATGCAGCAGAGCTAACGTGTGTTAAATTGAACTAAAATACAAATGGTGTTTTGATGTTTTAAAATCTAGAGTGATGGTTAAGTAAGAATTATCCAAAGTGTCCCTAACCTGAATCAGCAAAATGGCGCGCACACACTGTCTCAATCTCATATAATTACATTCCCTTACACAATGCTTGCGGGGCTGCCTTTGTGAACTGGAGAGACCCCATATAATTTCTTTCTGCCTTTATCCCTTAAGGTACCGACTATTTCCTGTGTCTCCTCAGGCAAGCTGTGTAAAGATATGGCTACAGGTGATTGATTGAATAATCCTCCACAGCCCTTATCTCAGCCTAGTTCATCACTCCATCCAACCTCCAGAACAAATCTCTGTGTCTCCTCATATTAAAAGATGGGCTACAGGTGAAGACAGTTCTCCCAACTCCACCTCTGCACCCTGCCCAGCTCTGCTCTCTTTCCCTCACCACTTTGCTTTGTTTTCCGTTTTGTGTCATACATGGTGAAATAATGTCACACGCTGCACATTGCAGCACTTAAAGTACATTCATTTATAACAAGCCATCAATTTATTACCATCTTCTGTGAAATGTCAGCCCACTGAAACATACCATTAACACTAAACCACAGATGTTAGAGTATAATACATTGCAGGCTTTCTATTGATAAAATCAAGGTCAAATTATAGGATTTCGTTGTTTTTTTTTTTTTTTTTTTTTTTTTTTAACAGTAGCCTTGTTTTCTCCACGACGTGGCCTTGTGCTGAGGTCTGTTTTTTCATTCTTATTTCAGATGTTGAAAACAGACAGTCAAATCAATCCTTGACTCCCCACTTTAACCTTGTAATGTCATTACTGTCTGCACATTAAAGCCAAGCTTGACTTGAGCTAATTTAGCTAAATGAGGATATCTCCCAGCTGAGATGGAAAGATGAAGGGGAACCTTGGCAGCATGACATTTTTACCTACATGAAACACTATGGATTCATTATCAAACATTTTTGGGGCTATATGGCATTGATGGCCTGTAGTTTGTTTCGGAGCAAATTCGGTTTTTATGTCCACTGTGGATTGATATGAATCTTATTGCAAAAGTATTTTTGCACAATGACACAATTTGGAAAATGGCTTGAAAGAATATGTTTGTTATTGTCAACAAATACCATGAAAATAAGATACTAGCCCCAAGTTATTTATTTCCACTGAAAACATCTTTAAATAAAATATAAATCACAAGTATATATAATTGTATTTTTTGATCATTTATTTATGCTTTGTAGCTGAATTTACTTAAAGAATTATTGGAGAATACTTTATCTGAGGATTTATGAATAGTGGAATATTTGAGAAATTTTTCAGTTTCATTTGGGATTATATGTGAACAGCAGCCAGTAGCAAAGATTTGTCGTCTCTTACCGTCAAGTAATGTTTGCAGAGCGGCAGCAACTGACTGACTGACTGGCTAGTTAGCTAACTTCAGCAGAAAAACAGTCACGATAGAGACAAGCATAATCATTCGGCGCTTTCTTGTGCTGGAGACGGCTCATAGCGAGTAAAGGAATGAAGTTTGATGCTGAAATTGTAACGTCTCCATTACACTGGTAAGTGAACCCCTGTAAATGCTAATGCTGGCTGTGTAGCAATAGCAAAACTTACAAACAGCTACTTTAAACAAACAAGGTGGATTATGTTAGATATCGACCGTCACATGCATCGGCGGTCATGTATCCTACATGTCTATGCTATGCTTGGATAACCATCCTCTTTGCTCGAGCTCTGTATTCAACTTACTGCAATAGAGAGAGGTCTCATTTTTTTTTTTTCATTTGACTCTCAGCAAGAAAGCAAATAAATACATTTTCCACAATGTTTAGCGTTTCCGTTAGATACACATTTGAAGCTGTCGTGGGTACACACTGTACCAAGATGTGTTTGCAGGTGTTTACAATCCAGTACAATGCATGTGTGTTCAAGGAATGGAAATAAAATGTCACCCAGTGACACCCATGGTGTGGCTCAATGACACATTTTTAATAGTTTAGGGACAACGCTGGTGCTCAATGGCACGGATAGGATCAGGCTTTGGCTGCAGACACATATCATGAGACGCATCCTTTATGCTGCTTCAGGAATGTGCTGTTTTCTAACTGTGCTTTATCCACAGATGCAGGATGTACTTACCAGCTCGACTATCTCACAAGGAGACATTCACACTCCCACTACTGGACTCATGCACACTCACGCATCTTATCACCCCACATAATGAGACGCTTACCTCATTTATATTGGTTTGTAGCCTATGCCTATGAGGGTTTCTTTGTCACCCACATCCATCACCGATCAGTCACTATTCGAGACATGCATCTAGGTAATCTTGACTCTAGCTGAGTTGCCAATTGTTCTTGTTGTCATTCTGCATTGAGATATTTATTACGCCAGTACCAGCTCTGTCCATCACATGGGTGAGCTCCTTCTGCTGCTTGGCAGGCACTCATTACCGCCAGAGTAGGTCTTGATTAGAATAATGAGATATTAAATATTTTAAGAGGAAGGATACCCGCTCTTTAAAGTCTTAATCAATTTTATAGATATTGTCGGAGAATTAAATGAGAGATAAAATTAGCGTCCTCTAACTCTGTCACTGAAAGCCTACAGAGGCACAAATAGACGAGAAGTCATTTCAATGTAAATGTCTTCATTAAATAATCCATTTTGCTCTGAAGCAGGAGGTTACTTCAAGTTCCAAGTCAGTCCATCCAGTGTATAGAGAATGGAAGAGCAGAGGAAGTCCTTTGCAGTCCCTCCTCCAGTGGCTTTTTGTAAAATAAATAAAATGCTGGAGGGGACAAAAAGCACATCTACTAGCTCAAAAAAAAAAAAAAAAAAGTATGTGATATGAAGAATGTTCCCCATTTCGCTCCATTTTATTCAGCTTGTGCCCTATCAGGTTGGCTTGTCACTTGGTATGCTGAAACGTTGAGTAGGTGTCTGTGTTCAGGTGCTGTATGTGTTGCAGCTACTGAAACAAACAATTTGATGGTTAAGGATTTACCTATCATTGTCAACAATAGTATTAAGAATGCCCATGTTCCCATATACTTGAGAATGACCTGTCAGAGAATGATAGATTGGATATAACCCCAGAAAAATGAATAATAACAAACAAACACTGGGCTCTGAGACACTCTGAAAGTATTTGGTGAAGTGCAGGGCTGAAATCAAAGAGAATAATGTGTGTACTTGGCATGAATAAAGAGAAGCTATGGTTTGTGTGCTCTCATTAACTTAAATGCCTACTCGGGCTTGACTGTAGAGTGTTTGAGGCAATAATTTGTGGCTTTGCTTTAAAGAATGAAATCACCTGCCGTCTGTGCCATTTATGTACACAACTGGGAATTACTGCTCCGAATGCTGAATGTTTACATCAAACATTGATGTTCTAAGATGAAACATATGCAGTGGTGATGTTGCATGTACATTTATAGTTAGATATGTATTTTCAAAGACTCAGACACTGAGTCACTAAAGAAATCATTAGGCTTCCTCCTGCCCCTCCCTCACCTAGCATTGATAAGCAGTGACAAAAAGGCATTGACGGTGAATAAACGAAAATAAATGAATGAACAATCATTTAATTAAGGATGCTGTTGAGGATCAATGAAATTACTGTGAATAATGACCAAACAAATGAGACAGTGGGCCCAATTGTTATACATGAGTTGATGTGCATGATACTATTATTACTTATTTATTAATGCTTAGATCCAATCTTTGCACTTGACAGAAGGGAAAAAGAGAGAATAGCACAGGTAAGCATAGTCAGTATGTGGGACTCAATAGGCTTCATAGAAGAACATTCTGGTATTATCTCGACCCACTCTCTGAGTTTTTGGAGTTGGAGTCATTTCGATTTACTCTTAACTTCACAAACTTGTCATAAATCGCTCTTTTCAACCTGCCACTTGTTCAAAACAAGGTGCGTCTTCATGAGATTTAATCAGCAGCATGATGAATCCACACAGACTGCTATATATGGCTGTGTTCAGCCTGATTTTAGCTCACAAAACCCCTTAATTCATTTTATTGAGGGCAGTCCAATGATGTATCACCGAGATCTGGTTAGAAAAGAAAAAAAAAAAAATGCAACACAGCATGGTGTCATCCCACATGCAAGTACACATTGCTAGTAGATTACTTTGTAACTTGAATGCAACCCTATTTTCTACTTTTTACCTTCATCATTGTAACAAAAGATTAAATGAAATGAAATTCTGTCACAGTATAATAAACTGCTCTGCAGTGTTTTAGTGTCTGATAAGACTTAAAAGTAAGGCTCCTTTTTTCGCTTCATTTGTGGGCTGGTTTTGTGCAAACAAGACTAGGTATAAAGCTATTACCCATACTCTGTAGAGGCTGTGCTGTGAGAAAAAAATGGTTAAGCTATTCTTTACCAGTCAGATCATGTGCCTTGTCCTGATAATGGGGGACACATGGGGGATGCAATCATATACTACAAAACAAAAGACTAAATGCTAATGTAATATGCCAGAATCGGATTCTCCTTTTCCGTTCACGAATAGCCCCAAAACACTTATTAATAAACTTCAATATGATCCCAGAATGCAAAAACACAATGTATTGTCGAGTATTGACACAGAAGCACTGAGTGCTGGAGCACTGACACTGAAAGCTAATTTCAGATTTTATTGTTGTTTGCACTCGACTGTTCCATAGTCGAGATAGCCATTACTTGCCTGGAAAATCCCCACCATATCAATGGAGTGGTCAAAAAATCTAAAATGCCAGCAAATGGAAATTACATTATGTTTGCATATCAGCACAGCAATAAAAGACTTGCTAAGCACAAAAAGTTAAGTTTGTTGTAACACATAATACAGTAACTTCAACAGGGTGCTGTACTAAAATAATAGTATGGCCAATTATGTCAAACGTAGGAAATTAGAAAGCTCTGAAATAAAGTCATGCTACTTTCTGCAGGTGGTAAATAAAGACCCTGGTGACTGTTTGAGAAAATATGGTAGTTGGAAACTGATAAACACTGATAACATAATAGAAATTGCTGCGCTAAAACAATTTGAAAGAGCAATGCCCAAGGGGACATGTCACTCAGCTGCCAACCAACACAATACTCAGTGGATTTACCAATGGTGTAACTTCATCACTCACTCACTCAGTCACTCACTCAGTCATTTGCTGTGTCAAAAATGTTACTTAAAAGTCAACTGTCAATACTCGGGTCATGTGGTTGGAAATTAGCAGATTACAACGTAAAAATTTAAGCAGTATCAGTAAAGATTTTGACCTGGGAATAAATAAAATAAAATTTGATGGTAACAATGTCAGTGATGTGCTAGTACGGTACAGTGAAAAAATACTGTGGAAAAAGGGAATTATTTGATGTCACATTAGAGGCACCCTCAAAGACCCAAAAAAATTCAAGGTGTTGAGTACATTTATAAATCAATCAATGTAACAATTTAAAACCAAACCCTTTAAGCTAAACTAACAATACTGAATCACCTGTGTCAATGTCAGTAGCTATCAGTGCACCGTTGTAGGCAAGATTTGCAGTATGATTTTCTTGTTAAAGGCTTATTAAAAGGAGGCAGCTTAGCTTTTGACCTTATAAATCCTTATAAATGTTGCTTGTATAGTTTGGGCCGTCAACAGACTGAGTGGGTTACTGAACTGAACATAGTAATGAAATTTATTCACTTACTGATGTACACACACTGAAGTGCATTTGAACTTCACTTAGAAAAAAATGAACAAATTACATAGTCAGTGGCTACAAACTAAAGAAATCAACACAGTCATTCATATGCAGTCCCCCGAGGCTCAACTGAGAAAAAAAAAAAAAAAACAAACTTGGTGCACAGTTTACCAATCTGTGCCCATGGATTAGTAAACTGTGCTCATGTACTACGAATCTGAGAAAATTGTTTATAATCCTTATGCATGGATTTGCACATTGCTCTTTTTTTTTTTTTTGCTCAGCTGAGCCTAGGGGCTTTCCGTAGATTTGTGATTTCCAACTCTAAACAAAACAAGGCTTTCTGAAGCACTCTGGTCCATGATTTAAATGTGTTGGATTGCTTGTTTATATATATTTTTCTCGGGGGTTAGTAACATGTGTAAACTCCCAACTCCATTCAGATCAAAGCAAAACTAAGGCAGGTGTTTACACCCATGTGGAAAAAGACATGTTTATCTCCCTGTGATTCATATAGCAGTGCTTTTCATTCCTGCCTAGGCAGAACCTTGGAAGTTCAACAAACTTCTACTTAGTGGATGTGAATGGTTCTGGTCACACGAATGCACTCTGTCTAAAGTTCAATGTTCACAAATGAACAACATCTTTTACTCTAAACTGACTGTGTAATATGTCTTTTTCCAAGGCTAAATATATTTTCTTACTCATCTACCTTTAGAAGAGGTGTGACATGTGGAGGGGCGGTGATGAAACAACCTCCATGGATAAACTGATAAATAATAGCTAGGCTTTCTCAGCTCATTTCCTTTGATTGACTCAAGCTCACACTTAAAAGGAAATGAACCTGGGCAGGAGTGACAAGCCTATTCAGTGTAATGCATTGTGGTCTTCCTAGGACTTCAGATTTGTGCTTCCTGTCGGGAAAAAGCCACCATCCCCTGCCGTAGGAGTGGTTAATGAAGTGTGTTCCTGGGCCCTGGTTGGCAGTTTGACGAAACCACAGAACGGGCGACCCTCTTCTCTTCCACCGATGAAAGGACAGGGGAGTAAGACGGTTGTGAATCGGCTGATTTTTCTTCCTGTCAGGAACAGACACGTGGAAGCAACCAGCTTTTGCCGTGCAGCTGTTTAACACTTTTAATTGTAGCTCTTGGAATACAAGTGGGCTCTGAATTCCAAAATTACTTCTCACTTTAATCTTTGAAGTAAATTTTTATGCTATTTCAATTTCAGGACTATAGAATCTGCATTTTTAGTTATTTGACCTGTTCTTTAAATCTGTTTCCAAGTTAAAAGAGGATTCTGTGTTAGAATACATTAACAGGCTTTAGTTGAGCCCTCTCTTTGGATGGGCAAAATCATTTCCGTGATGTTGCTTAGACTATTTCCAAATGATTGCCCTTTGAATGTCCTCTCTCCTGAGGTATACTTAGGGAGGTATAAATAGAGGAGCACCATGGTTTCTACATACTTCATCGTTAGTTGCTGTTTTACTGGCCTATCTTCTACAGACAAAAAAAAAGTTAAGTCTTTCTGTTAATGCACTGGGTTATTGAGGCATGTAAAAGTAATTTCTGCATTAATCCAAGAGAGAAAAGAATTTAGGCTGATAAGGAGCAATCCTACTGGCCCACGGGTGACAAAGTCTGTTTGCCTCAGAATAGCAGCGACAAGACAGCTCAGCTGACCCCGTGTTAACAATATTGGAACATTTATCTCTATCCTTTTAATGCCACTGTTACTGTATGAGGCTTTTTGGGATGCTGCTAGCCATTAAATTAATCTATATATATGCGCACACCAACATGGTATCAAGATTTGTTTTTTTGTTTTTCTTAACTGAACGTTGTCACATTGGGCCTGGTTGAAAAACACAAATGGTTTCCCTCAAGCACACACATGCCTGAAGTATGTAGAAGGGATGACTGGAGCCCTTTAAATGCAGCTTTCAGCCTCCCAGTAAAAGAAAACATAAAATAAAAAACAAACAACAGATACAGTCTGCACATTAACCCTCATAACTACACCACTTCACATTGTAACTACACTAGTTGTAGATGTAAATATCCATTTGAAGGACACTGGATTAGCCATGCACTTTGCAAAGTCATCAAGTTTACCCAAAGTCCAACTTTTGCTCTCAACTGACCATATGGCCAATCCACTCTGCATTTCTGGTCCCGTGGTGCTCCTCCAATTGTTTATAATAAATTATCTTGAGCCCAGAGAATGAGACCTTAGGGTTCATGCCCTTAACCGAAAGTGCTATGTACATTGAATGCTGTATGTAAGCAGTTCTAACAGTATACGTGACAGACCTATGTGAAAAACTATAACACCGAGCCAAGGATTTTTGTTGGATTTATTCTTTATTATGTAAAAGAAGTGATGTACTCCTTATAATGTTGAAGAGGAAGAAGAGCGAAATTCAAGTGTTGTTGAAAAAAAAAAATGGCTGCTTAAGACAAAGCTTCTCAAACGCTTCCAATCGACAGTGGAACCAAGCCACCACCTCCAGCAGACACTCCAGGTAAGTATTGCTTGTATAAGCACTTTCACAGTGCACAGCATTCCATTATGGTTAGGTAGCCACTGACCTGCTTCCTGTCTCAGCCTGTGAGAGTATCCTGTGCTGAGGCAAACACTCTGCTGCCCTGTAGTGTCTACCCTTATCATACACACCCTTACTACGATGGGTGTTTACTGCTGCAAAGAATAGTAATACAAAACCTCGGTGCACGGAGGACAGTCAATTGCTCTGATGGTGCACACCATATTATTTTAAGCCTGAAGCGAACACTGAAACAGGGTCACACCCACGCCCTAGTCCATACCCTGCGTTATGGGCTGTCTTTTTTCTCTAAATATGACCATAATTTAAAAGATTAACACCATGTTGTATTGAACAAGACTTGAAACTAGAGATTGAGACCATAAACTCATTAAGAAAATGTTTACTGAGGTAATAAATCCAGTGAGAAATAGGGCCATCTTCCCATAGACTTCAATACAATCAGACTTCTTTTCGCAACCAGTGGCGTAAGGTGCTTCAGCATTGGCTACACTTTTCAGACCTCAAGTCAATGTCCACTTTTATATACAGTCTATGAGTCGGACTGATAAGTGCTAGCATAGCCTAGATGTTGGCGACACGTCTTAGGGAATAAAAAAACATGTCATAAATACCTTCATCCTTCACAGCTTTACCATCGACTGATACATCCTCACACGATTTGTCGCCGGAGCTTTTATTAGATTCAGCTTTACTCGGTTATTCATACACCCCTTTAATTTCTTCAAAGATATTATGCATTCATCTCTTGTCATCATCCACAGTGTCATATACACCAAGGCAGCAGGCATCGCCCCAGCACTGTGCATTTCAGAACAGCTCTGTGTTGAAAACCCACTTGATCTAACCGTTTAATGAAGTGAAAGACACAAAATCTTTAAGCACAAGAACAATAGAGCTCTGTGGCCATTAATCACTTAGTCATTGTCTGCCTGGTCGTCCCTTTATCACTGCGCTCCAGTCGCACCATTGCCACTGAGCCATTTGTGTATCACACTGACAGCAGGCTGCTTTTAACACATTGTTTTGAAAATCTTTAGAGGTGATAGTCTTAGGGAGCCTTGTTATTTTCCAAATTTCAATCAATAATGTATTAAAAATCGCAAAACTCTAAGGTAATGTATAAGAATAGAAAAGTAAAAGGTATTGGTATTGATGAACTGCATTAAGATGTAACAAGTCATGTAAACCTATGATTACCCAGTGATGCTATCAGTGATGTCACATTGTTCATTTTAGGATATTATATTGTTTGTAAAAAGTGTTTGCTCAACTTTAAAGTTATTCTATGCCAAGATTATAAAATGAGAGTCGTGCTGAAATTACACCTCCAAATTATTTTGAGGCTGTATATTCCCTTTTTATAACCTGTCCAGAAGTAATATTATATGTACTGTATGTATGTTTGTTTAAAAAAAAAACATACCTTACACCTTTATTTATAGCACTAGATTCCTCTAGATATATTATTTTTCCATTGTTGGTATCATGATTGGCATATACACACATACCACTGCACATGTTGAATGCAAACAAGAAATGCTGGTGACTTGTCTGACAGCTAGTGGCTCAGAGAAAGAATTTTTTTTTTTCGTAGTCATTTATGTATATACATTGAATGGACCACTGAATAATGTTTTTTAAGCAGATTCTCCTCTTCGTCTTCTTAGCTGGAGATGCGGTGGCAGCAGAAGCGTGGAGACCAGCTGGACTTGACTTGCAAAACTAAACTTTGTTATGATTAA
Organism: Rachycentron canadum; assembly: GCA_038496675.1. Lineage (NCBI taxonomy): Eukaryota > Metazoa > Chordata > Actinopteri > Carangiformes > Rachycentridae > Rachycentron > Rachycentron canadum. Next base: position 7,829,334 of record CM076659.1, on the reverse strand, counting down.
TTTATACTCAGTAAATATGAAAGAAAACAAAATGGTGATGCACTTTCACTAGAGGCAAAACCTGATGAGTTATACTCCTGTGAAGGTATGTCTACACTCAAATGGATTCATTTGCTATGAAATATACCTAATATGCTGTTACTGTGAGTGTGTTTCTTATGCTGTTTTGCTATTTTGGTGGTGTTGAGCCTGTATTCAGTAAAAAATCCTTTTCTATTGCAAAGGCACTGACAATCCCAAATGATAAGGCAAAGAAGATGCCATAAAATGCTGGGATTACTATTTGTGATCAGCAGGTGTGTCAACATTCTCATCTTATCAGGCCATTTCACACCAGCTTGCACTCCAGTGAATATTATTCCACATTATCATATGCTTTACAGATACTGGCCAATGATATGGCTGCTTCTTTATAACTCCGCATACTGATCTCATGAACTTTGCCAAGTTTAGCTGTTGTATAAGACTCACAGTTCAGTAAAGTCTGAAATAAATTTAGATTGGATCGTGTCCATAGAGATGCGATGTGGAGGGATTTTGATAAGGCTTTGTAAAGGTCACAGAAACATGACACCTGGTGAACAAAAAGCAGCAATAATGATGCAGTTTGCACAAAAGCAAATCAGTCCAGTTTTTGACTGAACAAAGCAGAGTTGGTTTCTGTGATTTATCAAGTGCTCAACTGTAGAAATTCCACCTAGACCTGCGTGCAATTGATCCTTTAATGGCTGCACCTGATGTACAGGACATGAAAAATAAGGAGTGATGCTACATGCTTCAGTGAGAATGAATGCCCATTTACTGAGGCGGTCAAGGTTTGCCAAAATACCTTTGAGGATTCTTGTTCCAATCCATTATTCATCTGAGATGTGCAGGAATTACATGCACACACACAATCATATTATGGGTAAGCAGTTGCTCGCATGTTTATTTGTACATAGTCATGAGAGTCCCCAAGGCAACACAGGGTGAAGATCTCATGAATAGTGTAGATAAGAGTGGATGAAGACCTAGATGAAGACCTGGGAGAGAAAAATCAATCTTTCATCTTTCATGAATGCAGAAGCATTGTGCTGCCTGAGATGATCTCTTGTGATCTACTGACCCAATCTTTCAGAAGGAATTTCTCAAATTGTCGAGACCAACTGGACCCAGTGGCCTGACTTGAAGAATAAAAAGTAGGGATACAAGGATAATGCTGTGTACTACACTCACTGTGGTTAGAAAGCAGGGTCAAGGGGAACGATCGACGAACCCCAGTATGGAGCAAGAATGGTCGATACAAATAGCAGCATTTGAAGAGTCATGCTCTACAGCACACAGAGACACGTAAAAGCCATCATGACAGGTTTCTAACACACATTCACATCAATCACCGAAGACACGCGTGACACCTTGACACCGGTATGTAAAAATCATTTCAGCGATGACATGAACGTCATTGAATGAATGGCATTCACTATGGTATGAATTCTATTCATAGCAATGATAATGAGATGAAATGTTCCAGTCCTAAGAGATGGTTGACTGAGAATGTCAGAGACCATTATGAAAACCAGCGTAGCGTCTTGAAATAATCTAAGTATGTATGGTGGAAACAGCGACCGCTGGTCTAGTCTTGCTTTGGGTGAGTTCATTCTGATTGTCACATCTGGGCCATCCTGGTCACACTGGTCTTAAAAACTAAATTTCCTTGTCATTGCCACTCATCCCAATGGAACTATGGTGATTCTGTGATCTGTGTCAAACTTTGATGTCGCTGCTGAACAATGCCAAGCCATGTTAACATTGCTGTGTTTTCAGCCCACATGGAGGAAGCTATCGCAACTTTTTCATTCGACTCAATTCAAGCCTTTCCTCGCACTCGATCAGCGCGTCAAGGTAGCCCTCTTTTAAAAACAGGTTCTCTAAAATAGCGTAAAAAAATTTAAATGCAACTGCACAAATCAGTTTAAATAGTTAAATAGGCTAAGAGCAAATCATTAGCAAAATGACAGCTGCGTATATCACAGGAATGGTTTGCTAGTAGGGATTTTAATTGAAAGGATATCGGAATTACGTGTTAAAGTAGATTTCAATTTATTACTTTTATATTAAATTAATACCTTTTATACTCTGTTATTTGCAGTCAATTCAGAGGCTTAGGAGTAAAAATAAGTCTTTTAAAGTTATTATCTCACTGTAATGACCAAACTAAGCCAGGAGTTTGCTAACCAACCACTAGTTAGTTTATTTTCTCAGTTCATTAACTTTCTGTCAAAGTAATTTGTGTACAGTGCAAAAAAAAAAAAAAAAAAAAAAAGTAAAATGTAATAGAAGTAAAAAGAACAGTACAAGTAACAGAAATGAAATTTCTGGGAGCTAGTGCGACGGACTAGACCAACTTAGCTAATGAGCTACCAAGTTATCTATCCTGCCTAAACGTTGCATATCACAGTATATTATATTATTTCATTTATTAATTTCATTACTTTATCATTTTTGTTTATTGAACACCAACAAATTCATGCAGCTCTTCAATTACATGCTATTGTACAGCCTGATATAGATAATAGGCAATTCTGTTGGGGAGTTCACGCTGACAAAAAGGTAAAATGCCACTAAGGATAAGCCACCATATATTATTCATGGAAGAATATTGAATGGTTTATGGTTATAACAACTATGAAATTTGTTTGGGAGGAAATTACATACAATGACAAACCTTAGCATCACTCGATATCTTTTCTACACTGCTTCTCTATTGACTAGATCCAAATAACCTTCAAACAATGAACATGTTGCATTGATAAAACAAAGCTGTTTATTCAACCAGTTTGGTACTTTGCAAACCTAGAACAATGATAATGGAAATGTGCAATGTTTTGCAAAACAGAAAATGCAAATACCGTAACAAGAAAAGAAGAAATAGTAAGGATGGAAAATCAATTGATTCAATAATCCCTGGATTTTATGTCAATAAGGACTGACGCAATTTGTTCCAGGCTGTTTGTTCAGGCTTTGAAATCTAGGATTTAATCAGATTTTTGGCATGTTAATGCTTTTCTCATGCATCTTCAGTAGGGTCATTATGTAAGAGTCAATACAATCAGTAAGCTCATTCAAGCTGGACATGTGGCCAGCTCTTTGTGGTCCACACTCCTACGTTTCATTAATTCCTCTGAAATGAAATTCAGAGTTGCAATGTCCTATTCCCTCCCTCCTAATCTAATAACTGTAATGATACAGATTTCTAAATTCAATCAGCTTTAATCTAGGGGATACAGATGCTCTCAATAGGGAGAGAAAAATGGTCCCAGCTGGCAAGTGGTGAAACGCTTATGAAAAAAATACAGCTACTTTAGAGGGATAAGGACTCTTACTGGATGAGGACTTATACATGGTGGATGCATTAATTAAAAAGACAATTTGTGTCTTTTTTGTCAACATTTCCCTGCCCACATGTGCCTACATTGTTATGAAATGAGACTGTGTTTCATGGCTTTATGTGTGAGGTTAAATTAAAATTGAAAAAAACAAAAAACAAAAACAAACACTTGTTGCTTCATTATAAGAATTTTGATCAATGCATAAAAATGTTTATGTGACTGTTCCAGTTTAAAAAACTTAGTCAAGCCTCTTCTTGAAGTAAATGCCCTGAAGTAACATAGATTTTCTATCAAAAATTAAGACTTGTGTCAGCATATCCTCATTTAGCTGTTTCTCTGAAATGAATATCCAATAAGCTCATATTTCTTGGTCCATAATAAAAAGCACTTTCATTTCTAAACTGATTTGGTGAGTTTGGTTCAATGTTTCTCTCCTTTTCAGGTGTTTTCTTTCACAGTCCAGACAATACCTATTTGGACAGTTACATATTTTTGTTCAGGCTTCAGCACCTTCAATTTGAAATAAAATAATGGATACTGCATTAAAGTGCAGCTCATGACCCAAAGCATACCACCTCATCTGTCAAACATGTTTCTGTTATGGCTTGGGCAAGCTGCCTGGCACACTGGCATTTATTGATGTTGATGGAAGAAACAGGAAGAGCACAGAGGTATATCGAAGCATTACTTGCTCAGATTCGGCCAAATGCATCAAAATCCACTGACGATATTTCATCATTCAGCAGGACAATGATCCTAAACATATAGCCAAAGGAACTGAACAGCTTTTCAGGGTGAGGAATATTCCCCACTGCCCGAGTCCATCAACTGAACTCCAGTTGAGCCGCATTCCCCTTAGTGACCAGACAATACTAAAGGCAGAGAAACCCCACAACAAGCAAGAGCTAAAGGTGGCTGCAGAGATGACCTTGAAGAGCCCCACTAGGGAGCATACAAAGGGTCTTTTGATGTCTGTGGGTCGAAGAATTCAAATGTTGACTGTAAAAGATTTTCCACAAAATATTAATTCAATGACAATGACTTTTGACTTCATATTTACCTGTCCGTGTTTGCAAGCTATTTGGCATCATGCTGTAGGTTTAAAGGCTATATCTCCGACACACTTTCTTCTGTATTGATGTAAACCTAGTCAGATTAAAGCTGAGACTTGGTACTTTAATGTAAGAGCCATTACTTTATATCAAACTGAATGTGTTAAATCAAAGAGCCTGAAGAACTAACTGTCCGAACACTTCTGGTCTGGACTGTATGCCGCTTAATTAGAGCTCTTCTCAGAACTGTGTGGGCATGTACAAACTGGGCTTGATTGACATCCTGGTCTCTCTCCTGGTAGACTTGTTGCCCCTGTTACCACAACGCTTTTTCACAGCAGACATTTTAACTTGTCAGAGGAGGAAAAGCTCGGGCCTTATTGATAATGTTGAAGATGACTCTGCTCCAGGCTTCCAGGAAGCTGTGACAGCGAGCCAACATGACCAGCATCAGACCCTGAATCTGCAGCAGCTCAGTGTAATTCATTCTTCACTCATTAGTATGACATCACCCTTTTATCAGAGCTCCACCCACCTGTCACCCACTGACTAGAGGTCTGATAAGCCAGGTTAATTGAAAACTCCTATGTGGGATTGCAAGGGTGTAAAGCCATTTTTCTACATTGTCTGGTGTGGCCAGTGTCAAGGTGAGTAAAAAGACAGTTTTGATCATGAAGGAGGATTTAAACAGACCTGTTCCTTTGAGAATGAAGCAGTAACGTAACTCTGCCAGTGGAGGCAAGCAATGAGCGCTAATACCAAATTACCTCAAACTTATTACAAGTTCATAGTTGTCTTAAAAGCAATTATTCATCTGCTTAATTTCCACAGAGACTTAAATGTTTTACTCCGGGGAGTGTGCATTGACATAGTCTGGACCAACTTCAGAAATACATTTCTGGCAGGTATATTGTTTTTGATTGAATCATATTTTACAAGTGTACCTGTTAAAGTACATTATAATTCATACCTGGTACTGCAGAACCTACCGAAATCAGTCCCAAGACAGACCTTTTTTGCACAGGCCAGTAGCATGTAACTGAATTCATGTGTAAGTCCATGTTTGCCAGCTTTTCTTGTCCTTGTCAGTTGTGTCTTTATTCCCAGACTCTCAAAACCAAGCGAGCTGACACATGGTTTCTGGCCTATCAGGCTGCTAATCAGCCTGATGACATGCAGAGGTACCTGCTGCCCAGCTACAGTTATGAAACCACACCCCTGTGATACAACCTCACTTCAAAGAGAGGAAGGCAGAATAAAATGAATTAATTTGTAATTCTTATACAACTGTGGCTCCAAGGGAAGATAAAATAAAGTACGTGTAAGCATTACATTGCATTTGAAGATGTTAAATCCACAGCCAGATACACACTTCAAGATACACAATCAAAATTAAAGCCCAAAATACACAACGCTCAACTTAGTTATAGATTGATGTTTTACTTTTATTTATTTATTTTCTATGGCAGAATACTCTGTTCTTGCAAGTCAGACTGAGGTTCAGAATTGCTTCATGTAAATATACAGTCTCTTAAATTAGTCTGGGAAATGATAAATTAGCTTGGGAAAATACTGCTTACCATGGAAATCCACTGCCCAGTCTGAGGAAAAAAGAAAAAAAAAGATCAAGCTTCACTTGCAATTGTTTTTGCACAACACATTATACACTTTAAAGTAAAGTTCCTCTCAAGACACGTTTTAAACTACACATACAAAATAAAGACACATAAAAAGTGAAAAAAAAAAAAGAAAACTGCAGCTGGAAGCACATCTATACTTACTTCCTCATTAAGAAATTTTGGATCATGCCTTGTGCACCACTGTCCACTGCTGCTTGCCTTGCAGATAGTTATCAAGATGGTTAGGAGAGGAAACACTGGAGACACTCAGCCACATGTGTGAACGTCAGTCAGACCCAAACTGACTAGTTTTTGAGACGTTGATTGTGCTCCAACATCAGCAACTGGGGACATGTCAGAAATGTAAGCACACTTATTTGTTTATGCTGTTTGTTCGCTTGTAACTGGCAGTGGCTGTTTGCAGCTTTGTTAATACTATGGATTTTTGGTGACCCAAGTGTATCAAGATGATTTGCGGTCAAGGAAACACTCAGCCATACAACGAGGAGTTTGCTGTGTACAAAAATTGGTGACTTGTTAACTTGCAATTGGCAGTGGCTGACACAGTGTTAGTCGTTGTTCTGATGAAAACTTCTGTGCTGACAAGGTTTTGGGTTTATTTCACTCTCCCCTCATCCCTGCAAGACAGGATTGGTTCTTTAGGTTACATGACATATGAAACCCTAGCTGTCATTGGTTCACTGTAGTTCCACTGTGAAGATATACAGGCATACATTTACTGTTTATTTCACTTGTGATATGTATATATATACATATATATATATATATATATATATATATATATATA
>CM076659.1:7770770-7812495 GCA_038496675.1 Rachycentron canadum | reverse complement strand
TATATATATATATATATATATGTACACACACAAAACATGGTTTTATGTGGTCATCTTAACTGACCACATAAAACCATGGAGGAGAAACTATAAATTACTAAATGTGAGTCATTAGATCCACTAGGTTACACAACAGAAGCCTCAAAGACAAACAAGCAATCTGTCAGTAGAGCTGCCTGCTGCTGTCACCCCTGATAGCCACAAAGCATGGTGTGGGACTGAAACCCCTCTGTCCGTCATGCTCCTGCTCTATATGATGGAATTACGCAAAAACCATAAAAGCAAACACTCAGTTGGAGATACCCAGTCAACGAAAGGGTCCCGACAGAGTTTAAAAGGTTTGGGAGTTTGGAGAGGCAGTGTGTTATGTCGTCATCTATATCAGTTGTTCATAATTAGCTGATTGGTCAGACAGGCCACAGTAAATGTTTTCTAAACCGGACTAAAATCAGTATCAGTTTATTTCTTTTGGCCACCTGGGGACATCTGAAAATCACCACTGATGATTTATCCAACTTTATCGTATACATTTGGCAGATAGTTTGGTATTTAATTACACAGGATGGAATTGGCATTCCAAATCCAACGCTCAGTGTCTGTTCACTGTTCTGGTTTGGTCTTCACCACCTCCTTGGGGAATTTACTGACTTAATGCTTTACTCTGTTCACCTGCAGGGCACCTAGGGAACAATGGTTTAGAGATAACAGTGGGTTCATCGCTGCTTTTTCACTGAAAATGGCTGCCTGCTGCTTTTGGAAATGGTGTTAATGAAACAGTGACATTGAATTACATTTCATTAAACCTGCAGGCAGTAAAACCTAAACAAATGAGCTGAAAGATCCTATAAAGCGCCACCGAGCTGAAGGGATTGCAGAGTCAGGTGTTAACTATCTACGGGTTTGTCACTAGGAGTGGCCACTCTTCACATTACATGTCGTAATTTGATCCATTTTAAAAAAAAAAAAAAAAAAAAAAAAAGATTTGCGGAGCTTTAAATCCTAGTACATACAGCCAGATCATGTGAACAGAAATGCACGAAGGACGTGTAAAACAGAAAGGGCTCCTGAAATTGCTAAAATATGCTTACATAGAGATCACTTCAAATGCAAAAATGGGAAAATTTTTTGTCTAATATCACATCCTTCTGTGCCTGTTGAAAAATGAGAAAAAAGCTGATAACCTGTTTATTTTGCCTTTAATTCTATAATAGCGAATTTCATGTCACCTGCCATTTGTTAAGGCCGTGTCTCAACTCTTAACATCATCTGTGTTTTATGTTTTTGTCAGTTGTGTTTTAGCCCATATAAAAGATCATATAAAACTTGGTAATAATACTGGCAATGAAGAAAGACTGGTAGTTCTTTATAGCTCATTTTAGCATGGCTCTAACATTGCAAGATGTAGAGATTCAATTCCCCGCTGAGCCATCCATGCTGAAATTGTATGAACTCATGGTACCTTAAGTCACTTTGGATGAAAGCATCCACCAAATTCTACCTTTTCCAGCTAATTCAGTGCTCCAGCGAGTGCACAGACTTTTTTATTTTTATTTTTTTAACCCCAAGCCAATGTGGTATTGCCTCTTGCTTTCTCACCACCCTGAACTGAATAGATGAGGCAAGCAACAACTACTGAAAATGTCTGCGTGGAAAATTTTATCAGACAATAATTTAAAATAGTCATTAAAACTAATGTCCTAGCCTGGAGTGTTCTCAAATAAATGGTCTTATCCCATCAGAATCAGAATCCATATTCAGCAGTGGAAAAAAAAAATGTCATTGTAAAAACTGCAGAGGCGTATTGTGTCCTCCCATAGATTCCTCTCAGTTTGCCTGATGCCCATACACTGATTCAACTCTAAAGTACATTGAAGTTTAAAATGTGGGGCTACCTTTCCATTAAATCATTTAAAAGCTGTTGTGTTACTTTGATCAGATGAAAGGATTACAGGATTTGCCACCAGACCTGTCAACTCGCTGCTGTCCAACCACAAGCTTGCACATTGCATGACCTCACACACACACGCACACACTTGCACAAATCCCTTTGATCGGTTAAAACAATTATTTAAATGCACTGTTCTATGGCCAGTAAGTTCCCAGAATCTGTCCTCTTGTTTCTCATTAGAGAAATAACATTGATGCATTGCATAGCTCCATATTTTATCCTGATAAAAATGGAGGGATGTTGTTTATTTCATTGTACATTAGCCAAACATAAATCAGTCTGGGTTATAAAAAAAAAAAAAAAAAAAGTAGGGCAAACCTCACCTAAGACTGTAAAACATGTTATTTTTTAGTGTGTGCTTTTTGTAATTCGCAGGATAATTCTCATTGACTGGATACAGTAAATAATTGTGATTGCAGTGCACTTTAATTTTATCATTTTGGCTGAGAGCGTAGCTTCTAGGCGCTGGAAAAGATATAGTTAGAAATCCCTGAAACTAACGTCAATCATTGTAGAACAGGCAGTCAGATAAGTTAAGCTACTTGACTAAGCTGCTAATGTATGATGACAGGGTACTAAGAGTGACTGTTGCCTAGTGAAATAATATCACACGTACTTTTGCATTTGAATCATACTTATCAGCTGGCTCAGTCATGTGAAAATCTTAATTAACTTAGCAGAACAACAACAGATTTGTGTCTGCTATATTAAGGGAGGAATAGTGCATCGTGGGTTTTTAACCATATCTGTCGTTGTCGTGTCTTTCCACAGCAAATTTGATTAGGGATTATTGGTTGGAAGTTGAGGAACCTCTCTTGAATATTTTCCCACAGATAATACTTTGAACCTCCTCTCACAGCCCTATCTGAAAAATATCTCAAGGTGCATTGTGTTTACATAGTGTTTACATGTGTTTTAGATATAAAAAACATGTTTTTCAATGTGTCATTGGTCTCTTTTACATTTTTCATGACACTGTTCTCCTTGGGTTTGTTTTAGACAAATTGATTTTTAATCAATGCCAATGAAACTGCCTAGTAAAATGTTCTGCCAGTAGAATTTGAAACATGATGACTTTGGCAACCCCTTGACTACATTAGAGGTGGTGTTTTACATTATCTGTCACAACCATGACTCACTATCTATTATAACACTACTTGGTATATGGAGGAGGAGGAAGAGGCGTGAAAAGTCAAAATGCAAATTACATACTGAGAATGGACTGAGACTTTTTTTTTTGACAGTACAGTAGAGCCTCCATTTTAATCACTCAGATAGTAATCTCTTCCAGTACTTGCTGGGCTGGTGATAATTTCTTTGCAGGCAAACATTCTAGGTGGCTATTCTAGTGGCTTTGCTTAGCCAGACTGAGCCGGTCAAGCAGTCTTTCTTCCAGATGTTAATGCAGGTATTAGTCATTTTTGACCACTTGTGGCTGTGCAACAAGCTGCAAGCATAAAACTGGCATTATTGAAAGTTGATCTGGCACACTCAGCCAACAATTGCATATTTACTCATCCAGCAACACTGGCAGTCACCTGAAGTCATGTCAGTGACGAATATCAGTCCAAGTCCTTTGAGTCTCCACCAACACCACAAATAATAAGTGGAATATCAAAATTGAGTATGCTCACCAGCTCCTTTGTCTGTCTGTGGTTTGGTGGTGAGCAGGTAGTGCACAGTGGGTTTACCTGAGTTGTTTAGATGAAAACAGCTGATTGGAGTATTTGGAAATGAGGTTGATGAGAGTGGTGAGGCAAAGCCAGAGTGCATTTGTGAGTCATGAAAACCAAAACAATGAACTCAAGCACACTGACAGGCTGTGCAGATCTGAGGGAAACTGTAGAATTGGGTGTTTTTTTTTTTTTTTTTTTTACACGATAATTTTGATGCACTGTTACTACTGTTACTACACACTGTTACTGTGCAGCTTTAATATAACATTGTATATTTTTGGCTACATTGACAGACAAACTCTGATATTTATTTATTTATATATATGATATTTACATACAGTAATGATGATGATACTTTTCTCAATCAACTAAGTCAATAATTTGGCTACCCTGACCATTGAAAGACCACTGTGGCTTCAAATATTGCAGCAGCTGGTTTTATGCCCCAAGCCAGTTCTAGATAGTATTTTTGCCAAGTTGTATCCCCAAAGACAATTAAACCACAATGGACAATGGAGAAGTTGGCAGAACACATCTTGCCTCATCTTAATTTTCTAGTTTTTGTAGCGAACATGTGACATGATTTTATACCAATCCAGAGCAGGAGCAGTGATTTTTACACATCAGGCGTGCGTCACTTCCTTGTCACTGTCAAATCAAATGGGAAATGTGTAGTAAATTCATTGGTTTCAATAAGTAGCTTGTATTCGACATCTTCAAAGCAACACTAGCATTTTTACATTTTTTATTTGCATGGCTCCACGCAAAAGGCATATATGATTTTTTTGACCACGTGGTTTTAAGTACTTTAGCTTTCCCCACATTTACATACATGACTTAAAGTGCTTTGAGACACACTGTATATAGGAAGATAAATTCTTAATTTGATTGAGCGCTTCCTTTGAGGCCTCTCTGTCGTTGCATGACCAGAAACCATGTGACCTCGCCATATCTCTGAAAGTGTCACTCTCTCTAGAAGCCTCCTGCAGCTTCATTCAGACAAAAGCAGATTAACAGTATACTGCTGTCTCAGAGTCCAAAGACAGATAGCCTATTGGGATCAAAAGATTAGAGGGATTTTCCCAGAGGATTTTTGCCTTGTTTAAATACAACTGCTCCCGACTGTCAAAGGGTGTTTGTGAAATTCTTTGACACCAAACTCCTCCTTTAACGGGATTCGTCCCAGAGCACAAATAAACACATCCATGGCACACACACACACACACACACACACTCACACACACACACACACACACTCTCATATTAAACTGGGTGTACAGTATGTTTCTTATTGGAGCATGTTAAGTAAACATATGGTGCTTACTGTGTACAATAAGTTGCCTAATTCATTGATTGAATGCTGTTATCTTTCAACCGCTGCCATGAAAATATCAGATGCAATCACGCGTGGCAAAATTATGGCTTTAAACACATTTCTCTTCTTTGGTCGTTTTTCACTTTGCATTTTTGCATGCATTTTTCTGTGCAATCTGAATGGTTTGATCTTTCCTAAACTGATGCAGAATAAACCTGCATAGAGGAAAAAAAACAAAACAAACAAACAAAAAAAAAAAACTACTTCTTTAAATTCTAGAGTGTAGATGATATTTTCACTTTGAACACAAGTTGCCTTTGATGCTGCTGGTTGGTTGTCATCCTTCATCTCGAGTCGTCTCAAATACTAAAAACAAGTCAAAAGTGCAGTGCAATAATTTGAAAGCTGTCACGCTTATGATGGAGCAAAGACAAATCAGTTTTCAGGAACAGTTTTCATGGCTTTGAAGCCTTTTGTGACTGTAACAGTACAAATAGACCTCACTTGACTACAGTGTAGTGTAGGTTACGTGTCACATTTCTATCCTAAGTATGGGTAGGAGACTTTTCACCCTTGCAATATCCATCTTTTCCCCCTAATTTAGAATATGAATTCTATAATAACATGAATAAATGAAGTACTCCAGTAAATGCATATTTCTCTGGCTGAAATCATTGGTTGGATTTTAATCAGGGACCTTTTTTTTTTTTAGTTCTGTATTTTCTGTGATGTATAATGGAAAAATATGTAGTTTAATGTTAACCGAACTTAGAGCTTAGCTGTGTTTAATTCTCAGTGTGCTTTATTAATACATTTAGTTTTTTTTTTTTTTTTTTTTTTTTTGAGCTGAAGAGCCGCTCTTTAGATAGGGATTTGTCACACGTCAACAGTGGGAGCCACAGCTACACTTTTCTTAAGCAACTGCTGAGAGTATTTAGCCAGGAGAAGGTGCTTGGTGAATATTGCTGTATATTGCTCAATCATGACGCTGTGAGATCTTTCATAACAAGTTACAAGTAAGACGAGCCCATACGTAAAACATCTTGCAGTTTACATTGATTTCTTAATTCCTCTGTCAGGTCTAATACTCAAGTCTTTAACAGCTATTGCATCACAAAAAAAAGATTTACTCCACATCTGTAATACTATCCTAGATATTGTCAATCCTGGGATTAAGGTTATTAGAACTACTGTATAAGCTGGTCTGATTATCCCATTGGATCACTCTAACCCGCAAGATGTAAAAGAATGGAGAGGTCTTCAGCACATCTGCTCCCACAATCCTCTCTGTTTCCTTAGACATATCTGGATTGGAATATATTGTCCCTACGCCATCTGTCCCAAAACCTCAGAGTAGCTGAATAATAAGATTAATTAAATCACCAAAATTTATATATCCTTTCTTTTCAAGTGTCTGTGCGACTGCCATTGTCACATTCCAATGAGATAGAAAAAAAACAAAAAACAAAAAACATGGAGGACTTATTATTATTTCTATTTTATCACGGCCTAACTGTTAGCTTTTTACCGGTCTTGAAGAAACTTTGCAAATTCAAACATGACTAGCTGTTGTCTGTATCACTACTGATGTTAGCGCGCTAACCAGCTAGCCATGTTGCGTCACGTTCCGATAGCAAGTCACCGCAGCCTCCTGAAGCCGTTGCACCACTCAGAGGTGTATTGCAACCTCTTGTCTTGTAAACACATCGAGGTCGGAAGCTTTTGTAAAGACACAAACAACTTCGCCAAACCGATTGGTGGATTTTGTCAGGCTTAAGGCAGAGCGAGGTTAGCTAGTGGGCTGTAGCCTTACCCGTGACAGACAGAGCCAAGAGTCTAATTTATCAAAATGCCTAACTATTCCTTTAATAAGTCTTCCATCAGGTTTCGGATATAACAACATATCGCCAACAATGCTAACTTATTGTGGTGTAATGGCAAATTCTTTGTACAGTTGTTGTCATTCAGCAAGATAGTAACTATGTGATACCGTTGACCGTTTCAGCTGTTTTGTGCTATAAAGCCACAGGTGGGTGAGCTATCAATTTCCATGAGAGTGGCTGGTCACTCAGCCCATTTCCTCTCTCTCCGCCCTTTCTGCTGCTTGAGGAGGATAATGAGAGAGATGGTGAGCTGTGTAATGCCACTAACACTCCTCTGTCAGATAGATGCATTAGGTTTAGGCTGTGGTACTAAGAGATGAGCCCTCACTTATATTCATTACTCTTGATTTGGCCCAAATTGTAATTTAACAACAAATCGATCCTCTGGTAGCTCTAACCTTTGCTGCAAGGCTTTTACATTTTCCCTTAAAGCACATTTGCGACAGGGGATTTTAGAGCAGCCAACCTGCTCGTATTTTTCAATTCTGAAAGTGTCTAATGGGCTGGCAATGGAGCCTTCTGTTCTTCTTTGTTGCTGCATGTATGATGATGACATTAGGACACCCTGATTAATAATGCTGCTGAAAAGGGAAAGTTAAACCCAAAGCTCTTATCTTATTAAGACATTTTAGATAGACATTAGATAGATAGATAGATAGATAGATAGATAGATAGATAGATAGATAGCATTTTTTTGTATCGCACAAATAATTTTAGAGGGACACTGCATCAATTTTATGATGGTCAGTTAACTTGTCAGAAGTCAAAGTAATAGCAAAGACTCACTGTTCCTGCATTCTCAAAATGCTGTAGAATAGCAAACCGTGAGCAGGAGTCTGTCTTAATCATTTGATCATTTAATCATCATTTCAAATTGAAGTTCTAAAATGAAACGCAAACTGTCTCCTTAACAGCAGTGGACTTACGACATTTTACTCTTCTTTTAAACTGAGTGCCCAGGTTGGCAAACATGAGTGTGTTCTGTGCAGTCTGCTGATATCACATTGCTTAATGTCACTTAAACATTTTCAGTCACTTACCTCTTAATGTCATTTGCAGCTGTCAACCTGCAAAGTCCTCTGCAGCATCTTTAAAGGGATATGCACATAGAATTTTTAGCAAGGAAAGGCTTTGGGTTTCAGTGTTTCCACAGTGAAACCTCGTGGTTGCTGACCCACTTTTTTAAACCAATGCTGGCATGATAAACTGCTTCAGTTTGAGGCTATTTAAAATGGAATTGAACTGCTCTCATTAAGAAGTGTCAGTTTCTTAATAATTCATATTATTAAACTTTATTTAACATATCACTTCTCTTTATTTTACACACCAATAAGATATTTTTATGTTATACAACATGCCCATATTTGAGTGGCTTGTCATAACTGACCAATCTACCAAATAGGCACAACACTGAGGGGAATAAAAAGGCTACAGTCCCCTGAATAATGACTTCATGAAAGGCCCCATTATGGATGCCGAACATGAACACACTTTTTCTTTTTTTTTTTTCAGTGTCAAACTTATTTTCTAAAAGTTTAAAAATTTAAGGTAAAATCTGGCTTTTCATTTTTTAAACACATAACTTTCTAAGAGAGAATGGGGGCATTTGTTTAAGAGCTGCTACATTACACACACAATTAGTTTCTTTGGGAACAAGCTATAGAAAGATTTTTTTTAAATGAATAGAGTCAATCTAACATAGCTACTTTTAAACA
Organism: Rachycentron canadum; assembly: GCA_038496675.1. Taxonomy (NCBI): domain Eukaryota; kingdom Metazoa; phylum Chordata; class Actinopteri; order Carangiformes; family Rachycentridae; genus Rachycentron; species Rachycentron canadum. The sequence continues at coordinate 7,803,958 of CM076659.1, read as the reverse complement.
CAATCTTTTAGTAAAGAATTTAAGCAAAGAAAAAAATAGATAGATATGGCTATTGTCGTGGTGGGTCATGTTATAGGTTATAGGTCAGCTCTCTGAATACAGAATGGATGCTGGGTGATTATCAGTTACCCTATTTGTGATAACATGCAGTGGAATCTCTACTCAACCATAACAAAGCAGACATTATTTTAAAGCACAAGGCTCCACGGTTATATCTGTGACAGGAGAGCGAAAGCAAAAGAAAACAGGTGAGAACAGACCTCACATTTCTATCATGCATGCCTACTGAAATTTATTTCAGTATCATTTACATGTCATTTACACTTATGATAGATGGCTCCATAGAGCCTCCTTTTAAAAGAGACCGGAAAAATGTCTGTAATCGAACAGATTCAACCATTTAGTTTTGGGTTATATTACCTTTAAGCTCATTCTCATTAAGCGAGTGCTTGTCATAACCATGTATTGAATTCAGATTTTAAATCCGGGTGAAACAAGGCAGTAATCAAGTCAGAATAAATTCCAACAAACCTAAAGCACTCCACTGCTGGTGACATTAAGAGCAGATGACAAAAGGTTGATTCAAGCAGACAGGATGTTCTAAAATTGTCAAATGGCAGAGAAAAATGGATTATATTTATTGCTGGATGTTGTGTCTAGTGAATGTGAAACATGTTCCTCTATGTGAATTGTAGCATCATCCACTGCCCTCCCTGCTCTTGCCATGTCTCTTCAGCCAACTGCTTTCAGTCTTAATGGCATTTGGTGGAGCTGGCTGATGGCAGTCAGAGCAGAGAGTAATAGTGCATTGAGACTGGCTAGTTTGGCTTTCTACTGACTGCCACTTTTGATCAGCTGCCACAGTTTTGAGCTCACAGTCAGGGGGTCAAGGTTATATTGAGGTGTTAGAATCAAATCCACAGGAGGCCAATCAAACAGAGAAGAAAATTAATTTATAGGACCATTCACCATTCTTGAATCTTGTTCTTTTTTTTTTTTTGTCCCACACCAGATGTTTTGTTCAGTGAGGCATCAACCTGGAGAGTAATGTAATTATTTTCTGTGAGCCATACACCATGTGCATGATCAACAGCACAAGACCATCAGAGATGCAGATCGTCTGATAGACAGTTGAGTGCATTTTGGTGTAGTGTTACCAGCACAATAGCACTGGGATCACTTTGTCAAGGGGATTAAATGGATTTATGTCTCTGGATTAGGATGTAACCAGCTGGGTACATTTGTGAAAGAAAATGTGTCTATGTGTGTGTATTTGTATGATAGGGGACTTGTTTTAATGGTCCCTGTCAGGTGATACTGCTGTAAGAGAAAAGCTTCTTTTCTTCAGAACGCTACCAAATGAAACCTCGCCTGCAAGTTTCATTCAATAGAATTACTAACACAATTGGACACAATTTGCTTAAATAGTTTTAGTGTGATCCTTCATCCAATCAAATTCTCCAAACACCTATATTCTGTTTTTTTATGTATCATAATCATATCTGCATCTGTATCTGGGGTTTAAAATGTAACAATGATACTGTATGCTGCATGCCTCTCAAGCTGCATTTAAGAATTAGGGTAAATTTAACGCCCAACCTCTAAACCTGATTTAAATTTGGTTTTCACCAATAACCATAATCACTAAAATCCAATGTTAATCGCACTGTAACCTTGCACAGGATCTAAAACAAACCATCAAAATGCTCTTAAAAAAGCCACTTGCTGAAGTGAAATGCAGCGGGAGAAATGATTACGTATTGGGGGAAAATGTACCAGACATTGTCAGTCTTTGGGGTCTTGACGCCAGCAGATGGTCTTGATTCTTTTACTTTTCTCCTTCTCATGCAGTCACATTGCAACTGCCAGCTTCATGCCTGCCTTGTCAGAATGCTTTTCCAGCAGCGTGCTTCTCATCATCAAGCTAACGTTTTGTGAACAAAGTGCACTTTTTACTTTTACTTCACAACAGAATCTCATTTATCTTTATCTCAAACTATTCAAAATTAGGACATGCAACTAACTTCAACCAAAACCAGCATTAAAAAAAAACAACAAAAACAAACAAACAATATTTTACTTTGGCTCCATTCACATGATGTAACATATGTAAAAATAAATTACACACAAACTTTTTAGCTAAATTGATCTTGTCATTAACTGAAGCAGCGAACTGTTTAATTGTCCTGTAATTTGTTCACAAAATAATGATCTGGATTGTTGTTTGTGCATGGTGTCTGATTTGGAAGGGGAGCCTGTGGCCATGGTAAGTTTTGGGTCAAAAAATCGCTTGAATCTGGGAAACAAACCATTTTAAAGAGGTAGGAGTTTATTTTGCAGTGGAACTAGAGGCTTTTGGGCCTTTCTAGCTGCATGGTTACAGTAACTGGATTGACAGACAAATACTGGTTAGACATGCATGCATGATTTCAGTTCATGATTGTTGTTGAAAAGAGACGTATCATCAAATTCTACTTTTCTTTTTATACCATTTTGTGTATTTCTGCTTTTACAATTTAAAGTATTTGAATGTTAAATCTGGAATCAGTCCTCAGACAAGTCATAAGCAATAAATGATGAAAAGAACTGTTGACTGACCATTTTTTTGTTCTTTTTGTAGGCAGTCTATGGGCCCCAACACACTCATTTCACTGGTTCTGCATGTTTCCAGTCACATCATTTTGTCAGTCCAATTAATTTCCCCACTGATAGCATGATGGTTACCTCACGTTTGCTATGACTTAAACAACATGTAATTCTTCTCTTGTTCTCCTTTGTTAGTGTGACGGATTTTACATGGCAGTTTTCTCACCTGCACAAACCTCACTTTGATTGCCAAAGTTAATGTTACGGCAATTTCATTTGAGAGGCAATCTCCTTTTGCATTTCCAATATGTTCTCACTGGTCATTGCTTTCAGTAATGTGACCAAATCACCTGAATTGAGTTCCAGTAACACGAGACCCCACTGCCTGTTTTGAAACCTTAGAGGCATTGCTTTACCACAGCCAACTCTATTTAATTTAAGTTATTTTCTCTCGCAGTGCATTTCTTCATGTGTGGTATAGAGCAGCTTTTAGAAAACTGTACACACATACTCAGTCTGCTGAATTAAATAATTGTTGATATCACGGTTACAATCCATCATTATTAAGAAAAAAAAATGGCCAATAAATAAAAGATTTAAAGAGCCAAACACAACAGGATGAACCATTCTCCAGCTCCAAGTTGTGTTGTTTTTTTTTTTTTATCTCCCCAACATCTTAAGTCTCATGACCACTACTGGTTCCTAAATCCTTAAGTGGTGATGCCAGTTTTTACAAAAGAAAAAATTAATTTTCCAAGGTTATATCAAATAATATTCGGAATGGCTCATTCAGTTACAACTCTGTCCTGTATTCCAGGTCAGTGTATGAGCAAAATGCGGATAACAAAATAAAGGGCTATGCAGGGGTTACAATAGGTCACTTGCATGTGACGTTTAATGCCTTGCATGGTTACGACATGCAATGGCCAGTACTAGTCTGCATGCTGCTTAATGAATGTCTTCCTCTCTTTTTCTTTGCTTGTCCGTGCCTCCAGAAGACAACTATACCGAAGGTGGGTATATTACTATAATTGCTGGTTTCCACTCTTGCTAAAATTTGTGTGCCTACACCTTGTCATGTTCGCCGAGGCTCCTTAAATTAATGTAAGCCATTGTTTTATACTGGTTAAGGCATTGATATCACAGGAGTGGTAAGTCTGATTTAGCTGGTTTTCATTGTTGCTTTTTTTTTTTTTTTTTTTTTTTTTTTTTTTTTTTTACTGGGCACTGAATTCATTTTCCAAAAATTGTGCAGCTGTCATAACCAAATGATTAAATCCAATTTATGAAAATCTGTCTTCTAAAAGTATTAAAAAGGGTTTTGCTGTTAGCCTTTTTTAGGAGATGAGCTTTGTGAATGTGACCAAAAAAAAAAAAAAAAGAAGAAGCAAAAAAAGGACGTGTTAAACTACCAAAGGTTTATTCGAGAAGCCTTGGAGAACTGCAGGATTTCTATGCTACCAACTGTAAATGCTTTTATCGCAGGTGTAAATTCAGGGCTTAGTTTGATTGGCTCACTTACTGATAACAGCGGGGCGTTGGACCCTGACAACAACACTCGTTCCAAGATGAAAACAAAGGAATGGAAAAATCACTGAGGGAAGTTTAGCCAAGAAACTAATCATAGTTACCACGAAACAAAGCAATATAGACAAATTCTTTAAATCAGTATCAATTAAATAACCTTAAAAAACAATTATTTGAATAAGTAGCCAATGTTTGATTAAAATATACTAACACAAACCACAAAACTTAGCCTATCCTTTGTTTGTGGCAATTGCGGTTGTAAGCTAAAGCTGCGCGAGCATACACAAAGTTTCTAAATGGAGTTTTTTTATTTGGTTGAATATGAGAAATCTCTTGTTTCTCTCGTTTTCAGTTTCCACGGGTTAGGGGTTAGGGGATATCCATGAACAGGGTACTGACAGAAATAAAAGCTTGCTAGTTTGCACCTAGAGCTGCTTCATATAGCAACTAGCTGTCGTTAGCCAAGTGGCTAGCCAGCAGGCAGATTCAATGACAGCAAACAAGTATCAGCGTTTTTGGCTTTCCAGGTGTTGTTCAAAGCTAGAAAGTGAGAAGAACTACGGAGAGGAAACTGATGTTTCTAGAGACTAGTGTTCACAGTTAATATTGGTTAACACTGTCAATCAAATTAGTATAAAACAACTGATTTAAGTAATGTGCTACTCAAAATGGCACCATGACCAGACCATGTCCAATCATCTTCCTTTCTCCCTGTATGACTCACATGCTATGTGGACACTTGACTGTTATTGTTGAGCGTCAAGGTAAAGCAGTCTCCAGCTATATTTGTGTATAGGGATTGCTCTGTTAGTGGTATGTAGGATGATAGGCTTCGTGCTTCTCATTTTAGAGAAAAACAGGTCAGCCTGAATTTAGATTTCTGAATGATGTCTAGTAAGTGGCTGATGACGCATTGCAACCTGCTTTGGTTGACCGAATGCTCATCATGCTAGCCCTGTCTGTGCATCCTCTTCAGTTTCTCTCCGTCCCACTCTTCCCTTATCCCAATGCTCCTCAAGTAACACAGACATCTGCTCTGAAAGAGATGCCTGCATGTCAGTGTCACACAGCTTCCCATGATCCCTTGTTCTCTGCTGACTGTGCTCTTGTTTTCCTTTAAGGTCTGGCACACCTGACGATGGGCGACCAAGGTATGAGCTCTGTTCCTTTATCCCGTCATCCCTCCATTGTCCCTCCTGCTCCCATTGTGCCTGGAAATGTGTGTGCCTCTAATTCTTGTGCAACGCTCGGGCTTGAAGCTTCATATATGGGCTGTCATTTCACTTATTTTGAATGACCTAGTTGACGTTCATTCTCCTAGTGACTTCTTTTTTTTTTTCCACATGACCCCTTTTTCAAGCTCATTTGGCTTTCATCTCCCCACTCTGCTGGGTAGCCGAGTCATTTCTCTCCATATTTTCTTTGTTTCGTTTTTAATTATTCACATCGATTGTACATGCTGATGTTTTATGATGATGCGGTTCAAGTAAAGGGACATTTGCATTAACATTATTGGAACATAATGCATGGTGGTGGCTTACTGAATTTTTAAACTAATCCTCATCTGCCCTCGCTGCTGTAATGCATGTTGTGAGCGTCTGCAGAGTTAGTCTATCTAGTCATCTTTCCATTTTTGTGGCTGCTGCATGTCCTTATCATGCAGCAGAGCAAGGATGTGAAGTATTGTTCTTCTCTCTCCACTAGTCCCCTTTGGCGTCACAAATTTCCTCTCTTGCATTTACACATATATGTAGCCATCAAGCCTCCCTCTCTTCTCTGTCCTTTTCTAACTTGACCGACCATGACACTTATCAGTGTCTCCTCTCCCTTTGTTCTCCCTTTTTGTCTGGAATCTGCTTTCTTCATGGAACATTTCATCAAATCTAATAGGTAAAAGTAAAGGTACTACCCTTTTAATTATCTGAATTCATTAAACTACGACAGCACTGTTTGTGGCATGATATACTCATGCGAAAAGTATATAAAGTCATTGGCATTTTAAAAATTGCTTTCTCAACTATTAATGAAAGCTTTTCAAGGTAGGTGCCGCTTTGGCTTTGCATTCACATGTTTAAGCTGTGCCACTCGTTTCTTTTCTGCTTGATGCATGGGAATCATAAATGAGACTCATATGGGCATATGAACACAATAGTTGCTGTCCTAGTTCCAGTACACCATCACCACCCAGGGGTAACTACGCTCTTTTTATTCAAATAATGGGCTTGGGGTTGCGGGTGAGGCTTGATCATAGTGTTGTGGGCCTCCATCCTGGCTGTGATCCTCACCTCTTCTCCCTGTGGGGTAAGTGGACTTCTGATCTTTCCCATTTGACTCTCCTCCTCAGGGCAGAGAGGGGAAGCTTGGCTTCTAAGGTCCCTACTGAGCATTCAAGGTAAAACTTTGATTCTTTCAAGTTGGTTACTGAAGTAAAACCAAATTTAGCAAGTCATCATTAGCTTACTGAAGTGAGAGCAGCTTGAATGCCACAGTGTGTACTTTGCTAAATGGAAAATGACATGAACTCACACTGTATAACTTCAAATGCGAAAAGTAGTGATTAACACAATGACATTCAAGCGTTCCACTTGCATTCCTAAATAAGTTTTTCATTGATTTTTGCTCTTGTTGTTGCTTTGACATTTGCTATGTTATTAGTTAGGTAGTTTTGGTATATTTTCTATTTCTTTCCATCAAAACTAAAATATTATGTTATATTAAATGCTGTCTCTTATCATATACTTGTGACTCATCACCTGAAAAGGTAAGTCTTCAAACTGCACTGTGGATGTAGAGTGTGAGATTTACACTGTGTGAACAGCAATCGCAGCTATTGTAATGTCAGATGTTCTGCTGCAGCCTAAGCTGTAGTGATATATGCATGAATAACATTGACCACTGACACACACACACACACACATACACACACACACACACACACACACACACACACACACACACATGAAACTATTCCCAAATACAAAATGTCGAGATTGATTTTTCTATCTCCCAAGGTAAGTGGCATTTCCATTTTCAATACACATACAGTTTCCTTGACATACAAAAATGTGAACAAATATGATAAATAGAATTCCACTTGAATTTTAAATTTGAAATAAGCAATCACCTCTATGGGTGTTTCCAAAACTGCGAGTGGTTGCAAAATCCTGAGACAATTAAACTAGTTGCTGGTGATGTCATTGTGTAGGTATATGATATTTATATTTATATATATATATATATGACTTTTGGTATCTTCAAAATACAGATCTTGCACTGCAACAGCACACATCATGTCACAAACACATGAGCAAAGCTACTGCAAATGCAATGATACTAGCTAAACTGATATAATCTATGACTACTTGATTACTGTCAACCTGTAGTTTTACACAAATTGCTCCAATAGTGGATTTCTAGTATTACTGAGTGGCGTTTTTGTACATTATAAGGCCTCATCTAAAACTAACAGGTTTTTACTACACTAAACCAAACACCCAGCTTGGATGTGGCAGAAGGAAAGCCGCAGGGAGAGATTGAGAGAATGCTGATGAGGCACAAATCTGACATACGTAGCACTGTGCTTCTAATTTGGGCCACGCTTTGTCGTCCCCTGTGCCGTACAGTGTGAAACCTAGTCAGTCCTGTTATGTATTGTGTGGTCACAAACACGTATTCCCCATTTGAGAATTAAATTTAGTGGTGAGTACAGTGTCTGCATTCATTGTCTGCTTTAAGCTTGTGAGAATATTGTGTATTATGTTAGCCCCCCTGAGGTCCTCCTGTGTCACGTTAACCACTTGTGTGGTTTATCCTCTGTTTCATGGCTGCTTCTTAGAGAATGGGCTGGTTTATGTGCGTTGCTTTCAGCCGGTGTACTGACACTGGATTCATAAAACCTTGTTTCTGTCCAGCTCTAGAGAGCAGAGCACACAGTAGGATAAATCGTAATACTGCTTGCACAGAAATCACTAGGGTATTTAATTGCTGTCATCACAATAAACTGCCATGTGCAGCTTAAGAGGAACTGCAGGCTGTGCAGGCAGGCTTACAACTACAACTGGGCTATTTCTAAATTAGTATATTTTCTAATGTAATTGCTTTCATTTTCTGAAGATGGGAACTGTCCCCATTTCATTGTATCATGCATATCTGTCTGTCGAGTGTGTAAGAGAATCTCATTGTTGGTTTTGTTTGCGCATGATGTGTCGTGTTTTACATGACAAATTAAATCGACACTCAAAATGCACTATTCCCTTTTCAGAAAACTAACAAATGAAGGTATTTTAACTCATCACACAGGTAAAGATGGCACAATTCCTTCAAGCAGTAACTTGGGCACCTGTCCACCAATCAGCTTCACAAGCCATTAATCATGTTCTCACACACACAAATCCACTGTGGTTTAAACTGTCATTTAAACTGTTGACATGAGCAGAACAAGGATTTGTGTATGTTAGTTATAAATCTGGATGGTAGTTTGAGTCAGGAATCAAACCCAAAACACTGCCATTATCACCATTTGATATATACATATCAAAAAAATATATGCAGTATATCAATTATATGAAAATATAAATAATATATTCAGTGGCCTCAGTATAGTGAATATAAATACATAACATACTTAACATCCATGCAAGTAGATTAAAATTTAATTTACAACTAGAGACAAACAAGAGCCATGGCTCTGTTCCAATGTCCGTGCCCCATCTCATGCAGGATATGTTGACGCATATCTGAAGAAAAGGCATCTTGCAAGGAGGTGTGCATATGTTTGCATTCCTTATGGCATGGCACAGTAATGGATAGTACTTAAGCAGCAGCCCAGCACTGCTCAGTGAGTAAATGTTGTAGGAGTGTGTTTGGTTGAAAAAGCCAGTCACTCGACACACAGTATGTGGGATTTTTTATTTTTATTTTTTTTTGTTTTACCATTTGCATAAGTGCAATGGTCATAATAGAAGATTATCTCTCCAAAGTTTCATGAATTCCAACACTTAATGCTCCCACTCACACTTTGGGAAAATATTAACAACACTGTTACTATAAATGTACTTTAGAACATTTCATATGAAGTTGTTTGTAACCTCTCTTTCTGTTACTCAGCTTCTTGTGAAATCTGTTGAAGCTCTGCCTGAGTGATGTTTGTGTCTGGCGTTTGTAAGGATTAGCCTTCCCATCATCAACCATGGCTTGAATTGTTCCCAAAAAAGATGCCAGAGCAGCTGTGTTGCGACAATTTGTCTCATATTTTACTCGTGAGGCTGTAAATTGTAGCGACTTCTATGTCATCTTCAGAAATCAAATGAAAATGTCATGGATTCTAAAGCAGTCCAAAAAAACCCCAAAAAGTATTTGTTGTTATTCTTGTGATAAAATGCCAATGCACCGTGTAGTGCTTTCCCGACGTTGTTGTTCGCTTCTGACAGCACAGCAGGCATCAGGCAGTATCAGGCATTTTGAATGTCTGGTCTCCTTTGGCTTTTGTATAAGTGACCCAGCAAGGGTTATCATATGTACCAGAGCAGAGAGCAGCATGTGAGGAAAATCTGGCAGAGCAGCGCATGCTGGTTCCACATGGGCTTGTGTAATTGTCGGGTGGTCGCACAGCTTCACACATCTTTCCTGGACACTTAGGGCGACAGGTTTGTGAGATAATGAAATGAAATTATGATGAAACGGTACAGTGATATGCTTTCACATGTGACTGTACATGTACATGTCAGTCAGAAAAAGAAATGGAAAAAATTGGCATTATATCCTTATAGTGTCATTTTGAGCTTTAAGACTTAAATGTGAATGCTTACTGTATATCTATGGTGTTGGTAATTGGAAATAATCTGAAAAAAGTATCTATGAGGGGACAGAGTATCACTGTGGTCACCCGTGGTCTTTCAGGAGACCTTACATTCACATGGAAAATAATAGTTTTAGACGTATGATGGAGGGATTTTACTCAGAGATGCTTTATATTTTCCAGTGATGGCCATAAACACAGAATAGTCCATCTGAAGCAGACAGGACCTTTGCAGTGAGAGACCAACAAGTTGTTTTATATAATGTGGAACAGCATATCAGAGTGCAACTTGTCAAGACTTGTCTGCCCTCTTTATCTGACAGGTAACACAATAGCTTGTGGTGTGCGTTGAATCAACAACAGATGTTGCCTTTGTAGCTTGACATGAAACCTGGAAGACTGTCAGCAAATTTTTTTTTTTTCTTCAGATTCATTGAGTCCCCCAGGATTACAATTTCTCAGCTTTAACCCCAGATATTAAACATATCTGTGACTACAGCCTTCCTTTCTAGGATATATATTAACCTCTAAAGCAGATGTTTTTGAGAATTAAGAAAGATGTCCTTTAGTGAGGGTGGCACCGAGCGCTCACGTCTGACGGTCTTGACTCATACATCTCCTGTAGAGCATACTCAGAGTTAATAACACCTTATAGTGAGTGGTCATCTGCACTCTCATCATGTAAAATGTCAGGGGACGTTGCTGCCTCAGAAGCTGACTCAGAATTCTCTTAACAAAAACTCAACTTGGTTTACATCTAGGTTTTGGCATGTGGACAACATCATCACCATCTGGTCTAAAATCCTCAATCTGAGGATCCTGAGTGGAGCACATACTGCATAGACATCAGTAGCTTTTTGTTTTTCCCCAATGAGAAAATGACAGTGAAAACACAGTTCAGAAAATAATGTGCAGTTTTTTTTTTCCTTTTTACAGTTAGGTTGCTTCTTTTTTGTTTTTTCTTTTGTTGTTGTTGTATTTTTTTTTTATGGTTGAAGAATGAGCCTGTTCACTAATAAGGTGATTTTAAAAAAACTGATATTCAAACATTCTGTATACACCGTGTCTCTTCCAGCTGGCAAAGCTTTCAAAATGTCAGTGAAATAAAATCCAAGTGCTCACAGAAAGTCAGGGACCTGCCCCTATATGTCAGTGTTGCCTTCTAACAGTTGTCATGTTCAGACAGCTCCTTAATAAAAACTAGGAAATTATAAATACAGAGGTAAGGGGAAAATGTTTACCATGGCATTATTTTTTAAGTGTCACAGCCAACGTCAGTTCCAGGTTTTAGGTCTCAGCAAATCTTTTTTTTTTTTTTTTACATCTTTGCAAAGATTTCTGCTGTCCCCAAACAATGTTTTAACGCACCTTTATTTTTTGCCAGCTTAAGTAAATCTTCTGTTGACAGACTATATTTCAAAGCTCATCCCATAGCATGACAGTCATTGCACTGTAGGAAGCAGGCTCTTCCCATAAATATCTTTAAATTTCTATGTTGAAAGTTAAAAATGAATGTAAACCCTCAGTAGCTGTGGGCAAAGGACCCCTCAGGGCTGCTACCGTGTAATTGTGGCTCCATCTAAAAAGTATTGGTAGACTACAGAAGTGGCTGCACGCAATACAAATGGGTGACAAATTAAAGGAAAAATCAATATAAAAGTGTTGGGCCACCATGTAACAGCAGAACAGGCTCAGTGCATCTCAGCCTTTATATTCCAAGCCTCTAAACTTTAGTGGAGGAGTGAACACCATTCTTACTACATATATTCCCTCATTTGTTGCTTCGATGAAGTTCAACTGGGTTGAGATCTGATGATCTGGTACACGCCATATAGTAGCAGAAGACTCACATCATGTTCATACTCATTAACCCAGTGGCATGTGGTGACTTTTAGAGATAGGTAAGCAGAGCCAAGCCAATCCACGCATGCTCCACATGCGTATAATGCTGCAATATCAGAACGGTAGAAGCTGAGTCAAGGACAGCTTGATAAGCACACTTTGGCTATCGCTAGTCACTCATCAAAGATCCCAGGATTATCCTCAATGCACAAACTGCCAAGAAATTCTGCCGTTCTCTCCGCTTGACAAGCCCCAGCTATAACAGAGCCACCAGATTACTTCTCTGCAAGGGTCGAGCATTCAGCCCTATATCGTTCTCTTGGTGTAGCCCCACACATGCACTTGCCCACTTGTGGAGGATATGATGAAGAATGACTCATCTGACTGATACAGTCTGATTTTGATCCAGCATTGACATTGTCAGTCACCTGAGGAAGAATTTCCCTTCTGTTCTATAGATAGCACACTTATGCACTATCATCACAGTCATCAGATGTGCACTGTCTGTTCAGAACTATTACTTTTTTTAATGATGTATTTGCTATATATCTAAATGCAGATATTACTGAAGTTACTATTACTTCAATCATGAGGCACTTGATCAGTGTGCGTGACTGAAACTACTGCCACCTGTCTGCTTACCATTAAGCCTCTTCCTCTCCTCACTTTTATCTATACCGTCTTTCCCTGTGTGGAGGCATTATCTGCATTTTATATGTTTCTCTACTCATGCATTCAGATTTTCCTTTTAATTTGTCACTTGTCTGTATTGAGTCAAGGCACTGCAACTGATTTTCTGCCAAAATTATTTTCTCACGTACAATTACACATACAATTACTCATTTTCCCTCATAACAATACTGTGAAAAGCATGAATAATGCTTGTATGAGGGGGAAAGTGAGAATAACTGTCATAATTATTTTTGTGAGATATGACAAGAGCTGATCATTGGCTTGTACAAAGAGGTGATGCTTTTGTAGCATGCCTTAGTCACTGATGCACAGAAGCCATATATTGGTATTGTCTGTAATACTGGTGCACAAAAGCTTTTTGGTGTGTATCACCATTTCTACCTCAAGTTTAGAGGTGACGTGTAGTTACAATCTCATAAGCTAACACATAGTATTTAGTAGTAATATTTAATTTAATAGAGGTTGCATCTTCTTAAAACAAAGCAATGTCTTTGTGTGACAACAAGCTTAGTGTGTCATATGCTGCTAAATCAAAGTGATTTACTCTTCTCAATTTCTGTCCTTTGAATAATCTTGAGTTTTGGTTTGAGAAAAATCAAACCTACCTCTGTTCTAACTCACCACTTGAAAAGGAAGAAGAAGAAGAAGTAATAGTCGAAGAAGAAAAAGTAGTAGTTGCTTTAATGGACTTCACATGACAGTTTTCACAAATTGGAATACTTTTATATGTATATAAAAAAAAACACGCTTTTAAAGCTTTTAATAATACATTCAATAAGTCAGCCTTCAAGACTGCTTAAAAGGTAGGGAGTTATTGTGTTGTTGCCTTGTGGGTTTATAATGCAAAGAAATGTTTTGTAGTCATTGTTACTGTAAAATTAATTGTTTAATTTGAATTGTGGAGAATATATCCGAGCTAACAAGGTGTAGCATGTCAATACAGTCATATCAATACAGACAAAAGTTAAAATCTCAGTGTTTGTTTCTATGCTGATTTGCACAAACTTTAAAATGGTCACCCGTGACCAGCTAAGTTTTAAGAACCTCAGACTCCTCTGGTGTTTGTTTTTTTTTTGCTCCCTCTTTATAAGCTTCAGTTAAAATTGTGAGTCAGGAGCACAAAGAGAGGCACATTCTCCTCTTAGGTTGTGGAACATAACATGACAGTCAGGCTGAAGGAGAACAAGGCGGGGCCTCTTGATATCTCAAATTCAAAGCATTTGCAGTTTTAAGACTCTAACCTACCTTACCATACCTTTGATCCAAATTTACCCTGAATTCAGTTTTAAAATACTAGACAAACTACAACTCTGCTTAATGTGGAACACGTCTTCAATTAATGGATGATTCTGTATTTTGCATGACAGTTGGCAACCTTATCTTTATAACAGTAGCATACAACAAAACAAACATACAACAAAAATATCCTGTGTTTGACCATGATAACCATGGTCAAACACAGGATATTTTATGATATATTGACTGCAAATCTGGTTAGCTTCTTAAAAAATCTTTAAAAAATGAAAATGAACTAGTGCAGAAAAATGCCCTTTTGAATGCCCAGGCTAAATTAATAGTATCAACCATAGACTGTATATAAAAGTAGGAGTACACGCTGGAAGTCTGGAAGTGAAGTCAATGTAAACATGCCCTAAACCTGCATTCTGGTCCCATTTAGAGTAAATGATAAAGCAAGGTATGCATGAGGATGTGGTTATGATGTGTTTTACAGACTGTAACGCACAAGGTAACCTGCCTGACAATCAGGATAGAGTACAGAGCAGGTCAGATTCACCCCTCAGCTCCACCTTCTCCTCCAAATATGGTTTCTTCTGGTTTCAAAAAACCGAGATGGTGAGAGCCAAATTACGAAATCAAGATTTCAAAACGGCAGTTCCCAAACCAACGGGTGGCTCATGGTGGCTTCTCGCTCGGTATCAATACTGTCAGTGGCTGTTGAAACTTGGCTTTCATGCTTTTATGTTATCAAGCTTTCACTGAAATCAGAAATATGAAAGTGACTCAGAAGTTGTGTCCTAATTCAGGGGCTGGATCTTTTAGAGGCTGCTTTTATAGACCTATTGCTTCACAGCTACAAGACTACCCTGTCCCATTTCAAAGGTTCCTTCAAATGCTGTTAACAGAATTGGACTTTTTCTTCTGGGTAGCTCAGGTTACAATCTAAGGGTGGATCATTTGTGACCCAATCTATCCCAAGATCTATTGTGCACTGACAATGAAAATAATATGACACAAATAATGCCAACTGAGATCCCAAGAATTACACTTTTAAATGTAAGTATTGGGTTTCACCTTGGTTGAACAGTCAACATTCAATTATTTTTTTTAAAAATGGCCTTTAAACCTTAGGTTTTTGTAGTGAAAATGTCAAAAATTGGCACCAATGTTGCTAGGTGACAGGAACAGGGCTTTTGTGATGCAATATTAAGGGCAAGCATAGCTAGTAATGGAAAGCGGAAATCCTCAGTGTGGCAGAACGTTTCATTTTTGTTTGGTTTGCTCTACGATTATGTACCCAGTATAATTTCTCAAAGCTGTTAGAACACAAGGATTTTCCAGTATATCTGCATTGACTCTGTATGCAGCCTGGCTGATAAGGAACTCACTTGATTGTTAGACTTCCCGCACAGGTAGTACGACCATTACTACATTAAGATTTCATGCATATCAACTTTGTCCCTTTTATAGCTTACTTCCTGACTCTTTCATGCCTGCATAGGCCTGGATACCTATTCCATCTAGCACCCCAGGGACATCAGTGTTTGTTACAAACAAGGTGATTGCACTTGATAGGTCACAGAGGCAGTTTTCACAGCCACAGAGATGGAGAAACAAACTCCCTTACAGTGGAGAAAAAAGGCCTGTAATTGCCTGGAGTGAGATTTGTGTATCTTGACATGGCAGATTGGCAAAACTGCACTAAAGCTCCACAGATTAGTACATTACCACAGATTCTGCTCCTGAGGGGGAGGCAGAAAGACACACAGAGAGAGTGAAGGACTTAAGGCAGACAGAGAGAGGCATTTAAAGAATGAGCATAAGGAAATGGGCAGGGAAAGGGAGAGGGGGTATACTGTGGAAAGAAGAAGTGTGATAAAGTGGGATTATAAAACAGAGGCATGTGATTATAATAGACACAGAGAGAAAATAGAGATGAGTGAAAGGAAAAAAACAAAATTCAGATTATTGCCTGAAGTTCAATGAGGGTTTTTTTCTTTTTGAAGAAAAAAATAGGTTCATTTGTTTCAGGCAAACATTTATTTTCATACATCAGAAATGCCTGCCCGGCTTTCTGATAGACATGTTTTGCCTCCATGTGCCAGTCTTAGCTTCATTGCTGCATCCTCAATCAGATAAACTCTAGAATACCTTCACATCTCTAAACTGTCATAACAGACAGTATTTCTGAGGTTGGAGGCAGGTTTCAACAGCATTTCTGTCATTGTGTGTAAATCATCAATGACAAGAAAATCCAACAGCAGACTTTGGATTAATAGTTATCAGTGTCCTTCCCAAAGAATGTTTATTATAAAAGATGACAAGAATATAATTTTTCCCAACCTAAAGAGAGGGCGAAGGAGAATGTAGAATAAAAAGGTTGGATCAATATGAACAAGGCTCATCTGGCTCCCCAGGTAGAGTGGAAGGAGATCTGCTCCAGATCAATATTGCTGGTCGATGCCAGTGAGAGACTGCAGTGATGAAAAACTCTATTTCTTGGTCGGCAGAAGGGAGTGGATGAATCGTAGCAGAAAATAGATAAAAGGGAGATACTGATACTTCAGCTGTAGACTGTGAAATGCAGCCTTTGCATGTCGGTTTGTTTAGCTATATTCCAGCTTTGAGATCATGGATTATGGCCATTTTACTGGCCTCCACTGATGCAATGCTGCCAGGTGCTGTTGTGATGTACTGTATAGTGTATGGGATTGCATTTATCCTTTCAGTAGGCATTATAAAATGAGATAAAAATGCACACAAAACATGTTCTTAGACTGACATATGGTTCTGTAGTGCTGCTTTGTGTAGGTTATTTATGAGAGCCAGCAAGTGGCTTAGCTACCTTCAAAGAGATTGTTATTTCCCCCACCATTAATGCTTCATTCATCTTCTCCCATTACACTTCAAGTCTGCACGCTGCTGCTTTCCAGGCAGGTTGGAGAAAAAATGGAAACGGTGTGACTAATTTACATGGAATCACTCACACTCCGGTTCATTTCCGTGTGTCCTTCCCATGACTTTTCATGGTGGCATTGTAATGCATACTGGTGAAAATGGCAGAAATAAGCGTCAATGCAGCTGTGGCAAATGACAGACACAAAAAATAAGCAAATAAAAAAATCTACAATTTTATAAATGACTGCAGCTCTACTGAGATTAAACAACATTTTTTACATGTTGAGTCACTTTGCATTACATTTTTTTTTTTTTTTTTTTTTTTTCAATGCATGTCACACATAATAACAGGCTTTCTGGCCCATTCATTTGACATTTTCATGTTTTTCCTTTTCATTTCCCCCCCAACAAATTTACAGTTTAGGATCAGATAAATATTTAAGTAAGTAAATATACACATCATCTTAAAGGAACATTAAACATTAAGGAGGATTTAAAGATGCATTTATAATTATCATATAGATTTATCAAACATTTTAGCATGGA
Organism: Rachycentron canadum; assembly: GCA_038496675.1. Taxonomy (NCBI): domain Eukaryota; kingdom Metazoa; phylum Chordata; class Actinopteri; order Carangiformes; family Rachycentridae; genus Rachycentron; species Rachycentron canadum. The sequence continues at coordinate 7,786,830 of CM076659.1, read as the reverse complement.
CCATACATTTCTCATTAGTATTGATACTAGATTTAAATATACATATGCCAAAAAAACAAACAAATAAATAAGGAGGTTGGAGGTTGAGTTAATAAATGAGTAGAATAAATTAAACCGTTCTTAGGAACTCTAGAGTTCTTGCACTATTGATACAAGATTCTGTGAATATTTTCTGAGTGCCCAAACCCAAAAGTGGATGGTGTTTCAATGATGCATAGCAAGGAAATGGCAAGGCTCCCTGTGGGAAATTGAATAGTCCATTTCCAATCGAGTGTGCCCTGGAAAATCCATGGGGGTCAGTGGCAATTTGTCTCAGGAGGTCTGCACTGGGAGTCATTACACTCAAGACCAACATGTCCTGAGGGACAGAACCATTCTTTAAAGGGAGACTTGTATTCCCGTTTGATATATATTTATAAAATATTTCCTCTCTCTCCTTGCACTACCTCTTGTAGGTATGAGCATCCCCCCCCCCCACGCCTTTTCACAGAGGAGTAGCAGCATAATAAACAGCACAATACAATACTTTTCTCCATCATAGTGAAGGAAGCATCTCATTAGCCTCTATTTTTTAGTTGCTCATCTTGGTTTAACAAATTGCTTATGCCTCTTCCTTAATTATAAACAAAGTGCCATATCTACTTCACTTTGAAGACAAATTTTGTTGTGGCTCACATTACAAGTGTCATGAATTTTAATGGGCAAAATGTGCTGCTATCAATCACTGTTTACTCATGTTTTAGCAGGAGGAAGGTGACTTAAGTAAATGTTTTCTGATGTGCAAACTCAGATATTATTTTATTCATTTTAGTATCTAAATAAAGTTTCATTTTTGTCATTTCTTTTTTCTCACTCTGACAGTGGTTTCCTCTGAGAAAGCCACTAAAGGATAATGAATCCTGACTGGGTTGCTAATTTATAGGCTGGTTGATGTTACCCTGCAATTTTTATTCATGTGGGCAAAGCAACTCTTTGCTAATCTGATTTCTAGTCTTGGTTGTTGATGATCAATTCACTTTGAAAAAAAACTTGAAACGGTCACGACTGAAAACTGATGAAGAGCAACAAATTACAAATTAACCTCAGCTTTTTTTCCAGACCATAACATTTGAAGTACTACTACTGCTTTTTTTTTTCATGTAAGAGTGACGTAGAGCTGTGCTCTTTACAGTAGCGACACCTCTTTTTATACACATTCAAGCTCTGTGTAGCACCATGCAATACTTACTGAAATGGCAGCAACTCTTCTTTGAATGAGCCATGAGATTTACACTTAAAACCATCCTGCTTTATGAGATGCCTTTTTCTATAAGGCAATATTTTTCACCTTGGATGCAGTAAATTCATCTGCCTCTGTTATTCATTTGCCCTTACCTCTCATTTCCTGCCTTGCTTTTGTTTCTCTCTACTTTTCAGATTTGAATTACCCATACATCCCCCATCTTTAGACAGAAGAGACAGAACGAACCAATGTGGGAGATTACATGAGCCCACTTGATCCATTGCTAGTCTAGTCTAACTCTAGTGAGTTTCTAGTTATCGGCTTAGGCCTGTTTTGTCTTGTGGATGAAGTCCACCTTGCAGCAACATGAAAATGACAGCACTCTTCCTGTTTGTTGTTAGAGGAAAGTCTGAAGAGCGCGATGTACGATCTATGATCAATCTTAAAAATACCAAAACAAGCTTATTTTTTTAATTTTCAGAATAAATGGAGACCAGGCCATGTGTCATGGCAACCAAAAAAAAAAAATCCAAAAAAAAAAACAACAACAATAAAAAAACAGCAATTTAGAGCAATTCAAAAGTATTAATTCAGCAGAGCTCTTTAAATGGACAATTAAAAATGCAACATAGAAATTGAACCGTAGCTTGATGTGGCATACACTTATCACATCAATACACTTAATTCTAATGCAATTGCTCAAACTGTTTGGAAAGTAAAAATCCCTTATTTACATTATTATTTACATACACGTGGCGATTGGGAATCCAAATGGATCTCACTAAATATGTGCATTTGGAACCAAAGCTAGAGCCTGACTGTTTATTTTTCAGGATGACTGGGCTTGAATAAATAGGATGGCTGTTGATTTTGGGATACATATATATTTGTACACGATCCCTTCGCTAAAAGCTAAACAACGGTGAAGGATTATATTTCTTAAATGTAGCTAATTTAGAATGAAATTCCTCAAGTTCTTCATCTATAGTTTTGAATGGTGAGTAGTGACAAATGTACAATGAACACCTTTTCTAAACAAAGATGTAGCAGCAAGCCATTACATGTCAGATCCTTCCAATGCTGATATGCCTGAGCTAACTCCACTACTCTCCTGTTAGTATAAATATCTTCATAACATAAAACTGGGGATTTATCATCCATGTCTCTTCTCTCTAGTGGCATTCATACCTCTCATGAATTATAGATTAAACTAATTGTTTCATTTGTGGTTATTCCCATTTGTGTCTCTGTAATCTATAATTTTTCTTCCTGATCTCTATCACTATAATAGGTATGTTTTGCATAAGCCTCAATGAAATCACCCCTTTACAATTAAACTACTTGGGGGATGATAATCTTACAAAGGAATGACTATGTCGTGCTGTATTTTTCAGTCTTAATGTCAAGTTTTGAAGAGATTTAACCAATTATTGTCAATATGTGGGAAAGCAGGGGCACTTTAATGTTGATATTAATTGAATATGATTGATTTAGAACTGATTTCACACCGATGCCGAATGCTTTTCGATTTGCATGCTGTGCCGCTCTGCATCAAAAACAACATATTTTCTCTTAAAATGCTCATTGTAATAATTCTAAAAAAATGCCTTTTTTATATTTATGCTAATTTAGGAGTTAATTTCCCTGTTGAACAAGTAGAAGCAACTGTTTAAAAAACATAAGCTTTTATTAGTGCTTGATAAACCTTGCGCTGCCTGTGGGGAATGACATTATGAACAGTAAATATATTACTTTCAGATGGCTCCGCTGAGGCCATAATTCCCTGTCCCTGAGCTCAGGTGAAGGTCACTGGGGAGCTGTCAAAATGTTCATGTTCTCATGAACGTGCTACCCCAGCAAGCCTCCCAAGAATTAAAGTGACTATCTGAATCAAGCCAGGCTGGATCATTAATTTTCATTTTTGTTCACTGTCAGCTGTTATTTAGCCTTGGGTTTTACAGTTTTGAGCTTATGGGACCCCCGCTGGATTTTCCATTGAGGCAGTGAATTGCCCACATTATTTGAACTGGCAATCTAGCCACATACCTAGCCTTTACGTTTACTCTGACAGGTGAAACAGCATTTGTGGATTACATCAACATCTAGTAAAGAGATTAGTCAGGAACAAGCGAGGGTAATGACTGAAATACCATTAATCCAGGTAACAGTTCAATTTCTGAGGGACTGATTTTGTGTGACATACATTTAATTTGATGTGAGTGCAGCACATTATAAACTGATGTTTATCATATTCGTTCTATTATTGGAGAAATTATCCCTTAGCTCTGCTGGAAAAGGCTTTTTGGTATTGTGAGGAAGTGCATAGTGCTTGGCAAAAGGTGCAGCCAGTGCCCATTGATTTCATTTAAGAATTTCAACAATGCCAGAGAGCAGTTTTTTGATTAAAGCCACAGTAGGCAAGATTTCACATAGAAAATAGATCATATCAGGCAGCATCACAAAGTGGAGCTTTGGCAGAAGGGCATCCTATCCACTGAAACTGAGATCACACGCATTTTCCCTTCTCGCTAAAATTAGTTTCTGGAGTTGAGTACGGTCACTTCACCCACAGGAAATTAAAAATCAAAGCTTAATACAAAGTTGTCTCCTAAACAGCAACGAAGCACTGCTCTGTTCAGAAAATCTCTTTCATATCCTGGATCTGTCTTTCTGTGTATCTGTGACTTATAGTTAAAATGTGTCTGCTCGACAAAAACATTAAAAGTAGGGCCGCAAAATGAAGTTTAAGCAAATAGTGATTTAACTACACATTAAGACAAACAAGTTAAAGTAGATCTTCTAAATCTAATTCAATCAATGTAAGAATAAGAATACCTTACTATATTGGATTTGGACATGCTGTATATATACTATAGTATGTCAAACATTAGATTAATAAATTATGTTCAAGTCAGGCACACAGGGAGGTGATGTTCTTTTAATTATGTATGGATATTGTATGCTGCCCCACTTTTCTGCTGCAGAAGAATCATAACAATTCAAGACCGATAGATAGATTTTTTAATTTGATTAGCAAACTTGTTATCGTAGCAACCCAGTAATGCATGACACAGCAGTTAGAGATTAATACTGCTCTCTTCTTTATTTTTTCAAGATTATATTTATATATTATATATTTCTATAAAATTTATTTTTAAAAAAATATAATTTTTTAATATAAATTTATATAAATAAATTATAAATATATATATTTATAATTTTATATACACCCATATTGTGGATGATATGTATGTATGGGTTTTTTTTTTTATTTAATTTTATTTTTTTAATTTTATTTTGCTACTAAAACTCCCACGCAAATTGTTGCAATGTGCTGTTTAGTAAGCATCATATGCCAGATGGTACTGCACGCCGTTAGGTGCTCATGAAACACAATATCAGAAAGGCTTTTATTGCACGAAATCCACATGGTTAGTTTTAGGAGTGGTTTAGGTTAAAATAAACCCTTTCACAATGTGAACTATGTATATGACACCACTTCAATTTGACTCATTCAGGTGGTTTAGGAAGAGCCTACGATCTGAATGGAAATAGCCACATGGGCTGTCCACTTTGGTGCAAATAGCATTTCACCTGGGTGCAAGTCACTGCCATGGTGCATATACACCAGGGTGTGAATAGTCACATTGGCTAGCCACCCCAGGTACAAATACTGCTGTTGTTTACAGATACCTGGGTGCAAATAGCATGTGACTTTTTTTTTCAATTAAATAAATAATGTAGAATCAAGCAAAGCTGTAAGTAAACTGAATATTTAATTTGAATATGACTAAAACGATATCCCCACATTTCCCAATATTTTTATTTCTCTCATTTCTTTTTTACACAGCAATATAATGAGTTATAAAAAATTATATTGTATATAATATTCAAACTCAAGCCGATGAAATTAACATACAATTAAGGTACATTTGTCTTAAATATAGTATTATAATAGCCATTGAGACAAGATATACTAAAATGCTACTTAAATGTAAATACATACACTTGATAAATGATTCAGTAATATTGGCTCAATAAGTGTTTATGCCAATTTTTTCAAAGCATCCAAGGTTTTCACAGGATAAAAATGTGCGAAGATTTAGGTTCAGGTTCTTCACTGGATGATTAATGGTGTATAAGAAGAAGATGTTTGTATGAACTTGTCAGGATGGTTCTAACAAAACATTATATATACCATTTAACTGTGCTGGAGCTGTATTTGCTGTTAAGGGGTAATTTAGAGGCTGTGTCAGTGACTAAAATAGGCCTGCAGATAAGAGCTGAGGATGCCTTGCACATCATTAAGTGTGAAATATAACAACACGCCCCTGAGCTGCCTACTGTTCCCCTGGAGAGACGACAGCTAGATGGGGCCCTGCACAATTACGGCTAGGAGAGCCACAGACCTACCTTCCTCGCATTGCTTCATTTTGAAGCTGCTCCAAAGGAGAGTATTGAAGTGAACCACTACATGCAGCACTTGATAACACAGGTACAGAATCCCTTGAATGTTGTTTGTTCTCTGATCTGATAAAGCCGATGCAGTTCCGATTGGGTTTCTTTTCCTCCTAAGGTTCTCCCTGCACAGGTATAGCAATGCATGAGCCTCGAGGCAGATTATCAATGGAATTATTTCACACCACTACAAGCATTCTCTGGAAGAGGACAAAGAAAACATTATATTATCTATGAAGATACAGCTCTGGAATACTGAAAACTGAAGCATGTAAAAAGTGGGATGATGTGCTGCTCTGCCTTGTCCTCCCTTCTCTTTCCTTCTTTTGCACAAAAAGCCTGACTTCTTTGTTCTGAAACTGCATGCTTATTTTAGAGGTACAGCATGTTTGGCTGGAAATGTTGGCAAGGTAGCACCATTGTCATTCCGTAAGCTTTTAAATATAATCAAATACCTCTTCAGTGAGTCATTTCATTACACGTTTGGAGCAGAAGAATAATTAGCAGCAGTACAACACCACAGCAACTGCTCCACATCCAATCAAACACCAACTTTGATTTATTATACATCCCGGGCCTCTTCACCGTACTCTCATGATACATATAACCCATCTGCACATGCAATTTCACACACAGAATCACTGCTATACTGTACGCAGCACCACAGTGAATGGACAGTGAATCATACACTTTACAGAGGGAAAAAAAACTGAATGCTATGTTGACACTGGTATTTTCCAATCTTTCCAATATCCCCCCTACTGCTGGACCCTGGGGATCCAGCGATGAGTTTAAAAAAGTCTCCTTACATTGTGGTTTTTTAGACTGCTGACAAGCTGTTCTCTGGCTATTAAATCCATTTCTCACTGTCAGTGGAGCTGGAGCGGCTTAGATTTGAATGAGCAGATGCTGGTGCCCCTGCTGCCGTGGGACCTATATATACACTGAGGGACATGGAGTGCATACTGTGTNCTGAAACTGAGATCACACGCATTTTCCCTTCTCGCTAAAATTAGTTTCTGGAGTTGAGTACGGTCACTTCACCCACAGGAAATTAAAAATCAAAGCTTAATACAAAGTTGTCTCCTAAACAGCAACGAAGCACTGCTCTGTTCAGAAAATCTCTTTCATATCCTGGATCTGTCTTTCTGTGTATCTGTGACTTATAGTTAAAATGTGTCTGCTCGACAAAAACATTAAAAGTAGGGCCGCAAAATGAAGTTTAAGCAAATAGTGATTTAACTACACATTAAGACAAACAAGTTAAAGTAGATCTTCTAAATCTAATTCAATCAATGTAAGAATAAGAATACCTTACTATATTGGATTTGGACATGCTGTATATATACTATAGTATGTCAAACATTAGATTAATAAATTATGTTCAAGTCAGGCACACAGGGAGGTGATGTTCTTTTAATTATGTATGGATATTGTATGCTGCCCCACTTTTCTGCTGCAGAAGAATCATAACAATTCAAGACCGATAGATAGATTTTTTAATTTGATTAGCAAACTTGTTATCGTAGCAACCCAGTAATGCATGACACAGCAGTTAGAGATTAATACTGCTCTCTTCTTTATTTTTTCAAGATTATATTTATATATTATATATTTATATAAAATTTATTTTTAAAAAAATATAATTTTTTAATATAAATTTATATAAATAAATTATAAATATATATATTTATAATTTTATATACACCCATATTGTGGATGATATGTATGTATGGGTTTTTTTTTTTATTTAATTTTATTTTTTTAATTTTATTTTGCTACTAAAACTCCCACGCAAATTGTTGCAATGTGCTGTTTAGTAAGCATCATATGCCAGATGGTACTGCACGCCGTTAGGTGCTCATGAAACACAATATCAGAAAGGCTTTTATTGCACGAAATCCACATGGTTAGTTTTAGGAGTGGTTTAGGTTAAAATAAACCCTTTCACAATGTGAACTATGTATATGACACCACTTCAATTTGACTCATTCAGGTGGTTTAGGAAGAGCCTACGATCTGAATGGAAATAGCCACATGGGCTGTCCACTTTGGTGCAAATAGCATTTCACCTGGGTGCAAGTCACTGCCATGGTGCATATACACCAGGGTGTGAATAGTCACATTGGCTAGCCACCCCAGGTACAAATACTGCTGTTGTTTACAGATACCTGGGTGCAAATAGCATGTGACTTTTTTTTTCAATTAAATAAATAATGTAGAATCAAGCAAAGCTGTAAGTAAACTGAATATTTAATTTGAATATGACTAAAACGATATCCCCACATTTCCCAATATTTTTATTTCTCTCATTTCTTTTTTACACAGCAATATAATGAGTTATAAAAAATTATATTGTATATAATATTCAAACTCAAGCCGATGAAATTAACATACAATTAAGGTACATTTGTCTTAAATATAGTATTATAATAGCCATTGAGACAAGATATACTAAAATGCTACTTAAATGTAAATACATACACTTGATAAATGATTCAGTAATATTGGCTCAATAAGTGTTTATGCCAATTTTTTCAAAGCATCCAAGGTTTTCACAGGATAAAAATGTGCGAAGATTTAGGTTCAGGTTCTTCACTGGATGATTAATGGTGTATAAGAAGAAGATGTTTGTATGAACTTGTCAGGATGGTTCTAACAAAACATTATATATACCATTTAACTGTGCTGGAGCTGTATTTGCTGTTAAGGGGTAATTTAGAGGCTGTGTCAGTGACTAAAATAGGCCTGCAGATAAGAGCTGAGGATGCCTTGCACATCATTAAGTGTGAAATATAACAACACGCCCCTGAGCTGCCTACTGTTCCCCTGGAGAGACGACAGCTAGATGGGGCCCTGCACAATTACGGCTAGGAGAGCCACAGACCTACCTTCCTCGCATTGCTTCATTTTGAAGCTGCTCCAAAGGAGAGTATTGAAGTGAACCACTACATGCAGCACTTGATAACACAGGTACAGAATCCCTTGAATGTTGTTTGTTCTCTGATCTGATAAAGCCGATGCAGTTCCGATTGGGTTTCTTTTCCTCCTAAGGTTCTCCCTGCACAGGTATAGCAATGCATGAGCCTCGAGGCAGATTATCAATGGAATTATTTCACACCACTACAAGCATTCTCTGGAAGAGGACAAAGAAAACATTATATTATCTATGAAGATACAGCTCTGGAATACTGAAAACTGAAGCATGTAAAAAGTGGGATGATGTGCTGCTCTGCCTTGTCCTCCCTTCTCTTTCCTTCTTTTGCACAAAAAGCCTGACTTCTTTGTTCTGAAACTGCATGCTTATTTTAGAGGTACAGCATGTTTGGCTGGAAATGTTGGCAAGGTAGCACCATTGTCATTCCGTAAGCTTTTAAATATAATCAAATACCTCTTCAGTGAGTCATTTCATTACACGTTTGGAGCAGAAGAATAATTAGCAGCAGTACAACACCACAGCAACTGCTCCACATCCAATCAAACACCAACTTTGATTTATTATACATCCCGGGCCTCTTCACCGTACTCTCATGATACATATAACCCATCTGCACATGCAATTTCACACACAGAATCACTGCTATACTGTACGCAGCACCACAGTGAATGGACAGTGAATCATACACTTTACAGAGGGAAAAAAAACTGAATGCTATGTTGACACTGGTATTTTCCAATCTTTCCAATATCCCCCCTACTGCTGGACCCTGGGGATCCAGCGATGAGTTTAAAAAAGTCTCCTTACATTGTGGTTTTTTAGACTGCTGACAAGCTGTTCTCTGGCTATTAAATCCATTTCTCACTGTCAGTGGAGCTGGAGCGGCTTAGATTTGAATGAGCAGATGCTGGTGCCCCTGCTGCCGTGGGACCTATATATACACTGAGGGACATGGAGTGCATACTGTGTATTGTGTCACTACAGATGTACCACTGGATTACTGAGGAACTACGGTTGTTTGGGGCTATGAAAAGAAATGTATTGATGTTAAGCATCATTTACATTATAGATTGTGGATTAGAAAAGGTTGGCCACAAGCAAGACTCCATGAAGCCCAGTCATATTTATCTATCAGGGTATTAGATAAAAAATATTGAAATATAGGTGAAAATATGATTTTCTATCTCCAGGATGAAGATCTGGTTAAGTTCAGTGACTAAACCGTAAATAACAGGAAAAAATTGTTGTTGTGGTCATTCCTTAAAACAAACCAGGGCTGATCAACGTCATCTATACATTATGTTTTATATTGCAGTGATTTATCGTTAATTTGTTTGTCAGTAATTTGACACATACCTTTGAATGCAACTTCCTAGCTGGATCATCTTCAGTGGCAACATTTATTCCAGAGAAGGAAGTGCGACAGGGAGGTGGTCAGGGCGGAACGGAAATCTCTGCAAGGACTTTGACTCTGGAGACCAGGTTTGCATCCTGGCTCCTGTATGTAGTTATATTTAGGCAGTAAAAGCACTTTAGTTATGATTATGGAAAGCCTAAGCTTTTGGGTAAATGTTTTTAAAGCACATCCTGTCTCGTGCTGCAACTCACTTTCTATAATGTTAATATTTGATGAAGATCCTGATCTTTCTCAAAGCTTAACCAAGTGCTTTGACTGCCTAACCATAAGTATGAAAACATTGCTCATGCTATATTATGCAATAATGTCAGGAAAATTAAACATTTTATGCTGAAACTTAAGTAAGTAAGAAAGTGAAATTCATTATGCAGCAATATGTTTTCATTTGAATCATAGTAGCTGTTTAAAATGTGTTGAATATAGATATATATAATAATAGAATGATATAATAATAGAACTGTGACTGGAGATGAGATGTATAATTAAATGCTCTAGACGGCACCACCCATGTCGACCTCATAGCCGCCTACCCGCCTATGACGATGTCATACCTCAGTTGCTCAGTTTACTGAACATAAACATATGTAACAGTCCCAAACCGACGCCACTTATTAGCTTTCCATAAGAACTTTCCACATCAGGAAATGGAGTCAGCAAACACTCAGATCGCATGGAGATGGCTCTTGGAAATAACAATTTGACAAAACACTTTGGTCCATTTACGAGATTTATCTAGCACTTTTAATCATATCAAATGGTCTAGAAAAGATATGCTATTGAAAACTTTTTGAAGTAAACGAAGAATGGTGTTGCTTTTCAGGCCAATGTAGGCTGTTTGAATAAAAAATGACCAGTGCTGGTATTTTTTCTTTTCCGATGAAGCACAAATATTCAGTATTCGTGACTAATCCTTTTGAATTGAATGGTAAAAAAGAACCTACGCAATACCTAGAACAAACAAACACCACCACTATATTATATACATATATTCTGAAATGCAAATATAATTATATTAACACAAAACCCCCCACACAAATCCCTCAGTCAGAGATTGATAAGAGGGGAATAGAGCTGACAATGGATTTCTGGGACCAAAATGATCGTTGTGAACTTTATCTTGAGTCTTATTTGAGAAACAAATGGCCCTGTCATCAAGAACACACCATCTATAATTTTTTGTCCTTTTTTTCCATCAACAGTTATTCCGCCTTTGCCGGCCTTGGTGCCAGAAGATAAATAAGGGGAATTAATTTGTGTCAGGATGACAGGAAAGCACTGCTCTGTTTGGCAGGAAAAACAGAGCAGAGAGTGTTATTAATGACCAGACGTTTGGACTGCAAGGACCACAGTCGCTCAGAAGGAGGTCAGGAGAGAGAGAGGCGAGCCAGAGGGACAGGGAGGACGGAAACAGGGTGCTAATGCAAGAATAAAGGGAATATTCAGTAAAGTGGCAGATCAACTGAGGGAACTAGTCTTAAGGATCCAGGAGCACCCAGCACTCTTCAGCACTCCTTGCATGTCCTAGTTTTTAATGTCACCAGTCCTACCTTTCACCAATCCTTGGAGTGAGACGGTGTAATATAAATAATGGGTTCCTCACTGCTGACTGGGTAGCTGCAGAGGCAGCGGTTCAGGTCTGTGGAGCTGTGAACCGACCATCTAAAGAGAGGACACAGCTGCAGCTTTTACCCATATCTACAGACAGGGCTGTGACTTCATAATAGAAAGCATCTTCCTATGTGCGTGTGTGTCTGTGCGTGTGCGTCTCTGTGAAATCCCTTTTTCATCACATTCAATACAAGTGTTAAATTCTCAAGTGGTTTAAATTAATTGGTAATTAGATTCTGTCACTGCTCTGTGTGATTCAACACTGATCATTTGAATAAACCAACAATTCAAGATTAATACTCTCAGTTAGCTTCTCATTGTGAGTGATGGGACCCTTCATGAACACAGCTTTTCTGGCAAAATTACAATAGTTTTTGTCATTTAATATTAGTTTTTGTTGTTGTTGTTGTTGTTGTTGTTGTGTAATCTCAGTGAGTGCTCTGCTGTGATTTGAAGATGGTGGGGCTTATTTAGAAAAGAATGGGGTTGCATACTCCTGAGCTCCTGTCACAGGTCAGAATAATTTGAATCAATACGTGATTACAGCCGTGGCCTTGTTTACTTCAGCTGCCGACGCTGTCCGTCAAATCTGATCAAACCACAGCTGCACACCTCTTGACTGTGAAACTCCTAAAAACTAAATCCTGAAAATGTATTTTCTGGTTGGAATGCAACAGTGGAGTTTGCCTTCTAAATGGAAATATCTGTAGCTGACTGAGCGATGAAGTTATCCCACCGGCCATTGTTCTCCCAAAATAAATTGGCACTAACAGTGTTTATGTCATCAGATGGTGTTTAGAGCAGTTGTGTACAAGCAGTTATTTCCATGACAATCCATATCCAGTCCAATTACCACACACAGTCCAGTCAAGTAGGTTTTGGCTCTTATTTTTAATTTGTACTTATCTAATGATAAATCTCTAGGACTGTCTTTTGGTCGCTTCCCTTTTAAAGGTATTCAAGTGAACATTCAGGGTATGATTTATGTAATTGTGTCTGTTGTTGTAATAAAGCGTAATAAAGAGTTTTATGGTGCATTTTTCAGATAGAGCAGTTAAAATAGCCACTAAAATTGTTTTAAGATTCAATGTGTAATTGGATAGTAAAGTAATTCAGGAGCTGTTGTGATGCAAAGTACCACATGACCATGCAGTTCATACGTGCTCCAAGTTCCTTGTGAATAAATGGATGCTTAATGATTTATATATGTGGTACAGCATGTAAAAATAGCATTTAAGCTTTAGACAAAGATGGAACAGTGCTGCTTGGCATGTTAATTAAAGGTTTTTGAATATTTCACCATCTTATGGTTACCCATATGCTAATGTGGTACAACATCGACATGGCCCACTTCATTGCATGAACTTCTGCTCTGCTGTTCACTGTTAATTTTCAAGTAAGGTGAACTTTTGCATTAAGCAGGTTTCTGATTCGCCTGCTGGCTCAGCTCTTTAAATGGCTGAAAAGAAGATACTAGTTCAAGAAAATACTTAACTTGACTTTCATAAGGTCAAATATTGCTTCTCTAAACATTAAATCTGAAATTGACACAAGACTCAGAGAGAGATACTATGAGGAGAGAAGAAGTTAGTGTTTTTTGTAAATCTACCATTGCGGTGCCGTTGCTGGGTCAGCTGATGTAAGAAAGCATGAGTCACTGTGGATATAAGAGAAACAAGTAGCTTCTGCATGTTTACGCTGTAATTTCCACACTTCTCTTCCAGTAAAAACTTGAGTACGTACGAGGCAAAACAGGCTGCTATCACCAAACGAATGCACTCCCTGCAGCTATCGAGACATCAGCGTTGACCGAGGTCATGAAGCGAATGTTGGTATAAGCTTACAACATCTGTAAACACATGATGCAATTGGATAATATTTCCTACCTCTTTTGCAAAGTGGTAGGGATTCAAAGAGAAGTTCACGGTTCGAAAGTTCAGGATTTAATACACAAAGCATTTGAGCAAACTGCATTTCACACAGCTTTTTAAAGATTCCCAGCGATGCCAGCATTTTCCTATTTTCACATACCGTCCAACTACCATACAAAACATATGGTACGAGGCCATAAGGGAAATAAAAGGCGTGTTTTATGGAAGCTGTGAGCAGCCATTCCCTATCTTAAAATAACAATTTACTATCCCCTTTATCTTCATAGTTTTCTTATGATCACGTTTGTTACTTTATCCCATATGTGCAATATTATTTTGTTTGGATAATGAGATTGGCTGCTGTTGTAATTGTTTGTAGGCCGAAGTCAAATACACATAAAGGTTAAACGGACATTTAACTCTTAGGTACAAAGTAAATATGATATGAAATATGACAAAAAAAAGACACAAAACGATAAACAGCTTGACAAACAGACACAAAAGGTCCATATATCTATATCCAGCTACAGGTTAGTAGCTATTGTATTGCTGTTTTTAATCATTTGATTCTGTTTTAATGTGTTTTTATTACAGATTAACTGTGTCAAAACAATTACAGATAACATAAAACATCAGCTTTTAGGAGTCAGTCATTTAAATTCATTCTGTCACCCTTACATTAAGTACAATAAGTGTGGAAACCCACTTTGCTAATTGTGCATGGCAGTGTGTGATATGCTTTTTGGAGCATAAAGGTCAAGCATGCACTTCACTTTTTTGCGTGAGTGTGGGCGGCTGTGTGAAGATGGCATCTCTAGAGTATCTTCAGCCGTTACACCCACATGGAGACTACAAAGTGGCCCACGAATGCTGGGCCAACCTCACCCGTATGCATGTAATAGAGGCTCATTGTTCTTTTGTTCAGCCTTTTTAAAAGTATGCACAATGATCTGGCACACATAAAAGTGTGACTGATTTCCACAAATATGAAATAGATTAGCAGTCTTTCATAATTATTGGCAGAGATGACCACCTTGAGAATCTTTATATTGGTGAGTGCATCGGAGGCAGGGCGTGTGTGCGTTTGTGTGCGCGAGACGATCTGACAGGAGACACACAGTTTACATACCTGAGATTGCAGGGGTCTTGACAAACGTGATTATTCCTCAGTAATTAGCTTGTTGGCATCCCCGTGGTAAAAACAAGGGTGGTAATTATGAGGATGAGGTCTTGGGACTGCTGTCTGCTTCTTTTCGAGAGACATAACTCACCGGGGGATAAGACAATGAGACAGGAACAGGAGGGCAGTGGGGGTGGGAGGGGGGTGGAGGGTGGGGGTGGCATGTGTTGAATGTGGCCATGCTGTCATAGAAGACAAAACAGCTTTTGCCACGCAAGGAGGCTAAACACAGGATGGGGATGATGTGGAATTACATGAACAATTAGATGTAGAACAGAACGTGCCTTTTTATTTTTTAGCCTGTGTTGTATGTTGGTGCGCACGGGTGGAGTCAAACCCCCCCCCCCCTAAATTTGTTGAGATTCAAAATAAATGTCTTACTGTTATATTGGCCTCTAAATTCACATATCTATGTTTTATATTCACCCAATTTATGACTCACAGTGTCCAGCAAGCTGTGTGTGCAGCATGGACACTTTGTCTAAATCAAAGGGCCAGAGGGTCACTGGGGACAGATGAAGATCCATCACAGCCTTGACTAGTGCTGGTCGGACCACTATAGACCACCCCTGGACCTGCAAGGCCCCAACTGCTGCAGTTGCTTGGCAACCTGTGCTGTAATTAGTCCTGAGATGTAGTGCCTCAAGTCAGTTGCCCAGTCTTCACTGCTGGGTCAGACCACAGTAGGAACAGAGCCACACCTACACAGGCTGCGGCCACTCAAGTGAATTCATATTAGAGTGCTAAGCACATTGTCAGCATATGAGCAGGAAACAACTTCCCTTAATGGCTTCAAAACTAATTTCCTTGGACTTAGTGAAAGGAAAATTAAGCCACTTGGTTTTTATTTTGGTAATTGCTTTTATCTTACACAAAATGTATTATTATTTAGAAATTATTTTATTTTTCAGTGTTAATGTCATCTGAGTGGTACTTTGCTTTTATAATTCTTAATACAACAAAGCCAGCAGCCTAATTGCTTACCCCAGTGTGAATAATGTGACATAGTTGTTTTTAATTTGAAAACAGTCCAAATAATCATACTTAATATGACTGGGCAAAAACTGTAATGGGGAAAAAGTAGTTTCTATTATAATTTTTTTGTTTTTCAAAAGCTAACTATAGTGGCAACGTCTGCCGACACCAGAGAAATGCATCTCTCACAAAGCCACGCTAAGACATGAGTGTCATAATGCACATATTTTACCAAACTAAACTATTGCTGTTCGCATGAAACGTGACAAATGAGGCACAGATAGAAACTAAAGGCCACTTTTTGTCTGTACTGAAAGAGAATGACCCACACTGCAGCAGCTGAGAAGGCAAATGGGGACTTAAATAAAGACAAATTGCCGCAGCCATATTG
>CM076659.1:7734352-7770295 GCA_038496675.1 Rachycentron canadum | reverse complement strand
ATTTCCTACCTCTTTTGCAAAGTGGTAGGGATTCAAAGAGAAGTTCACGGTTCGAAAGTTCAGGATTTAATACACAAAGCATTTGAGCAAACTGCATTTCACACAGCTTTTTAAAGATTCCCAGCGATGCCAGCATTTTCCTATTTTCACATACCGTCCAACTACCATACAAAACATATGGTACGAGGCCATAAGGGAAATAAAAGGCGTGTTTTATGGAAGCTGTGAGCAGCCATTCCCTATCTTAAAATAACAATTTACTATCCCCTTTATCTTCATAGTTTTCTTATGATCACGTTTGTTACTTTATCCCATATGTGCAATATTATTTTGTTTGGATAATGAGATTGGCTGCTGTTGTAATTGTTTGTAGGCCGAAGTCAAATACACATAAAGGTTAAACGGACATTTAACTCTTAGGTACAAAGTAAATATGATATGAAATATGACAAAAAAAAGACACAAAACGATAAACAGCTTGACAAACAGACACAAAAGGTCCATATATCTATATCCAGCTACAGGTTAGTAGCTATTGTATTGCTGTTTTTAATCATTTGATTCTGTTTTAATGTGTTTTTATTACAGATTAACTGTGTCAAAACAATTACAGATAACATAAAACATCAGCTTTTAGGAGTCAGTCATTTAAATTCATTCTGTCACCCTTACATTAAGTACAATAAGTGTGGAAACCCACTTTGCTAATTGTGCATGGCAGTGTGTGATATGCTTTTTGGAGCATAAAGGTCAAGCATGCACTTCACTTTTTTGCGTGAGTGTGGGCGGCTGTGTGAAGATGGCATCTCTAGAGTATCTTCAGCCGTTACACCCACATGGAGACTACAAAGTGGCCCACGAATGCTGGGCCAACCTCACCCGTATGCATGTAATAGAGGCTCATTGTTCTTTTGTTCAGCCTTTTTAAAAGTATGCACAATGATCTGGCACACATAAAAGTGTGACTGATTTCCACAAATATGAAATAGATTAGCAGTCTTTCATAATTATTGGCAGAGATGACCACCTTGAGAATCTTTATATTGGTGAGTGCATCGGAGGCAGGGCGTGTGTGCGTTTGTGTGCGCGAGACGATCTGACAGGAGACACACAGTTTACATACCTGAGATTGCAGGGGTCTTGACAAACGTGATTATTCCTCAGTAATTAGCTTGTTGGCATCCCCGTGGTAAAAACAAGGGTGGTAATTATGAGGATGAGGTCTTGGGACTGCTGTCTGCTTCTTTTCGAGAGACATAACTCACCGGGGGATAAGACAATGAGACAGGAACAGGAGGGCAGTGGGGGTGGGAGGGGGGTGGAGGGTGGGGGTGGCATGTGTTGAATGTGGCCATGCTGTCATAGAAGACAAAACAGCTTTTGCCACGCAAGGAGGCTAAACACAGGATGGGGATGATGTGGAATTACATGAACAATTAGATGTAGAACAGAACGTGCCTTTTTATTTTTTAGCCTGTGTTGTATGTTGGTGCGCACGGGTGGAGTCAAACCCCCCCCCCCCTAAATTTGTTGAGATTCAAAATAAATGTCTTACTGTTATATTGGCCTCTAAATTCACATATCTATGTTTTATATTCACCCAATTTATGACTCACAGTGTCCAGCAAGCTGTGTGTGCAGCATGGACACTTTGTCTAAATCAAAGGGCCAGAGGGTCACTGGGGACAGATGAAGATCCATCACAGCCTTGACTAGTGCTGGTCGGACCACTATAGACCACCCCTGGACCTGCAAGGCCCCAACTGCTGCAGTTGCTTGGCAACCTGTGCTGTAATTAGTCCTGAGATGTAGTGCCTCAAGTCAGTTGCCCAGTCTTCACTGCTGGGTCAGACCACAGTAGGAACAGAGCCACACCTACACAGGCTGCGGCCACTCAAGTGAATTCATATTAGAGTGCTAAGCACATTGTCAGCATATGAGCAGGAAACAACTTCCCTTAATGGCTTCAAAACTAATTTCCTTGGACTTAGTGAAAGGAAAATTAAGCCACTTGGTTTTTATTTTGGTAATTGCTTTTATCTTACACAAAATGTATTATTATTTAGAAATTATTTTATTTTTCAGTGTTAATGTCATCTGAGTGGTACTTTGCTTTTATAATTCTTAATACAACAAAGCCAGCAGCCTAATTGCTTACCCCAGTGTGAATAATGTGACATAGTTGTTTTTAATTTGAAAACAGTCCAAATAATCATACTTAATATGACTGGGCAAAAACTGTAATGGGGAAAAAGTAGTTTCTATTATAATTTTTTTGTTTTTCAAAAGCTAACTATAGTGGCAACGTCTGCCGACACCAGAGAAATGCATCTCTCACAAAGCCACGCTAAGACATGAGTGTCATAATGCACATATTTTACCAAACTAAACTATTGCTGTTCGCATGAAACGTGACAAATGAGGCACAGATAGAAACTAAAGGCCACTTTTTGTCTGTACTGAAAGAGAATGACCCACACTGCAGCAGCTGAGAAGGCAAATGGGGACTTAAATAAAGACAAATTGCCGCAGCCATATTGTGGTGAGATTGCATTTACTGATGGAGGAGGAGAGTAACAGCTCATTCTCCAGAGAGAGACACTTGTATAAATAAATCATGCTGCATGCACATGAGAGTGGCAGAACTTCTATGTGCGGGATGTAGGGACTGGAGGAAGGAACAAAGGGATGAGTGATAATAGAGATTGGATGAGTGAAATGTATCCAAAGTATCACTCAGTGATTGCCGTGTAGAAACATGGTGTGAGGGCTGATAATACCTGTTACACCTTATTAAATATCAGTTGTTGTCGTTGTCAATGTTGTCGATGAAAGTACTTCTCATAAAATAATAACAATAATAATAAGAATGATTTAAACACTATGTGGGTGGGCTTATTTTTGAATAAATCTCTTCAAGTTAAATACAGATATAAAAAAACATATTGCTGCTGAATGTCAGTGTCATATTTACACCACTTCTAATACGTTACATTTTCCTATTGTTGTCACTTTGTCTGGTATTTCTCTAGACCTGAATGTTCCCTGTAGGAAGCAGGGCCAGCTCCAGATGACAGTGGGCCCCAGGCAAAGTAAGAAAGGCCACCAAAAGGAAATTTTGCCGAGGGCCCCATGTTGTCTAGAGCCGATTATTGCTTAAGATGCATGTGTGTCAGCTCCATAGAAAACATGGGACCCTTGGCAAGATTTGCTTTAGTGGCCTTCCTTAATTTGCAGAGAGCTGAGAACTATGAAATGAACAATGAAAAAATGATAAACTCTATATAGAGAAAGGTTTCTATTATCCTTTAAATGCAACTTCCAGAATAACTGGAGGGATTTAATTATGCTTAATGGGCCTTAAACTACCCATGACAGTATCTTGTAAATACATGTAGGCAATTGTGATGAACAATAAAAACAGATTCCAGTTTGATACTAGATGCTGTCGACTCAGCAAGTGGCAGAACAGGAGCTGCACCAATAGTTGCATCACTGTGATTGTTGGAAGATAAATGTCACATATCTATAGTTACAAAATTAAATCCAGTCATAATTTAAGCGCCTGCAGCCAAATTTGAAACTAGGCAAGAGATAAAACGAGGAAGCTAAGCCCTTTTCCGAAACGTATTTTAAAATATAAAATGGTGGAAACATTCATCTTTAAAAAAACTTGGCAATCCGTGGTCGCCCTGAAGCTGTGAAGCATTTTTAGAGACAGAGAGAGAGAGAGAGAGAGAGAAGAAATAGGTGACAGAACACAGGAAAACTAGCCAAGTCTCTAGGGACAGAGTGTCTATGAAGGAGCGTCTTAAAGAGACTTTTGTTTCACAGGCTTGGTGCTTGTGTGGCTGCATTGTTTGCTTGCTTTCTTCTCTCCAGCAACAGTGGACTGGTTGAGTCTTAAATGGTTTTGATTTTGAGTTGTTTGCAGACCCCTCTCGTGGTTGTGAGGGCTCTTGTCATTTCCTCCTAATAATAACAACAATAGCGCCATTACCGGAACAGCCCACATCAAAATGCAGTAGAACAAGAACTACATCCTGCTTTGAGTCATCTGATACAGACTTCATTGTTACTTGACAACTACAAACAGATGCTGAACTTCAAAAAAGAAAACGCCTCCCACACGCAAACAAATGCATGGACAGGAACGCACAAACACAAGTTATATCTTAAAGTTCACCGTCTGTCATCAGCAGCTTAAGTCCTTATGAAGAGAATTGCTTGATATTTACCCATGTGTTGATCGATAATATCTGTATCAATTATTTCAGTTGTTTATAGATTACTTCATTTGTCTTTCAGCAGACCAAGAGGCATGTTTGTGTTTTGGAGGTTATGCCGTCATATCGCGCTTTAGCTGCATAATGATTGATTGGACGGTTCCTGCAGCACCTGTACCAATCAAATCCGTCCGCTGACATGATTGACTGGATTGACAAGGGGCCCCGCTGGGTCAGAGGGATGTTGATTGGCTTGAGATGGGGTCAGAATCACTGATTGGCTTTATGTCTCTTTTTTTTTTGTTTCTTTTTTTTTTTTTTCTTGCATGACCCTCATCTATATTCAGCCTATGAGACAGGCCAGCACAACTGTAACCTGTATAGATGTTACATTTATGGGAATGTAGCTGTTATTGATGCTGACATGTTGATTCCATCTTGCAAGAAAAGGCTTCTTGCCACTTTTTTTTTTTTTTTTTTTTTTTTTTGCATTTGCAGAGTTGTCGTTGATGCGATCAATGGCCCATCTAATGGACTGTGATCACACCACGGGAACACCTGCTAGAATCAGAGCACACTGCTGGAGAGATTATATCTTTTATGATTAGGGGCAAGGATACTGTCTGGGCCCAAACCTTTTATTAATCTTTCCTAATCCTTTTGCTATATAGAGCACTAAGTCCCTCACCCTTTTCAAGCTAGCTTCTGTTCCAATGGGCTCAGTGTATTTTCTAATAGAGGACCTTTTTCATTGAACCACCTGAAAGGCTGAGGCATGATCCAGGGAATTTCAGTTCATGTTTTAATCTAAATGTAGATCCAAAACTCAGGCAACATTTTAGCTGTATTGAATTTTAACCATTATTTTGATGCTATTCAGTGACTACAGTATGGCTCAGATAAGGTTGGATTTGGTGTTCTAAGACTCATGTGAAGTGCAGTTTTGAATGAAAACAAAATTATGTTGGACACGAAAGTGTTAATTTTATAGAAAGAGCAACGCAAGAAAATTTAAACTTAAAACTGAGAAGAAGATGCTAATCCAGAAGTGGAGCCAGTTTAAATATGCTTTCATTGATTTATTTATTCTATTTGTTTCCATTTTTCTACATTATGTTCAACGGGTAGGTGCTAACTTTGTCAGATATTTAGTGATTTACAGAGTAGAGTTCCCTGTTGATGCTGGATAAAGGGATTGATGAGAGTGGTGTGGAAGCAAACAGCAAACCCGTGGTCCATAAAATCAGAAAAATTGAGCTGAAAGACACTAAAATGTTCTGTAGAGCTGCGGTTAATTACACAGTTAGGTGATAATTGTCTGTGGGTTCATCACTACAATTGAGCTTAACCACATTATATATAGTAATTTATAGATTGGATATCAGACATAAGATATTGATCAGAGCAGCTTTAAAGTACCATACACCTAAGCTTATGTATTGGCACTGTCAGCATATTTTTAAAAGGCCATTAAACAGGCATTCATTGAAAAACAGCCTCAGCGACATCAAAGGCATTGAGGTGTCCTTTAATTCTTTTTTCCACTGTGTCCCTAGGTGGATAACAAGTCATTGACATGGGCTTGTTTGGTTGTAATTCATGACCTGTGACCCATATTGGTGACCCATAAAACCTCAGCAAATTATCAGGAGGTCAGTCCTGACTCAATAAATCCCAAGACCAACCATCAGCCTCCTCAGATAGAGCCGCAATAAAACAGACACAGCTCATAAACTGAGACCTGAGGATCGAAAATATTCTTCCCCCACTGCTATTTAAACTGTCATTTTAAAGCTCTGACTCTTGTTGTCTTGTGGCATAAACATAGTGTCAGCGAGAATGTGATCTTTTCTTACTCATACCCAGAGCTGCACTCAATTTGCGATTATGTGAATTTCTCACCTGTACACGTTAAACCACCTTTTTGCTATTGTCAATACACTTGCATATAGTGTATCTTTTGTATCTTTTGTGTGTGTGTGTGTGTGTGTGTGTGTTCATAACAATACTCTTATCATGTTCCCAAATAAGTGTGAAATGAACCAACAAATGCATTAGCTGTAATTTAGTTTAAGAATAGCCCCCTGATTTGACTCAGGAGTATTGCAGTTTTTACAGTACATTAAGCCATCTGTTTGCTTTTTGTGGCGTGGCGTGGCATGGATATCAATAGATATATCCTATTTTCATCTGTTTAAAGAGACATTAAATAGATATCCCACAGATGTCCGTGAGTGTAGAGCTCTGTGTGACACGAACATTGTGACCCACATCTCCTCGGAAGTGTTGCTGGATCCCACTGGGGAGTTTTGACATTTCCCGATGTGTTCCCTTTACTTCATTTTTTTCTGTAAGCCATGCTCCTGACAGTTCTGCCTCCTCGTTATTTTAGAGCTTTGCGAGACTCAGCTTGCGTCCCTTCTCTTCTCTTTTTTTTTTTTTTTTTTTTAAAAGCCCCACTCTCCGCCCAGCACACATCCTTGAATTGCTTGTCCACTAGTGAACGGTGACAATGAGCACTCCATACGGAAAAGATTTATGACGGCCAAACCTTAATAAAGGGTGACTCTGGGGGCCACATCTGCCGTTAAGCACGATGTCTCCATAATTTACAGCTCGGACTATCTGGCCATGCTCTGCATACTCTCTAATTCAGTGTTTTCCATTTTCATTTATATACACTGTCTTTTTAGTTTGATCAATTGCCCATTAAAAATGCAAGAGGTCAGAAAAAGCTGTAATTCATTATTGTGACAAAGGTTATGATGTGCAGCCAGTTGATTGATTTGCAAGTTTAATCAATGTGCTAATGCCGAATGTTTTATTGTTTACAGTAGCAGACTTGATTGAATTAATGCATTAAAGTGTTAGAAGTCATAGTAGAAGTAAAGCGGTTTTATTATGAAATATAGAAAACTTGCATTGTTCAGTAGTGACATGTTCAGTGAGTTTATTTTGCTACACGTCCTGTTGTTTTTCCTTTGTTTCCACTGAGCCCTCTTCTATCCCCCTTTGATTTTCCCACTAATGACATACAGCAGAAGAGAGAGAAAAACAATGTTCCAGCCATTAAGTTGAGTAGGGTGGTATGTACTGTAATTCAGAGAGTGTCCTGATTGGCTGTGCTGTTTGTTTCCTGTGATCCCTGTTGTCTCCCCCTCCCTGGTGACTTGCCTGTGGTAACAAAGGCACCAGTGTGGATCCTATCCCAAGCTGGTCCCCTGAGGAGCGTCATCTTATGAGCTACATACAGTATCTACTGTGCCGTTGATGCTTTTACCTTGAAACTGGATTTCTCATCCTTGCATACAGCATGGTGCATATAGGGGCTGCATTTCATATAGAAATCAGTGTTACTGCTACGTCATGGCATAATTCTAACTTTGGTTTACCATAATCAAACAGCCTCTTTGAGGTATAGACATGGAGCACCAACTGATACGAATTACGTGTTTTTAAATGTGGTTGATTTAAGCAATTTCTCAGTAGTCTTGAAGTGTTAAGGCATCCCTTAACTTTTAACGCAATCAGCCAGACAAGAATGTTTTTTCTTGTTTTCTACAACACTTGCGCATGGCTTCAGTAGATTTATGGTTACTGGAAATAAACACAGGCAGATTAGCAAACTAAATAGAGTGAGATGACGAACATCGATGGAAGGTCAGTGACGGTTCAGCAACTCTAATCTTTGATCTCAGTACTCCGCCTGGACGTCTACATCCCAACTTTCTTGCTCACTACACAAGCGTCCAGTCTATTTCCTGTGTTGGTGCTGCACGTAGATGCTGAGTTGTGGACTGAGTCCCAGGATTACTTGGAAGCAGCGTTGGCTGGATCAACCAACATGATGATTTTGCTGTTCATATAGCACAACTAGTCTAAGGCATTGTTAAAAGCAAAAGGTTTCATCCACTATGGTGTATGATCTATTCTGTAAAATCCATAAAAACCTACCTATAGATTATAAGATATAGTGTGTAAAGTGGAGATTTTTGCCTGACAAGACGGAAAAGATGTCAGACATAGAATAAAGTTCCTCCAATAGAAAGCATGACTGCATCCATTAACATTTATATTGTGTGAGGGATGGTTTTGGGCCCGTGGCAGCGCAAGACAGAAGGTAAAGGGATCAAAAACATTAAAAATCATCTTCTGGACATAATGAGCATCCAGTATGAATTTCAAGCAAATCCTCTGAATAAGTTGTGATACAGCCAATTATCATTCGAAACATCAAAAAAATTCTGACCTGACGGTTTTCCCACAGGGTCAGGGTCACCTGAATTGTTGGGATTTATCATTTGTGAAATGTTTTGGAGACATTTTGTTGAAAAATCTCCACAAAAGAAAAATTGAAATAAAAAGTACACATCGGTGACCGTTGTCCTGAGTCATATCCACATCTTGAGTTTCTTCTGCACCGCAGTCAGAAGCTCTTATCTGCACTGCACCATAACCTTCCCCAGGGTGGTCGCCAAGCAATATCCTCGCCTGGGTTTAGTCCAGGATAAAGACCTCTGCTCACTGACTCTCTCGGTGACCACAGGTACACAGAAACAGAACACTATCTCTCTGCCTGTTCAGCCAATAAATGGGGAAGACCATTGTAGTGAAGCTTTTAGCCTGCATCCCGGGGAGTCGATGACATTTCTAAATGGACAAACGGAGCAGTCGGGGAGCAGGAGGCACTTACTCCACCGAGGCACTTTGATTCCCTCTTGTTACCTTTGAGTTTGTTCGCTAAATGCTTCTGCCCACACAAAACATATTTGTTGTGCTTGCGTATTGTTGCACATATGCCTTTTGTGTATTTCTAAAAAGGAGTGGGTAAAAGGGTCTGTCATTATATTAACCTCTAATTTTTGTGTATTTAAGTGACAAATATAGTTTTACCTTTATGTGGGAAATAATGATAGGACCTAAGCTCAAGTTGTTAACCAAGCTTTTACATTTATGATATCAATAAAGGCCAGAAAAGAATATGGCTCAATTCAGACCACATAGTATCTTATTTTACCTATTTTTATAAAGCTAGAATAACTTGGGAATAGGCGTCAATGCGATGAAGTATAATTACAGGGAAAGGCAGCGGAAACCTGAATGTTTATCACTTCTAAGGTTTCGTAATTTCTGAAAATTAGAACATCTCCAGCAATGCAGCAGACAAAAAAAAAAAATCTAATTTCATTTAGGCAATCAACAGACACTTTATATTACCCTTGAGGTGCAGCATTGACAGACTGTGAGATTGATGTTGTGGAAAGAAACAGCACATACAAATCAAAACATGGAGTCACTATTGGTTCACTACATTGAGTTGACAGACTCTGCATTTCATTATACATGAACAAGTCTGATGATATCCTGACTTATAATGGACGCAGACAGACTCTAAAGGTACTTGCAGGACTCAGCTTGGTCTGGTTTGTTATTTGCAGATATTATATTTTGCAGATTGTGAACAATTTTTTCATTTCATTTCATTCTCATGTTTTATTTTCTAGATCTTGAGCTGATGATTTGCATGCTACTGAAGCCGAATAGCTATATATTTCCTGGCTTACTTTTATTAATTGGTTACTAATTATTACAAATTGAATGAATTTTAGTGGATAAGTTGATGAAAAAAATGTCATGTTTTTCCAAACAAAGGAAACAAGATGCCTTGTTTTTCCAATCAGGTGTGGAAAGAGGTCATGTTGATGCCTCAGTGAGGAGAGAACTGTCAGTCATCTACTGTACATCCTCTTGAGGACCGTTGTCTCAGATTAATTCATGCATGTCGGAGCCAGAGTGAAGCATAAACTGTTGGATTTAAAATGAAAGACACGGTTCTTTTCTGAGACAGATGGACATATTAATTTGCATTACAGGATGTTTATGTTTGTCTGGATTTGTGTTTACATTAATAAATCAACATATATTAATGTTCCTGGACTATTAATTTGGGTATTTACAGACAAGCCATAAAACGCTTTAACTCAGTGCTGCTGTTATGTTCCTTTTCAAATGTTTCATCTCTGATCAGCCTTTTTAATTCGGTTTGTCCTGTTGCTTAAAGGACAAGCAGTTGGTGTATTTGAGCCTTGCTGTGTGGAAATAGCACTTTCCCCCCCATGTCTGCATGTGTTTTCTCCGGGTGCTCTGGCTTCCTCCTACAGCCCAAAGACATCCAGACTAGGTGACTCTTAATCGCGCAGAGGCGTGAAAATGAGTGTGAATAGTTTTTTTATTCCTTAATGTCAGCCCTGTGATAGGCTGGCGACCTGGACAGGATGTGCCTGTGTCAGCTGGGGGTTGGCTCCAGCCTTCCTGCGATCCTCAAAGGTTAAGAAGTATTGCTGGATAGTTGGTGTATTTGTGTATATTTGCATGTACATTATTTATCTTATGTGTGTGTCTTTTGTCTGCCGAGGGACATCCTTGTATTCTGATCCATGTCTCCATTGATGACATCCTTTTGATTATTTATGATGTTTACCCTCCTTCTAGCGCACTTCCTGTACCCATGGATCACAGGGAAATATGTCAGAACAATTATGGGAAGTGGACCAGCAAAGTAATAATCCTCCTTATGAATAATGAATCTACTTAATGGTCTGGAGTATTGCTGTATGTATACTGGATGACTGGAAACCTAAAGTAATGGAAACAGTCAAAACATAATTTACCTGAAATGCTTTACATATACATCCTGAAGAATAAGGAAGACTGCACATACAGGCCCGATATGTATTTAATCCGATAAAGCATTTAATTTACAGGTAGGGAGTTGCTCCACGTACTGCAGATGTAAGAGATCCTTCTATTGCTTGAAAATGCCTGAGTCCACGTCCAAGTTCTAGGCCCTTTTGAGCTGATTGAGATTGTTGACTTTTTAACTGAAGCAATCATTGCCTACTGACAGCTAGAGCTCATGCTGTTTAATTAGGGCTGAACTACAATGCTGTTTTATATATTAAAGAAGGAGGGCTGGTGCCGGAGAGCACGGTGAACCTAACGTGTCTCACTCTCTGCCATGTAGATTTCTGAATAATGCACAGGCAAAACCTCAAAATAAAACCTCCTCAGTTCCGCTCCCTGTCCCTTCTCTCCCCACTGTCTGCAGCCTCACTCACACACTCATGCTCTGAATAAATAAAATACAGCAGCTTCCTTCTGTGCTGAGAGTGAGTGGCCAAAGAAGGACATTATTTGAAATCACTTTTGGGACATTGCTTGTGCGTGTGACCAGCAGAAGACAGCACAGATTTTTTTTTTTTTTTCTGGGTCTGAGTCCTCATCTGGTATTTATGGTGACTGGCCTGAGTAGTCTGGCATGCATGGCTGCCCCACAGACTTTTAGCTCCTGATTGATCTGAGATGTTGACAGACAGCGGTGTTTGATTCTGCTCCTGTTATCTGTAATGTAGCTGAAGCTCTCAATGGGCTGACAAGATTAGAATGCATTACTGTCAGAAAGCAGGGTGCCCTGGGGCTGCACCATGCTTGTTGAGTGTTAATGACTCAGACTATGCCTCGCCAGTGCAGGGCATGTGCTGACAAACCACCTAGTCCCTTGCATCCCAATCAGCCCGGCCTGTGGCCAGAAACACAGGGAGTGACAGATGATTTAACTTGATTGATAGATACGCAATATTTAAATATTGCTGATATTGGCCATATTAGATTCAGTAAGTCATTTATTGGCCAGTTGATAGACTGCTTTTGATTTGAAAACTATATTAGGTCTCATAAGGGAGGTTAAGAGCCCGTGTGTTTAAGAGCAGGCTATTAATCCTTCTGAATATAGCTATGAGAGGTTAATGAAGTTTTTGTCTAATCACTCAGATTCAGGTAATATATGACTGCTGTTCTCATTAGTGAAAAAAAAAAAAACAAAAACATGAAATAAAAAAGTTAACTTGCGTTGAACTTGTGGAATTCCAGGATTTTTCATATATAAAATGCTCAAACGCACAAAAGCTGAATAATGGTAGTAAGTTCATTTTCGGTCCCTGCACTGAAGTTTTCTGAACGTTTTCGTTTTCCGTTCAGTTTTAAGTACATCTTTCTCATCACAGGCGAGATGAGTTGATGGGAACGATTGAAACTGTCACAATCACATCTAAACTGGGACATTTTAGTCTCAAGTGCTGATTTTATGTCTTGCATCCTGTTGGGTTGCTCCAAATCCCTGGTGTGAAATTCTTTAAAATTGAAGATAACTTTACATGATAACATTATGAGGCAAAAATTTACTTGGCAAGCTTTCGCTTTAATGCGCTTTAGTTTTATTATGATCAAGGCTGCATGTACTATCTATTAATGTATATATATATATATATTTGCTATATGCACATGTAGGGTCTCAAGCATCTCAAGGTAAATGCCCTTGCAGTTGCATTGCAAGCTGAGAATCTAGTCAGAAAACACCTTAGAGGTCCTTGAGGAGCATGAGATGGGGAATTGGATCATTAATGCTCAGATCTTTAATAAGAGCCCTGGGGAAAATTAATTTACACTTAATACTTTGTGCCAGGGGTTGATCGTCTAATAGGGTGAGCAGAGAATGGTGCTGCTCACATACAGGCAGGAAAAGGCCCCATGCTATCCTACATAATGTTTATCTTCTCCAGAATGTCAGCCCGCTGATTGGCAGCTTGTTTCTCACCTTTCTTTACAAGTGCCCCTTGTAGACATTTGCCATTGTGTTTTAAAACCTCCCTACTGGCACCTTGCTGTGTATGAGAAATCCAATATGATGGTGGACTTTAGTTAGTGTTTTTTATCGACCCACACTTTACAGAAGGAGCTTCTTTTTTTCTTTTTTTTTTGCTTTCTTTACTACAGCTTCAATAAGGACTTGTCTGCATGGTTCCATTAGACTCTATGTGCTCAATATGCCGAGAAAGAAAAACAGCTGTATATGCTTGCACAACATCGTAACAACTGATGTTGCTGTTGTTTGACATGTATCGTCTCTGAAAACGGTCACCTCATTAAGATGTCTTTAGCCTTAACTCTAAGCATAACAGATTTGTCAACTGTTGCCATAGAGACAGGGCTTCGTCTATGGTTGACCTAAATTAATTTGCAATTACAGTGTGTGGGACACGCACACACCACATCTCCCTAACTGGAATGAAGAGAAAAAGAGCTGCAAAGTGCTTAGACTATATTTACACTATTATTTATGGAGAGTTTTATCATGTAACTGGGAATCAGTTACATTAAATGGGAACCTGAGTCCTCTAAATAATCAAACCCTCAGACACCACATGCACTTAGCCTTTTTGCTTTTATTGGCGTATATAGACTATATAGAGATTTATGTTAAAGACACACAAGAAAACATAAAGTGAGTCTCCAACCTTGACCCACGTCATTCAAAAAACATGCAAATCAAACACAGGCTGTGTGAGGGAAAACATTTTTATCAGAAAATTTGCTAATCCAACGTGAAAATATTTAATCTGACATTAGACCTGCTATTGACTTTGATATACCAGAACTAAATAGATCATGTGAAAACGGTGCAACAGCTTTTTCTGCATTTCCATTCCCATGCACATCAAATATTTTATCATTGTGCAAACTGTGCTGTAAAATTAATTAGCATAAATATGAGCCACAACACTTAAACATATGGCTTTTATCTTGAAATGTGTAGTCTTCTGCGTGCATCTCAGATTCATCAGCCTTGTTGGATGATTATGCAGCCTGATATCTTGATTTGATTATAAAAAAAAATCCAATGAATAGATAATTAACATCCTTTGATGTAATTATGGAGGGGAATTAAAAAAAAGTAAAAGTATAGCAGTGAAATCATGAACTACTTTAAAGTTATGCAATCACCCATTTTTTTATCATGTTACTAAATTGCTTTGCATTGGCTGTCATTAATGCATTAATAAGTCGTTTTTCTTCATTTTAATGTATTCTTTTAAGCTCAAAGACAAAAAAAAAAAAAAATCATGAAACACTTCTGAGCAGTGTCCATTTTGCAACAAGGCTAAGTAGAAAATAACATTACATCCAAACTACCTTTTCAAAATAAAATAGCCAAATATATTCTTTCAGTTATGAGTTTCAGTCATTTCAGGTACATCGCAGCCAACAGTTGTGACAGTTCATGTGAGTTTGGTATTGCTGATATTTCTTGCTAGTATCGACTGCAGCCCTAGAAGAAACTGATGTCTCCCGGTGCTGTGAAGCACTCAGCGTGCTCCACCTGTATACAGTCATAAACTTCTGCAGTTTTGCACAACAAAATTCTTGGCACACTCGTTGTGATGCTCAACATTAAATTGGAGTAGCCTCACTGTGCAATATTTCATGCTCTTCCACTGTGTATGTTTCCACTGTCAGAATCATCCCATAAGTGCAGTCAAGCTGAGGCAACGAGTAGATAATAGTAAATAGTGTATGGCACCAGGAAAACCCCTGTTGCTTTTTAGGACCTACAAACTCACCTTGAAGCAGGAGGAAATGTACTCATCACTGGACTCTGGTAGTGAGCACAGCAACAGGACTAGAGATGATAGGAAGGTGAGGGGAGACATATGGAGACGGTGAAAGAAGGGAAAAAATAAAATGCTCGGCAGAAAAACAACATGCTGTCTGACTCATGAGATGCACAGGGCGAGGAAGGATAGATTTAAAGACTTCAGAACAACTCGGTATAGAATAGATATCCCACACAGTGTTTAGTAATTAGCTGGCAGTTTGTAGACGCCATTGTGCAAAAGCTGTAGAAAAACAGGCACACATAGGAAAGGAAATCTGCCAGTCATATCATGCTGGCAGGGTTTGCCCTCAGGCCAATTTATGTTCAAGATGAACAGTACAATATGTTTCAACACTGCTTTTCCCAAAAGGGAGCTGGAATTTGCTGGAACATGTGATGCCATGTTCAGTAGTTTCACCTGTCTGTTGGGTTGGCAAAAGATGGCAGAAATGCGTCTCTGTAAAACATTAGAAATAATTGCATGTTCCTCTTCAAACCAACCCATCAAAATGTCATTTTTTTAAAAGAGAGAGCCTGACGCGCTGCGATGTAAGAAAACGTGTGCAAATAGACAAAACACAAGGAAATTCAGCCAAAAATATCTTTGTGAATTTGACAACACATGTGCCGCAAACACTCACAGCACAGGCGAATACAGCAACGTGCTGCAAGTAGCACAAAACGCCAAAACAGAAGAGTTTCCTGGGGACACAGGAGAAGGGTTCAGTGCCTGCTTAATTTTGAAGTTCAGAGTATTGAACAGCAAGTACGTCCCCTGTGAACACCCCCTTTCTCATCCGTGCTACTTGCACTGCATCTCTGTATTTGCTTGCGCTGTGAGTGTTCGCAGCATTTGTAACCTAGATTCACAAAACATCATTATGATAACAAAACCGTGGCCATCAAGTTAATGTGATGGCATCAGAAAAAATAAAAAACTGCAATTATTTTAGCTTCATTAACTTGCTCTATCATGTAATCACCTGCAGTGCTAACCTGTCCGCCCTAATCTGAGGGTGATCCTCCTCTCCATTTCAGTCAGGACAGGCTAAGGGAAAGGTGAGAGATGAGATTTACTGCCGGTGAAATTACTGAGAAAAGTACTGATCAGACCTCTTCGTGAAATTGCCTTCGTGGGGTCATCACTCCATGAAAATGGTTCACACCATCTGTCACATCAGCAGCTCGGATTGAAATGTTTGCAAGTTTGTGCGGCTACGTCACCAAACTGGTGAGCAGAGACAGCTGGGCCGAGATGGTCTAACTCATGGCAATCGAAATAAACATATCTAATTCCACAGTGTAAACCACTGTCAATTGAATGTTAACTGAAAAAATGAGAATATAGGCAGGTTCCATTATGATATCAGTATTCCTGAAGGGATATGGTTTCAGTTTTCACCTTGCTGTGGCCTCGAGTGGGGTTATTGTTGCCGGGCAGCTTATTGACAAAGTGACAAATAATCATCAAAATCATCAAAAAGTAAGAAAAAAAAATACAATTAAAGTAATACGATATAGGCTATATATAAATATGAATATGGTAAAGTATGGCTAATGCTAATAGGCTAAAACTGTTTACTGGCACACACTAATTGGATAAACCAGTTCCCTCTCAAGATTTTCTAGATTTTGCTATTAGTTTATAACAAATGATGCAAGGAATGAGAGGAAGAGGACAAAGCCGGAGGGGTCATGAGAACAAATAGGGGACAAGGAGAGAGAGCACGCATGCCTGCATGTGTGTCACAAGACGCTTGTCAGTATGACAGGACAGCTGCTGAAAACACGCCATTATGTACCAGATGAAGGTGACATTAGCCCTGCAGGGCAGCAGCAGGTGTGCATGGAAAGGAGATGAGACAATTTCTTAATTCTCTGGAGACAGATGTGAGGCGAAGTGCACGTGCTCTGCCTCTCTGTGTTTTTAAGATTATTTATTTATTT
This sequence comes from Rachycentron canadum, assembly GCA_038496675.1. Classification (NCBI taxonomy): domain Eukaryota; kingdom Metazoa; phylum Chordata; class Actinopteri; order Carangiformes; family Rachycentridae; genus Rachycentron; species Rachycentron canadum. The sequence goes on along the minus strand of CM076659.1, from coordinate 7,753,630 downwards.
ATCATTTAATTGAATGCTACAATGTGAATGGGGAAGTAAAGTGAACAACACAAGCGTGTCATTCTTGCAGAGCGTCGCATGAATTTTACTTTGCCACAGTTTACAGCAGCTCTTCTGTGTTGCTGCTCTGTCATCTTGACAGACAGGCGACAGCAGCAGCATGCGATGTGATTATGAACTGTTCGCGCCGGAGTGTCTCCGCTCCTCTCTGGAAACAGAGTGGAGCATCACACTGAGCAAACAGCGACAGCAGATTCTTCAGGTGCGGCAGTCTGCAGGTGAGGCAGCAGAGGCCAAATGGTTTGATGTAGCACTTTGACGGAGGGAAAAGTCACGCTTCATCAAATGATTTTGATATAAAACAACGTGCAGTCCAAGAGGATGTCAGGCAGAGAGTTTTGATAACTTTCAGTCAGTCTTTGGGATTTTTATGAAACAAACAAACAACAACAAAAAAAAAAATTCACTATAAAACCTAATGTTTGTTACTTACAGTCCTGGCTGAGCTTGCTGCTTGTTTCTTGGATTTCCGTGTGATTTTTGTACAGGTTGTGATAGGCGATGCAACAGATAAGGTGTAATGACTAAACGCTTGAAATCAATGCACTAGGGCTCATGTCTAAGATTCTCTTTCAGTGGCTCAGTGCTTTATCTGACAAACAGCTTGGAGGGAATCACAGCCAATCACAGGCTTCTGTCTAACAAAAGACTAAAATCACACATATACAGCAATGTCTCTGTGTTCTGTAGAAGTTTTAGATTGATTTATTGTGAAATATCCTTCAAATAGTGACAAAACCATATTTGAAGTAAACTGAAACAGATTGCATTGCATTATATAGTTGTGTATTGCACTGAGACAGGGCTGAATTGAATCATATCAAACTGATTGCCTCAAATATATTATAGGTGTTCTGAATTATTGCCTCTATATTGAGGTGCATATTGAATATGTCAGAGTATACACAGCCCGAGAAGAGGAATTTGCTTGTGGTCCAAAATCTTCCAGACAGTCCTGATGAAGATGAAAATCCTCCCAGTAGCACTGAGAGAGAAAAGCTGCTAGAGAAAGAAATACCTTGCACACAAATCAGTTTCATTGCACACGATAGCAGAGAAAATCAGACCCAAACAACTGTGAATGGAAACTTTTACTGCATGTGCTCCTCCACTACCTTCAAAAATGACTATAATTCTTTGTTCTGGTATGACTCGTAGATGAACAGATGTTGCTCCGTCTCGTCCGACCAAAGTCCCAGCTGTTTGCAAACTGAATAAAATCCAGGTAACACTGGTTAGCATCCAGGAACGTGACTCGTACGCCAGACGCACGTGACTGGGAACTCTGGCTTCCTGACTCCCTGCAGAAAAAGGGGGTTTCAATCTACACCGCTAACTTTCATTTTAGGATTTGCAATAAAATTATGTAAATGCTTTTAGAGTAGCCCCATGGCACCAAACAGCAGAGGGTAAAATTGTGGTATTGTGTAACACAGAAGACAATCGCAGACATGATGTTTTTTTCAAGGGCCACTACAAAGAAATGATAACAGCGGGATTCTTTTTCATTTCAGGTACTTTTTCTTTTAACAGTCTCCAACCCGCTTTACCTTCATTCTCTGTTAACCTCCTCTTCAGGTGTCAGTTTTACCATGCACTGAGGTTCTTTCTTTTGCCCACTGGCATAATGAATCACATGGCACGGCACTAGTTGGCAGGGCCTTATCTCCTCTCAGCTGCCTGAGGAGCCTTGTCAGATTGATGTACCAGTCACCTAGAGACTCCTTCGCATTGTGATTAGAGCAGCCAACCGTCCACCCCAACTATGGAGGGATTCACCAACAGGATGGATACACACTCTTTCTCTATGGCTTGCACACACACGCACACACACACACACAAACGGACATAGACTTAAATAGTAAAGGTGATGCAGCAGTCACACAAGCTTTGTCACAGGGCTTCAGTATGTTTGTGCCCCCAGCTATGTTTCCTGATGTTAAGCCGTTCATTAAGCTCAAACCCATTCCCCTTGAACACAGCACGCTGCCAGCCATATTTTTTAATTAGTTTATTTAGCCTTCCTTGTGACTCAAGGATGAAACTGCCCTCCTCTAGCACTTGGCTATTCGTTAGTGCTTTACTTAACTCTGCAGGGGCTGTAACTCTGGCAGGATTTCAAATGACATGCTACAAGTAACTACAAAGGTGACTCAGAGATTCAGACAGTAGATGGTGATGGTGAAATTGCACTGATATGTGTTTCTGCGCAATTGGACTTGGAGTAACAAGTGGCAAAATAATTAAACATTTGATCGTTTAATCATATTTGGAGCAGGCAAATGAGGCTTGAGATCTCAGCGTCTTTGCCAACCCATTAGCCTAATCATGGTACAGTATGCACAGTATTTTCTCCCTGATATTTAATTGTCTCTGCCTCCTCAAGCCATTTCTCTTCGGTGACGACACACTTACTTTGAGTTTCTTCCTGTTTTTCATTTACTTTCCTTGACAGCACCTTGTCAGTTATATCAGTGGGGCTGTTTTTACTGGTCCTTTGCTCAGGCCATGTTTGCTCTGCTCTGGCACAAGGAAGTTAATTTTTAATATTCTTGTGTGAAATACAATAAAGGATACTAAACAACAACTACTGCTGTTATTTGTGCGCACATACAAACATGCACAGCTCTACTGGTGGTTAAAAAACTCGACAGGGAACCTTTAATCATACATTTTTCATAAAGTTGGCTCTTAGTTTCATCCCCATAGTGGCTCACCTTCAATATAGTGTGATAAACAGGAATCCCAATAGTTAAGTGTGAAATGAAGACTTGATGCCACAGTCTAGATAAAGCACAAAATACATTAAATTAAGTTACTAAAATATAAAAATTATCAGTTAATACACTGATCAAAATTATTAGGAGAAACCATGTAGGATTCAGTTTTTTACATCATGTGACACCTAACACTGTGTGATACCTGGTTCTATTAAGTTTAAACAGAGCGCTGACTAAAACTGAATTACTGCTAGTTGATGCAGCAGATTATGATATCAAACGTAAATTAAACTACGACAATAAAATTCTAAAAGCAATATGTTAGATGCGGCGCTGCAGGCAGTTGCGGCCCCCTGCCTGCATGGGACTTGTGACAGACAGTAAGGGACAGGCCAGCCAGGAGGGTGCTCCGGGTGAGTAGGCGTGCATACTCCCCCTCCCGCCTCCTCTTCCCAGCAACACGCTGAGACGGCACTTTCCCCCACAGACTGAGGGATTGAAGGGATACAGAGTGCAAATCAGCTCCCTATCTCAGCTGGCAAGGGTTCATCTATCTGTCCATCACTCTAGTCTACAAGTGATCTGCCTCTATTTATTCATAAATCCTACTCACTCTTTATTCATTGCAGCCATTTTGTTTCACAAGGTCTTCGCCGAGGCTCAGACATGCTGACACACTCACACAGACACACGCGCACCTTTTAAGCTCCAGTATAAGATTGCATCTCGGCCGTGGCATTTTCAGAAATTATTGAACGTGCTAAGAAAGTGATGCGATGCAGACTGATGATATGAGAGGGAATTGGGAAATAAATACCAAAAAGGAACCTTCCTGAGTCTCACCAGTGCTGAAGTGCTTCCCATCATTATTCAGCAGAGGGGAAAAACAGCATGCCAATTTAAAAGCCCTGTTTATGGGATTCCATCAAATTTATGGCTTCATTTACTATTTGCAATTGAGGTCTGTGACAAGCTATAAGGGAGCATGACCAGGCGCAGGGACGTGGGGAAGCTGCCCTCTTTCTGCATCAGAATCACAGCTGTAAAAATGAACAGACCGCACACGGCCATGCAAGGAATCAAATTAGATCATGTTGCAAATATAAATTCTTGTTTTTTCCCCTCTCTCTTTTTTAATAGACTTGCCACAGTAAATTGTAAGGATTTTACAGTTTCCAGGTGCATTTACCATATAAACATAGTGGGTTGTATTTCACCCTGATGAGGTGTCATGATGGGTGATGTACTAGTATTAGATAGCCACTGGTCGCAAGGCGTGGCACATTGTTTTACAGTTCAATTTCAGCCCTCTGATATCACGGCTGTTTGTTTTAGCCACGAGAAGCATCCGCGGCCTTGTATGACAAGCGGGCATATTTTCTCAGAAATCCCAGGCCCTGCTTGATGATGTCAGCACACAGTTTGGTATGGATTACACTCTGAACTATGATGCTCTTCAGTTTGGCGGCTGCTCTCCCTTCCTTTATGATCTGCTGTTTTCTTGTGCCCTTTCTCCATCCCTCTGTCTGCCTTCATCCATCCTGTTTTTATAGCTGCTGGCCTGCCCCTACCTCCCCACACCTCTCCCTTTCAGCCCCAGCTAGCTGTCCTGTCAGTGAGCTGTGGTCAGCAGGGCTGCTGGGATGGCCCGCATGCAGAGCTGGGAGGGGATGGAGGGAGCTGAGGCCAAGGCTAACACAGGTGACCTTGGGTGAAGGCACAGACACAGCATTCACATGGATAGTGGGAGACAAAAGGATTGAGACATCCATCACATTTTTATTAGCCCCTCAGTGTATTGCCACTTATATTACACTGACCTGTAAGCACCAACTTTTAAACACTTTCATCATAAGGCAGAGCTGGGCCTCATTTGAAGTATTTTACCTAACCCTCCGCTGTTCTTTTTTTTTTTCTTCTTCTTCTTCTTTTTTCTTCCCTTGTTCTCTTTACCTTTAAACTAGCAGCTCAGCCTCTGCTGTGAGTAATGGCGTTCCTCCCCCTGGCACAACATCATAGAGTGCATCTCTTTTCCCTGGGCCTGGGGAAAAGCTTGGGCACCCACTACCTTGTATGAATAAATTCTCTGTCAACAACATTAATCTGCACTGTAATTGGCCACCACTGCCACAGCAGTCTGTGTTTTATGAGCAGACGCACAATGGCAAGATTGACTCGCTAAAGCTGCACATTCAGTGGTGTAATCTAATGACATGGCTGTGTAAATAAGCGGTGGGGGACACTCACAGATAACTACACACAGCAGAGACCACATGACACTCTGCAGGGCAAAATTCACAGTCTCCTGTGGAAATTATTATCCTCTTGTATTATGCTTATGTAATGATGGAGTTACTGTTACATGTAGTACCTATTTTGAAGCAGCCCAGTCTCCCTAGACATTGTGTACATTTCTGCTGCACCTGAGTTACACATAATGTTTTGAAGTTGTATGTCATACAGTGCAAAATTGAGATGATAAGGCTTACAGCCTCAGACTGAAATTTGCTCAAGCGCCAACTGCAGATCAGCAAAGTTTTCGTTCTCGACATCTCCCAAATGGATTTCCACCAGAGGATGTGTCTCTGTGACTTTGCCGACCTCCGGAATTTTCTTCTAGTGCAACACAATGAGGTTGACATTCATGCACCTTCTTTTCCATTCTGTTCGGGGCCAGTGTTTGTGGCATGTGCACTGCATGTGTCTGTAATGTGGGAAGCATGTACTGATGTTAGCACCAAAGCTAAAAAACCCCACCGTGTCAGATAAAAGCCTCACACCTCACTTCACCGCGAACATGGCTGCAGACTTAGTCTTCTTTAATTATACATCACTTCCCACAAACAAGTGTCAGTTGCTTTTAGTGACCGTGCCTTGAGGGTAGTGCAGTTAAGATACAGTCTCATGTACTGCGTTAACTATACACATGGATATACTAGGAATATATTCCTTTAATAGATTGGTCTTTAATTGTTCTGGTAAAAAAAAAATCTGATTTTCTGACATTCTTTGTCAATAGTGCATGACAATGATCAACATCTATGATTTTCCAGTTTTCTTCCACTAATATTATTATCATTACATCAGAAGTCTAGCAAAAATAATTATATAAACTTGAGTGTTGTACACTCTAAAGTTGGTATCAGAAGCTGTACGAGATCCAACTGTCTGACAGGATTTGATGTTTCATCTTCAGATCTTCATTACTGGGAAATGTTTCCTGGTCTCCACAGCTGTAAGCACAAACAGATGTACTGTAAGAGAGAATGGCAAAAATGTGTTAGATAAGCATCTTGGGCAGAAACAGTGAAATATTTATCAACCCGGTCTCTCACATTGCATGTTTGATGTTGCTGAAAGGCATTAGCATCCTTCCAGTAGAACAGCTGCTGAACCAACTGACTCTTGCCCCATATTTCAATTAATATCCTGCAGAAATGTGTCCTTAAGGCCAGCTCAGAGAAGCAGGACAATTAGATTTACAGTCAGGGATACACTATTTATCTTTCGTAAAGTGCTGAAATGCACATTAAATTCTCTTGGTCTCTTATAAAAGCCTTTTTTACTTAAATATCCATCTGAAAGTAAATGTTAATTAGAGAAGAATGGGCTTTGGCCAGTTTGCAGTCCACTGGGACCTGTCTGTGGATCCCTCTGAAAGCTCCTTGTGATTTGGCCACAATATATTGCAGAGTCACTGGTTTTTTGGTGGAATGAATCAAGATAATGGGAGCCAGTAGATCCAGTCTGTCAACTCCAGGGGCCATATTTATGGCTTAAGAGCTATTAGACATTGGTTTGGTGTCAGTCCTCCCTGACAGACTGCCACCCTTGGGTCACAGGAAAAGGGCGGTCTTCGCTTCCAAAAAAAGGATGAGCAAGATACAACAATGAGAGCAGAGTTTCCACAAATGACTTATTGCCTCCAGCTTTGTATCCCTCGGCTCTCTAAATTTGTTAAACTGGTTGGCTATTTTAATCTCTGTAAGCATTGTTGTAAATGAGGGCAGACGTCAGTGTGGATTGCCTCTCTAACAGTACAGAGCTGATAGCTGCTGGTGTGGGTCATTTGGATGTGAAGTCATGCCCTTCATCATGCCTGAGTGCCAACCCATCATGCCCCCCCCCCCCCCCCCCCCTTTTTTTTTTTTTTTGTGATTACTGCTACTGCTGTTTGCCTGAGGTTTCTGGAGGGAGACAGTTGTCAACACTTTCCCTGTTTGTCATTGTCTGTAAGATGCAGTACCTCAGTTTTGGATGTGCGATCAGCTAGGGTTCTTGGGCTGGCTTTGGAACAAATCCAGTGCAGAAAGTTTTCATTTTGCCATTGAAAATGTGCTGATGTTTGCTACCATAAGGTCAGAGTATTCGCAGCAAACTGAGGGGGCAGTTTTCTGGTTGGAAAAGAGAGTACAGGCTTTTGTATTGTTGCTTCCTCGGTGCTGGTCCTTTTGCAAGCTCAGGTAAAAAAAAAAAAAAAAAATTCTGGTGATTTAAAGCAGCTGTAATGGATATTTTTTATCATAAAAGTGGATCACATTTCTATTTGTAATGTAAATGGCTTTGCTTGGAATAACAAACCCACATTTATTTGTCACCCAACTCATTTTCCCTCAGCTCTAAGGGTTACAAAAACAGAGCTTATATTCACCAGGCACGCACAAACACAACTCCAAATTTTCTCAGGATCTGCTACATATCCAAGTAGGCAGTTGTATCCTAATGAGAATTCATTGTCACTCCCTCCAAGCGGCCAAAAAACCTATTTCAGTATTTACATTTGGTCTGTTTATTGTTCTCTAATTTAGAGGCAGCATCAGATTGTGTAGTAGTAATGTGATCCTGCAGAGAATTTCTGTTAATGACCAGAGCCCATGCCTCATCTAAACACCATCTAATCCATCACAAGCCTCGGTCCAGCACGAGCCTTGAAACTGCCACCCTCCGCTCAGACAGTTGAGGTGTTAAATGTAAAACTGCACACAAATCAGAGGTGGGGTTTGTGCCTTGTCCTGAAACCTTCTGTGTTCGAGCTACAGAAATGTGGTAAGAATGCACTACAGCGAATGTGCCTTACATACACAGGCTTATTGACAGTTAGAGCAAGTAAATAACTGGGCGCATTGATTGGTTGCCACTGTATCTCATCCATCTCTGACAAAGGTCTATTGAGAAAAGATTGACTTTTCAACATGCATCACTCACATACAATAACTACTAACCCGCTTAGTCAGGTGGGCCAAAAAACAGATTTATCTCCATGCCAAGTTCTCTCCTTGTTTAATTTTGCCCTTTTACTTGTCTGTTTTTTATTTTTCTTAGCATTGTTTAACCCTGGCCTCCCTCCCCTTCATCGAGCTTGAGGTCCACAAGACCCTCAGGACTGGAAGCAGTCTGCAATTGTAGTCCGGTGAGGCAGTGCCAGGCGGCATCCAGGGGTTAATGCACTGTGATGGCTCTGGGTGCATGGCACTAGCATGGCTGAGTGAACATCACGTTGAAGCATAGTGAGGCTAAACACAGCCTCTCCAATGCACAGGCCACAGATTGGCCTTCTCGAATGAGAACCCAAAGGAGGACACAATTGTGAGTAAACAATGCAAAAGACAGGCAGGGAGATAAGATATATTTGTTTCGGTGCTCGGGATCACCTCAGGGCCCTGCCACTGTAATACTTGAGCAAAGTCAACTCATTTTGTCTTCAAGGGTAGTATGGAGGTAGAGGATGGTGCGACAGTGAAATGTCAGGAGGTGGTGGGTGTTAGCTGGCAGGAAACCTCCAGCAGCAGCACTCTCTCCGTTTGATCCCTGTGGCTCAGCTCCATCTGGCTATACACTGACCATGTTAGTGGACAACTGCCACAGCCTCATGGCAACGCAACACTGGCCCATGTATGAAGTGGAGGATGTCTTATCTTTTAGTGAATCAGCTCTGTCTTATTAAACACGTAGTGTGCCAGAATAGTCTGCCAGGGTCATATTATAAGCCTCACACTGAACCACAGCAGATCGGGATTGTTATTTAAAAGCCAAAACAGCATGTGTAGTTCAGTTATAGATATATAAATAATTCAGAATGTGCAGAGGATATGGCAACCTTTTAAAAGTAACTTCCTGAATTCCTTTTTAATCTTACGTAGCATCATAGAATCAAGTTACCTGTAGTCAAAGTGAGATGGCTTTGAATATGAACTCAATTTATAGTACAAGGCTGAGGCCAGAACACAGTCGTAAGTAGAGAGAAGTCATGAGGTGTGTGAACCTACTTGTCACATGACACTATATAGGATATCTCAAGTTTGTTAACATTAGCTAATATTAACCACTGTAAGATACCAGTCATAGCAGACCAATTCTTTAGCAGCAAATTCCTTGACTACAATGAATTTATCTTTCATTTTTAAGACAAATGTATTAAAATAATTGTTTTTCAAAAGTTACATAGTCACACTTTAATGTATCCTGTTAAAAGTCAACACTTGACTGGATCTTTGTTTGAGATGACCTGTGATATGATTTTGATCGATGCCCTCTAGCCATTTTCTGCACCCAAGGCAATCTACAAATTCAGTTATATGCCTTTCGAACCATCTTACCTAACTTAGAGCATTTTTGTTTTGCTGTTCAAATACAGCTTAATTCTCAGCAGCATATTTGTGTATATTTGAGAGGCAACCATATGTCACCATACCCTATTTCTTGAAGAAAAGTTATACAATTGCGGAAGTTGTTAAGTGGTCTTCTTTGCTGGGGGTGTGCAACCTCCTGCATCCCTCGTGTTACAGACGGTGACGTGCCATGCTGATAGCCTTAATGAGCAGCGCCGAGCACTCGCAGCCATCCCATAATGAAATTTGCTCAAGGCGGAACAGACCGGAGAGGCTTGGCAGAACATTGAGGCATATGGCGGAAACAGACGTGATTTCCATGGCAGGTGGCTGGATGCTGCAGATAGGTAAAAGGCTCATTCACCCAGGGCCATGGCCCTGATGGAGGGAGCTGGTGAAGGACTCTCCAGAAAGTAGCACACAAAACATGCTCTTATCATTTTGCTGCTCTTCTCTCACGATTCTGCCTGAGAGCTGGCTAATCTCTGTGTTTGTCAGCATCAACGAACACTTATGTGACATTACTTCAGAGCAGGCTGAGTTATATGCATTCATTTTTCTCTTTCACTTCCATTCTGTGATGAGGAAAAGCAGAATAAATATACCGAGCAGCTGCACTCGCCATGATACATGTGGACCACAGTGACCATGTTTTATGTAGTGCGGGGGAGCGTTACAGTTTAAAAGAAAGGGGCCTAAAATGATTAACAATCTGCACTGTCCCCTGTCTCTCTTTGTGTCATATGTATTTCTTAAAGAAGCACATGCTGGGATTTTTGTTAGGGCTGTTTCACCAGTCTCTGGAGCACACTTCAGAGGAACAGAAAAAAGCAACCCTGTTCTTTTAATTAATTCGTAAATTTCCAGGCTTTTATTGTAGAAATGGAGTCCTTCCCTCATGAGAGGCATCTGTACAGGCATTGCAACACACACACGAATGATTTTTTTTTTTTCGTGCATTTTGTAGGATGTGTATTTTGCATACTGCAGGCATGTCATCTTTTGTATATTTATTTGTTACAGCAGAAGGAATAAAATGGAATTAGGTTATGTATGTACTGAATCATTGCTTTGTCTGTGAACTGCTGAAACAAGGAAATCCCATTAGGTCCATAGTCTCTTCCAGGATAACACTGCATGAGTCCAAAGCAGACATGTAAACAGGAAATACACATGCGTGCAGACTTACAGCAAATAACAGTTTTTGTCTTGGGTCAAACAAAGAGTTTTGAAGCCCACCAACTTCCCCTGGTCCCTTCCCACATTCACATAATATCACAAGCACAGATTGTTTTTCATGGTTAAATATTTAACATGAACCAATATACAAATAATACAAATTATGGAAATAATGCCCTGAGTCACGTTTTGATAACTAAACACAAGTCTTTCCATGAAATTCATTCAATTTCCTTATAATTATTATTTCTAATTTATAAGTGAGAAAGAGATTGTCTTCAGAAGCCTTACATATAGCATCAAACATATGCCACTTTGTAACATTCACCGATTTTCGTGAGCTACTTAGAATTTTGTCTTTCAAACAAGCGAAATCCCTGATGAGTGGTCGTATGCATTCAGGAACAGAAGTTGTTTGACTACTGTGTTTACCATGTCATCATCATCGTGACACGTGACAAAAAGACGCAGGTCACGCTCGAGCTCAGGCCGCTGCACTGGTGGCCGCTGCACTGAGCCTTAATGGTACCAGGTGAGCCAGACACTTTTGTGTTTTTTTATTGCCACATCGCCACATACATTTTCAAAAGTTTTGTTCAGGTCACTGTTCAAAAAATAACATGAGACACAAGAGTAAAGGCTATAGCGTTCTCTCATTTCATGGACGGCATCACACATTAGCCACAGACCGATTGGTCTGGAAAGGTGTTTTTTAACATCTCATTTCTTTTTGTTTCTGTCACTGCACAGTGCTGACAGATGTACTATTAACATTGTCTAACTGTTTTGGATTCTCTAACGCAACTTTTGGATTATGCTAATGACCAGACATCACAAGCATTGCACCTCTTTATAAAGAGGTGGCATTCTTCAATCTGAAAGGAGCAACCAACTTTCAAGGTTTGGTACAACAACAATAAAAACAATGTTCTTGCATGAGGGCCATTGAGAGCAATTGAACTAGAGCAATAAACAATAGAAGTAGGAATCCTGATTAAAGTTAAAAAAAAAATCCTTGTTTAATGTGTCAAAAGATATTTAATAGTTGCTCTTGGGTGTAGGTGACCTCTGATTACATGACAAATAACCACCTCAGGCTCAATAGAAATGCAGTTTAGAGTTCAGGGCAGTCAAAGAGATATGCATATGGTTAAAGATGCAAAAAGATACAAAATATACTTTCTTGAAAATTGGAAAGAACCTGATAAAACTACAAGCCTCCATCTACTTCAGCGCTGGGGACAGGGGAAATTGGACTCTGAAACATCATATCTGTGTTGGATGAGTCACTCTGATGGATGTGAACCCCCACTGATCAATTCATAGGACTGACAGGATTGACAGCGACCAGAGAAAAGAGCTGTAACACAGTCAATACATCTCAGGGTATTGCTGCACTCTGATGACTGCGCTCGCCAATCACATGCATTTATTCCTGTGGCACGGCTGTTGCAGCTGCCAGCAGAATGCAAAACAGAGCGGCTATGCAGACACAAGCTACAAACCAGATCTATTTGTCACAGCTTTGAAGGCTTAGGGGGCAAAATGCAGGATCATCTTTTTTCTATCCCTCTTTCTTAGCTGTTTTCACTCCTGATTGAGGCTGATCTTTATCAAGCTCCCGTAGCCTTGACTCCTGTCACCGTAACTGGCTGCACTCTCCTTCATCACTCAGGCCTGTTGACAGCAGAGTGGCAGCTGGACAACCCATTATGAAATGACCTTGGTCTTGTGTCAGCGGGGCCATAGTGCTGCTGAAACAGTAACACCCCAAAGTGAGTAATTTTCCCTCCATAGGTCAGCATCTTTGCAGACAGATAGATAAAGGTTGTGGGGGGAGGGAGGTGGGTCCTGCCATTAGCGATAGCTAAGGTGATCGAAGGCGAGGGAGGGGCGGCCATATAAGACAACCCTGTCTGGAAAAAAAAAAAAAACTGTAGTGAGGGCAGCATCAATGTAATTAAAGCGATGGACTGATCTGATTAAGTAGACTGAAAAACAGAGAGATAGATTAACAATAGCACAATTGCATCCTGCTTTGTATTTCCATTGCGAGGCTGTTTAATTAGTCTATATATTTATTTATCCTCTTACCAGACTGCGTTTCATTAAAGCCTCGAGAGTGCTATTTGTTTTGAAGCTGAGCGGTAAAGCGGGACCGTGATTCTCTATCACCTGTTAAGTGTGCAGCCCTTTATTTTTAGCACGACTTCAGTGAGATGTTTTAGCATTTGAAGTGGTGTGGTGACAGTGCGAATGCTCCTTTTCCTGGTGTCAGAAATCTGCTTTTACCTGCGTTTCATCTCCATTGCCATACAGTCTTCAGTTCAGTTCAAGCACTTGTGCCTCTGGTTCTCCATTGCCAAGGATACCGTGATGTGATCTCATAGCTGGGAGGCTCTCTGCGAGACACAAAGAGGGAATGTATTATCTTTCCTCACTGAAATACCCATCAGTACAGTGCTGGCTTTGCAACAGGCAACTCGGGAGACAGAGACACTGAATATGTTGATATAAAATGCATACAATAGATCCTGTGGAAATTCCTCAGTGTATGTGGCAGCAAAGCCCATATCTTGTCTGCAGCGTTGTTTTTGGGACAGTTGTTACCCAGCTCGACAAGAAAGTAAATAATTGGACAGCTGCTGTTTTATCAGCTGCTTTGTGTGAATATCAATAGATATCAAAAACAAAGCAACCTAAAAATGTTATAAATATAACAAAGGAATTTGAAACCCACCACGCTCTCGAGAAAAGAAAAAAAAAATAATAATAAAAAAATCCCACTCTGGTCTTGGTGACCTTGCCCAGCAGCTTAGTGAGGTGATGCTGGGATTCTGTCAAGCTCCACTGTCCTGAAGCCATTTGTTCATTGGAGCAGACTTTTAAACACGCAATGATGCAGCTCAACGTGCTGTGCTGTGTTCTTTCTCCACAGGGGAGTTAACACATGTAGGCTATTGGCCTATTGGCAAACCTGCGTTGAGTGACCACTAAAAATCCGACAACAAAACGCAACATTCAAAAAACCTAAACAAAACACACACACACACACAAAACTGTGCACCTCAACCCAAGTGCAGGTCTCTTTTGTTCCCGTGTAAGACTGAGCGGAGGTGATGTGCCGGGGAGATTTGGCTTAGATTCAGGATACATTTATCTCAAGTTCACCTCACTGCACCTGAAAGAACCGGTCCTGACAGACAGGCCACTTCGCCAGTGTCAGAGTATGAAAGGCATGAATGAACAATCTGAGCTGATTGTGTTGACTTGGGAATTGAAAGAACAAAAGTATATATATTTGTGTGTGTGTGTGTGTGTGTGTGTGTGCCACTGGAAGGCATGATACTGGGAAGTTGCCACTACAGAGACATCACGGTGGGTCTTTTCAGTTTGTCAGCGAGATTGTATTTCATCACCCTAAATTATGAATGTCCAAAGCTACTAATTACCTATTACAAATACCATTGTATTAATGGTGTCACCTTCATTTTCACCTCTATTCTAGTCATTTACATAATTTAGTAGCTTTGTTCATACATGGTCTGGTGGTTTCAGAAAGGTATAAGGTATTCTGACTGCTTTTTTTTTTTTTTTTTAACAAACATTTGTCTTCACTGGTTCAGTATTTGGACCTCTCTCTAGTCACGCTCTCATCTTGTGGGAAATGAAAGTTGTGGCAATAGCCCAGATGATGATTACTTTCCAAATTATATGCTTTAATTATTTTTGGCAGCTCATAAAATACACCAGTAAGTCTTTCCTCCACAGCTGATTAAGCAATTTTACTTTTATTGAGGTCTGAGTGCAACAGACATACGACACAGTGATAAATCTTTGGTAGAAAACTTCTGGCAGAGCAAATACATTTGAGTGTTTGTGTTTTTTTTTTTTTTTCTGCTGAGGGCGGTGACAATGAAGTTGACTTGGTCCTCTCATTTTCTTACTGTTTGTGTTTGTTTCATTACATGTAACAGGAAATAACAAAGCCGTGCTCTGACGGAGGTTTAAACTTATACAATTATTCCATGACAGGAATGTACACATGCTCCTCTTTTGTATGTTTATATGAGCATAAATGAGCGTGAGAATGAGTGAGAATGAGTGAGAAGTGTTCGAACGCAAGATGAATTAAATTAAGCAAAAAACAATTAGTGGAAATACTCAAATGGCAGATAATAGCGGCGTAATTCTACCCAAGGACATGCTAAGGCTGTGTCGCTCAATGCTTATGTTGATATATGCAGTGTCTGGGCAATGAGGGATGAGCTCTGAGGATAAGGATAAGAAAGTGTCTTTGCTGATGTGTCTGGGTGTCTGCTCACTATCATGCTGTGTCAGACAGAGAGTGGATCTCAGTGCTGAGAGCTGGGAAAGACAAGAGCAGCCCCGCACAGAAATCATCCCGAGACACACTGGCGATGTAATTAGCGCATGAATTATTTCTGTGCAATGACATGCCTCAGCGCCTCTTGACTTTGCTCTTGTCTGAGGAACGTCTCCGTGTATTGCAGCCCAAATTAGACATCTGCCAAATGCCAGTCTTTTACAGTCAGACGCTGCTTTCCCCCCAGCTCCGGTAATCAAAGGTGGACAGTAGCCACTGCCGTGTTCTTTTAGGTCGACACTGGCAACCTTGACAAGGTTACATCCAAATTGAGCAGCTTGTTAAGATGCGTATGGCAAAGATTTATTGCTGCCGGCACATTTCAAACGTGACCCGTTCAGACAGAGAGCTGCTATCAAATGTTACCACACACCTGTTTGTGCAGTTCATTGCTTTTGATAGTAAATAATATTATCATCAGGAACGACGAATTAGTGCTGATAGGCTCATCACATTTCCCATAGGAGAGGAAAAATGTTTAGTCTCCTCCTATGAAAAATAAATGTATAGTTAAGCGAAGTATTAACTATATATTAATATCAAAATGCTTCTCTTTTGATGAGGATATTGACCCCCCCCCCCACCAGCCACCCGCACCCCCCCATCTCCCCAAGGCTTACATTATTATCCTCTGGATTTACTCTGCAGAAATGGATTGGGCTTTGCAGATTAGTATTCAGCACATTACACTCCCTCTTCACTGTAATGCTGTTGTGATTCTGTAATGGGCTGAGAGCAAATGAGAGCCTTGCAGCTGGAAGTGTGCTGTTTAGTATGTGTATTCATGCAGTGTTTGTTTGGCAGAGTGCACGGGTATTCACATGCATATTTGCCTGTCTGCGAGTGTTTGTGTTTCTCGTTTTTTCTAATTTTTAAAATTTTTTTTTTTTTTATTTTGATGTCCTGCTAGATTTAATTGCCTCTTGTTGGATCTTGCTATTTCTAAACTTGAAGGACTGGAGAGGCTTGGATACTTTTACCCTTCCCTCACTCCTACACTTCGGATAAAAAGAGGCTTCCGTATATCGTCAAGAGATTGACTACCTTGTCTCTTGCCAGCGCCATTAAGTCCTCAAGATGCTGCTTTTGGGGGGAGTTATTTGTTGAACCCACTCCACAGAAATGTTCTTGTTGCTGGGGGAGTGTATGAAAAGATCTAGTTTAATGGCCCAGCTGCCAACTATAAACGTTTGCCCGTTTCTATCTCATGTGTATATTTGATCTCCTGTAGTTTTGATCAAGAAGCCTTCTCCACTTTCTATCACCATTTCACATCACCATTTATTCTACTTTTGGGGGGGAAAATCTGTGATTGTGATATTGTGATTCATAAGGACACATCGTGTTCTATGTAGTTGCATTTTCAATGCTAGGAAATTTCTTAAGAGCATCACGTGGAGAGAAAATGCAGCGTTATTGCAGAGTGGTTAGCTTGAATGAGATGAAGTATTTTCTCTTGACATGCACAGAAATGTAAGAAGTGAGTCTGCACATGACACCTCACTTTGTGACCTGTTTCATTTTCTGCAATGAGGTAATTGCAGTTTGTGGCAGGATTCGGTATTGAATGAACTTTGTTTTTTTTTCTTCATGCATCAACATCGTGATGCCATTTTGCAGCCACGGATGAGGTGGTTTCATGTCCTCATGGGAGCTGATCCCAGTGGAGTGTTGCGCCTGATTGTGACACAGCCAATTAGAGTGAGCAGACATTGACTGTGTGTGATCTGGCTGACACGCACTAAAATAACTGCTTTAGTCTTTGTTATTGCAAAATTTTATTAGATTTTATTAGCTGGTGTCCACCTCTCTTAAGAACCACCAACCTCTAAATTGCTGTGTTTTATTATAGAAAATTACAGCATACATCAGCTTGACATCATATTCCCTTTCAGATGCTATATGCATCACGCTATCATTCTTTAATGGAGGGTGATACAACCTTGCAGGCCTCTGTCGGGATAAGGGAAGCAACAACGGCAGATATGGTTTAGCAAGTAAAGATGTTTATTATTTAGCAACTTAAATGTACAAGTATACAAGCTCTCTGCTCAACAATTTATATACAACAGGGGGAAAATAAGCATCAGGTTAGGCAAGGAAAATTAGGAAGGGCTGCGGGTGGCGCCAGATCAGAAAACAAACAAAACACAATCTACTTCCTTCCTAAACAGAGCGAATATCCCCTGGCTCACTACAGCAGCATGAAACAAAACAGAAGTAATACACTGGCTGGCTGCACTAATCTTACCTGTCAAATTAAAAACACACTTGGGCCACCACCCATAACCGAGTGTTCAATCGACACAAGTTTCAACAACACGAATACAGTTACATGTGTTGCTTAGTGGGATGTAAGGGGGGGGGGGGTTAAACTACTGAACTAATGTCTCAGATTAATGATGCGAACGCCTAAAAGTGTGATTGATGTTTAAAGCTAATAAGGAAGGTGTGCTCAGCCAATGACGGGGAAGACTGGGCTCCAACACAAGTGGGCGGTCTGCAGTGGTGACCAGGGAGGAATCCCTCTTGGAGGAGGTGATGTGTTGATCGGGCCTAATTGGCAAAGTAAAAAACTGGCCCACAATTAAACGATGAAAGGGAGCATAAGAGACTGTTACCTGAAGACTGTAACAGGGGGGATGCTGATAAAAATAGTGGCTATAAATAATAGCATGGAGCTTTGACCTTCACTCCAGCTTCATGCCAGCAGTTGCTGTAAACACAGCTCTGTTTTCTGTAATGACCAGTCTATCGGGCTAATATTTAGCGTTGACTTTGCTTAGCTTCACTCCATGGTCAATTTTCAGCAGCAATTTATTCATCTTTATAAATATAAATTGGTGCATTTGCATAAATCAAAGAAAGAGACTAAGAGAGAAAAGAGGAGAAGGTGGGAGATGTGAGAGAAGTGGAAAATGAGTCCCATTTTTATTATGTATAAACCAAAGTAAGTGGTCAATCTTTCTTTTAGGTTAAAAATACATACTGTGTATTATTTTGACATATACATGTCACCTTAAAAAGTCACACCATTATCCTCAGCATAATCATCCTCCTGACCACCATTGCCATGATTATTGTTTGTAGACGGTATGTATATAACATACTGATGGGGAGCATACAAGACGCACCACTGAGCAATGAGGAAATATTCTAATGAGGCAACTTTCACCCTGTTATTTCATCTGATTGGGTTTCAGGAGAGACACTTGAAGTCTGCCATCTACCTGTGGTCCCTTGTCGCCAGCTGTTAAACATGCTGCTGTATCTGTGATGCTGTTGGCAGCGACTGTGTGGAAATAATTTAATGTGGCGCTTGTTCTGCGAGACTGTGTAAAAGCCGTGGAATATGTAGCTAATTTACAGGACCAAACACACCCTGCGGTGAAAACAGTTTTCTCTTATGGAGTTCCCATATTCCAAGATGACAGTGGTGTCACCATTACATTTGCATAAACGAACAACAGCGTGATTCAACAACAAAAAAAAAAAAAAAAAAAAAACGGGGGACTTTCCTTCTTGAAGTATTTCAAGTAAGCAAGTTTCTAGGTATGACAGGATGCAGCGTGACAGAAATCCACATTTACTACTCCATATTCCGGCCTTGATCTTCAGCAGATTTGCAGGAGATTCCATTATTTACTCTCAACCTTCGTCTCTAAACATTGCAGACCAGAAACAAAAATTCAGGAATACAGTACTAGCCCAGTGTCAAGACGATGCAATTTCCACTTCAGAATGAACATTGTTCTGGCTCTTATGTTAAGAAGTTGTAACTCCTGTCCACCAGGGGGAGTCTTCTCTCAGGGTGACCCCTGTGACTCCTGTGCGTGTAGGGGATGAGCAAGAATTCAGCAGTTGTGAGAAAATGTGTGGAGTGTGTAGCTACCACAGCACTCAGCTAAGCAGTGCATCACCTGTAAGTACACGTGTTTCTGTTTTGATGGTGTGTTTGTTGTGTCGGGCGATAGCTGCTAATGCATTTGCGCCACATCCCCATGGCTGCATTTCTGCTGAACGGTTGAATTTAACAACTCAATTCAAATGCAGACTAAATGTACATGGGGCTCCATGAGGTGGTGCAGAATAAACAGGGCCTCTGGAAATTCATTAGAAAAGTAATGTGCAATAATTTTGGCAACTGATGGACAATTGCAAAAAAAGTTCAGTTTTATTAAAAGTGAGGATTTCTGACGTTGTAAACGGAATGTGTTTAGGATTTGAGCTATTAGTTAAATAAAGTGTGATGTTACATAAAATGAAACTGTGCTCCTTAGAATATTTCAATATATATATATATATATATACTGTCTCTTATACA
>CM076659.1:7678612-7733988 GCA_038496675.1 Rachycentron canadum | reverse complement strand
TATATATATATATATATATATATATATATATATATATATATATATATATATAATGACCATTACATTTCACATAAGTGAAAAGTGGGGGAAGAAAAAGCAGATGCAATGTCTTAATTATAATGACAATACACTGTGGCTCAGTTAAAATTATTTAACCAAGGAAAACTCAAACTCAGTATATGCATACAAAGAGAGACTCCCCTTGAATGACTATCAGCTGCAGAATATGAGCCACATGTTCTAATAAGTGCCTAATTGACGCCTGTCTCCAACCTTAATGACAAGCTGAATGGCAAAGCCAATTATGAGGACATTTACTATGGATGAAGTGTTTCTGCTGATTGACACCGGGGGAGGGGACATTCTCCGAGCACAGCGAGACACCCTTCATACTGTGAATCTAAGCGCCGCTGTACGTCGAGCTTGCACAGTATGGCGTCTGACAGAACTTGGCGCGCGTGGATGTGCGCGAGCACACGTACACGCGCGCCGTCTCCTTCACTTTAATGCCTGGATACATTTAACTGAGCTAATTGAGGCTTTCTCTGCCGTTATTGCTGCTCTGTCAACACAAACAGCAACAACGAGCCTCACACTGACTGTTCATTGTTATCGAAGACGTGAAATACAACAGTCATTGAGTTGGGGAAGCCTACCTTGCAAGCACGGAGCAGTTTGAGACATTTTATTCAGTCTTTTGAATGGCATGATAATCATGTAATAAAATATGTTCTCAAAGAATACACCACTTCAGAAACTCTTTGCTCTGTCATAACGTAAGAGGCTTAGGCCGGTTTCATGACGCTAACTTCCTATCACTTTAATAGGCTGCCAGACACTAACTTCTGTATCATTTTAATAGGCCTCCAGTCAAACAAGGAAACACAGGCTGAAATCCAAGCGTCAGTCACTGAGCCTCGCTGCAGACGATTAAACAACTGTGGTCTCCACATTACATGGCTTTAGCGTCCAATTTTACTTATGGCACACGGAGTGCTTAAGAATGCACAGGTGGTGCTTTGAAAGCGCCTCTCACTTTTTCTTTTTACTAGAGCTGTGAACTTCCTCTGAACCTTAGAAAACTGAGCATGGCACAACATGCTCAGTTTTTTTTTTTTTTTTTTTTTTTTTTAACTTCGACTTGTTATTGAGCTGAGGAAGGGTATTTCTAGTGGTGCTAGAAAGGTGGGTGTCAGTGAGATCTCTGACAGGGAAACAGTGATGTGTAAAGTTTCATGCTATAGTCACAGTTAATGCCGGGGACTGTCATGAACAAGAGAACACCATTGGAGATGGGCAACATAATTACTGTTTTAGCGGTGCCTACAATACCCCCTACTCCAACCTCCTAAAATAGCCACGGGCCTATGCTTGTTATGTGTCATCCCACATTGTGACACTGACAGATGCTGGAGGACAATCGCGTTTTTTTTTTTTTTTTTTTTTTTTTGCCATTAATAATGATATCAGCTGAATTTTTCTGAATGGTTTTCGGCCGCGCATATGAATAATGCACAACAGTAGTGTGTTTGGATTTTCGGACTGATAAATTATGTATTTCTGTCATTTTCCATCATTTCACCTTTTTCCTCCGCGTTTGTGACAAATTCGTCACTTACACCGTCGGGTCACAAATGTCACCGATTGGAATAATGGCAATTAATGTCGAAGCTTCCCCCGTCGTTCCTTTCATAGGTAATTTTTCTCATATGCTGCCAAGTCTGTCTCAGACTGTTGTGTCATGATTTGATGCTGACAGGCAGTGTGCTCCCCTGGGTGCAAGCTAATTTAAAAAGCAGCCATAGAGTAGCAGATGCCAGATTAGTGTCAGAGAGAAGTGACTGATGAGGAGACTCCTGGTCGAGAGCTCGGTCACATGCTGGCACTGTTGCACATATGACGTGCACCCGCTTGTGGCCCCTTGGTGCGTCATAAGAAATGAGTGAGTCAGTTCTACATACTCAGTTTCTATTAACTGAGGGTTAATTGACACTGTGGAGACATTTATGCTGCCTCTTCTATTTTTGTGATGAGTTATACCTTGCTTTTTGTAGTATCCTCATGCAGCACCATACCTCTTTGACTCTGTGACACTAATTCAATTTGAGTGGTGAATAATTGTATTACTTCCATCAATATGGGCAGTTTGTTCTGCACCACGGCCACAAATGTAATGTGACCATTGAGAATGAGGTTCCTGAATGGCACTAACAATTACATGCTATTGATTAACAATTATTTGTATCGCAGAGGACAGTCCTAAATTTCAGACGAGATTATGGGGACATCAGACTGTCAAAGCACAGTTATATCAGCCTCATCACTTATGAATCAAAGAAAACAACAAGGCTGAAGGCTAAAATATGCGCTACTGATGGTGGATTTTACAACTTGGTGTAAACTGGATGCGAATCAAGACAGATATTCTTTTTTTTTTTTTTTTTGGTTCGAAAATGGTTTGAGTGACTCAGAACAACAGACTGTGACAAGTCCTTAACTGTGTCTATTTATGGCCTTTCCCAAGGAGTTACACTTTCACTCTGTTCCAGTCTTTTTTTTTTCTGTCCTCTGTTCTCTGAAGAAAGACTGAAGGAGCTGGCTCTTAGCCACATTCTTATTCAGTGTCATGACTCAAGGGCATTAAGGTGCTGTTTGCTTCCTGTAGTTTGATTGACTGAAGACCATAGGACAGCCCAGAGAGGCAACTGGGACACACCCCAAATACCCAAGAGAACCCAATGACAAAACACTTGTCTTCTTCAAGATCAAGTAGCTTTTCTTTTTTTTCCCTTCTGCGGGAAATGACACGTCTTAGTGACATGTCGGCTGCTAAATATTAACACTGCACACTGCTCTGAAGGCTGTGAGCCTGCGTCTGAAAAGGATGAACACACGAGCACACATGCTGCTCACTTATTGCGTTGCTATGGGCTACCTGTCAACACTCAGAAATGTACAAAATATTCAGAACGCTCTTTGCATACGGTAATCTAATGAGGTGAATCCAGGTGGAAGTCATTATCCCTTTTAAGCATATGCAAAGGGGATAATTGTCAAACATGTTCAGTTTTACTTTCAGACTGTGCTTACTTCTCAAGAGGGCGGGGTATGTTTGATTTAGCAGTCAATATTTTACATGATCCTGCTTTCACATACTGCGTGTGCATGTTGCGCTACACCCCATGATACAAAAAAATGCTGTCTGCATTTGTAAGGCCTGTGTCTGTTTTCTGGGGGGGGGGGGGGGGGGCAGTCATGTAATTTGAATAGAGCAACTGAAATATTTTACAGTATTTGTGACATTAAGGGCAAAACATCAGGGCTTATGCAGTATTTTATGCCGGTCTTTAATATATTATTTTACACCTCCCGCTTGGAGCTGCTCTCAGGTCAGAGAAGGTCAAACATTTAGCGAGGGATACTGATGCGTTTCTCTTGGAAAGCACCAGCGAATGCAGGACTTGAATGTTAAAGGTGACTGCAAAGTTGAACCCATATTTCTCTAACTTTACTGGAGGATTAAGTCGTCAGTGAATGCCTACGTTTATTCGGAGCAGAGCAGCTGATGCGTGGCAGAAAAGCATTTAATTGTGAATTTGTTCGAAAGGCTGTCTGCCCCCTAGTGGCCCTTTATTCGGATTTACGCTTAAAAAAATAAAAGAATGGCAGAGGCTATACATGCAGGGTGTATGCCTCCATAGCACCTTTTCTGAGAAGAAGAGATACAGTTTACGTAGAAGAGTGACTTATTATCCACATAGGGAAAGACGGCTAAAAGGAGTCAGCTTTGTGCTTGTGAGCTGACTTCCATTTGCGTCCGGATGGAGGTGTCAGACCAAGCACACCTGTCTGACTTGGCTGAGAGCTTCATGGTGAAACGCCTTCAAAAGCCAAATGTCTGAAGCTTGACAGTCAATTCATGCCTTGCGGAGAGTCAATATTTTAAGACCTGTCTAGTTAGTTAGCCACTGAGTTACTGGAACAGTCCTCTCATGTTCATCCTCAATGAACAGCGTTAAATGAGCTGATTGGATTTTGGACATTTTCCCTTTGATTATGCCGCAGCTAAGTGCAGCCTGATGCTCAAATTATTCCGCTTCATTCAGCTCCGTTTGTTTACATCTGAGTGAAGCAGGCTGCCAGTGTTTGAATGTAAATATGATTCTGTAGGGAGATGTACGCCCCTGGTCCTGCTGCCTGTGGGCTGAGCCCCAAGTGTTGTAAATTCCCAACAACGCCCCTGCCGCGCACACAATTCATTCTCCATTGGGTAGGGGAATTAACTGTGAAGTGCCGGGACTGCAGTGTGTGGCCAGAAAGATGAGAATGACCCCAAAGTATTGGCTCTATTTGTTATGTGGCCACTGAGCTCATGGAGCGGGGATGGGTGGGTTTAGTGAAGGGGGTAGAGGTCTCTCATTTTCACTGATAGAGGGCTCAGACATTGAGGGAAAGACCAAAGCGTGGTGATATCCAGTCAACTTCAATTACAGCCCCTTGTAGTTTTCCCAGAGGCACACTATAGTGCCTTTAAGGGGGAATCAATGAGGTGACAAATTGTTGTGGACAGCTACCCCTTTTATTTGTTACGTTGTTGTATCCATGCCTGAATGGTACTCTAAGCACGTGTATGTGCGTGTATTTGGGTGTGTGTGTGTGTGTGTATGTCTGCGTGTGTGAGGCAAGAATATATAAATGTACACCACTTCCCCATTTATGATAATTGAATGCTTTGGTCCATTTGTGTTTTGCTTGGTTTATTTTCTGCTAGTGGCTTTAATGGCTTGTTATCTGTCTAAACCTGTTTTTAAATGCTTTCTAATGGCTATTCGCATGCATCACCCCTGATGCTCAGACCCACTTTGTTTTCATCTCTGAGTCAGAACGGAACAGTCTTGAGCTTTTTCCTCAAGGTTACTTTTGCTTTGCCAAGTGTCTCTGTCAAATCTGTGGATGTCTGTTGTTCACGTATATTGAAGAATGTATGTAGCTGAATTAAGTGACTGTTGGGAGGGAGTCCATATGAAGCTGTCAGTGATATGCTCTCTGAACAGTTGTAGTCTGCCTGTCAGGAAACTGTGCATATGATTTGAATTTGAATTTCTCTGTTGAGGCGATTTCTTTCTCTCTGTTCTCATTACTTGTGGTTTTGACAAAGCTTGTATACATTAATCCATTAGTATACATTCATCCAGCAAGTAATGACTCTAATACACAGCTGACTCCTGTGGTCAATTTTGTCTGTTTAAAGGTAGATATCTCAGTCAGCGATTGTGTAGCCTGTGGTCTGTGTTAGTTGAGTGGCATTATATTGTTTGCTATTACTCAGTGGTCAGTTTTATAAGTGTTTGCATGGATTTGTGCATTTGTCTGGCTGAGGAGTGTGTGCAGACTTTAAATTACCTGGCGACAAAACTGCGTGTCACGTAATTGATTCAGATGCGCTGCAGGATATGTTGTTTTTTTTTTTCCTGTAATATGGTGCTTTCATAGCTTATTGTTTGCGTGCCTATTTTTAACGATTGTGTGTGAATGTGGCGTTGGATCAGACGGGCTGACGTGAAATTACTATTCTAAAATTTTCTCAGGAGACTTGTGTAACTCAGCCACAGAAAGTTCTGTCAGCAGACGGTCTA
The DNA here is from genome assembly GCA_038496675.1 of Rachycentron canadum. Taxonomy (NCBI): domain Eukaryota; kingdom Metazoa; phylum Chordata; class Actinopteri; order Carangiformes; family Rachycentridae; genus Rachycentron; species Rachycentron canadum. The sequence continues at coordinate 7,728,352 of CM076659.1, read as the reverse complement.
ATAAGAATGTACAAACACTATGTGATTTCTGTATGTGTCTGTCTGTAATTACCATTTGGGGCAGCTGCTGCCTACAATTCTGTGTTGATGTAATGGTGAGAACTTGTAGTTTTCTGGGCCTTGATCACTGAGACACAAAAGCATGAGATGTGATACAAGCAACAGTACATGTCACAAATCAAACAAAGGAAAAGCACAGCAGCAATTCATTTGTATGATAAATCAGTAAAGGAGTACATAATCAGTACATGCAAGTTAAACCTCTTCTTATTAAGACATGTGAAGTCTAAAAATAGCAGTTGTCTAGTAGAGTATATGTAATTTTTCTACAAATGTATTAAAAGTTGACATGTAATAGCTAAGAGCTAATGTTGTGCTATGGCCTACACACCTGTGCTCTGTGGCTAAGGTAGGTTCTAGCTGGTCATTGAAAGCTATTAAGCACATCTCTAAATATACCATCCATCACATTTCCTCGCCACCTCTCTCTCAATTTCGGTGTGTTTATTATTAATCCAATGTTTTTGAGACATTCTGTGTCATTTTTTTTTTCTGACAGCTTCTTAACAGGCACCCAAGAGGCCATGATATTAATGCAACACATTTCTCTTTCTTTGTCTCCGCAGGAAAAGAAGACTATGTCGCAACCTTCAAAGGATCTGAGTTCTTCTGCTACGATTTGTCCTTGAACCCCATTCAAAGCAGCAGTGATGAAATCACATTGTCATTCAAAACCCTACAGAGGAATGGACTGATGCTGCACACGGGCAAATCGGCTGATTACGTCAACCTGGCACTGAAAAATGGGGCTGTCTCACTCGTCATTAATTTGGGGTCTGGAGCCTTTGAAGCTCTTGTGGAGCCAGTCAATGGGAAATTTAATGACAATGATTGGCATGATGTCAAAGTAACAAGGAATCTACGTCAGGTAACAGTACAGAGGATGATGCAGAGACTCAGTAAATGAATCAAAACAAATGCACTTAAATCATTACCATCATACTATATATTATTTTTTCCAGGCATTGTAATTGGATTGCTAAATTAAATCATGGTGGTTTATGGTGGAGATGAAACAGAGCCACAAGTGAGCAGGGACATCTAGATGTGAATCAAACCCTCTATTAAGTTACAGTTCCAGAAAGAAAAGAAAGATATTGCTTTTAAAACAGCATTCAAAGGAGTCAGTTGCATTCAGACATTTGACAACAAAGGCAAATTGTGTTTATTTTGAGATAATGGTTTCTACTTTTTTAAGGTTTATAATGCTATGATACACTTAAAGGTAATATTTCTAGAATATTTCTGTTAAATTGAAATATAACTCATGTGAAATGAACTCAAAAGAGAGTGCAGTAAGAAAAGAATATTTTCTTTTCTACTAAAGCTGTAGTGTGGAACTTGTGTCTGACTTTACAACACATTGCAGTAACTGAATAGAATTTTTACGCATCAGAAAAAGAGATAAACTTCCAGGTTATACAGTCTTACAAAGTTCAATGAGCAAATGTAGAGCCCTCCAACTGGATCTATGGTCTCGTGTTCATGGCCTTGAAGTCTCTCTTGTGCATTAATAACTCCAAAGAAACTAAGTACTGACAGTGTGAATGGATCAGACAGCACAAAATTAGCAGCTTGTGCCACTTTCATTTCTTAACATGAGAGGATGGTCCATTCTACCCATCATACTGATCGTGCCATCAGCTTCTGGCAATGCTGCTCACAGTCACTGGGGGACTGACAGAATGGGTTCTTGTCTGATTCTCACCAAGAGCAGAGGATTCAGATGGGATGCAGGAAAAGTCTAAAGCAAAGCCTTTGGCCATGTCCAAACGCGTCCACCTGCAAGAACAGATTGTCCTGGCTAAGAGTGAAGCTTCAGAGATCAGTGAGTGTTATTTTGTGTTTGAAACATGTCAACCACGACTGGTTTATACCAGGCCAACATGTACTAAATGGTATCAGGTTGCAGCTGCTAGCGCAAGTAGCCACAAACCTTTGGACATGACATGGACACAACATGTTCTCAACGGCTTTGCAACACTCACAACAGTTTCAACTGATGTAAATCACCACTGAAGTCTGCTGTTGGTCGTAATTTCACATCCCTGTTGGCTAAAAGCTGCCACCACTATAACGGGATCCAGGTTACTGCTTCCGTTTACAGTAGGTTGATGTGTTATGAGTCAGTCTGTCCAGGGAGTATTACAGCAGGACATGGGGTTTCCTCCAGTGCCCCAGGGCCTGACTGGCCACAGGTGGAAAACTGACTTGATGGTGTGGCATTTTGGATCTATTCCCAAGTTCACGAGCCACTGCTATAGCTGTCTCATGAAGAAAGCCCAAAGGAGCCACCAAGTCAAACACTGCCATTTGGCACATCACTGCATAACAGCTAGGCTAGTGACCTGTGGCCCTGTAAAATCTAGTGTATCATTTCTAAAATATGTTCAGAGAGACTGTGGGCCCGGAGTGTCTCGGTTCAGAGATGTTATCATTGGATGTTATATAGGTGAAAGGGAATCCCAATACAACATAGTGGATACTTGTGGGATACTCTTTGCAAAACAAACTGCACAGTGGTTGACGCACAGAGAGGCTCCTGTATCACCTGTACAAAAACCCAGAATTAGGAAGTTTTCATCATTGTTAGTGGCAGTACCACGTGAAGGTTTGGTGGCCTGATTGCAATCATTTTTTGCTAACATGTAGGTCATGCCGCCACAGGAAGCGCTGTAGAATCAAGACAGTTGGGGTTCTACTCACTCGATGTACTGAGAAGCCATTTGTCCAGATCTCTTGCCAAAGCCAGATAGGGCAGGAGGAGCATTGTCTCATTGAACTGAGGAAGCCAGATGAGGACAGGGGTTAGGTTTAACATGTCTAGGTGTGAAGATGATTTTAAATTATTTGCCTTTTGGGACCATAGCCTGCAAAAAAAATGATAGCTCATCAACTTTGCCCAGCATGTACATAGATCCCTTTATACTCCTTAATTTACCCTGCAGTCTCAGGCCTATAATTCTGACCTATATAAGATACTATGTAAGATTTCTCAGGACAGTTAGACAGCGCTTTACAGACAGCACTTTTAAGAGAGCATCTCAGATCTTTTCCTGCTCATTTGGTGGGAAATGTTTGTCCTCACCTCACTACCAAAGCTGCTTCTTTTGCATAATCAGCAAATTGATTATTGGCCTAAACTAAGAATTCGACTAGCTTGAACATCCACTGCATTCGAATTTTGAAAGAAAACCAAGCATATTGAGTGCATGCTCTGTGGGGGAATCAAAATTGCCATCCTCCTCATCCTGTGTCAGGGTCTTCTTTGCTTTGTCTCATTGCAGTAAAGTGATCCTAAAGTTCATCAATAAGACCAAACGGAGGTACAGTATTATATGAACGACGGAAACACTGGATTGGTCTCGAGCCTAAAACCAAGTGCAAAAGAACGCAAATACTAACACCAATAAAAGAAACAAAGCTTTTAACTGGTCTTGAACTTGGGACTGTTAAAGAGGGTCAACTGATGTGCTTTAGGCATTCTTTCTTATGAACCATTTGATGTCTGTCAGTCATAACCTTTTGTCAGGACTTGGGTAAGAGAGTTTCTTCTGCCACTCAGAGGTCTGGTCACATTCAGAACATGGTGCACAAACACCATGAGGTACTTAGGGAGTCACTGGTTCAGCTCTGGTATCTCTTGTGGAGCATTCTTGTTATTCCTTGGTCTGCTTTTTTCTTGTTAAACTTATTTTGCCCTTTTTTCTCTATGTTACTAACATGCTTTGGAAACAAACTAACATCATTCATGGAATGTGCCATTCTACTAACCAGTATGGTTTTTGCCGTTTAACAATGTACTAACAGTATTGACCATCATATATTATTTGAGTAACAATCGTTATTCTGTTCACAGTTTTTAATTTCCTTTCTCCCCCCTTTTCCACAAAGCACTCAGGCATTGGACACGCTATGGTAAACAAACTACATTGTTCGGTAGATATCATTCTAATTGTTTCTTAGTTTGGGTTTGCCGTGTGTTTCTTTTCTTTCTTTTTTTACTGTAGACGTCATTTACAAAAAAAGGGAAATTGCGGTTGGTACTCTTCTGCTTACTTTTCGAATCCTTTTTAATTTCTTGGTTCATTCATTGGTTTCACCCTCTTTATTTCACTTGTTTCCTGTCCAATTCTGTTTGATCCACCTTTTTAGGAGCATCATTTCGAGCCTTTTGCATCAAGCTGTGGTTAATAATGAAGACCCTCTCCTGTCTGGCTGGCCTGATGCTCTTTGGCTCAGCCAGTTGTATCCCCATTCACTATGCATGGCATGCACTTTGACTACGTGTTGTCACACTGCCCATTTGTCAACATGAATGTGACAGTTGAGCTGTGTTTTGTCATTGGTGCTTCTCTGGTGCTTTTTTATTTCTCTTTGTGGTTTTGCAGTGTCCCTGAGCATTTGCATGCACCTGACACTGTGGCAAGTGTCATGTAACTCTGTATCCCAATTAAGACTTTGGGAACATTTTCTTTTTGTATGCTAACAAAAAGAAAATACAAATGCATGCATGCTATTTTGTTTTCTCTAATACCCTCAGTCATTGTCTTACTTATACTAAAAGGTGACTGTGCTTTTCATAGCATGTGCTCCCTCTCTAACCTAGTGGCATGTTCTGATTTCTTTTGTAGAACTGCTGGACATACTAATATGGAATTAATAATTAAACTAACCTAGATAACATTCTACTAACACCATTTTTGTGTCTGCTAAAGTACTTTTAAGTTGCAGTATGGGCAATACTAACACTGTAGTATGGGCAGTTCACTAACTCTCTAACTAGATTAGCATTTCTTTGAAGGCTTGCAGTCTTCCAACTAATCAAACTGGACAAAATAATAATAAAAAACAAGAAAAAAGACAATGAAAACAGACATGAAAATGGGTTTCAGAAAAAGAACATATAGGGAAGTCTGTCATAGACAACAAGAAGGAAAGCCAATAGTATTGCAGTGTATAGGCTGTCTGAGTATAGTGTGTCCTTTCCCTGTGCTTTGTTGTCTAGGTAACAATATCCGTGGATGGGATTCTGACCACCACAGGATATACACAAGAAGACTACACCATGCTAGGCTCTGATGACTTTTTCTATGTTGGAGGGAGTCCTAGCACAGCTGACCTGCCTGGATCTCCAGTTAGCAACAACTTCATGGGCTGCCTCAAGGAGGTAAACACAACTTCTGTGTGCACTCTGAGGCTGGTGGGTGTACAGGATATGACTGGCTTCACCTTAGGTCTCCAAAACAGGCCCTTCCACCCACACGCTGACCCTGTCTAATCCTTTTACGCGCTGCTTTAGTTTGTTTCACCTCCTTTTCCTCCCCCGCAAACTTTATTTTGCCTCTGCCACCCCCTCGACGCACTCATAACGCTATGCGCACGTGCACACGCGTATGCACGTCGAGGCGCATGCCGTACCACGCAGGCCAGCACATGTAGAGCTCTGTCTTGCGGAATCTACCACGAGCTTCTTGCAGCTCCTGTCAGGTGCACTTCAAAGACAAGCAGGGATCCTGGGATCAGGCAGTAGGTTTTTCACAAACAGTCGGCGAGGTGTCACGCTTAACACCTCGCTATTCTATGTCTTCGACTGCCTATCTAATGTCTGACCTTATTACTGTTATGTTTGATCATTGTCAGTAGTAGCGTGTAACTTCAAAGTGCTTGAAACGTGCAACATGACATGCCTCACTTTTAAAAAACAGGGCGCACGGCAAAGTGCAGCAATGTACATCACTGATGCTGTCAGGTGATGTATTGAATGCAGTACATTTTGTATCTTGGGTGCTTGATGGCGTAATGGGCCCTTTGAATCTGGCTCATGACTTACAGTATGTCATTTGTCACTCAGACCTTTAAGCATGTGTATATAGTCTATACTTTATCCCTGGAGATGAGGCGAGGGATGTAGAGCAGGAGGTAATATCTCCGCCAGAGGGTTCATAACTTATACCTTTCATTTTAAGCCATGCAGTCGGTTTTGTTTTTTTTTTTTTTTCTTTTGGTTAATATGGATTCTGACCCAAAGCATTTACCCCGAGATCCTCCAGGGATATACAAACATATCTACCAGACAAATCTACAAAGTACTGCAGAAGGATCCATTCATTGATCTTTAAATTTCAAGTGCTGTCACCCCCTTTTCTCATAGCTCACCCTCTTCTTCTTTTTTTTTTTTTTCCTAGCTCCTCTTGCTCCTTTGGTGTCCTACATTTTGTCTCTCACCTCAAGCTTTCATCCTCAGTGAACCTCCAGGAGAGGTCTGAGACAGCTCTGTTTAATGAGCGGGCAGGGACGTGGACCACATGTCCACACGCCGCGTACAGCTCATTAGAGGTCTGGTTGTTAAGGAGGACTGTCTTAGTTAACTGCATGTCTCCGAGGTGCTGCAGATGTGATGACAACAGGAATGGGACTGGTGCACCCTTAGTGTGAATGTTTGGCCCACTGAGCTGCCCTCGCCGCACTGGATCAGTGGCTGCTCTCACTACCCTGAGATCAACGTAATGAATCTTTCAAAAACTTTTGAATATTGTGCAGAGCTGTGATAGTTCCCAGGAGACATGAGACACGCAGAACTCCTATTTTATTTGCTCATGGGATCATTTAATATCCCTTATTTAGTTTTAAGAGACAAATGCAGATGTCAATACCAAATAAAAGTGAAGCCCATACACTGTTAAATCCATAGTTACTTTCATCTACTTGCCTTTTAATTTATTTCTGACATTTTTACTATATTGACAAGCTCCCTGCATCACCTCATGTAGCCTGTTGAATTAAACAGAAGCCCCGTCTTAGGTCAGCTTCGGTGTATGTCGTGAAAACATATGAGCAGTGGTTTAACAGCATGTGGGCTGTGATTGATGGCCTGTTCCCAAGTGGCTTGTTGCAGTATTTGTGTGCAGATTCCAGTCTGTGTCGCCACGCCCGCCTGTTGGTGCTGATGGCAAAACAAACGGTGGTGCAGTAATAGCTCAGTTGTCACAGCCCCTAGCTTGATGACAAATTAGTGCAGCACTACTAGTGCAACCAGTTGTAGCTCAGACCGAAGCGCCTTTGACTCTGGAAAGGTGCCCTTTGTCTTGACTATAAAGAATTGATCTGGGTTTATTGGCTGTATCTGTTGCACCTTTAGTCTACACGGGTACAGCAGGCAGAGATATCATCATTTAGTCCTTTAGTCACTTCTGCATGCCCTTTTATTGTACATTTCTGTTTCTATAAAATCTTTAAAACGTTCCATTTGCCTCTGTGTCAGACTTGAGAACATACTGTGCTGTGCATTTTTGTTTGAGGGAAGATAATGGTGTGAGAATAAAAGCTCGCCATTATCTGCTTCCTGTTTTTCTTGCAGTTAAATGCAGCCCGATAGAGTCAGTCACAAAGCAATACCTAATTCCGATGTGCCACAACGAGCCCCTACCTGAACAGTTAGACACACTAGATCTGAGCCACTGATAAACATAATGCTCCATGCAAATGCAATCCCATCGGAGGTGTCCCCTTTTTTCAGGTGAACGCTTAGCATGACAGCAAATAAAGAACACGACCAGTGTTTTCCACAGCTGCAGCTCATTTGATGTGGCCCATTGAAAGCGATAGAAAGATTTACCCTTCGAAATCTTTTGTTATGTAAATACATATGCATGCTGTAACCATAATGGGGCTATCTGTCACTTGATTATCTTATCTACCAATTAGTAGTGCTAGAGCACCGTGGAGGAGAGCACTGACTGTGCTCGTGCCCCCCCGAGGGGTTGTTGTTAAATATTAGTTACTCCTTTATTCCTCTGCCTGCCGCACTGTTGACAGCTTTGTGTTCAAAGTCTGAGTTGTCCTCACAGTATTTGCTCTGCCACTCCATCTACAGATGATATTAGAATACTTCTCGTGCGTGTGTGTGTGTGTGTGTGTGTGTGTGTGTGTGTGTGTGTGTGTCTGTTTTGGTGGTGAGGTAATTTTCTAAATATCATGACCACACTGACGTTTTAATTAAAAAGTGTTGACATTCACCAAAACCTTAATTAATTTCTCATGTGGAAATTGGATGCAACTAGACACAGAGATCCCCGCTATCCCAGCTGCACTGACGCTAGATACTCTTTCACCGCAGAGATTGGATAATGACGAGGTTATGGCTGTCTTTAATTTTTGTAAGATTGCTGCCAATTACAGTAGCAGTCCTGTTCAGTTTCCACAGTGTTGCATTCACTGGCTCCCTACACACATTGTAGCTACTTCCACGAGTTGATCAATAGTTTCTAAGATCCAATTGAGATGCAGCTTTCTACAGTGTGTAGAACAGAATTTGATATGTCTCTTTTACTGTCTGTAAAAAACTATGAAACTGAAGTTTTTATACACAAATGGAGATAACAAGTGAAGCGAAATAGCGAACAAAAATGTGTCACATTGTTCAGTTAATACTTGCACTGTACCATATTATAATGATCCTAATCTGTGGTTAATTAGTAGTTTAGTGACAAAGGGCTGCTACTGTCTGTCACTTCTGCACCTGAGCTCTGCAGCACTTGGCACCTTAAAGGTCACAGCACTAATGCGCTTCATTTGTTGAAGCACCCTGTCTGGTTTACAGTTTCTGAGAATATTAAGTGGCACTGACACGAGGGGTTCTACATTAAAAAAAAACAAAAAAAAAAAAAAAAAATTAATAAAATGCTGTCGACTTTTAAATTTCAATAGTTTTCTAAACGATGTACTGAATGTTGCCATGTGTATGTGTAGGCCTGGTGCACTTGTGTATAATTTGCTTTAGAGAGGCATATTCATCGTCTGCCCACTTTTATTCTAATCACAGGCTCTGACAGGGGCCTTAATCAGCGTTTTACTCCACACCTGCAATCAAGGCAGCAGTTTAGATTTATCACTCGCCATCTCGCTTTTCACAAACCATCCCAAGAGATGCCACCTGATGGAAAGATTTTCACGATTGCCTTTTAAATTCTGACTTTCTCTTCCTGCGGTCGACAGTAGAGCTGAATGTCAGAAATGGATGTCTCAATTATTTGCACTTCACCCAGCCTTGATACAGTATGCATGTGTTGTGCAGGCCTAAAACTTGCTGAGGTGAGTGATGTTTGGTGAGCAATGAAAAGACAAAAAAAGTACGGATTTTTCTTTTCTTTTCTTGCAGGTGCTGGACAAAAAGTCTGCAAGTCTGCACACTGCTGTTCTCCCACAATGTTTTATTGACTATTGCTTTGCAACCTCTCAATCAGACAGATCTTCTTCAGGCAAAAATGTTCACAAATGTCACATTGTCTATATGTGTCTCTCAGAACAATGACAGTCTGCAGATGAAATATGTGTTTTCTGACAAACAATGAGCTGATCAACCACAGGTGTCAACGTTTAGAAACTGCAATCATTGAACACCCATCAAATGAATGAATAAATAAAAGAGTTTGTCACGCTTGCATGCCGTGGGGTGAGCCGAGCAAACCCAGCTTATGAAATACTTACGGGGTGGGACGCCACGTGGACACCTGCTGTTTTTCATGTCACTTTTGAAAGCAATTATACATTATCACTAGACTTGCAGGCAAGTGTAACGGGGGTCAGGGCGCACCGGCGCAATTCAAACCTGGGGCTTCACTGACCCAAAGCAATTGAGAAGCCGAGAGCATTGACCAATAGAGCTTTAACTGGTGGTTTAATATATGGTTGTACGCTTGGCTGGCCTCAGACAACCTCTGACAGAGCACACTGCCAAGATGTGATTCAGTCTTGGACCACGGGGGACAGTTTTGTTGTGTCTGTGTTTTGATGAACCACTTTTCATCTCATTCCTGAGTGATAAAGTGCCACAGTCTGGGACACTTTTCCATCGGTCTTGACTTTGTGCGTGAGATATGCTACTGTATGAATTGCTGTAGAATTGACTTTCTTTCTCTCCTCCCAATTCAGGTTGTGTACAAAAACAATGACGTGAGACTTGAGCTCTCCAGGCTGGCCAGACAGGGTGATCCCAAGATGAAGATCCACGGTACTGTGGCTTTTAAGTGTGAGAATGTGGCCACTCTGGACCCCATCACGTTTGAGACGCCAGAGTCTTTCATCATCCTCAACAAGTGGAACGCCAAGAAGACAGGCTCCATTTCCTTTGACTTCCGCACCACAGAGCCCAACGGCCTTCTCCTCTTCAGCCATGGCAAGCCCAAACAGCAGCCAAAGGATTCAAAGAGTCCCCAGACTCTTAAGGTGGACTTCTTTGCCATTGAGATGCTGGATGGCCACCTGTACCTGCTGCTGGACATGGGCTCAGGAACCACAAAGACCAAGGCGGTCAATAAGAAAGTCAATGATGGCGAGTGGTACCATGTGGACTTCCAGAGAGATGGCAGATCAGGTAAATTTCATATATAATCTTTAGATGAAGAATGTGTAGCAGGAAAGCTTGAGATCCTGTTGCATCTATGGTGGCCCTGAGAGTCCAACACAGAGCAATTTAAGGAAACGCATGCAAATAGGCAATACACAAGCAAGTGAAAAAAATCATTTGAAAGCATATATGCATGTGTTTTCTTTAGCGGCACATTCTTAGGCATCCAGGGCCAATGCATTCATAAATACCTGCATGTTTGCTGTTAGGACGAAGAATAGCCTGCAGAGATTATTATGGAAAACATACATACAATACAACATTCGGCAGAATCCTAGAGTAGAAGGTATGCTGTGCAGTATGGAAATAAATTATTTATCCGCTACCAAAACACTATTGTAGGGTCACAGGTAACTTTTCTGCGAACGAAATGGGCTGTAAAATGCCTAGAGCGAGCCAAAAGGTTTTGATGCTAGTGTGTGGACTTCAGGTAGTGGTATCTATGTGTCATGTGTCAGGATTCCAGACACATATTTGCCACAAAATAACTTGCCCCGTCTCCTATTGTGTCCTCCGGGCCCCGGGTTGCTCTGCTCTGGTCCCCCGTTGATTTGCTTATCTAAGCAGCAATTTGTTAGTGTGTGCTTGGAGCCAAGGCCTTGCAATGTCACGCTGCAAATTAGATATACCCCTTGACCATGTTTTCCACTCCATCTCAAGAGGTGGAAATTAGATTAACTGTTTCATTACCCCCCCAAAGCAAGCACTGGGTTGTGGTCTAAATTGAGCTATATACACTGTTAAAATAGCAATAGAGCCCACGCTTGAGGGGGATGAATACAGTCATATGAAATAATAAATGGCACAGAGTGGCTTCTGCTTTAGCATAAGTGTGGGGGGAATAAAAGCTGTGACTTCTCAAATGACATAAATCTACAACATTTAGCTATGGTCGACCAAACTGTAAGAAACACTTGTTTTGTTAAATTACACTGTGTTCATTATCTGTCTAGTAACCTCCCATCATCCACCCCCACACTTACTGTACACACACACACATACACACACACACGCACACACATGCACACATACACACACACACGCAAAAGCTATCAAATATCTTTTTGTGTTAGTCGAGCTCTCTCCACTCGCTCTTCTCTCTGTCTACCCTGCCTAAGTTTCCATGGAAACAGGAGGTGGTCTCTCCCAGGACTGAGACAGTTACTGCACAGTGCTGTGCTGAGCTCTGCACTAATGACATTTCCGAATAACTTTTCCTCCTCTCCTCAAGTCTAAGGCATCAACACTCACGTACTGGAGTGTAAAGGGGACATAAAGAGGTCCCTGCAATGTGATGACTGCAATATGATGTGAGAGGAGTAACAAAATGGCACGAGTGGCTCGACACTGTGCTCTCACACACGCTGATTTGAATTACAGAGCAATTTTCAAACTTAGCGGCGCTATTCTGTCTTCTCTTGCCCTTCGAATTTAAGCCAATTAAACCCTACAAGTACGCTGGCCTACCAAATCTAAAATCTCTAGAGATTTCCATGAGCTGCACAAAGCACTATTGTTTGCGCTGCGTAATGATGTGTGCACTGCACCTCAAATGGAAGCAATGGAATTTTTGCAGTTCCTTTGTACTGAATAGGCCTCATGTGATTTCTATCCCCATAGGACACATGTAATTTTAATGGTGCATTAAATATCAGATTTGTGCAAACAGAGTGACATAAAAACTTTCACAATAGCTTTCCTAAATGCAACTTTTTTCTCATTATTTTCTCCATATATTATTGACAGAGATTAATATTTGGATAAAAGCTGTGACATGCTGTTAACAATGGAGCATAATAAATCCCTGCCAACTTATTATTCAGTAGTGTTCTCTATATGACAGAATGCTAGCCTGACTTATGTAGACTATTATTCACCCATATGATTTTTGTTCTACATATTTTATTAAATTATCGTAATTTGAAAACATAAAAAAATAATTTTGTAGTCTCCCGAGAGCATGAGTCATGAAACATATGGTCGGCTCTGTTTTTAATCTGCTTGTCAGATGTTTTATTAATACACACCACCAAGCACATCACTCAAAACAAAAGTGCAACACAACAGCCAGACGTAATTATCTGAAGCCGGGTCCTCCATGTGCGGCTCTTCCTGCAGCAGTGACAATGGCGGAAAACGATCCCTGGCCTATTTAGTTTAGCCAGCTCTTCCCGCAGGAAGCAAGCCTGTAAATGGACTCTCGCTCTCAGACAGCATCTTCTAACCTCAATGCATTAGAGTCGCTGTGAGACACTCTGCTTTTAAGTGAGGGCTTCTGGGCTGGGAGTGCCGTGGGTCACTCATCAGAGACATTACATGGGCATCGCTCTGTTGTAGCCCCACTTCCTGCCCCGGCGCGAGCACTGCTGCTTCCAACACACAAGAATGCTCGCAAACAGGAGCCACGCACATGCACACACGTACAGGCGACACCCGCCTTACCCCTCCCGTATCCTCACAGCCCACTCTGAAGCTTCTCTCTCTACAGAGAATCCAATCACATAGAGAGATTTGGCCGTATCGCCCTAACTGGATTGTAGTAATCCCCTGTCTAACATGTTTTGGGGATGTGTGAGTGGGGTTAGGGGACATCATGCCAAGCCTGGCTGCTGATGCAGAAAGTGTGAGAGAGATCTGAGCTGTCACTTGGACCCCTGCCTTCAGGTTTGATGATGGAGCACCACTTACAGGTCAGCCCGTGGAGGAAGAGAAGGAGAGAGAGAGAGAGAAATGTGGTCAAAGTGTTTTAAAAACTTCTCTGGAATGCTGATCCTCATCATCAGTATTAATCCTTATTTATTGCCTGCATCATCGCTTTGATCACCTCTCCTTTACTGTACATCCTGTACTTGATTCTCGAGATATCATTTGCTGCTGTGTTCCCTCATCTGCTTTCTTATCTGTCATCATACACTCCTCCCTCATCTCCTTTCCAGACATCTTTATCTCCATGTTCCCATCTTGTTCTGCATCCATCTCCTCCTCTTTTATGCTCAGTAGCATTCACAGAGACACATCCCCTTCCCCTTTTGGCTATGACTAATGTTCCAAACATAGGCAGTCCTGCAGTGTGTGTATGTGTATTATGTTTCCCATGCTGCAAGCTCGGTGATGGCACATGTCCCAATGGGATTGTATAGTGCCTTTTGACTTAACATAGCTTGACTGTGTTTACACACTTCCTTACGGGACTTTGACAAGTGAGCAGAGCACTCTAAGCAGATGCCTGAGAGATGCTGACATCCTTCTCTTGTCTTGCACTTACATCAATTTAGACAGACATGCTTACTGTATGCTTACAGCATCCTTGTTTGCTGTTTATGACTGTCTTATAGCATGAGAAGAAGCCATTCGATAATGACTCCTGAAGTATTTACTTTGCGAATGTATAATTCACAAAGTAATTTATTTCATACTATAGCTTCTATCTGTCATATGCTGAGACCTGACCGTGGATGTTTTTGCATTTACAACCAACCTGAGTGTAGATATTTCCGCTATGATTCATGCTGACCATCATTCTTCGGCCAGGCACCTGCTCTACTGTGAGAAAAGTTTCCTCGCTAATGAGTTTGATGTAGTGAGCTCGTTAGCTCTAACCTGAAGGGAGCTGTTCTGGCTGCGTGACGGGTGGCCCTTGCCAAGTGTGCAAAGCTTGGAAGTCACAACAGCTGTGGCTGGAGAGAGCAGGGGCAGTGGGTGGCGGCAGGAAAGTGCTGGAACAGATGCCTGGGGCCAAGACCCGGAGAAAAGAGTTGGAACATGTTAGTGGGACCAGGTTAATCATTGTGCACTCGGTCCTTAGCTGTCTCTCTCAAGCGGTTTTGTGAGAAGGCTGGCTCACCTTGGTGATAAAACACATACATACCCAAGATTATTTTTAGATTTCAATGTCTTTTGTGGCAGCCTCTCTTTAGAGTTCACAGATCACAATGTAAAGCCAAAACACAAACTGATTGTGCTTTCATTAAAAAAAAAAAAAAAAAAGTAGATATTTATCTTTCATATAATTGATTGTGATATATACATTCATGCATGCTAATAGTAGCTGTAATGAAATGTGAAAGGCCCCATTTAATGTGTAATGCATCTCAGGCAGCCCTGCTGAAAATTCATGTGTGGCTTAGGGCTTGTTTCCCAACATAAACACTTTGACTACAAAAGTAACTTAAAAGCTGCACTGCTCTTCCACATACAAGCAGTTAAGCGTCTGCTATTTAACCCGAAGCGATCAGCTAATAGCTCCTTCATATCTGCCATGGCATGCATCTGCCACTCAAAATGCAAATTATGACTTTATGGCAATTTTACTTTTGAGCGTCCTTACCCCGCCATTTCTCCGCCGCTCTCCCCAGGCACTGGCCTGTGCAGCTCCTCGGCAGCACAGTATATAGATTACTGGACCAGGATGCGGGCAGTGGACGCAGCCGCCATTAATTAAAGATCCACAATGGCTCCTGCACTGAGAGTAACAGATCCATATACAAATTAATCACCCAGTCTGAGTCCCAGAGTAAGGCTTTTCCTTTTCCTCAGCTTTACAGTCCAGTCATGTCCGCTGTTGTTTACCGTGCTCCAGATCGAGAATTAAACCTGAATGAGAGCGATAAATCATGGTGGGGAAACACACAAACTCTTATTGCAGGTTTATGTGTTGGAGAGGCAAACAGAAGGAGAGACGGGGTGAAAAAAACAGCCTGCAGTCCGTTAATCAAGTTCAAAAAGATGGCTGCGACGTTTTTTGTTTTTGTTTTTTTTGTTGTTGTTTTGTTTTTTTTGTTTGGTGGCTGAAGTGATAGAGAGGGCAATGATTTTTTCTTTTCCCATCTTTTCTTTTTTATGACCACTGCTTCATAGATAAAGGAGATTTATGTTAGGAAATCCAAGGAAAATGGAGAGGATACTCTTAGGGATCCCAGATTAGGCTGCTAATAGACTAGCTGTCCTGTGATTAATGTGTCTTATCAACACTCATCAGTCATTCTAAATGAAGAAAATCCTGACCCTGTCCAGATGGATAAAAGTAATTAGGCTAATTTCTTCATCAAAGCATCTTTAAATGGGTCTTCTCTGCATGTTTGTGTTTCTGTGGGGCAGATAGTATCTTTTGGCATCTACAGTCATCAATAGGTGTCTGGACCAGTGTCTCCTTCTAGTGTTCTAAAAAGGAAAGATAAACTTCTCCTACCATGGCTTTTATTTTTATTTTTTTTCTTAAGGTACCATCTCTATCAACACCCTTCGCACTGCCTACACTGCCCCGGGAGAAAGTGAGATCCTGGACTTGGATGACAATCTCTACCTCGGGGGTCTGCCAGAGAACAAAATGGGTCTGGTGTTCCCCACTGAGGTGTGGACAGCCCTGCTCAACTACGGCTATGTGGGCTGCATCCGGGATCTATTCATTGATGGACAGAGTAAGGATGTCCGCCGCCTGGCCGAGATCCAGAAGGCTGCTGGGGTGAAGCCTTCGTGCTCCAAGGAGCCTCCAAAACAGTGCTTGAGCAACCCCTGCCAAAACAATGGGATCTGCAGAGAGGGCTGGAACCGCTACGTGTGCGATTGCTCTGGGACAGGATACCTGGGACGCTCCTGCGAAAGAGGTAGGATTTGTTTTAGTCTCACTCGGTCCTGTTCGGAATCACGTCATTTCTGTCTTGTAGGCATAATCTGGATTTAAATGTGAAATGTTGACGCCGACGCTGCACAGTGACACACTTCTTCTTCCGCACCATGCATTGTCCTCAAGTGTGAATATAATTGACATCAAAGACAACCAGAAAAAGCATGGTTTTAATTATATCCGCTATGGATGGACCTGCTTTCATGTTCAGACTGAGCAGCAAAAACCTGACAATCTAGGCTGATGTTTGAACATTAGCAGCAAACTGAAAGTAATGGAAGACAGGAAAGAAAGTGTTGCATGTCGAGACACAGAGAGGCAGACAGAATGAGTGTTGACTGGCTGATGTTAGACCATGTTGAGTGGCAGGTGACTGATGCACCGCTGAGAAGCTCCTGGTCACGTCCACCGTACACACGAGCCTATAAATTGGCTGTCTTCTGCTAACCATTTGGCTCATCAAACCACTCGCTCATGACCAGACCTGGTGCAGAATACTTATCCCTCTCTCCTCCAGAGAAGAGAAATAGGAGAGGTGAGTGTCACAGAGTTGAACTCTTCTAGCTCCATATTTTAGCTGGTGTACATCTGACTCTGCAGTAGTTCATCACATGGAAAGCCCTGTGTTTTTTTTTTTTTTTTTTTTTGGTGTTCATACTAAAATATAAAGAACACCATCTATGCAAAATTCTCTGCAGTGTTTGATGTGTTTTGAGTTGTAACTTTATTATTTATATATTTTAAAACAAATACATGCATCTTTAAGATAGACCTTCAGTGTTGCAGGTCCTTTTTACTGCATTTGTCTCTTGTTGTTAGTGTTTGTGTAATGTAGCTGAAAACAAGCATAAGAAGCAGTGATAAGGACGTTTCTTTGCTTGCAAATGCAAAGCTCAGCGTGGACCCGCTTTTCTGCGGGTTCAGCATTAGCTTGTTGGCCTGGCGATCAGAGGATTGCCCTTTGACCCCTCTGATTGAAAACCAGCCCGAACAACAAACAACAGCTGAGGGAGGAAGCCGAATCCTTCACTTTCTCATATAGTTTGCACAGAGGCAATTATTCTAAAACTGTAATTTCAGGCTTATTTTCAGACAAAGTGAATGACTATGATGAATGTATAGTTCATTCACCAAAGAGATTTGAAATATTAATAACCCTGGGGTTGAGAATAATGAAAATCAGCTTAAGGTCTGAAAACAGAGTTCAAAAATCACAGATGAGCGGCCTAATGATATGTTGTTTTTTTTTTTTTTTTTTTTTTTTAATTCATGAATTAATTAAGTCCGTCAAATGGATATTCATTGCATGTGAGGCTGCTGTGAACTGTGAATTTATAATGAATATCATATCAACGTAAAAATGACCCTCGACCAATATTTAAACATATTTTTATGTATTTCTCTTGTGCTTCTGAAGGGGTATAGATTTTATGCTGCAGCAGTATGCGCAGAATTGACATCATGAAATCTCAACGGAGCGAAAGCAGTAAATGAGCGAAAACCATTAACATATGCATACTCAAGGCAAATGTCAAAAAGAGCCCAAGCATGTGACACCGTTATCACAGTGCGATGCATCTGCACAGGAATGACAGCCAGAACAGGTTCCGGCTGTCGTTGAAAAAGAAGGACTGTAACACATCCCACGCAGTTACATGTGTCAGCTCTACATGCGCTCGTGCTTCTCTGCGCCTAAGTCATTCGCCATATAAAATGTAGTTGCCTAAAATCCTAGCTGTTGGACGCGGAGTGTGTCCAGTTGATGACACGCTAAATAGGCTTGAAATCCGCTGAGTCAAATGGAAGCAGCATAACGGGAGCGCACGTGACACTGGGACGATGTCACATTCCCGGTTTACCTCTCTGGGTGCGGTTTATGCAGTTGCGACCGTTTGATGACCTGTGACCTGTCGTGTAAACATTGTTAGTGCTAAGATGAAATCAATATTTTAGCTATGAGAGTAGCACCGGAAAGAGAATTCAAATCTCCTCTGTCTCTGTTGAACGTGTCACTTCGGCTCCTCTGACTTTTTTTTCTCCACATGCACATTTCCATTCTAGCTGATGAGTTGACAGGTATTAGGGCATAGTACATTGGGGCCCCCCCCCCAATGTATTGGGCATGGGACACAGATTGTCTCACTACAGCAAGATAATTACTTATCCAGAGAGTGCTCTTGAATGTAAAAATCATATAATTCACTCTAACTTATCCAGAAAACAGAAGCAGAGAATCTGTATGTTGACCTCTGCACGTTGTAAAGGTCTCTACCACTGACCCTCCCCTTCCTCCAAACACTCAAGCATCTTCTGCCATCTCGGCTCCCCTGTCCAAACTCTCTCTCTCTCTCTCTCTCTCTCTCTCTCTTTTTTTTTTTTATCTGGCTGTCTCTGCTCTGTGTACGAGACTGGCATCGACGGTAGTGTGAGTGGGAGCAGTGGTATGGAGGACGGGGCCCGGCGTGCTGCCAGCTGTTTTGATGGCACCAGATTGCCTCTGCGCTGGTAGGATGAAGCAGGCACCAGCAGGCCGAGGAGCTGTCAAAAGAATTACCCCAGCTCTCACTTATCCATGCATGGTGTACCACCCGGTGGCGAAATATAGCTAGTGCATATGGTGGAGGAGGAGGAGGACAACGAGTGGAAGGAACAGGAGGTGGAGTTTCGGAAGAGAACCATGGAGCTATTCGCCCTATTTTGAGAGGTTTTAATTAAGCAGACAAAGCAATTTTCCCCCTTGCATCCCAAATGTCTTCCCCTTTATTGTTCCTCCAGTTGCTAATTAGCCCAAATATTAGTCTTGCAGTGTGGGGCTAAGGCAGCCTCTCCCAGATGGCGGAGTAGGTGCGCTGCAGCACATGCACGTATTCCCTAATGAGATACGACGTGCTGGATTGCTGCACTGACAGCACCTGCATTAATTCACACGGACACTGGTTACACATACCTGCAATGAATAAAGATAGAGGCTGAAGATCAATATATAGATCAACACACTCACATATACCACACACACGCACATACAACTTTCTCATGTCCACATGTGAGCAGGGATATTTATTTCTTTATCTCTCTCTTTTGAAGGCGTGGATCCATAGTAAGGCAATATATTATTGCCGGAATCAACAATAGGTTCAGGGTTAGGGTTGTTGTACCTTGTTCAAAAACGTAGACCGAAGACCACAACAATGGAATACAGCAAAACATTATGTAAATCAGCATAACTGTAAAAAAAAACTGGTTCTTTGAGCACATTTATTGCTTTTCAGAGCATAAAACCATTTGTCATTGGTCCATAGCAAAAGCCAAGAGGTGCAGAACGTTATTGCGTAATTGTGAAATGCCCTTAAAGGGGAATACGACTGAGTTTTAGCATTAAAACACGTTTTAGCCATGCCCTTTGACAGCAGACTGGGTGTTAGTCACCATTCACCACACTTGAACATAGTTACAAATTAGAGAACTGGTTGTCTCATGCCCTGAAGCGATGCACGCAGATGCGCAGAGAATTGGTTGAAAAACATGGAAATTGTGACCGTAAGAGTGCTGGGGGTTGATTATCTGGGGGATGTAGGCACGTGTTGTGGAACAGAGCATTGGCCAGGAGTGAAATAAACAATGAAATTTGTTTCAGTACACAAACCTAAAGCCAAAAGTCCTAAAACCTTCAATTGGTCTCACACTGTTTGTCAAAGGACGGTGTTTAATGTGTACGTCAGGGCTTTTCATTTCCAGTTTTTTACAGCTTGTGATTATAGGTCTCGTAGAAAAATCTTGATAGCACAGCATTGACCAAAGACTGGAGATGAACTTGTAAATCATTACACTCAAATGGTAATTCTCTTTTAATAGTCTCAGTGAGCTGCAAAACCTAATTCGCACGTATACTAAATCCTTACCGTCTTGGCTGTCGCGTAGATTCCTGACAGCAATGGCTGAAGCTGCAGATTCCACCACTCTGAGCGGACACACTGATCCATTTTCTGTCTCTGCTCTCGTTTCGTGGCCCCAATGAAGTTGCCTTATGGTCACGGAGCAGCAAGACGTGAAGTTGGCCCATGATGACGCTGTTTCTTGATGAGTTTTCCCGTCTCTCGAAAATGCGCTCAGATGGAAGATTTTTTTTTTTTTTTTTTTCACACTTTTAATAGCCAGCGAGTCTATTTCTCGGCTCATGTTATACTTAGATACTCAAAGAAGGCTGCGGTGAAGAAGACATGAGCAGCGGTGAATTATTTATGATATCTCTGAGCCATTTCTTCCTGTTTATTGTGGATTTTGAACATACATTTTCCCAAAAGCCTTTGGCAGTTGTATTCCAGCAAGTTTTGAATTGGATTGAGCCTCGCGCCCTGACAATGTGGGACATCACAATCCTGTGACATGCAGCTGACAGCTCTCCCTTCCTGCAGAGCCTCTTCTCCTTCGGGGGAGAATGGAAGAAGAACTGTGTGCCTGTCTGCCATTACTCCCCCTTGTTAGTAGCACGGCCTTATTTGTTACCTCTTTGAAAGAGCCCCCCCACCACTGCCGCCGCCACCACCGCCGCCGCCCCTCTCCGCCCAAATTGCTCCTTGTTCCCTTGCGAAAATCAGAAAACAATGTTGTATTGTGCTTTACAAGACAGAAAATGAATGCTTGGTTTAGTTTGGTATGCTCCATCTCCCCTCTGACAGCCTCCCGTTGGGCTGGCACAGACAGAAACCTCGGCTTCAGTCCTCTCAATTTATTTTGATATTAAACACGAGAGTGCCATTAAAAAAACAAAAAAAAACAAAAAAAAAAAAACAAAACGACTGGGCTTGCAGGATTGGATTTTTGACAGGTGCTCACTTTGCATTAGGTAATGCTTTCCCTCACACGTCAGTCTCCATATTTTCTTATCTGTCTGGATGCTTCTTTTGATGGCATTCTAGACAACCTCTCATGAATCTCAGCGGAGGTGACATCTTGAATGAAATTCAGTGTTTACTCCAGTGTGATTAATTTTATCCATCTATTCAGCCTGAAAAGATTATTCTTATGAGTGAAATGTTCTTTATTTATACGAGTTGTGGCGGAAAAGGTCACATCAGACCATTACCTTTCTTCTCATCTTAATTCTCAGAAGGTATATGCTGAGTCAATTGACCAGACTGCATCTTGTTTATTATACAATCTGGCGCCTACACAGTGCTACACCCTTTCAAAGAATTATCTTTTGTTTTGTTTCCTTTTCTATCTTGAGTATCATGCATCACGTTCCAAACTGAGGCATTTTAAAAGGAGCAGGGTTTGTGCTGGAGCAGAAATTCTATACAGTGACACACTGATCTGTCACTCATTGTTTGGCAGTAATGATTTTTCACGTCACATGTTCCCAAAGTAAACACACACCTGAGCTCCAGACGGTGTATTTGTATACAGTACGGGGTGTAAGTTACATATCGAGAATAAGTCAAACACAGCTAGGAAATGCTCTCATCGGGTCCAAGTGCTGGCTAATATTGCGGCCGTAAACATTTTTCACGTGTTAGGAGTTTGAACAGTTGCTCCATTTTTTATTTTTTATTTTTCTCCCTGGCATCTGCTAACAGTTTCCAAATGCAGCTCTTTGCTTTAGCTGCCTGGCAGGAAGCAGACAGTTTAGCAGTGAGAACTCGTTTGTCACACGCCCCTGTCATCTGCAGCATACCCCAGGAGGTCGTGGAGAAATTGGATTTGGGTGAGGAATGTGACGGAGTCATCCCAGGGGATGGATGTGACATTGGCTCTGTGCAATGAGGAAGTGGTGATGAGGTGGTGTGTGTACATTGGTACCCTATCACCCCCACCTCTCTCCGTCTCCCGTCCCTCAAACTTGCCTCCTATCTGTTTCAGCGCTGCAGTTTCAGTAATGGCTTTGTTATTGGGTTTTGGTTTAGTTACACTACCGGAAATGCTGTTACAACCTCCTGTCGGCGTTAAACAATCTCCCCAGCATTTTCCTGCCTAATGCTTTGTAAATGCAGTCACCCTGAGCAGGAGCTCAATATTCAGGGTCCGCAGACTATTACAGTTCTTTCACAGTTTGTATTTTTTTCACTCAGTCAATACCAATTTGTCCTTTTGTAGTTTGCCACCATTATATAGCAGATACAAAAATTTTGGATATAATGCTGCCTCTTGTTCTCCAGGAGAATATTACCTTTGTTACTTTGTATTGACGTAGTTTCCTTTATTCCCTTTCCGGTAAGGCCTTTGTGTTTGTCTTTCTTCCTTTTGTACAGCTCTCCTAGCATGTACCCACTAACATAGTGTGGTACCCACTTCCATACTCTTTTCACTGATGGAGGCCACCACTTACACTGGCACAGGGAAGACAGGGCTCAGACTTTGAAAGGAGTTTGGGTAGCTGTCAGCTGCAGTACACAGTCTTGTGCGATGCTAGACTCGTGACAAGTGTTTGCATGCTTCTCTTGGATGGCATATCTGTGCACGTGCCACTTAGCAGGCGCTTACCCTTTTTGAACTGACTCCTTTTGCTGTGGTATTTGTAATTCTAGTAGCCTAATAGTGGCAGGATTCATCAGTGGAGTGGTCCTGCTTAGCAAATCTGCGAAGCACATGCCTGACAAACACATCTGGAGACACCGCTGGTGCTGGCAGAGTGAAGTTGTACCTGTGTTTCTCAGCTTCATGGTTTAATCATTTTGGTGTGAATGTATGACAAGTCAGTATTGCAGTAGGAGTATCAGTAGGAGTGTGTTTTTCTAACAGACACACAATAGGCTGTTTCACTGTGTTTGAATACATATTCACTGCTTAATATCTTCTGCTCTATTGTGTTTCTTTTAAGCCAGATTGAGAGCTACAGCACTGAATTATATCCACAAATAAGACATCATCACTTTAAAACTGCCACGCTTAATTTTACCCATCACTCACCCAGTTTTCTTCCTGCTTCTCTCTGCAGAGGCGACCATCCTCAGCTATGACGGCAGTAAGTTCATGAAGGTCCAGCTGCCCGTGGCGATGCACACAGAAGCCGAGGATGTGTCTCTGCGCTTCCGCTCCCAGCGAGCCTATGGCATCCTAATAGCCACCACGTCTCGGGACTCGGCTGACAGCCTGCGTCTCGAGCTGGAGAGCGGCCGCGTCCGCCTGACTGTCAATCTAGGTAACGCCGCGGACACGCACCGGCTGTAGCCCCAAAGTCACGCATCAAATAACACCAAATTAAGCTTGATGACACTTTCAAATGCACATAGCCACATACGCTCTCTCTTTCTCTCTCTCTCTCTTTCACTCTCACACATATTCACACAATTGTTCTTACATTTCACATATTTTGAATAGAAGGAGATGGTGTAAAGACTTTCAATGGCAAGAGTCTGCGGCTCTCCGCTCACTGCCAGTTGAGCGCACAGCTGCCATTGCCCAGCAGGGAATGCTCGCTGCCCACTCCATCAACAAACCCCAGCTCAACATCCATACGTGTGTATTGCTCGAAAGGGAATTGCCCTCACAGTGCACACACAGATGTATTCTTTCCTGAAGCATTTACAAATAGTTGTCATTCATAATAGGAAGCTAACAATTCCTCTGAAGATGGTGTGTTTATAATATCACACCTCTCCTCTAATATCACACGTTTTTTTTTTTAATCACTTAATCATTTGTTCCTATGCACTGTGTATTCATTGTAGGAGGAATGCATGATTGCACAGAAATCAGCAAATGTATCTTAAATGAGCACAGGGAAAGACATGCTCCACCCCTCCCCATCCCCTGCCTACAGCAAAAACAGAAAATTGAGGGCAAAAATGAAAGACTCTGTGCGAGTGTGTGCATGTGTGTGCTTATTTGCTCAGGAAAGAATCCAATGATGCCTGTGAAAAGTTTGATATCTCTCAAACAGAGCAATGCCGCACAAATGATAGCCATCTATTTCTCCTTTCCACTGGCTAAACAGAAATGGGCTCCCTAAGCGGAGCCGTTTAGCCGTGCATGCAAAGCAGACAGTCTGTGTCTGCCGTCGACCATGTGTCCCACCACGGAATACAACAGCGCCACACACCGACGGGGCTCGCGAGTCAGATCATGGCAACTGCAAAAAAAAAAAAAAAAAAAAAAAGAAAAAGAAAAAAAGATGCCTTCTGATGAAAACAGCAGGTCACCATGTTTTGCTTTATGTTTGAATTAGAGTTGTTTTGTTTTTTTTTGGTTTTTTTTGTTTTTTTCATCCCCGACCCATCAGCCCTTGAAGCCTGTCTTCCTCGTCCCTCCTTCAAAAAGCAGAGCATTCCCTGAAAGGGTCGAGCTGGTGTTGGTCTCTGGCTGTTTGCGACCACTTTTCTGCTGTGGTTGACAACACACGACAGACGGGGCCAAATGGGGAAGGAGGGGAGGGATTGGAGTTTGATCTGGGTCACCTTTGTCAGAGCACGACGCAAGCTAAGCCTCAGGAACCAGAGAGGTAAAGGAAAAGCTGAGAAATAGTGGCAGTCTGTAAGGCACTGCTATGTGATACAAAATTAATGAAGACTCGGCCATCATGAGGTGTTAAGTCAAAAAATAACATAACTACTGCCTCTGCTAGTTTAAAATGGTGGGAGAAGTAGGAGATATTCTACCTTTAAGGAACAATACTTAATTCAAAATATTAAATTTCCAAGTTTTGCCTTCAACATTTTATTGAAGTCGGAGAGTATATATTAGAAAATGTATCAAAAGTTAAACTACGTATTAGCCAGGATATTTTATTATTATAGATATCATATTATTGGATTATTAACATGATGCTTTAACATGTAAGCAGCATTTTAATACAGTCCAGGAGCAAATTTTTACCTCTGTTATATATGCGCAGTACTTATACATTTAATAGTTTGTAATAGTTTTTCACTACTGCTACTCTTGGCAACAGTGGTAGAGTTGTATATCATTAACTGCAGTAAAGTCATAATATGATCTTGTGGATGTGACGATGCACTAAGGTGAAAAAGTTGCATGAGAAGATATTGTAGTCGTCATGCCTTGAAGAGAGAGATAAAGAGAAAGTTAGATGGATAGAGAAGGCAAAACAGGGGTGGGGAGAATAGAAATACCTTCCAGCTGGCCCTGTCTGACCCTGACTAAAATCTGATGCTCTCATACTGAATAGAAGATCATATTCTGAAAATGAACAGAAGAATCTCCCAGTTTGCAAAATACATTTTGTTTGGCTGCACGGCAACAAAGCGAAACCTCGGCTCCCATGATTCTCTATTCTACATGGCTGGAACTTGTATTCCTCTACACCATGCTGTGCTCCTCTGGCCCAGCTCCACTGCAGTGCTTTTACCAGCCTGCTGCAGCTCGGGGCCACGGGTGAGAGCATCAGAGGACGGACAGTGTCCGTGTGTGTGTCCCCAGAGGGGTGGACTGTATGCTTTAATGATGTCTGCAGCTGTAACGTTGAAAGATGAATTTATCTCTCATCTATTCTTCCCCGTCTAGATTGTATCAGGATTAACTGTACCTCCAGTAAGTTACTGTTCACCTTTCTTCTTCTTCTTCTTCTTCTTCTTCTTCTTTTTCTTCTTCTTCTCTGTTTCTGGATGTTCATGTTTTAGTCCCTAGCTGTGTTGTTGCATAGCCAGGTTTACGATTTCTTCTCTGCAGCCAGTATATGAGCCCGACATTAAAAATATCCTAAAACTCTGCAATTCAATACATTGAACTATATCTGACTTGCACTTTGCACTGACATAGACTTTACATTTTATCATACCAACTCAGAGAGGTATGGGCGCATAGGAACTGCTTGGTGGTGTTGTGTGCATCAGCTGTCCAGGAGAATAATGAGGAGAGGTGGAGGAGATGGAGGGAGGCTTGAATTAATCACAAATCTAAATATGGCAGCGATTCTACACTCTGAGTCGTTTCTAATTAACAAACCTTCTCACACATGAATTCAGGCTGATATAAAATTTAGTTTGTTTGTTGTTGTTGTTTTTTTGTTTTGTTTTTTTTGCCTGCTTTATACTTCAGTATATTTCACGTCGGTTGTAAATTGATGACGCCATTCAACGTACAGAAGAAATACAGAGTGTGATTTTATTATTCTCATTAACCTGCCTCACGGAGCAGAGAGAAAGGGATGGAGAGGGAGGGGGAGGGAATAGATCTTGTTGTGGGATTCACGGTGGATGTGTGTGTGTGTGTGCGTGTTTCAACAAAGAGGTTACATTGCAATATTTTGGGAGGTAAATATCCCTGACATTTATTATTCAGGAACAGTGATGAATTAATAATTACCTCACCGGAGTCATAATACGCAAGCCTTCTTCCTGTTTAACGATTCCGAAGTGACAGACAGATTCTCGGTATCAGTAAATACCAACAAAAATTAGACAGTTTAGGCTCTATAATGGAGTGCCAGCGTCACATTGTATATAAGAACAAACTGTTCTCTGAAAACACCAACGTTGGATGGCTTTGTGTGTGAAGTGTTACAGTATTTGAAGGTCATTGCCTGATGAGAAGCGGAGACTTATACAACAAAAACGCCTCCACACAGAATCACATGACGTGACCTCTAGCCAGCCCTTCTTAACACCTTTCTAAATGCTAAATAGCATTGTTCATGCATCTTGGATTGCATGCCTTGTTTGTGTATGCAAATTAAGCTCTAAGATCTAATTCCCCCCCCTTTCAGTGCTTTAAAAGGTCATTCTTGGTTTATGAGGATAGTGTGCAGGCATAATCTGTGTATGCATGGACACCAGAGGTTGTTATTTGCTCTTTTGATTACTTGATTTCTATAGTTATTCATTTTGCTCTTCTGATATTTATTGTCATGCATCACTTTGCTAGAATAGCCAGATCCGTGGCTGACTCAAGTGTCACGCTGGTGGAAGAAGTACTGGTTGAAGAAAGGAGGGTACACAATCTTTAAAATGAACACCGCCGTGGATTCAATAGCTGCTTTAGTCACTAGCATAAAAAACAGTGGAGTGTAAATAGGCCGTGCACAGTGCCTGTTAATAGGCTGGATGATTTCACACAGGCTGTGGGAGTAATGCAAAATGAAATTACCATACAGCGCCAGTCTCTTTTTGCATTTAAGCATCGTCATACTGACACGTTATGTTTACACTGGTCTGTATTCTGTTTGTGTACATTTTCTTGAAGTACTTCCTTTATGTATATAAAATAATAAAAACAATGAAATAATAATCACATTTACGGACTTAGATGATGTTTTATAGATAGAAAAAATGTATACTGGAAGTTTTCCCGCACCGAACTAAGCTCATGTATAATTCAAAATGAAATATTTTGATTCCTTCAACATTCACTCTAGAGGGAAAATGAAGGTTTAAGTAAAATTGAGAGAGTAGCAGGTCTTTTTTTTTTAAATAGATTCAGACCTAATTGTGTCATAGGAAAATGTTTAATTGAAGTTCTTGGAAAGAACTGTGTTAAGCCAGTGCATGCATTTCCACTTATGAAGCGTTTAATTCATTTTTTTTTTTCTAAGTTGTTATTTTTCTCTGTGTTATTTTTGTCCTTTTTTTTTTTTTTTTTTTTTTTTTTCCCCTGTGTTAATTAATGTGTCTTGTCAGGCGCTGCAGCTCCGGTCAGCTCGGTGGATGAAGAATTTCAGCACCGACTCAAAGAACACATCACTGTCTATTAGGGACCTCGGCTCCCTGGGGCTGCCCAGAGCTGTCTGAAGAAAACACTGCCACTTCGACTTAAACACTGTTAACAGGCTCTGAGTGACAACAAACTAAAAATATGATCTAAAAATATCTTGTGACAGATTGGATTTTTTTTTTTTTTTGTCTGCCATTCTGGTCTTCTATTATTCATTAATTTGAACTGCAGGATAATCACAATTTACAGTGTAGCCAGGATACAGTGATTATTCTCTCCATGACCTTCTTGAGCAGCAACTGAAGGTGTTTTTTTTTTCTTTTTTTTTTCTCTCTTATAATTGATCATTTCCACACATCAGTCTTTCTTTTTTGGCTTATTTAGTATGAAAGAGCAGGAGGAGATTCTTTTACATGGATATTATACCTGTGTGCTTGTTGGAATGACAGATGAGGGGATGGTTTAGAGGGAGGGTGCATAGAGGCTGGAGTACACACTGTGCTTATCAGCTGTAAACTGCTAAGTATTTGCCACTATTTCTGAGTGCATATAATCCTCCATATATGTTGGCAAAAAGATATGTATGAATTCGGGTCTATTCTTGCTCCATCATCGCTCAACTCAGTGGTTTAGGGGATAGATGGAAGCGTGTGGACATATACATTTTGAAGACCACTGTTTTCATCATTCCTGGCATTAATAATACACATCCACTGAAAGAGGGTAAAATGCTCAAATCATTAATCAAACTGGTGTCTGATTAAAAACACAGATTTTAATGTTCAGTGGTGGCCACCTTTATGGTAGGAAAGCTGATATTTGTCAACAAATGAAGGAACGTGTTGAGCAGACTGATTTGATCTGTTATTTCGGGACAAATTATAGCGTAGATGAGTCAACCTGAAGATAAATATATGTCCCTGTCCATCACAACATGCTCTAGTAAGAGACGGCACAAATTATTTCGGTGTGGAGGAATATGCAACTTTTTTTTGAGGAAATCTTAATATTTTCTTTGAACCCTGCAACACGGCTCCAGATACAAAGTTTAAAAAGTGATGTTTTTTATGGGCGTAATTATTTTTATAGCAAATCACACAAGGGATGACTGATGATTGTTTGGCTCTCCCAAACAATACGACTACCCCTCCCTTGAGCAAGAATAAGTCGCCACAAATGGGCTACACCATTGAGATCAAACGCCTCCTATGTTTGTACACCGGTGTAAACTGAGTGTCCTGTGAAGGGAAACAACAGCGAGGTGCTTTCGATTAAGGGGTAATTATGATGATGCTCTTGGTGGTTGCTGTAAATTAGCTCCATAAAGAGGCCAACGTGTTGGCTCAGCAGTCCTCGTGACCAGCATTCTCAACTTAAATTGAAAACCGAGGATAAACATTGCACATCGGCCAAAGTTGCAGCACGCTGGGGGACTTTCCCGTCAAGCCAGCAGGTAGTTAACGTGACATGATTATGCGGCCGTTGCTAAAAGTACTCTGAACTCAGCAATGTGATGGCAGATAGATCGAGCGATGACGTCTCAACATGCTCAGTATGGAGCTTCTTTTGTTCGTAGAACAAATAAACCTAAATGCAGATGGCATGAAACAGCAGGTTAGCAGCGATTGCCATCATTTTTTGTTTTGACACCCTTTAACCTCCGCTCCCTTAAACATTTTCGCAGCGTGCTTGCAGTTAGCAGGGCATTGATCAGACACGCAGGTCGCCTAGCATGGCAGCCTGCTAAGTTTGCTTTTCCATGTGTGCTGGCTTTGATGTCTGTGTTGATGGTAATCCAGCGGTGCTGGCCTGCTGCTTGGTCAGCGAATCCCTCTTTTTTTTTTTTTTTTCTTTTTCCTCCTCCACCTGGGTGAGTCACAGTGGTCGGGTCAGGCACCACCAGTATCTGGCCTGTCATCCAGCCAGCCAGAGCTGATTGACTGGATAATCACATCTTCTCATGCTGCCCTGTGCCACACTTCTCCAGTGTTCCCTTGGGCCTGAAGTCAATGAGGCAGGGAGAGATCACTGTAGATCCATCACTGCAGATAGATCACCATCAGTGAGGGCACTAGAGAGGGCTGGATGCGGCAGAGAGCGGACTAAAGGCCCTTAAAATCTGGCCAGCAGCTGGCAGTTTGGACCACAGACTGCACAACAGGCGTAAAACCAGGCCCTACAGTAGTGGATGTTGTGCAGAATCGCGCTGCTTAATACGATTGACCTCTTTTCCCCTTCCCTTTCTTTCCTCCTTGGAGAGCAACAAGGACAGGATGATGGAAGGCAAAGATCAAGCATGCTTTCAAGTCCAACTCCATCCTATTATTTCATATCTCTCATCCTTAATCCCTCGCCAGTCGTCTGGTTTCAATCCTGCCCCGGTGTTTAGTGCTTACAAAGCAGAACTGTGCCTCTGAGATTGAGTGTGTCCCAGTACTTTGCCACCCTCAGATTTGCATACACATTGGAATGGGGGCTTTGAAGATTGCAGCAGGAAATAAATAGCCATAAATGGGTTCAGGGGAATGAACCTGGCACCCATCTGAAATGCTCCCCACAGTGGGCAAGGTATCCAGAGCCCGGGGATTTTAATATTGTCACAGTGGTGTCTTAATTGGTCCGTTTGGTTCTGTGAGCCAGGGAGGGGGAACATCACTGTGATATAGCAATTCAAAGATGCTCTAAGACGGAGGCATGCATGAAAAAATAATGTGTTGCCCCAATTGGACCAATGTTGGAATTTCTAAATGCAGAAGTGTATCAGGGAGAGATTTTTCTTGTTCTTTCTGCTCAGGAGATCACAGAGATTTGTTGCAGTTGCAATGATTGTGTCTTATCTGTAATTCCAAATTTGATTATGTGGAATCGCATTTGATTTTGATTCTGTGTGACATCTGCATTACCACTTGCCAGCGGTGACACACGTCATGGAATATTAACACGCTGGTTTCAGGATATGTGAGGGGGATGGTTCAGAGAGTTCAAGTTTTTATTTATTTTTTTATTATTTATTAGTGAAACATTCAGTTGAATGATTATTTGATGGAATTTATGGGTTTAATGTAGCGCATCAGATTTAATAATGGAATTTGTGCTGTTTGCTCCATGTTGTTGCAGCCACCCGTTACCTGCTTCTTCTCTCCAAATATCTATCGTTTTCAAGGCTGCTGATGAAAATCACATTCTGTATTTCCTGTACTTTCCATGGACAATGGCCTGTCTGTTTCGCTTTAAAGGGAAATTTTCACCAACAAGCACACTGCTTCCATTATTCAAGTATTTCTTCCCATATCACTATTTCATTTCATGTGGTGGACACGAGAGGAATCAAATACTGGGTCTGTAGGTAAACAAGATGGAGAGCGATGCTAAGAGAAAGTGCCTTGCTCCGTCGTAGCCTTGTGGTAGTCATTTGCTGCCACCAAGTGGCATGAGAGGAATGAGAAGAACCTCACAAGAAATCAGAGCCCTACAATAATAAAACATCCAATTATACCCCTGTTTCTTTAGTTAAATAAAACCAAATAGACGTTAAACATTCAACTCAATACATTCAGTCGGTAATAATAACGTGACATCCTGATTATTGCCTCTCTCCTCTTGGTTCGACAAAAGTGGCGTTCAGTGAGAATTCAGGAATGCGATGCCCTATCTAATGGTGCAGGACAGCAAATGCAAGTCAGAATGATGTATTTTTATGGACCATTAACTATGTTTACCTTAATGTTTTCTGTCTCTGTCAAACTACTTAACTCATTCCCTCTGTCCTCCTTTCGATCCTCCCTTCCTCTGATTCTGTTCATATCTCTCAGCCTTGTTATTCTGTGTGTGATTTTGTGTGTGTGCGTGCATGCGTGCGTGTGTGTGTATGCATGCGTGTTAACCGCTGTTTGGACTGTTCTGCAGGCAAAGGTCCAGAGACTATTTTTGCGGGTCAGAATCTGAACGATAATGAGTGGCACACAGTGCGTGTGTTCAGGAGGGGCAAGAGTTTGAAACTGACCGTCGATGATCTGCCGCCTGTAGAAGGTTAGTCCCCTTCCTCTGTTCCTCTCACAGAGTAGTATTTTCCTCCCGTAAACCTAAATTACCCATGGCGTGTGTGGGGCTTTCTCTTTTAGGTAAGAAACAAGCTCTTTCACAGAATCCGTACTATACTGAGCTGTGGAGAGGGTGTTCATTGATTTGTTTTTCTGAACCAGTGCATTATTGAAGCTTTCTTTTCTGTTCTTGACCAAATTTAGTTTACTACTCATTCATTAGGAAATGTTAAAAACATGTTCTGTAATAGAAAGATGTTAGATAAATATCTAAAGATGGTCACAATATTCAATGAGGCATAATTAGTGAATTTTGTCCTTATGGAAAAATAACGGTACAAATCATTTTACAACAGAAATATTTAAGAGTGTATGTTGTGGGGAGAGAATCTAAACATAACTTGAGTTCTGCTTTGTTTTCTGAAGTTTATATTAGACATATTTAATGTATTATAATCTGGAGTTACTGTCATTATTTACAGGATCTGTCGGTGACCCTTGAACCGCAAAGCATCGCCTCTTTAATTGTCATATACCACCAATAACGTCCTC
This sequence comes from Rachycentron canadum, assembly GCA_038496675.1. Lineage (NCBI taxonomy): Eukaryota > Metazoa > Chordata > Actinopteri > Carangiformes > Rachycentridae > Rachycentron > Rachycentron canadum. Next base: position 7,696,065 of record CM076659.1, on the reverse strand, counting down.
TCTCCCTCCCCCCTCTTCTGCTGGTCAAAGGTCAAATGGCGGGCGACCACACGCAACTGGAGTTCCATAACATTGAGACGGGCATTGTGACAGAGAAGCGCTTCTTGTCACTGGTGCCGTCCAACTTCATCGGCCACCTCCAGAGCCTCTCCTTCAACGGCATGGCCTACATAGACCTCTGTAAAAACGGTGACATTGATTACTGTGAGCTCAATGCCATGATTGGCTTCAAGAACATCATTGCCGACCCCGTCACCTTCAAGTCGCGCTCCAGCTACGTGACCCTCACCACTCTGCAGGCCTACTACTCCATGCACCTTTTCTTTCAGTTCAAAACCACCTCCTCCGACGGCCTCATCCTTTACAACAGCGGGGATGGGAATGACTTCATCGTGGTGGAGCTGGTCAAAGGGTAGGTCAATGCTTCCTCTGAAAGTATGAGCACAGAGACTTTGAGTGTTCCCCTAGCAGATCTCTGTTGCAGATCCACTCAGTTGCCTGTCTTTTCAATCTCCAAGTGCTGAAACTGAGCATTTTGAGGATATTTTATGATATTTTGTCCTTTTTTTTTTTTTTGGTAGATTTGACTCCATATTTGGCGCAGCAGCCATCTCTGGATGTTACGTTTGCTCAGAGATGATTTGTCAAACAACAATGCTGCCAGTAGAAGTTTGATTTGGTGTAGGTGGCATTTTCATGTTTTTATTTAGCTGTTGTGGCTGTCAGTTCTCAGGCTACAGTAACTAGTCAGCACTTCTCTTTACACACACACACACACACACACACACACACACACGCAACTTTATTTGTGGAGCAGACCTGTCTGCCACCAGGTGTAAAGACTAGCAAATGTGAAAAGCAAAAAGCTTTCAACTGTGTTGAATTAGTTTTATACCAGTGTTGCGAGATGTTTATTTATGTAAGAATATCCATATAAATGGATTATGGATTTAATAATGCAGCTCTTCATATTTTATGGCAGGTTCCAAACAGAATATAATTCTTGACAGCATTTCATTCCATTATTATGGGAATTCAAATTCTTTTCTTATCACCTCTATGCCAGAAAATTCTCTGAAAGCACTGTTGGCTATTACTGCTCTTTTTAAATCTTCATGAAGGCACAACAAATACCCAACATAAAAGGGAATCAACTACATAAGACTGCATTTCCTATTGCTGAAATGCAGCTATAGAATGACCTTCTTTTAAGTAATGCCTGGAGTTAATTATTATTCAACATGCTAAACATTAAAGGCATACATTTTAATTAAAATGAGCATGCAAATCATTAAATTGCCTGTAAACCAAAGAATTTAAGACCAATTTGTTGAGCACAGCCCACAGCCTTTTATTTAGCTCTTTTTCAGACAGCTGCAATCGCTGATACTCTCGTACGTACACATTTGACGACATGCGCGTGCACACGCTCGCTCCAGTTTTCAAAGGTTCATTAGACTTTTCTACTTTTGTTGTTGTCATTCTTATTATTGTTATTGTCTGATGCAAGTTGTCTGTGAAACACTATGCGACAAATTAAGTTTTTTGAAATGAGCTGTAAATAATGAGGACACATTTGGATTACAGTGATTACACTGAACCTGCAATGCTCTGCTTTGAGTCTTTAAGTTTTACAACACCATGTCCGCTTGCAGCTACCTGCACTATGTGTCTGACCTGGGCAACGGAGCCCACCTGATCAAAGGCAACTCCAACAAGCCCCTGAACGACAACCACTGGCACAATGTCATCATCTCCAGGGACACCAACAACCTCCACACTGTCAAGATTGATACCAAGATCACCACGCAGACAACCACAGGAGCCAAAAACCTGGACCTGAAGGGTGCGTAGGCAGAGTGAATTAAGATGTTTTTTTTTTTAGATTTCATGAAATTGGGGCAGCACTGGCCCAGAGGTGAGAAAAGCAGGTTTGTGGTTGCAGCAGCAGGATAAATCCCAGGAGGTTTGAGGGGGGAAAGCAATGCTTGGCCCTCACTTATTACTACCATTAAGGCACCCTGGAGAAAGAACTCAACCCCTGTGTGGCCAGCACTACTGTGTGTGTGTGTGTGTGGAGCTGGGACTTCATAGAAAAGACCATTTGTAATTAGCAGACCAACCTTGGCTAAAAGGATATCGGCATAATTAGCTCTCTACCTTGAAGTATGTAATAATTGTCATTAAAAAAAAAAAAAAAAAACACTTCAATGAATCATTTCAAAGTGGGCAATAAATTTCTGGCTTGAACATAAAAAAGAAAATGTTTCATAACACAGAATAATGTCTTTGCCTACAATTGGAAAAGTGTATTTTAATTGAGAGTGACATTAATTAACCTCCTCCAACCCTTTCTGTAAAAACCTTATCAAACAACTGTTATTATTAATTAAATAGTGGGGATTGCACCAGCTGTGATGTCCACCAATATGTAATTGCTACATTATTACACGGGTACCACATCAATCACCAAGCTCAGCCTTGATTTTCATCTCAACTATACACATCTGTGAAGTTTTGTGACTCTAACTTGTGCAGTTGTGATGATATTGACGTGACGAAATCAGTCCACAAGCAGAAATATAAACACCTGTCTAAGTACTTGAAACCACATCAGTAGTGGCTCCTGCTACAGTCCCCAGGGCCACATTTTGACATGCAATGAGCCTAGAAAATTCAGTGCAAGCCCAATTATGATGCTGTCCAACGTGCTGTGCTTTGGGCTTCACCTTGAACGGCATGATATAAAAGGCTGTGTACCATGTTTTCTTCCCACTAGGGGTCAGTGTTGTCATATTTCTCATTTCTTTACAGGTAACCTTTACATTGGTGGAGTGGTTAAGGAGATGTACAAGGATCTGCCCAAGCTGGTGCATGCCAAAGAGGGTTTCCAAGGTTGTCTGGCATCAGTGGATCTGAATGGGCGGCTCCCAGACTTGATGTCAGATGCTCTGGATTGTGTTGGACAGATAGAGAGAGGATGCGAAGGTGAGTAGTGTCCCAGCCCACTAAGTTAAAAACAACAATTTTTTTTTTTTTTCCATTGATAAAATCAGACAGGTTGTCCTTCAATTACTCTGGTGTCCCTTGATCATCACAAAACTAATCTAGGGTGTCGTCGCAAAAACCACGGAGTCAGAGCTCAGCCCTCCCGATCTCACACTTGTCCGACAAGGACATGCACACACAGCGAAGCACACCCACACTGCCAACCTGTGGCTCATAATTTAACATCCATGAAGTGTGTTAGTATTCTGTTAGAATGCATCAAGCACCGACACTCCTCCACAGGCAATCATTTCTGTTTCACTTGGCCATAATCTGATTATTCTCTCTGCCATATTTGTACTGCCAGTGTTATTTCCCATTTTATCCCCATTCTGTTTTGCTCTATGCATGCTTGCTGGATCTGAGAGTTTGCCAGAAGCAATCCTTTTGAATTATGTATGAAGCCTTTGTTGCATGCATGAATATCATTTGCCCAGTCTAATGTGTGCACCACATCCAGAGACAATATTTGATTTATTTTTCATCGTCACTCACTTAGTTTAATTTCACAATTCATCCACTCTTTTTCTATTGAGTACGCAACTTCTGATCTTTTTATGTCCTGATGTTACAAATGTAATCAAATTCAGCACCCTGTGCGGGTCTGTCGAACTTGTTGTTGTCGTTGTGTATGCCACAGAATCAGTGGTCGCTCTCAATGGAAAATGGCTTCTGTGATAACGCATTTATTGGGTTGTGGTGATGGAGTCAGGAGGTAGAATATAGTTGCTGATAGTATTTGAATAAAGCAGGGATCATTTCGGAATATGTATGAGAGCAAAAATGCGGTTTTTCTATTACTTCATCATGGACCAAGCATACCTACTTCACATAATAATGACTTAACAACTGAATGCTTTTACCTCATATTGCTGATGCCATTTTGGGAATAGCCACTGTTACAGTTTGGCTTAACCCAGCCTCCATTATGCATTACAATTTATTCCCCTCTGGCTCTTTCTGAGGACAAACAAACACTTCACACCTCACTCTCCTCTGTCCTGCTTCAACAGCCTGTGTCTCTGTTACTCCATCTCTTGGTGCTTTACTAACAGCTGGTATACTTTGCCTTTTCCTTTCCTATTACTTTGCCGACAAAAGTTGCATTGATGAAAGCTGACTTGCAAGGTAGATAGCTTTGTCTGTTTGATAAAGAGTCTGATATCCCTTCCCTCTTTGCATCTGTAATGCCCCACCCCACCCCACCCCCCACCTTTCCACAGTCTCTACCTCCACACTTTCCACAGCAAAATAACTGCCTAGTTTGCCACACACCCACCAGCCATATGGAGTGGGTTTCAGTCCCATAGGAATACAAGTAGCAATAACAACTTGTATCAAAGTCTATGGGGCTCATGTTTCGATTTGCACTAACATATTGTATTCTTGTTTTTCTTGGCTATAACTTTTTTTATTTTTCTTTCTGTGCTTATTATTTTTCATATGTTGTTCACTCACTGTCCGTGTACTCTTGCATGACTTCAAAACAATGTTTTGTTCTGCATGAGCATCCAACCGAAAACTGCGTTTATGATTCCAACAAGTCATTTTCGTGTTTTACATTAAATTAATAATTGTTATTATAATTTCCATGTTTATCAATGTCGTATTCCTGTTTTAGTCTCTGGCAGTAATTCAAGTTTACGTGCAAATTCACACATGCATTTTTTTTTTTTTTTTTTATGCATAAACAGCCACATGACTACATTACAATGACTGAATGTACAACTTAATTAAATCAATTGTTCTCTGCTTCACGCCTTACACAAATATGTGTCAGAAAACATGAAAGAAATGGGAAAGCCTTGAAATAAATGTATAGTTCTGTCTATATCTTATAGTAACTAGACTTATTTATATTTATAAGTGCGCCATTACACATCTGATGTCTCTTTGTTGACTTGATTCACAAGCCTACAAACGCAAGTCAAACTAGGCTCCAATCCAGTTATGACACATTAGGCTCATTCCAATGCAAGCGATTTGGTAGACAATGAAATCATTACACATATATATAATTTTTTTTTCTCTTTTTTTTCTTGTGGCATAATGTACACTGTGTACAGTGTTTTGCTCTTTGCGTTTTTCAGCCTTGAGTGTGGGCTACAGCAAACACTTAAACTATCAAGCAGTTACCATAGCTACTCTGAGACTGAGCAGCCCCCTCTGTTGCTGCACTTTATTCAGACAAATAAAATCATATATTAGGTTGCAATTGTAATGTATGTCTGTATCAGCAAGTACTTTTAAAATATCTGATGACATAAATAGGAAAATGGATAGACTGTCCCACCATGGCAGTAATAATGACTAAACTATCAAAAAAAAAGTAGATTCGGGTAATTATGGCTATGACTGCATGAATCCAAGTAGTAGTGTGTCTCACTATATTATATGATGTTCATGTGTCATAAATGTAGTTCAAATATCCTGATGTTGATAATATTTAATTACGATTGAAAGAATTGCATAGTAAATTGTCCAAAACCATCATGTTATTATTATAAACTTAAAATAAAATACATATAGTGACTATAACTATTCATCCATGCCATTGCCACTCCATTAACACGATCTAACTCACTGTCACTCAAACAATGCAGTCTGTACAGTTTTATATTTACTACAAGATGATTACAAGATTAAACACTGACTATAAACACACCTGGATGCACCATTGTTATTTGAAAGCACATAGACATCTGAGGACTCTGCAGCTTAAGAACTGACTGTGGATCACCGTCCTGTGAGCCCTATTACGGCTACTAATAACGTTCACTTTGGGTGGTCACTGGAGAGAGATTGTAATCTGAACACCCAAACCATCTCCACAGGTGATCAGAGGTGTGTGACAGTTTGGAGGACAACTGTCTTACAGTGTTGCTGTTTACTGTTAGACACATTTTACTTGGTGGTGCTACATCAGATGTATACACAGTTTATATACACTCTACTGTACTTTATAACAACCAGGATCTATTTTGTGTTAATGCTATTCGTAAATATGAATGAGTCAAATATTTAAATCAATAATGTAAATTTAATCCACGTGTTAAAATTATTTATTGTTGTTTGTAATACATCTGTGAGGTTTTTGTTGTGACTGAATGCGCTTAAATTCAGTGAGAGCTCAGGCAGGCAGTAAGCCACCTAGAGATTAGCAATTTCTAGCAGCGTTTGTGGAAAGAATATAAAACATGACTACACCGTTAGCGTGTTTGCATAGAATATGTATGTCTGTCCTGTGTGTGCTTCCATTTGCAGAAGCCTTTTGTCTCCCTGTTTTACGTGACATTTACTTTCACTGCAGAGTTAAACTGCAGACATGGCTGCCTGTTGTTATAAACGTCTACTCACCGACACGCTGTTTGTCTCCGTGTGCAGGCCCCAGCACTACATGCCAAGAAGACTCATGTGCCAACCAGGGTGTGTGCCTTCAGCAGTGGGAGGGCTTCAGCTGTGACTGCAGCATGACGACATTTGGAGGACCGCTGTGTAATGACGGTAAGATTCCTGCCTCCTGGTTGTTTTGTGTTTTTATACGAGAAAAATAGACGGCAAACGCAAATTCCTGTTGACGTCGTGCAGACCTTCAATAACACGAAATGATGGGTCTCTTCATTTCTTCCAAGTCCCAATAAATCACACAAATTGCCAATCCATATACACGTCTAATAGCATTAGATGCATAATTCATTCCATCTGTTAAGATAATCAAACACTTCCAGGGCAATCTTGGCGTTAGACGTCTAAAAGTGAGTGTTATCATCAGCAACAGGGCAATTTTTATCCTATGCTTTCGCACGGAATCTTTCTTCCAGCTCATTATTTCCTGTCAGTGCTAAAGTTGTATCCTTTGCCAGAATTTGTGACCTCTCAGATCAAACTAAGTAAAAGCCCAAACTGTGCTGTCGACTGTTACTGCTGACTGATGTGTTGTAACTTAGTTCGTGAATGGACCTCGACAGTCACTGGCTTCTGCTTTGAATACGGCGTGCGCTGCCCTCGCTGAGGGAGTCAAGAGCTGTTGATATTCTGAAGGGCGGAAGCTTCCACGTTCATCCCTGACATCTGGCTGACATTTCAGTGAAGGCTCATTAAAGTTTGAGAGCTGCGCCACTAGAGGGAGCAACAAACATTGTGTTCAGCTAAATAAAACATCAACAACAAGTCAAACAAACAAACAAACAACCAAACTAAAAAAATGAAATTTATCAAAAGATGCTCTTAAACTCTGCCAGGATGTGTGCTGTTAACTCAACATCTGGATCTCAGTGAAACACACATACATACACACACACACACACACACACACACACACACACACACACAATAAAGGTCCAAACTTGCTTTAAAGATGATGATGCAATTTAAAAGTTCTGTGATATTAATCTCTCCTAAAGACAGTTAAATGGGCGTCTTGTTTTAGGGACTATTTACTGATGAATGTTTAGCTTTTGAGAAAACTAGGGTAATGTCTGCTCCACTTTTAGAAAATGGGCTGTTTTCTTATGCCAAACATGCAGAGGGGATTTTGTATGGTCATTATTTTCTTCTGCAGCAGTTCACACAGTAAGGGGTGAATGGGCAAAGTGCTGAACTGCATTAAGGAGAAGGGAACAGAGTGGGCACTCTGGAGATGACACAAAAGCCGAGGAGAGAGCACCATAAATGTTAATGCATTCTGTGTCACTTTTACCATCCTGATAAGACCCTGTCTTTTGTTATCAAGAGAAAGTGTTAATAGTTTCCTGTGCAGCCTCATAGCCTGGACATATCTGCAGCCTATGATAACACTAAAAGGATTCTTCTGTCCATGGGACGTGAGCTTGAGTGTAGCTCATCCTGATCCCAGCACCTCCTCTGCTCCTTTTACTCTTCCTTTCATTTCTCAGACCATGTTTGGATCATCTGAGGAATAGCTCTCATGCTGGAGGTGTTAAGGGATATTTCTGATGGTGAACTTGTCGTGAACCTTCCTTTTGCATTGGGGGAGGTTGGAAATTTTTTTTCCTCCTTTTTTTTCTGTCATGCATATTCATCCTGAGTAGGCCCATGGAGCTCATTTCGCCACTGGATGCACAGAGGCTCATAGGCCATATGTGCATACATTATATCTGCATGAAAGTGCCCTACCTGCTGAGTCTTGTTACTGTAGCTGGTTTCATTGTTCCTGCTGACCTGACAAAACAATAAGGAAAAGAATAGGACAGATCAATGTGCAGGCCCCAGGGATACAATATCTAGCCACAAAAACACACTTTCCAAGAAATCTCCTTCACTACGCATGAACTGAACTAGTCCTCAGAAAAGTGATGCAGCCTCACTCTGCCAGCGGAAATCTATGAGAAGGAAAAATGAAGCTGGAGATGGTTGGGTTTTATCTGTGTTATGGATTGTCATGGGGATAGAAGGAACGAGAGGAGCATCTCTGAGGAAAATATCACTTTTTACCAGATATATTTGCATAAGCTGAAATGCGGGCAATTTACAACAGAGCAATAGGTCTCCAGGAAAGCAACTTTCATGGGAAGCTTGCTGCATTTTTCAGTTATTTCTCTAGTGGGTAGTCTTGGCATCCTGTCCTCACACAAGGAGAAAAAAAAAAAACTCAATTTCACAGCTCCTGGCCCCAAAACATTTACAGCTGGGATGAATTGAACAGCTGTCAGTCACAAATCACGAGGGAACTAATATTATGTCTGATAGAACAATTCCTCCCCATAGTTCAACATCATGTTACTTCAAATTCTTTTTCCTTTTTTTTTCTGCTAGTTTTAATCGGTTTATAATGGCAAGATTCAACTCTGGTATACTCAGTACAAAGAAAAAAAAAACAGTCGGTCACAGTGACTTGTAATTAAATTAAATTGATTTGTTAGCACAGTTTCAATTATTTTATGAAGAAACACTTATCTGCTAAATAAAACTATCAAATCAAAGGCAGATAGCAGCTCTCCGCCCTCTCCCTTGAAACACGGGGAAATGTTTGAAGCAAGATAATGACAAAATGTTATCAGTAAACATATTTTAAAGTCAAGTTCAAACTAATATGTAATGTGAAATAACAAAGTCAACATGTTATCTGACTTAGTCTGCTCATTTAGAGATCACCCCAAATGCTGATTTGTTATGAATATGTTAAATTACTGTGACCTCCAAAAATGTACCTTTTTGGATTACTGATGATTTCTTTCCTTCTTTTTACATCATTTTAAGCTGTGACGTAAAGAGCAGGGGGAAAGCGAACATACAGTAGCGTGGCAAGTGCTTTGAATCACTGCACGGCTCACTCACTGTTTTGTCCTATGGGGAAGGGGTTCAGACTAACATCCTCAGCAGTCTGCAGTAAGCGTAGCATGTATGCATGGCGTGTATCCCCGCAGACTCGGCACTGGTTTTCAGTTTTCAGAGCAGTGCTGGCTGCGCTTTGAGACTGTAATGATAAAAGAATCTCAACTCTTTAGACCAGCGCTGCCCCTTTCACTTCAGAATGATTGGCGGGATGATGGCACAGATATATAAGAAAAAAAGAAAAAAAAAAAACAATCTTCACATCTTCTCTTCATCATCTCTAAAACACTTTTTTTTTCTTTAATGAATAAACTGTAGACCGTTTTTTTTTGTTTTTTTTTTTCAAGTTGTATTTATAGAACCAATTATCGCCACTGGAAAAAAAAAAAAAAAAAAAGCCGTGACGGCCAAGATGAATCAAATTTCTCTCAGATCATCATGCATGCGAAATGAATTAGGACGGTTGTGAATTGTTATAAGCATGCATTTGCTCTCATCACTACACGCTGCTTTTGATGCCAGTCGGACTAAAACGGCTGTGTTTTAGGTGGCGACTCAGACGGGAGACAAAGAGCGTGAGTGTGTGTGTGTCTGTGTGTGGTGAAGTCAAAAACACAACCGGTGTCTTCCTCTACACTTAGTGTATGTTGATATTGCCATATTGCATTTTGCCTTCTCTGGAAAGTCCACTGAAAAAAAGCGTTCTAGCTTTCACTCAGAAGCTGGTGTGTGGGTGTGTGTTTGTGGGACTTAAACTCCAGTCTAGACTTCCTGAGGGAGTTTGCCTACAGTGGTCAAGCATCTGAGAGTAATGTACAGAGAAAAACAGAATGGTGTTTGCTGTTGAGCTAAAGTGGGTCGTGGAAAGGCTACAGCGAGGGGTGAGCCCGGCCTTCACGCAATTTTTGTCTCGCCTGGTTGCTCATACATCCAGTCTTATAGCCTGAGCTATTAGTGCCATGTCAATATTTTATCAACAGTGGAGTTTGTGTGGGTCTGGTAACCATTGTCTCTGCCTAAGGGGCAAAGTCGAGCCCCTCTCACTTGATTTCTAACGTGTCTGAGTCAATGCTCATTCTTGTGTCTTTGTACCTGGAGAATAGTCTGTCTGGGCCCCAGGCTGGATGTCTACTATGTGATCTGTATGGGTCTGATTTTTCTTAAGCACATACAGAAGAAATGAAGAGGATGTTGTTTTGCATCAGTCTACAAAAAAGAATTTGAAAAAGACTGAAATATGAAAACTCAACTGCCATTTGTATGAACACAATTTTTGTGAGTTTTTAGGCAGTTAAGTCAATAACATACAAATTTCATAACCAATTATGTGCTCCAGTTTAGCTTGTTATAAATCTTTAAACATGTTATATGAATTTTCTCATCAAATAAAATAGGGCACTTTCAGAACAGTCATGGAGGGCCTCCAGATTTAACATACAGATAAACACAAGCACACACACACTCACACACAGGCAAGCAGGAAGTACTCCAGACAGTTTTGTCCCATCTCTCCGCGGTGGCATGCAAGGATTAGACCACTTAGTTTGGTTTCGATCAATACAAGGGGACACCCAGTCCAGTAGTGAGGCCAAGGGGATATGAGGCACTGGAGTAAACAGCCTGCTGTCACATGGAAGTAATGTTCTCTTTGCCTCGGATGTCGCCCTCCTTTAATGCAGCTCAGCGAAACAAATCCATGGGTCTGAAAATATTTGGGCTTCAGTGTGTGTATTGAACGCTTGGCCTAGCTTTGAGCAGCCTTTGTGCTCCAAGATATGAGTGAGGCAGTCTCAAAGTGCTTCTGCGTGTTCACTCCAGTAGCCACTCTCGTAAAATGTGCACACGCGTTCACAAGAAGCACGGCACGTAGGACTGAATGGAGACTTTAATTGATCTGTTGTGAGGACTTTCAAATGTACAACCAAATGATCCTTTTTGTGTAAGATAAGGGAAATAAATTTGAAAGTAATACAAGTGTGATTTTCTGTTTTGTTTTTTTTGTTTTTTTTCACAGTCAACAAATCCCATGGCAACATATTTAACGCATAACGCATTTATATAGCTTCCCCCCTCTTTGCCACAACCTCCATTGTTTTCAAGTCAATCTCTAACACATGCACAATACTGGCTGCGTCCCCAAATGTGTATTAATCCACTGCTGAAAATAGTCCCTAACAAATGCTCTATTTACATTTGGAATAATGTTTGCTCAAGCTGTTTTAGTAAATGACTAAGCTTTTTTTTTTCCACCTTTTTCTTATTCTTATATTTTAACACAGTAAAATATTTGAACCTTCTATGTAGCACAAGCTCCTCTACTACCAAAGGCAGAAACCTGTTTGAAATCTGCCATTTATTTGAAGTTATACTATGTCTAGAGCCACTTTCACGCTTTTCATGCTGTATGTGTCAGTGCCTGAAGCTCTATGGGATGGTGTGGATTTGCACCTATTTCTACACATATCCCAGAGCTTCTGTTTACCGTTCCAGACAGATACTGAGTGGGGTTTTATTGTTTTATCTCTTTTTTTTTTTTTTCTTTTTTTTTCCAATCATTCCTCTTTCGGTCACTATCTGGCCCAGTTATTTCCAATAATTTCCTCATGCTGATTGAGTATCTGAATTTAAATGGGTTTCTGTGCCAGTGGCCGTATGTGGGTAAAGGCTGTTGGCATGGAAACCAGGTCTCCTTTCCTCCCACCGTGGATGCTGTAACATGTCTGTAACTTTGCCCAAGCAGTGAGATCTCTGCAGGAAGTGGTGTTGAATCACCAACATCTTTTCGCTGGCTCGGTATAATGCTGAGCGCTCATGAATGCGACTGATGCACGCATGACTCATGATAGTAAAACACAGAATACAGCTGCGAGGACACATGGCACATAATGCTTGTCATGTTACTTCATGCTGCGGCAGTTGCATTAGTATGGAGCAGCGGCAGTGTCTGACATATGTCGGACTGCTTCATACGCCCATGCTGCTCTTCGTAATGGTGTGACATGGAGTTCTGGGGGGGGGGGGCTTCTTGTGCTTTGGTGTATCACAAGAGCTTCTGAGCATTATTTTCCTGTGAAAGTACAGCTTGTGGTCAAATCAGAGTTGAGCACAAGCGTTATGCACGTTTAGTTGGGTGTGATTGTAATCTTAGTTGTAATCAGTGTTTCATCTAGAACTCATTGCAGTGCCGTGGTGAGAACCTAATCTTTGAGGTGTTTTTTATTAATTGGTAGCCCGGAGGGGCATGTTGACAGGGAATAAGAAGCTGTTGTGTCTCCACAACACAATACTAATTAAAGTGTTGACTCGAAGACGGAACATCTGCTAAACTACCCTGCTGGGTGTTACACTGACACTGTGAATATTCCCCCCTCTCGTAAACTCAGGCTATTGAACATGACACTCTGGAGAACTGTGGCAAGAATCTAAAGCATCCCTTTAAGAAGAAGATTGCTTGCTTGTACTGAACTATTTAAAAACTTTTGATTGCTTCTGCTGACATTGTGTGAATGACTGCACAGTCAGAAGTCATTTAATTGAGGAGAAAATTTGATTCTTAGTTCACTGAATTGCAAATTCAGATGCTGATGGACATTGTAATCAAGACTCGCAGTAAGAAAAAAACATCTCCCCAGTGACAGGAGCTCAAGGAGCAGTGGATTGTTCTGTTGTTAGAAACAAACAATAGCTATTTATATCATGTATCACTGTATTTGTGAGTGCAAAACCTTTCACGACTTTACTACACAACTTCTTACCGCACCTTTTGCCGGGAGGAAGGTCACAGTTAGCATTACAGTAGCAACGTGTGCAGAGGCAGACAAAAGAGATAAGACCCTCAATACATCTCAGGAATGAAGCTACTCTAAATAAATCACAGCAAATGCAAGCACTAACTCAAAGAGGCTTTTATTATGGAAATTCTACCTCTTACTTGCTGAGCATCTGAAATTTGAGAGGCAGGTACATTTTCTCTGGGTTATGCGAGATGAGACCAGTGTGCTGGTTCAACAGGGGGGCTTGTTGCAGACCGGCATTTTGTTTTATTTTTTTTTTTCCCCCTCTTGAACAGTGCTATGTAACTTCATCCAGCGTCATAAAGCGATGGCCAATAAAATACATGCAAGTACAAACAACAGGGAGAATACCTCATTAGAGAATACCTAAAATACATTAAAAAAACTGTAGGTTGATTGCCCACAGGAAGCAAACAGTGGTGTTAAAGTCCAATGTTTTATTTGCCCATCCATCCTCTTCGACCCCCTGCCTTCACAGACTGCGTTCTGTAACACTGGTCTTCTTCATTTGCTCCCGTTAGGATTATATCCAATATAACGCTTTGTTACTTGAACGTCACTTCAGGGCATTTTCTGAAAAGATTGATGCTACCCCTCTTCTTGGGAGGCCAGACTGACCATCGTGCTAATTTGCTTCAAACCTTACCAGTGCTGACGTGAGGAAGAGAATTGATAAAAAAATTTCCACAGTAGTACAATTTGGCCTCAAAGAAGCCCAAGGACAAAGACCGTAGCATGGTGCCTTGGTTTTTTTGATAAGCCTTCAACGTAGACTTGTTAGCTTGTATTTCATTTCCATAACTTATACCCTGTGGCAAAATATTGTTTTACACCAAGATATCCAATTTCATTGTTTTATTCTACTGTTGGTGTGAAGGCTCCCTAAGTTCTAAATTTAGAGCAAACCAGGAGATGGAATCCGACATGCTTGATAGATAGACGTTCTCCTTTTTTCCCTCCACTAAACAACAGCATTGGTACAATACACAAAAGGACATATATTGTGCCTGCAGTATAGCCACGAGAGCCTCTATATGCTTGTGAGATGCTGTCGCAAAGCAAATGAACGAGCCTCAGTTTCAAAAGGGGCTTGGCAGCCAGTCTCCATAGCAAACAAACAACTGTTTAGTATGTCTGAGCATAGCTGTTTGCTCCAAGTAATATTAACAATATGCACAAAGGGTTTAGACAATGCAAACTCCTCTGTCTTTCGCCATCACGACGAGGTCAGTGGAATTTATCCATCTGACTTGTCCTTGAACTCAACCGACTTCTAAAGTTTTATGCATAAAGGACAGACTTTATGTGTGGTACAACTCAAATCCTCTCTTATCACTAGGCAGCAAGAGGAAGGGGGGGTGGGGGGCATTCATAGATCACTCTCTGCCAAAGTCAGTCCCAGCAATAGAGCTGTCTTGACTGAGTGATTTAGAGAGGAACCCTGCTTAATAAGCTTGAAAGATATTTTAAACTGGATACATGGTGTTGGGAGCTGCCATCCCACCAACAACCTCAAAAAGAAAACAGTGGGAGGTTCGTCAAAAATCATTCATTACAGCAGATCCACAGCATATTTCACACTTTCTGTGACTGGGATCCATGTGAAAGAGTCTTTCATGTCTGTGGCCGATTCTGTACCAATAGTGTTTCTAATGTTACAGTGCACGTGGTAGGCAGATTTTAGTGTGTGCACACATGGAAATAAATGCAGTGAAGCCTGCAATACCAGCAGACAACTGGAGTCCCACTCATTGTGCATGTGACACACTTTTTCACAAATATACATTGCGTGCTGCGCTTTGGGCTGTTTGGCCTTTCATATACTAAGCCTTCACTAGGACACAAATGGGTCTGCGTACCATAGAAGGGTCAGGACTGGTGGCTCCCTGCTGGACTTTGTTGCACGGGTTGTGTGTCATCACCGTGGAAAAGGCAAGGATATCTTTCCCCTGCAACTGTTCGAGACCGAATCCCCTGAATCATTTTTTGTTCCATCACATCACAATGACAACAACATGACAACGTGTCGGGATACCGTCAGTTACATTTGAAATTGGCTTTGCAAAGGACCAACTAAATGTCGACTTATATGTCGAATTCTGCATCCAAGAACAACAACAACAACACACATCACGGTGCCAGCTCCCCACACGGCTTGACCTGACTGGCAGCCAAGTGTTTTGGTACTGATATTCAAGGCCCTTCTGAGTGTTGGGAGTGCGCGGTGGTCCCCTCCGAGCTCTGAAAGCAATGTTCCCACTATTTTCATGCTGGTGATGTCTGGGAGGACAAGGGTTTCAATATAAGGGTTTAATCTATCCCTTGCTTCGAATGACACAGTTAGCTAAGTAGAAATCTTAGCTGGAATTAGGGGATAGTGTCCCAGAATGTGGGACCTCTTCCCACCTCCTAAAGTTTGTGTTGGCAGGTTCAAAACAGTAATTGGACTCTAAAGTAACTTTTTCTCCTATTATGTTCCCTGCGGTCCATCCAAAAAGCTTGTCCCCCATGTTTCCTGTGCGGCGTTGACATGGTTCTGCTTCTTCTTGTTACCTTTGTCTGTTACTGCTTTGTTTCTTCCACAACAGGAACACGCCAGGTTGCCCCCACACACAGCTTTACCTTCTGTTTGATCACAGCCTCATGATACCTCTTCTCAATCTCCAGCAGCAGAACAGAACAGAACAGCTTTGAGCGTGAAGCCTGTGTGAAGCACAATTTCTGCATCATGCGCCATCAAGGTGGGAGCCACAAGAGACCACACATTTACCTGCGAAGGTTCACCTCGCTCACCGGATTCGTGTTTACCTAAATGGTTTCATGTGACTCGAGAGATTGAAAACAGAGATGGGACTGAAACGTATGCAGCGATAGATACTTGAAACGCCATCACGTGTGCTGTCGTTAAAGTTCGGTAGTGCTTCAAGTGCACTTTGAAGGGAGAAACACCAGGAAAGAACTGCAAGCAGTGGCAGTGCTCGCTAAATAAACTTTGAATACGAAGGAGATTCTTTCATTATGCGACTGTATGTGGAGGGATCCTCAGTTGACTAGTGGTAGTGGCTGCACGAAGCCTTTGTATCTGAGGAGCTATATTTCTGACGGTGTTTACAAAAAGCAGAAGAAAGATGAGTGCACTGTAGTACGCCTCTCCAAAGAGAGTGGATCAGTCATCTCTCTTATGCTTTATTTTGTAGTTCCATTCCAAAAGGGAGGCCAGGGGTTTGTGTGAGGAGTGGAAGTGCTTTGTTGATAAACAGTTTTGCATTTTCTCCACTAAATCACTTTGCCGTCCCGGTTAGCTGGAGCGAGGCAAAGCGGCTCGTTAACGGGGAAGCTGTGGACTCCTGAAGGGAGACACGGCCCGTCCTTGACCTGTTCAGTATGAAGCCTTCTGTGGAGGCTGCTGATCTACTTGGGACAGATTTCAGGAGAGACAGACAGACAGCGACAGACACAGTGCCCTGGTGGCCCACTGCATCTTGGGAACTGTCAAAGGCGATAGAGAGAAAGCCTCTGGAAAGCTGCCGACCTGTGACCCCTATCTCTCTCACTGACAGTTAGGATTTGGTTTATGCATACACACACACACACACACACACACACACACACACACACACACACACACACTGACACATGTAAGTATGTACATATGCACGCACACACACACACACACACTCAACCTTTATTTGCACTTGCGTACAAGGATTTTTGAATGTTATTTCCTCTTGTGCTTGATCTTAATGTGTATTTAAATGGATTTATGGAAATGAATAACAGTGTTGTGGCATCGTTTATGCAATAGGAAGTAAAAAAAAAAATGCTAGTTTGTCATATCAGCCAGACTCCAAATCATCCCTCGCCAGCAATATCCAGTGAGTGAAAGGAGCAAAAGCAGCCTATTGGCTATACAAACAGCTCAATGTGCAGTGACGTGCAAAAAAAAAAAAACAAGAAAAAAGTGTTTATTTTCTATATATCTAGTTAGGGCCTGCTCCAATCCAATAACAGAAAGGATGCTTGGCGCAGTCTGTACATGTTTGTATCTGTTCCTGTGTATATGTACTGTATCGTTGATCGACTGTAACCATGTCACCATGCTTTTATGGTGATAAATTGCTCTTCGGAGAAAATCCAGCATTGTGTCGAACATGTTTCATGCACGTGTATGTGTACATGTGTGACCCAAGATCATGCCACTTCCTGAAAAACACTAACACTAAATAAACCTGCTACAGTATGTAAATACTGTATATATTATACATATACACATTATATATATATATATATATATATATATATATATATATATATATA
>CM076659.1:7613728-7664082 GCA_038496675.1 Rachycentron canadum | reverse complement strand
ATATATACACACACACACACACACACACACACACACACACACACACACACACACACACACACACACACACACACACACACACACATGCACAACCACACACAAATGCACACAAGTTCAATCCACACACACAAAGAGCAAACACTCTCCCAAATCATCTTTCATCTCTTTGATCACTTTGAATCATTGTCATGACTGGAATGTGCAAACGTAGACAGTTGGAGCGAAATGCAAATTTGTGCATGAGAAAAGTTCAATTTATACAGTGCAATGTATCATTGGCTGTAATTTGAAATGGGTCATAAAGGAAGATGTGAGCTTGGAAGGCATAAAAATATTATTGCCCTTGTGTGCTGGACTTCCAACTGTACTGTGATAACTCCCTCAGCGATGGACTAATTGGTTCTGGGAAAGGTCAGAGGACAAACAACAGAAGATGGAAGGTGAAAATCTTCCGCCTTTCCAGCCTGATAACCCCAACCACAGGGGAGGCTGCGGAGGAGGGGTTTCTGTGGCAGTCTTTACAGAAGACAAAAAAGATTTATGATTGCTATTGATCATCTCATCGATCATGAGCCCTTACTTAAATTTCGCATGGCTGTTTTAGGAAGAAAGAAAAGGGGAAAAAAATCCATCCTCAAGCTCCTGCGTGTGGGTGGCTTGATTGACACCATTGTAATTATTCTTAGCTTACAAATCACTGCCTAACAACTTTAATATCATGTATATTTCCTTAATGATAGTCTGAAAGTCTCACAAT
Source organism: Rachycentron canadum (assembly GCA_038496675.1). Lineage (NCBI taxonomy): Eukaryota > Metazoa > Chordata > Actinopteri > Carangiformes > Rachycentridae > Rachycentron > Rachycentron canadum. The sequence goes on along the minus strand of CM076659.1, from coordinate 7,663,325 downwards.
GGAAGCCCTCATTGAGAAACAAACATGTCATAACTTTTTTTTTGTTTGTTTGTTTTTTTTGTTTTTTTTCTTGCAATTCACAATTGCTCACCTGCAGCAGAGTGGCAACAGAAAGAAAGCTGCCCCCTAATCCACTCTAATAGGATTGTGTGGGAATTCACCTTCCTCATTGCTCCTTCCATCTCTTAGAGCCTCAGGCCTGCTGGCAAGGGCTGATAAAAACACGCCTGCCGAACACCTAAGTACAAGCTAATATTAGCATATATTTTGCAACACAGCGTAGAAATACAATGCATACCCACGCACATTTCTTTTTTTTACCCTCTGTTATATATTTATTTGTTGGTAGATATGTGGCATCGGTGTGAGATAAAGGACAGCTCTCTCATAGTGCTCCTACACTGCCTGTTGATAAGAGCTGTATATAAAGCCAGTGGTTGTGCTGCACAACAAGCACCCCCTCTCATACACTTCAGCACATGCACATCCGGTGTTCTGGTGATCGTTTCCCTCCTGATCTTCTCCGGATTCATTTTTTTGTTTATTGTATCATTTCCATAAGATATGCAGCTAATTAAATAATTCCTCACCACTTAGTAAAGGCTTACTTACAAAGTGAGGCTACTCAGCAATTGGCAAAGCAGATGTTTAATCCAGCAATTAGGGCCAAGGCGCGTTCGCTGTCTCCTGGGTACGGCTTACAAAAGGAGTAAACAGTGAAAATAAAGCAGTGTCATGCAGGGACACGATGAAAATTAGCACATTAGCATCAGGAATAAGCTTGTTTTGTGCCATAAATTGTTCAATTAATCCATGCGTTTTCTAATATGTATGATTTTATGTTGTGCTCTGAGGATCAGCGCGTTGTGTGTACCGAGTGTGCTAAACAGGGCCATTTTTATGTTGTTTATGCTCCACTTTCCAGCTACCTACTGCACACGTATGTTGCCTTGAAAACAGCTACTGCACAACATTATGCAATTTGTGAAAGAAGGACAGTGGGGAGGATATTTCCCTTTAATTGAGAGGTAGAGATGTGGATGTATTAAATCATTTTAAGAAGAAAAACTCCTGCAGCACAACCATTTTGTAATTACGCCGGTCTAGTGTAGACTGCTATATCATTTGCTTTTAAGAACAGTGCTAATGAAAGGGTGTGCTCAGTAAAACACAGTGGCTCTGTCTGATCCTAAAACAGCTTTTTTTTGAGAGCAGCATTCGTGCTGATGCAGGTTGGGCTGCATATGCTGATGGGCAGCCAGAGTTGTCTCTAGTCTCAGATCAGAGCTCTGGCCCTGGACTCTGTTTTCTGCCTCACTCTCACTGTGTAATTATCCCCCACACTTGTCTTTTTCAGTAATTAGAACTGCAGTCATACTACACATCTGTTGGCTCCCTAATAGAGAAAACAACAGCTTCTAGAGACCATTTGGAGTCTGCAATGTTTGGTACATGCTAGCACACAGACACACCGCAACTAAATAATGCACTGATGTCTGATGGCGTGTAATCAGTCAAACAGGCTTTTAAGTGGGAATGAAAAAGCCAACTGAGGATCAACTGATGCTTCGTTTTCTTTAAGTCTAACTTTGATATGTGTTTTTCTGGCATGCAAATGAAACACTGGAAGCAGAAAAAACCAATCAACAAATTGCTGGCAAACAAAATGGCTGACCTGAACTGAGAGAAAGGGAGCATTGTATCTGAGGAGCAAATGAGGCAAGTGATGATGAGAGAGTAAATTAGAAGCTGTCGATACTGTGAGACACCTCTATCAGAGCCAAGGCTGCTGGCTGGGGAGGCAGATATGCAGCTGGTCGGGGTAACAAAGGACCCGTTTGGTGTATTGCTCCATTAAGACACTGGGTCTTGTCAGCTCTGCCTGGATGGGCCATTCTGCTCCACAAGGCAGGGGCTCATGTATCACTTAGGGCTTAGGGGAAGTGAGCATGGTCGACGAGGGGGCAGAAGGGTGTGAGTGGCACTGGTCGACTGAGCATTCATGGCATAATGTTACCAACCCAGGGGGCAGAACTTTACCTCAACCATGAATTGATGGTCCCCTGCCACGAAGAGCGAGGGTGGCTGGTATGGCTCCCCTGGGGCCCTGTCATGATGAGGTGAAGGCTTATCTCTTCAGAGCAGTGTGAGGATAAAATATGGTGAAGTGCTGCAACAGTATGATGCAGGAGCAGATTTCTTGATTTTCATTTTCTGTTGAACTAGGTAGAAGCTGCAGATATTCTCAGTTTATGGCTATTTGTGCCACATTTGGAGTATATCTAACACAATGCTAACATACTTGGTGAATTGCTGTTATCATTCCTGGCTGTGAAGCGGGAACTTCCTAACCTGACTTTACTGTATGTGATAGGATACCAAAATCTTTCCTGAGCAAGGAATACGTTTTCCTGTTTTCTTACTGAGCTGCTGCAAAATAGCTTTTTTTGGAGGTGTTGCACCAAATTCTGTCACCTATCACACGCTGAATTCCAGCTATATTGTCAGCTATTTTTTTTTTTTTTGGTAACACCAATGGCTGTTTCAGGCTGTCTCATATTAGCTTATTGGTGATTAGTGGTGTAACACGTGTGAATTGTCTGAAGAAAGACCTCATATACGAAAAGAAAAAAAAAAAAAAAAGATCAAATTTGTGCCTGTTAATGTCTAAATCGTTATCTCTGTCTGTTTCCCTTCCTCTTCTCTCTTCTTCCCTCTTTCCTCTTTGATGTGGTCATTTTCTACTGTACTCGCCTTGAGGTCCGACTTAAGTGCTCCTATGTTGTTGGTTTTTTTTTTTTTCTCTCTCTATCTCTCTGTGTTTATTAGGTTTTGTTGCTCCTATGATTTTGGAGTCGGCATCTTATACCCTCTAATAAGGATGACCAATCACGGGGGCAAGCACCAATGCCCCACTTTTAGTCTCCACTTAATTTAATTACATCAAATTAGCAAAGCAGAGAGAGAGAGAGAGAGGGAGGGATAGAGAGAGGGGTGGGGAGAGGGTGGGGATTAATCCTTTGCAGCTTATGAAGGCAGGTTGGACACTGTCAGCTGTCGTATGCAGAAATGCTGCTCTGGGATTGTCTTCATTAGAAAGAGCTTAAGGCTCATAGGTCACTGGATATGGCTAAAACAATACTGTGGAAATGGGCTAATTAGAATATTTGCCTCATCTAGTCCAAAGTCTAGGGGTGACTGCCTGCGGATTCTTCAGTTTTTTTATACATAGTTGTTTTTTCTCTCACCTGAGTGCACAGAAAGATTCTACAAACAATTTTAGGTGTCAAAAATGTTGTTTAATTAAACTGATTATTATCTATAAAGCGTTGCATTTGCCGTAATTGAAATGCTGGGCCCATAAGCGTTAAGATAAAGCGTGCTACGTTAGCTTGGGTGTTCGTGATATCTCAATCTCAAACAGCAGATATAATTGAATACCCTATCGGCTGGTGGAAGATTAAGACTCTGGGCAATGAAGTGTAAAAGTTTATATTGACCGAGCTGTATATATGCCAATATCCCCAGACTTATTAAGGCAACACAAAGTAAGCAGGCAGCCCGCGTTCTGGGTTGATTTAGCACCTCTGTCCACTCTGCTTTCTGCTGACTGCAAAGAGAATAGTTCAACTCCGGCCTTCTGATAAAGACTATGGGAAGGATTTATCACTTAAAAAGGAAGGGGGAAAAAAAAAAAAAAGAAACGTGAAAGGAAGCACAGCAGAATGTGGCAGAGTGTGCAGTGTACAGTATTTTATGTTATGGTTGCAGCAGTTATAGACTGGCTGGTGAAATTGCGCCGTTTCCCCTCAATTCTCACAGAACAAATGTATTGGTTCTGCACACTAGCAAGATCGAAAATGATGTATAAAATGGATGAGATGCTCACACAAAAGTGCAATCCAGTGTTTTTTTTTATTTTGTTGAGGGAATCCTAGCCCACTCACATATAATCTAAATGGTCACATTGAAAGTTTGTTTTGCTGTCATTTCTGTTGCATGTTGTGCAAGATTGTTCCAGCTCCAACCTGCAATGAAACCTTTTCTCATGCCTGCTGGTTCTGTTCTTACGGCCTATCCCATTATAAGAGAGGCAGTTGTTTGTGCTGAGGATTAAGACGAGTCAACAATCCATAGTCTTTTTAGTCTCCCAAAGGGCTGCTCACACACCGCTGAGGATAGAGAATGGCTTTTTCCACCAGCAAAGCTTGAGAGCGAGGTTTAAATTGTTAAAAGGACCTCGCCATACTGCAATAGAACAATGAACAAATATAGAAATAGAGATTGGGTGGGGTGTGGGGGGTTGGCCATGGGGATCTAGCTGTATTCATTATAACACAATTTTGAGGGGTTTTTTTTCGTTAGTTTTTTTTTATTGTCCAGCTTAATTTTCTTCATATGTACCCACAGGACTGGCAACCTGAGGCTGTGCTCGAACAGCCTACTCCAAACTGGAACTACAATTGCTCTCAATTCATATTTTCAGAGCTGCTGTTGTTCACTGCACTTAATTATCCTAACACAAAAAGGCTGTCAGTCAAAGGTGACAGGCAATTAATCACCTCGCGTGTCAAAGCATTTGCCCGCGTCAGCTGCAAGAGTGACACTTGTCAGTGAGGGTCAGTTTCTTTTTCTCCTGCAGGGATCTGTTTTGGTTAGGCAAGACTCTACAGGTGAATTTCTTATTACGTGTTTTCAGAAATGTTATGCTTATATATGCAAATCAAGCATTATCTATTCAAATTTGCACACATTTCCAGAGCAGAGATCTTAACGCTGGATATAGCTAGATTCAAAGTTCCTGTTTCATTTTCTCTGCATATTATTGTCCAAGGTATTTACAGGGGGAGGCGATTTGGATATCAGATCTTTTTGTCCCTCCATATATCAGAAAATACAATCAAGTGTGTATTTTGGATGTCTTCTGTCCACATGTGTGTCATGGAAGTAAAATAGTGCAAAAAGCCCAAATTAACTAGTGCATTCAAAAGCTACCTGCCGTGTCTCACCTTGAAATTTTCCCGAAGCAATTGCTTTATTCCTTTTTAAAGGTGCTGTGACTCATTTGCTAATGACTTAGCCAAGACAAGAGCCCCACACTCAAAATTCACCAATTAATTACAAGAGGAAGTTGATTTTACTGTTCTGTAAACCTGCCATGAAAACACCAGAATTAATGCAGTAGTCAACTTAAGATAATACAATTTTAGTGTTTCTGTCAAAGGTTAAACAAAAGCTGTAGCAAGCCAAGTGCGTGTTAAATTAAAATAAGTCACAAAATCGAGTCCAGTCTACAACAAACATTACGGCCTGTGAGCACAAATATTGTCTTTAATTTACCAGGGAATACTATTTTGTGACTTTTCCATTTAAATAATATATATAATTTCCATCTTGAGTTGATCTCTTTAACCCAGATGTTTTAGATTAGTGAAGACAAAGAAACCTATGACACACAGTGTGACTTTTGTTATTGACCGTATGTTCACAGAGCTAGAGTTGCACTGTTGGCAACGGGGGGAAAATAAATTTTCAGTAGACGTGGTTTTCATCACCAGTCAAAGCAGTGCACTCTGACAACTCTGAAGAACAGCAGAGAGTACTACAAAAGAGATCTAGGGAACTTGTGTCCTTGTGGAAAAGGTGCAAAATTGCCACGAGTGAATATATGGCACTTTAAATTTAATCAGCTTGGAAAGAGATAAGATATTAGGCTACTGTGCTGCTCTGCTGCTAAGAGCTTCCTTGCCACATGAAAGAAATGGTTCAGTGACATAAGAGACAGGAGCTGTCTGGCTATGGGAAAGGTGCATCCACTGGCCTGTTCGTCATTCATAGTACAGCCACATGTGGATATACTTGGAGTGAAAGAAAAATGAAGCTATTTTTTTCCTGCTTCAGGGAATTACATCAAAGTCAAATTGGCCTACATAGCCACAAAAGCACTTGGTAAGCCTATGAGTAGGATCGGTACATGCACACATGACTTGATTAAGTAGCACAGGACATGACTGCAGTGCACCACGCACCACCTTTGACGTGGGCTCAGAAGGTGAACAGGACAAGCAAAAATCCAAGGTGATGCTTCGTACCATGGCTCCTGCCCTTGTATTCTGGTGCTGTAAAGTTCACAGCATGTCGCCAAAACGCCACACAGGCACAGACAAGACAAACCCTGACAGAAATGTCACCCTCACAATCACAAAGCCACACCATACACCGACAGGGAAGCGCAGTCCTCCTGGGAAAACATCTTGTGGTGTACAGAAAGAGCCGCTTTTTACATTTACAGCAGCGGAAACCGAGAGAAAATCAGACATAAATGGCATGAAAGAAGTGGCCACAGTACTGGATAGAGGGAAGAGCCACTTTTGTAGGCAGAGGCAGAACAAATCAGTACACAAATGTAAACTCAATCAACGGAAAGCTACATGAAATAGCTTTTACAGTCACGTAGCTAATGTAATGTAATGGACATAATGTTCATTTGATGGAACTGCATAAAAGATTACATTTCTAACATAGAATGACATTGGCTGTTGTTTTTCTGCCCAGAGAGGCTTTAGAAAGTTTATATAAAATGTCTATTTATTATAGAATTAGAACAAAAACCATGCTAGAGATATTATCTAATAATCAACAGCCGTATTGACAGCTGTTGATTATTAAACGGTGGAAATAAAGTGCATCTTTTTTTGAATTTGAACTTTCTAATGCAACAGAACTTTTGGTTGCAACCTGCACAGCTGCTTGAGTGGCGTGATTCATAGTTCTGCAAGAATAACTGGAAATGACTGTAAAACAAAGCCAACAGGAAAATATCATTGTAGTTGAGACACATAATCTGCTTTCATTTAAATTATCGAATCCATCCACTGTTGTTGCTGGTGAATGTCACAAAAGGAGTAATTATGACACAGGCAAAAACCTGGAGGGGAATGATACAGTGGGAAAACCAAGATTATAGGCTGTGGATAGATAGATGTCAGTGTTTTGGCATCATTATTTTGGATCATGTGGTGTGATGTAGCATTTAATCATACACATCATGAGTCTGTGTGAACAGTGCCCCTACTCGACCGTCTCTGTAATTCACGGCTTTGTAATCTCTGCCAAGTTAGAACATGCAGCTGAAAAGACATTTAATTAGCTATGAGTTTGAACGCTTTTTGCTCATAACCGAATATTCTATTTACCACCCCATCTCCTCAGCTACCAGACCATTTAATTGTCCCAAAAGGTAAAATATAGTGAGAGGAAAGGTAGATCAGAGGGGAAGGAAAAAAAAAATTGATCACATTGACTCACAATTTTCCCTCATGGCACTAAATCTTCAGGAGCATCGATTGGAGATAGCTCCTCTACCAGATACCGATAGTGTTTGATTGGATAATAGTGTCCTCATAAATTGTGGTAATGATTTCTCTGGAAACTGAAATGGTAATCCAATAGACATCATTAAGCTTTTTTTAATTGTACTCCTCCCAGGGGGTGTGGAACGGACCAAAGATAAAACCAAATGATGTTATCCTTAATATAGTTTTGTCCTTTTTAATAGGTTGGGGATGTATAACACGTAGCAGTAGGTTCTGTGAATGTTCATTCACTTATTTCTGTCACAGTTAGTGTTTCACAGATGCTACAGATGTTATCCCCACTGAGCTCATTTCCATTGTAAAGATTTACAGTATAAGTTAAATGTAGGCCTGGAAAACTGTATGTTTTGTGGATATATATATATACACACACACACACACACACACACACACACACACAAAATGCAACTGGGAAGAGAGGCTACTTTACTTTGAAATTCCATTCACAGTTTTCACGGAAATGATCAAAAATTAATTTCAAAAAGCGATACTATATGCCACATCTTGGGTAATCTATTTTTGCACACCAGTCATTACGGGAATCCTTGGCAGCAAATAGAGAGCAACGCAATTGCTAGGTGCTGACAGAAAGCAGATCCATAATGTCATCTCTCCTTTTCATATTTCCATCACAACTATGTAATTATGATTGGATTTCTCCCCCGTTTCTCGGCAGAGGTGGTAATATGAGGCCCATCCTGACGGCCGTGTTGGAGGTCAGAGGAAAGACGGTCTGCGGTGCGGTGCCTGACCTTAGCTGAGAGCCGTACAGTCAAACGTAACTGCCTGCTCTGTATATCCTGAGCACCTCACAGCTGCTACGCTGAGGCACAGAGCCAGTGTGCTTTCCTTCGCTCACACCTATACGCCTCTTCATGTTACACCGCAGGTTCTGCTTAACATACAGTGCATATAGGCCACTTTGCTATCTGCCCCTGCTTCATTGCAGTAGAAATAGATTGAGACATTGGGAATCCAGTGCCAAGAGGGCTCTATCGCACGCAGGCCATGTTTGCTATCCCACACACCTATTTGGCCAAATGCACAGGAACTCCTGGGATGGTGCTACATTTTTAATGAAAGCAGAGTGTTTGATCTGCCAATGTTTATCTTCTTTGATGTTAACTGACACAGCAGCGAGCAGCCAGCTCTCAATGTAGTCCAACATGAGGGCAGATTAATTCATTATCCTTTTACAGGGGGAGGTTTGTGGTTGAGGAGTTCATCATGCAGGTCCGATCGTCTGTAATAGCCTTGAATAAGACCTAGCAGTACCTGCTCAAAACGCACTCCCTCTCAGTTTCTGCACCATGACATCTCTGGGGAAATGCATATGAATGTAGGAGACATAAATGCATGTGGGGATATGTTAGGCAAGAAAATCTTAATTGCTTTCTGTTTCGTGGGGTTGCATTGTGTAGTGCTACACCTCTAAGCACTGTGTGTCTCCAACCTCCCCCTCCCCCCACTATCGTACCTAGATACAGTCCTTTCATTTGTTTTTTTCTTTATTAGACACTGGGTGAATAGGGAATAAACTGCAACTCTTGTCAAATTAAAGAGACAACAAACAGCCAAGTATTTCCAGGACACTACTGTATCTAATGACTACAACAGATCCATATCAGACTCAGTGTCCCAGGAGAGCACAGAAATAACAAATATGGAGCCAGTGCATAATTACTCCCACCACTGGAGTTGCACTGGCACGTGTCTGCTGATTTCATGCCACTGCACAACTGTGTAGGTGTGCATTAGCCATGTTTCTCCATGTATCTTAATCCTCAACAATCCCTGAAGGAGTTTTTTTCACCACTCTTACAATCTTGCACATTGGCATCCTTATTATACGCGCTCCCCGAAAATATTTTGGAACCATTTATATAATCTGCATGTCACGTAGTCGCTGTTGACCCTTGGTGCTTTGACATGAGGGTCTTGCTGCCCATCCATTTAGCTTAAGGGTGACACTAGCCAGATCACCAGTCCACAGAAATGAGCAATCTGTCTATGATAGTGTGTGTGTTTTTTTTTTTTTTTTTTTGGAGGTCACCAACAGTAAATAAGCTGTCAGTGGGATAAAGTGGGTGTCAAATTGTATGAATAGACAGAGCGGGAAATGGACGCTTAAGGGCCCAGTGAGTTCCAACACTGACATGGTTTAAAAGAGCTTAATTATAATAAGCTGGAGCATGGAGCAAGTGTTTGGTGGCTCGGGGGGAAACTCGGAGACAGTGACAACAGTCCGGCGTGAGCTACACGAATTGGAGATTGCTCTGTAAAAGGGCCAACATCAGATATGCATTAGAGGAACAAGAAGGGTTTTCTGCAGTAGCCGCCAGACCTCATGAAAAAGAAATGACGCCCGCTTTGTGAATATATTACACGTAATGTCTTTTCCTTTGTAGAAGTCATCAAGCTTCATAACGTGTTATCCATTAGGAGAACAAGAATGCTTACAGTGTTATTTCATTATGTTTTACAAATGCGAGTTATGCTTTATGAAAACAATAAATCCCGCCATGGATTTGTATGTCCCAACATCATCTGTTAATCACATTATTGTTAATTAATGATGCAATTCTTTTTAGCTAATGGTTGACAGTGTGTATTGACTCAAATAAGGGAGTGAAATTGGAAAAGGAACTTGAGAGTGGAGCGACGCACTTTAATCCCTTCACTATGAAGAAAAGCCAGAGGGAGGAAAACAACGGAAATATATAAATAAATGCAAAATTTATCGATAGTTTTATATCCTTGTGAACTGGTTTACAAGAAAATATTGGAATTACAGTCAGAATGATTTATAATCTATTGTTCAGGCTAAGGCTGTTTAACTCTCTGCCCCTATGAATATTAACACACTCTGTCTCTTGTGCACTCTCTGTGTCTCCCTCTCTCTCACACACTCACACACACACACACACACACACACACACATGTGTGCGTAAATGTGTAACACACTAGCAGAGCTCCTTGTCTAATTTTTCATGAAGATAGCTGTTTTTATGCTAATCTGACAGCTGCATTCATTTTCAGGCTTTCTCACAGACATTTATTTCCCAATCACATACTCATTCGTTCCCACTTGCGCGCGTGCACAGACACACACACACACACACACACACACACACACACACACACACACACACACACACACATACAATTCCTCTTCCATAACCATACTTCTCTATGTCCTGGGAAAAAGAAAAGGAATTGAAATGCTGCCCTAATGAGGGTTTTCTAATTGGAAATAAATAGGCACTTATTTGATTGAGACAACTCTGACAGCTCTGAAATGGTGAAGCGCTGGGTGGTTGGCAACCATCAGTACCTGAGACTACGGCTTCACACACGAACATACCCCCATACTACCTCTTTCATTAGTCGAAAAGAACTTATTTCTAACCATCACTTTGACTAGGTCACTCGCAAACTGCCGCAAGGCTTCTTCTCACTGAATAGCTGGGTAATTAGAACCACTCTTCCATCTACCAGGTCATGTTCAAACCTTTCATACAGTTCCTAGCGACAACGAGGTAATGCAGCAAGACAGGAAATAGCTGGTTTGGAGGTCACAAGGAGGATATAATTGGACCAGTCAGTCAATAATGTTGCTTGCTTCGTCTGCCTTTGAGGCTGCTAATGAAGCGAGAGAGTTGGGGAGGTGCCCCTTTGCCATGCTGGTTACCTGGGCACTGGGGACGTGACTGTGAGCTCACTCGTATCTCTTCCCTCTAGAGGTGAAGCAGGCAGTGGCAGTAAAACTGAGTAATAGTGCAGCATAATGAGGAAAGCGGTACCTGCCTCCCTAATTTCCGTTGAATTTTCCCAGACTCATGAATTGACATGAGTGTACTTAAACCCCCAGACGGGGCTGAGAGCTGTTCAAGACTGATATGTTGCTCAGAGCTTTGCAAAGTCATTACTCAGCACAATATAACACTCCAGACTGACGGTGCTCTGTACACACACGGCATCAATGCCGGCTTTGCTGTGTTAATAATGTTTGTGTTGACAGTCAGTGGTTCACATCTGGTTGTGAGAGGGGATACACTGTTAACAATCTTCTGTTTGTTCTCCTTTCTTTCCCTTTTCTTGCTCTAGCGGGAACAACGTACATATTTGGGCGAGATGGTGGACTGATCACATACACGTGGCCGCCGAATGACCGTCCCAGCACGAGGGCAGACAGGCTAGCCATTGGTTTCAGCACGCAACTGAAGGATGCTGTCCTGGTGAGGGTGGATAGCTCCTCTGGTCTCGGAGACTTCTTAAAGCTCCACATCGTAAGTCAAACACATGTTTCGAGTACACTGTATACTGCAATGTACAAGCAGTACATTAGATTAAAACCCCAGAAACATGTTTTTTCAAGCTACTTACTGTGAGTGATTGGATAACTATACCGTTTCTCTTAGAACAGTTTTGGTGATTTGATATATATTGATATTAAACAGGATTAGATTTGAAGTCGAGTTCTCTGGGGCTTTAAATGGTGATGGTAACTGTGTTGAATGCTATAACCGCAAAAGAAGGAGGGAGTCACCATTAAATGGCAAGTACGTTGCTGTTGTGTGTGGTTAGAAAAGGAGCCCAACCTCTGCTTGTTGTGTTACATCTGCTGTGTGTGCGTGTGTAGCAGGAACTCAGGGAAATGTTGTGGTAATAAGGGCTGGTTCCATACAGTGCATCTTTGACCTGGACATAATTTCTGCTGGCTACCACATGACCTTCCTCTCGCTAGCATCCATTTACTGACAACAACACTGATGCTAGCCAGGAGCATACAGGAACATTACACACACATACACATGCACACAAGCAGGAAAGCTACAGACTGACAAACACACACACAGGAACATGAAATTGGTCTTGAAGTTTGCCTCAACCCCAGCTGCCCACACACCGAGATTCACACATACAGTAAGCACGCAGTGACATAAGCAGGCCTGTCCTGAGGACACATAGCACTCGTGATGTTGTTCTTATGAGACACCTCCATACTCGCTCTGCGTGGAGCTGCTTTTTTTGCAACTTTTTTTTTTTTTCATTCCCAAGCCTCCAGGCCAAATGAAGTGATTTTTTAGCCCCTAGTTTTAATCTAAGAGTAACTGGCCAATTTAAAACGATCCAACCTTTTCCGTGCAGCGTTTGTCAGCAAATGCCACAAAGGGACACAAGCAAGATGTTCAAAAGAACATAAATTGGAATATGGGTGTAAAAGGACAGATGTGTTCACTCAGATGTGTAAATTTTCTGCTATCTTTGTGTGTTCTGTTGCTTTCTGGGCTCATTTCCACCTGCACGAAACACCTGAACAAGGATGAAACAGGCGAGATTTCCTTTATACACTATTTTCATGTGTGATGAAACATGTCCTCTCCAATGATTTGCATAGACAGGGCTCTCTTCAAATTAAAATGGCACAACAGGGCTTTTGCTAGGTTGCTCATTCCAGTGCAGCGCTGAATTGATTTACATTTTTACTCACTTACTCTTACACCACACAGACTTGCTGACTTATTTTTGAACAGCTCACAACCTTTTCCCATTCATTTAAATGTCATGTAATTAATTGTGACTCCCTACAATCCTTGTGGTTCCTACCTGATGCACAGCAGCTGCAAAGTGCAGGCATCTTCAGATACCGTGTTTAAAGTATGTATCCCACACATTACAGCATTTCTTTTTCTTGGACTGGGGGCAATACACAAACACAGGTTCACTGAGAAAATTCACTATCTTAATGGAAACATCTCGTAAGAAGACAGCATCAGCCTGCATGCCAGGCTTTAGGTTGTACTAGAGCTGAATGTTAGAGGTGAAAGACCCGAGCTTCACAGACAGGTGAGGTGAGAAAGGAGAGTCTCGCATGGAATAACAAGGTTAAGAGATCATGCATCTTACAGCAGATACATACATAGCCTAGTTGATGAAATTTATAGCATTCCATTGACATTTTACGGGGAGAAACTGTTGATAAGGCATGTTCTTACAGCAGGGGCAGTGGGTTGTGAGAATCCCCTCTCCTCTCGCATCAGCGGTTGCTCTGAATGCTTCTGCTTATTTATTTATTTCCAGGCATTAATCTGGGGGCTTTGTGAAATGTTGCATTTCATTAGAAAATGAGAGACTCATGAGAGAAAGGGGAGTTTTAAAGAGACAGAGGAGAGACATACGAACCTGAAGATGAGCAACAGGACTGTAAATAACTGAAAGGAAGTGTGTCACAAGATCGTGGTGCTGTGCATTATAAAATTGGAGAAACTGCAATTAAAAATGAAGCACCAAATTAAAATATTCTATCACACAATTCATATAAATATAATAAAACTAACTAGTATGTTTTAAAGGACTTTCAACAAAGTGTAACTGACTGTAACATTCAATTGTCATAAGGGATATTTTCAAAGCAGCGTGCTGCAGCCAAATGGAAGAATAGCAGAAAATTAAATCACAATATATTCTGAAATTGGAATACTTATGATACTAACCCTCTAGATATGTGTTTCACGCTTCTATCTTCTCTCTTCATTAATTACATTGGAAAGGACATGTTTTACAGCACTCCATTAAACACAATGAGGTGTGCCAAATTGCCACTTTGATGCGTTTTTTATGCAAGAATAGCAGCACTCAGCCAGTCACCTGAAAATACCTTATTTGGATGAACTGTACCCTTAGTGGATCATACCATCACATGGAATAATATTATAATATAATCAATCCGTGGCCTAATTTGATATAACATTGTGTTTGGAGATAGTTAGTTTCACCCATAGTGACCAAATTGTCTTGTTTCCTCAAGTAAATGTATTAAATGACTGTGACAGACAGTTGATTTCCATTATTGAATATTCAGAGATGCATACTTTGCAAACAATATATTATACGGCTGATTCCCAATAGTATTCCCCTCATTCTTCTGTTACCTCAGCTCTGAGCACAAATGTCTTAGAAGGAGTGTATCTTCAGCTGTATGAGATGGGATTAGACCAGATTTCAGTATTTACCCCCCTCCTTCTTCATCCTCTACATCCCTTACCCCCCTAATCTCCTGCTCCCATTTCATGATGACAGGAAACCCAGCGGGGCTTGAAGGACGCCATCTCGGCTCACACTCTCAAGAGGGAATTTTCTGAGTAATATGTGGAGACTATGATTTAAATGCACCTCAAAGGAATTGTGATCCTTCCCCCCGCCTCTCCTTTCTATCGCAGATAAAGACAATGACTGTGAAGTCAGCGAACCATCAAATGTACGACAATCACTTTCCTCAGGCTCATTACTGTGGCACACATGGAAGCAGGACCAGATCCATGATAATGTTTCTGCCGTTTCTCCAATTATGATTCTCCACAATCGCTTTCACTTTTTCTAAGGTGAAGCATATTCATGAGACTACTTGTATCCCGCAAGTATATGGGACTTGTCTTGTACATGATATGTGTGCCCTGGCAAAGTATGTTCGTATATATAATTAATTGCATTGTAGCTGAACGTCAAGTCCAGAGAAATATTCACAATGACATTATGCAAAACAGGGAATTATGGATGTAATGATCCTTAGTTCGTCTGTGCAGCAGGGTAATCCATACAGAAGAATTGGAACAAAGTTTACACGTTGGTGTGCGCCACCTTCAATGTAAAACATGCTAATGCTTTTTTTCTGTGTACTGTCTGAGTATAGGTAGATTTTCCTTTGATGCTGTTAAGGTATTTTATTCCCCACATTGGAAGTATTATTTATTTTCCTGCACAAACAATGGCGGATGTCTGTTATTGGAAATGCATCTGTACATTTTTAGGAAGCCATTTATTCTGAAACAGAGGCATTGGAGTTGTTTTCTTCCTTTCTTGTTGTCAATGAGCAGCGGTGACAGTGACTATCAGAGGCTCTCCTCAGTCTCAGGCGGGGCCCCCAGGGGCCCACTGAGCTTGTTTTGTGCTTCCACTCAATCTCTGTGTTATGGACTATTCCAAGCACTTTATTCTTCCCCTTCTTCTAATTGCATGCATCTCTTTAAAAAAACAAGCATTGAAGGCACTCTGGCTTAGACACAGCGACACTGTGAAGTTAATGTATTCCATAGAGCAGAGAGAGGATGGTGGAGAAATAATGACTTCTCTGGTGGAGCATTGCTCCCCTCGGTCCTCCTTTAGCTGACTACCAGAAAGGGGCTGCTTCTTCTGATGGAAGACACCTTTAATTGCAGTTTCAACTCCTGCTCTCTACCCTATTAATCATGTAAAATGGCTTGAGAAGAGAGACTACCAAGCCCACTGTCTGAGTATCTCCACTTTCGGGTGAGAAAATGTCATCTTTTATGTGTTTTTGCAGTTCACCTTACTGTTGTAGCTCTGATTATGCACAATCGCGTGCTTCATTAAGTGAATATTGTACAGGCTGATTTGCTGCTACAGGTAAGATTGTTACCTGGGAGAGGTGCTCCGGGTCCCTCGAGAGAACTTGTGTCACGCTATCCCCACTACTCCTATTAAAACACCATCTCAGGGAAAGTATCCTATTCTCACGCACTCCTCCTGTGAAGGTCTCCGGCCTGGTAATTACCTCCCATGCATACTCTGCACACAGACATACAGCAGAGCTGCATGAAATACCCTCAGGATTCACTGGTATACAACTCTCCCGCACTGCTTGGTTAGTCAAGGCACTTCAGTTAGATACCATATTATTATTATTATTATTACAAGCATGTAAGCATATCCACTATAAATAGAAAAGTAATGCAGGAAAAAAAAAAACATACTTATGTTAACATGAGTGTGGGCGTAGATAGAGTTTGTGATTCCTTCTCAGGCTGAACATTTTAAAATAATTTTTTTATTTGTTGGGTGTTATCGTTGTTTGAACAGTTGTCACCGCACAGTTTGGAAACCTACTTTTTTTTTCGTTGCTATGGTAACAGTCCCAGTATAGGGCTGGGATGTTTTTTTTTTTTTTTTGGTGATGATATGCATTTTAAACAGGTTCAAAACCTAAAGAGAGCATGTGATTTCCAATTTAAAATTGCAATGTCACATCTCTGTTTACTTTGCCCAAAACTCAATCGTGCGTTGGAGAAAATAGACGACAAACCAGGCAGAGATCCTTGCTCTCAGTGGTAGAGCGATCAAAACTGAAGGGTTCAATCCTAGAAAAGCGTTACAGGTTCTGGGTATTAAAGAAACAGTGTCCAAATAGGGATTTGCTCCTCATGAGATTCTTCATCACTGAACTGTCATGCTCTAATGAAAAGAGGATAGGAGTAAACACATCCATCCCACAAGTGATTTGACTATCTGTAGTTTGTGCTGACACAAGTCACTCTTACTTCTGGACTACCCCCCACCCCCTTTTGGCTCTCTGTGACGATATCTTAAGACAGTCAGAGCTGCTGAACTTTCATCATAAAGGTCTAAAAGCTTCAGATCGTGTAATTATAGATCATCAATAGAAAGTCATGGATGGGAAGGTGTCCAAGTGTATTATTTAGTTTTCTTCTAATTGAACACTTTGTTTTTCTAGTTTTATTCAGGCTTGCATTAATGAAGAGCTGTAATGAAAATTTCATATTCCCAGTCTCTCTGTGCTCCTTTTGTGGGATCAATTAATCAAAGAGAGAATACTAGTAATCATTGCTGAATTTGTGTCAACGATGCATATTAACAAACCTCCCCGCTCCATAGCCAGCTCCGCCGCATTTAAATTCACAACCAGATGCCATTCCCCTCTTTCCCTGCTTGCTCCTCGTTTCTCAGAGCGTCAGTGAAACCAGAGCTGCCATTTGCGAGGCAAGGCGTTTGGCAGTTTGCAATGCAGTATGTGGCGAGGCTCGCCTAATGGCACGGTAATGGCGAGTTAATAGCTGACCACGATGAGGACCCAGCAGTGAAAGGATTGAACGGGGGAGCTTCATTGACCTCATTTAGTATCTCACTGTTTATTCAGTCACACAAACATGAATAGGGGAAGAATGCGATGCTCCTTTAACATATGCCCGTGCTTTTCATATGGTTAAGATACAGATTTTCAGCCAAAATTGTTTAAGGGGCGATGAATAGTGCTAATAGTATGGTAATGGCACTGGTAAATACAGCATTGATTTTATGTCAGCTGTGACCAATCGTGGCAAAAGCTTGTATGTGAGAGTGAATGGCCTCTTACATCTTTTAGTCATAGACAGAGCAGCCACTCTGCTCGGATGATGTACCTGACCTCAAAGAATCAAATCTCATCATCTCCATATTGAGAAGAGACAGCGCTAGAATCACCATTACTCATCTTTCAATTCCAATCATTTCTCAATTTGTTCAAGCTCTTTGCCACTACAAAGCCAAGTGGTCCATGAAGAGGAATGAGGATGTGTGCGCGTGTGTGTGTGTGTGAGAGAGAGAGAGAAAGAGTAAGGGCGATGTGTGCGAATGTGCATTTGAGAGGGCAGGACAATAATGTGTCTTCACTTTTATTAGTGTAACAAATCACAGTGAGTACAGCTTGTCATTCTCAAAGCTGTACATCAATACGTTATGGGTTCGCCTCATACAGAGCAATATTGCCATGGCTAACATGGGGTAAATTTGATTTCATCGTCAATGTTACACTGTGAGGCATGTTCGCTTTTTTTGTTCCTGGGTTACAAGGTTAAAAGTATTGACATTCTATTTGTTGTTACAGTGAGAAGGATGGATTTAGTTTGTGTCGGGCCGGCCTGTAAACCACCCACCATTCACATTTTGAGAACTCTTTATTCTTATGTATTCCCGGTGCTACAAGTCAAATCTCAGTGCGTCTATGCATACGTAGGTTTGTATGTGGAAGAGGGAGTGTTTGTGTGTGCTGGGGACTGAAGCGATGCAGCATGGAGTCACTATAGTTGTTGACTTTTGACACAGCTGCCCCCAGCCTCAGGGAGGGATAAAAATAGTCTCACTCGCTCCATTACAGAATGCTGCAGAAGTACAGCATTTCCCAACTAAGACATATGGAGCACATTTTCTCCAGATTCACTCTGTACAATTTATCATCTTAATATTTTCATTCATCTGTTTTCTTAGATGTTAAGTTTCAGCAAACAAATGAAATATCAGGGAAGACAGGATAAACATCCATCTAGCTATCCATCCGCTGTCTAGACCACTTATCCGTCAGGGTCATCTGGGGAGGGCAGCTGACACTGGGTGAGGGCGGAGTACACCCTGGGCAGGTCACAGGGTGAACATGCACAGAAATGCCCTGGGCCCGCGATCGAACCCGGAACCTTCTTGCTGTGAGGTGACAGTGCTAACCACTGCATCACCGTACCGCCCAGAAAAGATAAATATGCTTTAGAGTTGAACTAAAATGAAAAATATTGATGAGTATGTGTCTCCATAACTGACTGACTTACTCATTTGCACAAATTTGGTCCAATTTTCAGTTACCAAAAATAAGAAATTCAATTTTGATTATTTTGTGTGTGTGTGTGTACGTGTAGGTTCCTGATCATAACGTTTTGATTGTGAATGACAATTTAATGGTAATTTGATTAGTTGGATAATTGTGGGTGGACAGTAAAAACAGTTTTCAGCATCACTTCATTTCTAATAACAATACAGGCAGTTAACCAGCAGGGGGGCTGATGCCGTTAGCTTTAGCTCCATCTGTTATCCATGACCTGCATATACACATTACCACCAATTTTATAATGTTGGACAAAGACAACACTGAATGTGCACGAATGAAAACAATATATGGCCCAACATCAGATATGGTTGATATTAGTGCTAACGATAGTGAGCTAGGCTAACAAGTGTCCACTTACTGAGTGTAAAGGCTCTTCATCCCAGCTGCTAGCTTCTTTTTTTTAACAGCTCAAGTTGATTACAAAAATGTAGAATAATAAAGAAGTTTATAAAGGAACAAACGTAATCACCCGTGGTTGATAATGCTGTCTGGGCTCATTTAAAAAAAAAAAAACATGGAAGTTGACAACAGCTGCCATGGGAAATGCCTAAAGGGGGTCTAAGCTCACGTGATGTTTCCATAAATATGTCAAAAATAAGAGAAATATGTGCAATAGCGAAAGTATTTTCTTGAATAAAATGAAATGACAAGTGAGAAGAATTCAAACTTCAGTCGTAAACACAAAAGAAGTCTGTTTCCTGAAAACACCAACATAATTAAAAAAAAATAAATAAAAATACACACGTATGTGTTTGACTGTACTTTCACACATACAACCACACATTCACTGCATGCCAAGACAACCTGCTGGTGTTTACCGGGGTTGATCAAAGAGCAATTTCAACCAGGCCAAGTTGAATTACTTATACAATTACTCACATATATCCCTGGCAAAGAAAAATCTTCCAGGGTGCTTCTCAGCTAATTATTCCATAATTGTTGTTGGTGCCCTGTTGATGGCTTCCATAGCGCTTTGTGTGGGGTTGCATGAAATATTAAACAGACAGCTCGCCTTGTTCTGGTCAACTTAATTACCTTTTTCACTGCTGCACTGCTCTCATCTCCAACCCCTTGTGCTTTCCATCCAAGTCTGTTTAAAATATAATGCACATGCAAGCATGCTGTTTTTAATTATGTACTGCTGTGGAAACATTTTGTAGCATGCCACAGTGGGTGAATTGGTGTATGCTGTTGGTGGTCTAGCCCAGTTAACTTTAGTCTCTGATTTATTGTATTTTAATCAAGTTTGTCTTTATTTTATCCTGTTTTATTTTACTGAAGAGAATATTTTATTGTCTCTGCCAGGACCAAGAAAATTATGCTCTATTGTTACAGTTTGCTTTCACCAATAAACCACCAGGACTCATAAAACATTAAAAGTTAATGAGCAGCAGGAAGCTACAGATTGAGGGGCAAGACATATCGTATGGACATATGGAAATCGGCACAACTGAAACCAATCTTGACTGGGGTTTGTGAGGCGGGGAACTGTATCCGCTTTTAAAATGTCTCAGGCTTCTGGGAGGGCAACCACATTGTCAGCAGAAACACTCAACCTCCTCATGTCCCCAGTTTATGAATAATGGATTTAGTGACCCTCCCTATATCCTCCATAGCTACCAGTCAATATTACTCAGGTTCGACTGAGGAACAGAGACTTTAACTCCAATTATAGACTGAGCAGCACTTGACATTCAAGTTAAATAGTGCAAGGCTTGTGTATTTTCTCCATTGTTATTGCTTTTAGGGAAAACTGTCAGGCAAGGGTCTTGTCTCTCAGCTTTAAGAGAGGTACATTGCAGCCAAGCACTGTTACAGAGCCTCTGGTTATAGATAGCTTATTCCGCCACCTCATCAAAGGGAAAGGCTTTTGTGTGTCTCTGGGTATATGTGCATGAAAATACTTCCCTGCCACTTTGCTATAATCAGAGCTGTGCGGTAAAGGCCAGCAGTGCTGCCCATGCAAGAGCAAAGTGTCCACGACGTGTCAGCAGCCTAGATGTGCAGTGCGCCTTCATACAGGGAGATCAAACAGACAGGCACATGTTGTTCCTTTGTCCTCTTCTATCCCTCAGGTGAGCGCATGAGGTGAAAAGAGCGCCCTCAACTCTGTGGCCTCATTCTGCGCAGTTTATCAGCCATGCAGCGTGCCTTATCTCACAAGAGAGATGTTTGCAGGGAGACGGTTGAGTTTTGTTTATGTTGCAGTAAATGTTGCACAGTAGAAGAGGTGTTAAACTTTATAGCTCATTCCGTAGGTCTTCTAAGTAGCTGGAATGAGTGATGGTTCGGTTTGCTTTTCCCAGAAGGGCAAAGCAAACACCTTGACAACAGTAATTAAAAGTGCATGTGAGGCCTAATTCATTTTCTTCTCTTGGTCTCCTCCCTTCACTTGGCCTAATAAATCAGTTATGCTTGAAGTTTCTGCTTCTCCTTAACTCTTTAATTCACCAGTGCATTTTGGGATATAGCCTTGTGTCTGACAAGGAGCTGCTATAAAAGATGTAGAAAATTGTTGTGGGAATTCTATGTCTCTGTTGGATCCAGACTGAGCTTAACACTTGATGTCAAAGTTTTAATCTCCCTTCAACGCTGAAGCATTATAATGTCTGCAAAACATCTACAGCGCTGAGGGTAACTATAGTTTATGCAGGTGTTGTCTGCTTTGCATGACTTTACCTCTGTGGGAAAAGACATGTTAGAAATGCAATGTAGTCAAGCATCCTCGATAAAATTAGAACACGTTTACTATGACAATAGTTTTAGGTAAGAAAACAAAAAGGGCCAGACGTGTCATTAAATGACTCATTAATTGTCCAAAGCCTAAAAAAAAAAGACCACCTTTGTAATCAATAGCATGCCCCCCCACCCATGCCCACTCCTTCATCTGTGTAGTCATTTATGAGGCAATTACAGGCCAGAAAGTCGCTGTTATTTATATGAAAATGTAACTGCTATTGAGCGGCAGTGTCGCCCACCACCCTCCTTTAGTCAATAGCAACACAAATCGATGGCCAGCCAGTCAGCCAGTCTGTGTGTGTTTGTTTTTTAATCCATAAACATCCACCCCATAAACTCACAAACCTTGGTTGTCACAGCCATTATTATGGTATTTCCAAGCTGGAAGTAACTGTATAATCATTACCACTTCATGAAATCTTAATAGGTGCTGTAGATTAGAGGCAACAGTAATGGCATGAGCCACGAAACTGTGACTCCATCAGTAGTAAAACAGATGGCAGGGAAAAACTTTTGTGTCTATCCTGAAATAACTTAAAGCCCTTTTTATTGTTTGCAGTTCTCCATTATGTCTGTGGGGATGTTTGTACAATTTATTTCATAAAAAGTCAAACCAAATAAATGTGAGTGTTGCTGGTATCCATGTCAACAGTTGGCATCGCAGATGTCATTTACACCTTTACATTAAAATGCGCCTTGTGTCTTC
This sequence comes from Rachycentron canadum, assembly GCA_038496675.1. Taxonomy (NCBI): domain Eukaryota; kingdom Metazoa; phylum Chordata; class Actinopteri; order Carangiformes; family Rachycentridae; genus Rachycentron; species Rachycentron canadum. The sequence goes on along the minus strand of CM076659.1, from coordinate 7,641,055 downwards.
TGTCTAGATGTGTCTGATTTTGACCTGATTACATTTACACCTGACATTAAAATGCGTCTCCAAATTGAGATCTGATTCCTTTGGCAGCTCATGTCACAACATCATCTCGTTTGGGTCCAAAATAACACCAAACGGCAAAAAAAAAAAAAAAAAAATTAGAAGAATAGAGAAAGGGTGGCAGCCATCTGTGAAGTTGCATTACTGTGTTTGCTCGCTCCATCCGTTTGTTTCTTGAATAACATCCGTAGCTGAGGACTGAGGAGAAGGCTGCTTCGTGTGTTTACTGGCCAATGGTTGCTAGCTACCTGTCTGATTACCTACCTGTGATTTCATATTTCCGGCCACGGAGCTGCTAGATTGAGGTGGTTTGGCCGATCAGATCAGAAACCATCCTCGACACGTCTTGGGTGACAGTGGGGTAACAGCTGCGGACCTGATACATAAACATGCTAACATCTAATTATTCTTATACAAAACTGATTATGAAACAGCGTAGTGCATAACACGCAATTTGTCGGAGGTGGAGAGTTGACACGGGGTGGAACATGACAGAAAGATTTGATATCTCTGGGCCACACAGGGGACTTCCTAGCAAGGAAAAGGCAGCGTCGGGAGGAGAGAAGCAGCAGTGAACTAGTCACCCAAAAGGTCTTATCAGCCTGTCGTATTATTTCACCACAAAGAACCACACGGGCCTTATCTCGCGCCCATCTCCCTGATAAGGTCTGCTGCCACAAACAAAAATAAAAGACAAAAAGGAGGGTGCAAGAGAACAAAATGACAAAGCAGAGCAAGGCTCCTTCAATGTCTCGGCCTTTTATTACCTTTCCCTGTAAGATGACTGATAAAAACCCAAAGACAATGAAGGAGGGAAAGACAGGAGATAAGTTGGAGGAAAGAGAAAGGATAAAACTGAAAAGATAAAGACTGTGTAAGGGTCCAAACATTTTATTAAAGGAAAAGCCTGATGTTGGCAGTGGCACAGGGGGATGAGGAGGATAAGATGAAATGAGGGAGGTGGTAGGATTAAGTCTGGAAAAGGATACAAGCACACATACACACTCACATGAGCTCATGTCCTTCCTACTTATACATTCTGTTTCTGTGTTTTCTGTGTATAGGGAAAACCACTGACAGGTTGTCAGGTACAGCCTGGTCTTCAGAACCTCCGCGGCCATTTGTTGTTCCCTGTATGGCCCTTAGACACCCCACCAGTGTGTGTGTGTGTCTCCTCCTCACTGTTGAAAGTTATTCAGTTTTGTGTGACTTTTTTCTGCTTCATCTCATTTTTAAGAGATAGATCAGGCATGCATGCAAGATCTAAGTCTGTGCAGACACCCGCCGTGGGGGACGTGCCAGAGTCCACAGACATGACATCGGCCTTTATTCAAATGGGCTGCGTTACAGTCAATAGCGAGAGTGACAAGAAGATTAAAAAAAGAAGTGCTTTGGAAGACTGTGTTATACCTGCTTTCTCTTCTCTCCCTCAGCTCGCTGCTCCACTTGGTAGAGTTGCAGGCCAACCTGGGCATAGAAATCCAGACAGTTCTAATGCACACCATTCATCATCATGGCAGTGGTGCTTGGCACCCTGGCCCGTTCGCTCCCCCTGTTATAAACCACAGCTCCAGAAGAACGCTGAGTCAGGAGCGGCCTGAGATCAGATCAGTACTCTGGCATACGGCGAGACTCGTGTTGGCCCAATTTTTATGACACATTGTTAGCCTGTTTTGATTCACACTAAGTGTAGGAGACGCAAACAATATGGGAGGACTTTACTGCACTTAACTGGCCAGTGTAGTTTATTGCATAACGATTCTCATTCCAATAATGGATGCTTGTTTAAGTTTTAGATAGACAATGACTACAATTACAGAACAGACCTTCAAGTAAAGCCTGGCAGGTCTATAAGGCTCCACAGGAAGCCATTTCATTCCTCATGAAATCTTGATTTATTTGTGGTTGTTCTGTTGAGGATGGTGGGCAGCTGCCGCCAGCGCTGAGGACCATGAATTTTCAGTAGACACTTAGAAATCAGAGTTATAGTTGGCTGCGAAGGACAGATCCCATGGCAGCATCCGCATGCATGTGTGGTGTGAGCGTGTGTCTGTGTGGGTGTGTGTGTGTGAGTGAGTGTGAATTGTTCAATAAACTCATCACAGGCCTCATAAAGAAAGCTGACATTTACAGCAAAGCGCAAAGGTCAAGGAGTTGGGCCTGATGAGATCATGATGGAGGAAAGGCTGTTCTTTCCAGTCCACCTCGAGAAATCAAGAGAAGGGCAGTTAAGGGAGAAATGGAGAGGCAGAAATGACAACGAAAAGAAAATAAGCAGGAGCATGGAAGATTAAGCACAGGAGGAAACCCCAGTTTTACAAACACGAGCGTCAAATATTAGTCTTATGTGGACAAAATGCTTCATATACAGTACATGTCTAACACAGATCTTGAGGAATCACTTATCCTGATGATTTATGATGCATCCACACAGTAGCCGATGGAGCCATCGTGGACAGACAGTCTGATAATGTAGATCTAATTAAAACTCCCAGAGTGGGACCACAGCGTATGTCTCTGCCGACCCAAACACACCGGGCACAGCCATGTCCTCATTAGCACCAACAATGTCACCGGGCCTGGTCAACACGCAGCCCTAAAATGTGGTCAAGAGCAAAAAATGCCCTTGCTCTGTATGCGCATCCTAGTGCTTTGAAGCAACACTGGTTTCTAAAAACCAAGGTCTGACTGCTAACGTGAGCTGCGTCTAGAAATGAAGTTAATGGAGACGGTGAAATAGATGGGAGGGAGCCACCGGGCTTCAGTGCTTGAAGGAACCCCAGTTCTGTGTTTGGGGACTGAAAGTGTTGCCAGATTGGCAGCTGAACCTTATGGGCCTCTCATACCTTTGATGTAACACTGAAACGGGTGAGGAAGAGCTGACAGGCACACTCCCCTTGGCCAAGTTCTGTCTTTTTTCTGCATCTCTGTTGTCTGACTTTGTCAGATCTGTGAATTTTTTTTTTTTTTTTTTTTTTGTGTTCGTGTGTGTAAGATTGAGAGAGAAAGAGAGTAAAAGTGGATGGGTGAGATGGAGACTCCGTGTGTGTCTATGTGCCCGCTCCTGTGTGTGTTCTGGGTGAGCAGTCATCTGATGAACTGCCTTGCCACGACCAAGGCTTGTGCACACCCCAGCCAGTGAGATCCTGTTGTTGTTGTTGTTGTGTTGGTTAACAATGCCCCAGCACTCCCCCAGCACCACAACTCACACAGCAGCAGTAAGAGGTTGGCAGACCCTAATGGAAACGTCATCTTCCAGATAAAAGATGGCCTGGCTTTGATGAGAGGGGGAGTTATGGGAGGTGTATAATAAAAGAACCATTTCCAATCGGTTCCGAAGCCAATTTAAGAGCGCTGAATGAAGACAGACGCTGTCATAGACAAACTGAAAAGCCGACAGTCACTCATAACAGTTTGCCAGTTTGTCAGGTAGAGGGACCTTTCAATACAGCACTCCATACTCCTGCCTTGAGTGGGACAGGCAGTAACTCAAACCCAAAGCTTGATTTAGGAATCAAAAGTGTACTGTGCACTTCGATCATTGTTCCTCCAAGTTTTCAGTCACACTTGGCTGTGATGCTGCACTCACGCTGTGAATGTTTTCTGACTGATGTCGTGCTTATAGAAAATAGTGCACTCTGCTCATATTGTTGTTCTAACCCAGGTGGTACCACTTACTGTGAGAGTACAGTGATAATTGGTTGCAAAAGCGAGCAGCGCTCAGAATTATCAAAATTTGCTGTAAATGGAAAAATGATTTTACTGCATCAGCTATATCAGGCCCCGTCACTGCCTTCAGAGCAGCGCAAGCTTTGATTGGGTGGTCATTATGGCAAAAGAGCAGTCATTTAGTGTTGTCTGACAGCCCGGGTGCTGACACTAGAACCTGCACCAAATACAACATGGCTGGTTCTCCGCCAGCGGAATTGTGCCTCTTCTGGCACACTGAAAAAAAGTAGCTGAAAGTGAAAAGAGAGATGACAGGAAGGAACTATAATTCAGGGAGAGATAAAGCAGTGCTCAGACTCGAATCCAGGCCGTTGAGGTTAGGACTGAGCCAAGCAGACTTTACTTCTGACACACAGGGATTTTATGAAACATATTCTGACCTGTCCACACCAGAACAAACGCAAGACACTTGCAGCCAGCGCTGACTGGCAACCAGAACACGTATCCCAACATGGCTGTTGTGATATTGCATTTGGTTACGCACAATCATTTCTGGGCTCTCGAATTTGCTTTTGAAAGATGTGGGTGGTTTGTATAATAGTTCTGCCAGATGTCAGGCCCATTTTTGCCTTTAATTCGGTGGACACGCCGAGAGAGTGAAAAGGGAAATCATGAGGGGAAAGAGAGGGGACAACAGCAACTGGCCACGGGTCACTGGTCACACCCGAACCAGGGCTGCGGCAGTTAGGATCAAGCCATCGTGGCACGCGCTCTCCCAGGTGAGGCACCAGGGCACGCCATGCCAATGTCATTTAAAAAAGAAAAAAAAAAAGAAAAGGCAAAAAGGAAAAAACAAAAAGGGCTACCTGATAGCTGCTTTAGTCTTTAATCTCAGCCTATCCCATTCTTCCTTTTGTCACTATCTACGACCACAAGGCGCCAGAGGAGGAGCCGTGAGATCAAGTCAATATATTCTCTGTCACATCTCCACAGTATAATAATGGCTGATGTGCAACACAAGCTAGCGAAATGACTATGGGTTTTATTAACAAGCATAATGCCTATTTTCCATGTGCCTAATATGATCATATTTATTAATATAAGTGCTACCAAAGGGCGAATGATCTATGTAAGCATGTTTTCCTAAGCAGTTATTTTTCATAGTCTGCTCTTCATATATCTTGTCTCCGCACACATTTTGTGAAGGTGTTTATGTTGTGTTGTACATTTGCATATTTATTACCTGAGGCCTTTGCAGACGTGATATTCCCTCAAGTGTGCAAGATGGACAGGAAAGCGCTTGCCGATACATATACATCGATGATTGTGAATTAGGCTTTCTAAATTTTTCCACCAAAAGAAAGTTGGACTGTCAAATCAGCCGTTTTAATCTGAAAAGGGCGACAAGGTGTTCACCAGGTGGCTCCTTGGCAACGCATATCATGTTTTGCTTCACTCAGGTGAATGCAAAGGATTTAACACTCATCATATCCATTGTGTTCAAACAAGCTTCACTCAGGTGGTGGCTCAATCTTTCAGTGAATTGTGAAATTGTTAGTCTGAGCATGCACTCTCGTTCTTTCAATTTGCCTGCAGTCTGAATTCGCCCAACTTCTCAAAGATGACAAAAATTCTCCATCTCAGACTTGTCCGTCCCTCCTTCAAAACCGAATGGGCAGTAACTTCTCTTCCCTTTCATCTCGTATGCTGATCTTTATTTCACATATTTATGGAATCCGTTTGACAGTTATTATCATGCTGTCAAGCGGACCGAGGAGTTTGTCAAAGAGAGACAGGAGGGCAGGGGATGATGAGGCGGCGAGGCAGCCATCTTACAGAGGAGCCTCGTCATTTCAAAGGCTAAAACGCGCGAGAGTCACAACAAAGAGAGAGCCAAGTCATTTTCATCAGCTCCCCTCAATTGCTTGTCTTCTCTCCGCTTTCTCGCCCGCTGCAACATCCAGTGTGATACTGCAACTGAGTGGCAGCTTTCTCTGTCTCTTCCCTTCTGCATCTTCACTTCGACGGTATCTGTCTTTATCTCTCTCTGGAACTATTAGAAGATTAATCAGCCCTGTCTTGGCTCTTCTTAGACACACTGCTGATGATGCTCTTCCACAGGAGAGGCTGGTGGGTGGGTGGGTGGCAGCCATTAGAACATGGCAGCACTTTGATCTGCTGGGCGGATTTACAAAACTGCACTACTAGCTTCTTGTCGAAGGGTGAAAGTTTAGAAATGTGAGAGAGAGCTGTTGGGTTATCTTTTTTTTTTTTCTTTTTTTTTTTTAATAGTAGTTGCAAAGTTACGCGGTCCAAGAGCTTGTTGTGTTGTGGGTATTTCGTTAATAATTTTGAGGCTGATAGTAAAAAAAAAAAAAAAAAGTGTACTCTTCTACTTTTCAGCAGGAATCCAAGTGTGTCCTTCATCTCTTACTGAATCCACAAGTAGCTTCCACAGTGAGACACAAATAAGATAACTGGCTCCGACATGCCCTCCACATTGTCACTGTAATGACTACAAAGCAATATATCTCCTGTAACTGCCACCCCACCACACACACCTAGCTCTGTCAACTCAGCTTAATTAGCAGCAACGATAACGACCTGTAGTGAATTATTGTTTTTAATTATACAATTTTACCGCCTCTACAAATAAGATCGGTGTTTATGAGCTGGATGAGGGGCAGTCAGCAAGGAATCATTTACCGTCAATTTTCCCCTCCAAGCTGGAGTGAGGGTGAATCAACGTGCAGCCGCTGAAAAGAGAAAATTAAATCCAATTTCCATTACTGTGATAAAGCGATGACATCAGATCAGAGAGTGCCCTATAGCTAAGTATGGAAATCTGAGCACACGCGTGTGCAAGCCTGCCTTCAGCACCAACTGCCACTGATGCATGTCTCTGTGCAAATCAAGTGCGCCACACACATACTTTCCCCTTTCTCCTCTTCTAATAGACTCTCTCTCACACACACACACACACACATACACACACAAATACAAGCCCACATGCACACAGAGACATAAAGAGTCTATTGAGCCATCACATGGATTAATGTTTGGTAGAGTGGGCTTGAATTTGCTCTTGCCATAACAAGGCTCCAGCGCTTCCCCTCTGCTTGGATATCCAGCTTCCATGGCCACGTTACACCTGGATGGCTCTGCTAATGGAAGTATTTTTTAGACTTGCATGCAGGAGGCCTGGCACGACCGTCCCTTTTTATTATTCATATAGCCCTCTTTCCCGATTCTATGCTCATTTTAGCCCCATGACCCCACCATCAGGGCAGTGCAACGCTGCTGCGCACACACCAATAGGAACTCTTCTGCACGCTTGACAAAGTGCTCAGTGGGACATTTTCATATGTGCACCATTTGGGCTGCGGATGCATTCGGTGTTCTTCCTTCCTACTCGTGCTTTGCTGTCATTTCCGCAGAAAATCAATACAACCCAACCGACATACTTCGGCCTGTCACAGGTCTAGGAATTGTTGCATGATGATGATGACGATGATTTCACATCACAGGATGTGTGTGTGTGTGTGTGTGTGTGTGTGTGTGTGTGTGTATATATATATATATATGTATGTATTTGCATCTTTGCAGATGTTGAGGCGATGGATGCCCTTTTCTGAAACGCTTCTGCGGAAATATTTTCGCTTTGCTCGACAGTTTCCAGCACAAGAAATTAATGACATGTAATTGTGCCTCATTCTCTCTGAGTCTCTCAACCCTTTCGTCAGTCTAATGCGGTGCATGGGAAATCTCTCATATGTACTTTGCGATTTAAATCGGCATCCTTGAAGCCCATGTTTTCATGCTGAAAACAGATCATTCCTTAATAGCTTCTGGCAAAACAGCCCATTGCTTTGACTAGCGTTGAGAAACAATTCCTTCCTGCACGGTAAATATTGTAGGGGCCATTCAACTAAATGCAATATCACAGAGGAGAGCAACAGAGGATGTATTCATTAGAAGAATTGATACAGCAGAATATTGGAACACAACAATTTTCGCTGGGTGTTTGTTTCCGTGTGTGTGCGTGCGTCTGTCCTCTCATGTGTGAACGTACACAGGCACTGGAATATAGGTGGGTGGGAGGGGTTATATCAGGACCATGTAGCACAGATCATTACACATTAAAATGTAGCAGCTGTAAGTCAGCCTGCTTAGCCTATCAAAGTTTAAGTGGTGACTACACCTACCACTACCCCCCCTCCTTGGTGTGTTTGTGTGTGTGTGTGTGTGTCTGTCTGTCTCTGTGTCTGGAACAGCTGGATGAAACGTCTGATGCTCCATTGCCAAATGTCACAAGTGGTCCATCCTTCTGGGGAAATAAATTGGCTCTCTCTTAAGCAGCAAGTAGTCGACAGGAGCCGCAGCATATGGTAAGAATCGGACAACTGAAGACGACAGTTCCTCCTCTATTTTAGCTTTTCTCATTATGATCCGGACAGCACCTTGATGATGAATGTGTCTTTGTGTTTCTTCCCTTTTTTTTTGGGGGGGGGGGGGCAGGGGAGATAGCTGTGGGCAACTCATGAATCTTTAATGAGAAGCAGAGTTTAATGCTTGGCATGTTTTGTTTCTCTTCGGGTGCTGCATAATGTCATTTTACTGAGACGTGATAACCGGGATATTTCATTTGGGACGAGCACTTTGTTATGGCGGCTCAGTGGGTCAGGAGAGCTGTGCATTTTGCCCACTGTGAAGTGGAGCACTGATATGTCAAATGCTAACATCAGAATGCTCCCAATCACACTACTAACAGCCTAGAGATTACCAAACTCTTGGTAATCCATTCATGCTTGTTGAGATATTTCAGGACGGACCAAAGCTAACTAACAGTGAGCTCACTAGATAAAAACATTGTAAACATTTACTTACTACTATAATATATTGCAGAACACAACCCTGCTCCCTATTTCATGGTATACTTGCCCGTTTTCGACGTTATAGACATTTTCAAGTCCACTGTACCACCACGTTATTTCAGGAACACTTCTAAATGGTGGCATGTGAAAGAATTCAGTCCCCACTTCACACAATCACATCACAGACACCGCATCGCATTAGATACATTTGGCAGAGACGTCTGTGCGAAGTGGCTAACAAGCTCAGTTAACTTTAGCCTGACGCATACCGCACTTACAGTCATCGAAAGCTGCCGCAATCTGTTCTGTTCCATCTTAGCTGTTCTGCAAACACAGTGATTAAAAGTCATTTATCATAAATCCAAATTCAATATATAGAAAATGGCAAAATAAGATTTATTTGGGTGAAACCTGCAAGAGAAATCTGACCAATTGTTCTATGGTGGCCTAACTGACATTTCGTTCAAACTCAATATACATCCAATATATTTAATATACATGTGTACTCTGAATCCCATTTTTCCCTTTCTTCGGACACTGTCTTTTCAGCTATAGATTTTGTACACTTTATTTGCCAGTGACCCCCCCCCCACCCCCCCTTAGTACTACACAAGTCACAGGTCTGAGTTACACTCAAACACGCACTCATGCTTCCTCTCCTCCCCCATATCACATTTTGCATCACTTACAGTGGGTTTTCAGTTGTCTTGCTATAGGGTTGCAATACTGAATAATTCAGTATCGTGGCTAAAAACAGTTACAAACGTAGCAGTAGCGTTTGCTTTGTGAGGCACTGCTTCATTTCATGCAGCGCACAGTAAACTTCAGAGAAACGCCATCACTGTGCCTTCTCCCTTTGTCTACCTCATATTCTGTCCTTTCATGATAGAGTTTGAGTAAAGCTTCTCCATCAAAGCCTTTCACGCTGAGATGGCCCTGGTGCCATCACCTTCCTCATGAGAATGTGCTTGGATCCATTGCATCCACTTGTGCTTTCTCTTAGTGCACGGTTCAGCCACGGTTAGTAAGCTCTACTACAGTCATCATAGCAGCTTTAGTGGTCTTGCCACGCTACCTCCCTGTTGGGTTCAAGGGCATATGCCTGTTTCTTATGGTGTGGAAGACTGTGACCAGTGAAATTAGCCCTTCTTGCAGTGTCTCGTATAGCACTAAGACAGCCTAGGGAAAGGGCAAAAAAAAAAAAAAACAGCACTAAAAATAGACTAGATCTCAAAGCTTGTAAATGTGTGAAGTCGGCAGACTTATGCCATGTAATGCTATGAAATAGCACATTAGCACTCTTGTGTATGCCTAAGATTGGAAACTTCACAATAATTTCTGTGTACATAAGTTACCACATCCATGAAAAAGATGCCTTTACGAAGCATGAGTCGATGCTTTTTTTTTTTTTCTCAACATGGAATCGGAGACAGTTAATTCCCGAGCGTTTCCTTTTTCTACCTCCGGATCATACACAAAAAAATTAACAACGTATGTATGGTTATGGTATTGTTTGTTAGTTGTTGTGTGTTAGCGTTTGTAGTGTTGGAGTGCAGTCTTGTTCCAAATTCAGTGTTTCATAGCCTTGCTCAGTATTCACAGTACTCTTCAGTTGTTTCCAGTTTGCGTATAATAAAGTTTAAAAGTATCCCACTTATCTGTTTTCCATGTTCAGCATATTTTGTGCCGGAGACCAGCTGGGACTGGGACCATGTCGAGGCAAGGCACAGCTGGGGGACGACACTTACCCAACAGGGAGATAAAGACCTGCCTGGATCGAAAGAAATGTGTCCATTTACACAGCCATCCCCGGCGTTAAATCTGTATACATGCGAGCGAATAACAGTACGCGCTTGTGTACGTGTGCTCATGAGCATCGTGGGAGAACTGGGGGGAGAGGGCTGCTGTATGGATAGAAAAAGACTGATGGCACAGGCAAAGATGTATGCTTGGCTGGAGAAGTTAATAAAATTGAAGCTGTGTTATGATGAATAAGGAAAGGGCCATAAAAGAGAATGTATGTAGTGAATCTCCCTGGCGAGCAGTGCTGAACAGCCTGGTGAGCGCACCCAGGGGAGGGCTTTTTAATCTGCAGCCCTCCCCAACACTCTACGCTGCAAAGGGAAATGGGCCCACATTCTGTTTCAGCTTCAATAGGACAGAGATATGGAAACCGTGAGCTGGATGTCGCAGAAAGAAAAGTCTAGAGCCATGGTGAAATTAATGTGATATTGCTAAGGAAGGACAGGGCAGTGTGCTAACATATAAAATAATCCAAAATTTCATTAAACGTGTTAAATAACCGTAGGGGAATGTTAATTATTGTCTTACAAGAGAAATCATTGGATGCAGTCGTGCCACACACTCACTCTGTTCCCTTGTGGTAATAGAATAGGCTTCTGGTTACCAACACCTGATTGATTAGAAGAACACACAGATCGCTAATACCTTCATAGTAAAGACCCATGAGCAATGAAGGTGCGGGAGACTGAGTTTGCAATATATAGTACTGTACATGCAGCTCTTGAGATAATGAAACCCTCATCTAGAGATATAGAAGTGGCTGCTGGAGCATAGAATGCTTTTTTTTTTTTTTTTTTTTTTTTTTAATCATAAAATAAGGACAAAAGGCTAAAACATCATCTAGTACAAGTGGAAATGCATATTAAAGCTGCGGTGAGCGAAACAGTTTGTCAAGTTTTTTAGAAGACACATTTAGTATGCATTACTCTTCCTGTTATACGTAGTCACAACGATCGCGCACTTCCAGTTCCACTTAAAAAAAGATAGGAATTATTTCTATCCCTTTTTGCATTATGTTTTCACTGTGACCACTTGGCCTTCTGCATCCGGACAATGCAAAAGTTCCAGATTCCCAACTTTCACACAGAATGAATGTGTGCATTCAAAGGTCCAAGTGAAAGGAGACCAGGAGACTGCGGTCTATTTCTAGCACCAATGCTACCACCCACTTAATTGATTGATGAAGTGTAAATGGAATAGGTGTGAAGAACAGTGTGTCAGTCGATGCTTTAGCTGTTAAAAAGAGCTGTTCGTCTTGTTAATAACATATCCTGTGTTGTGCATATCTGGGTGAGTTAACCTCTTAGCAGTGTCTAGGTTATTCCAAAGTGCAAGACTTTGCTCTTTTACTGTTTTCGTTTTAATTTTCAGTCATTTCCAAAAGGTTGGAGCTCGTGAATGAGCCAAACAAAGAAAACATGCAGGTCAGATGTCTTTACTTGCATTTAAAATGTTTTTGTTTCCTTCCTGCAAACCCTTTAAAAGCCTTCCATCCCAACATGTCATTTTCAGTCAGTCAAATATGGCTCTTTGTGAGTAGTTATGTATTTGAATGACAATGTGTCAGACTTGTTTCCTGTTGCTGGAAACTGAGGCCGGTGAAAGGCAAAAAGAATGGTGGGGTATTTGTGAGCACAGCCATGGCAGCTGTTCATTTTTCGCCTGAGTTGCTTTCAGAGAAGCCAGTTACCTTGCTGATGATAAATGCCTCTGTACGCTGAGCTGTCTCAGAACTCCAGCAGCCTTTAAACCCTGACAGCCGGCGCAGTCTCAGCCCCACAACCTCAGGCCTCCAACCTCAGCCTGTCCTTCAGTGCAGCAAATCAATGGCGGTTCTCCCCCTCCGCTCAGGCCGGCGGCTGCTCCGGCCGCTGCTGCCTACGCAAAAAGCTCACTTAGTAATATGGGAGGTAATGCTCATGTGCGGTGACAGGTGAGACCCCAATGACAGTGTGATGTCCCAGGGATCATCACAGAGACAACATGTGTAGCCAGGAAGCAGGCGTCTGTGGTTGAGAGATAGAGTAATGGGTTGTGATGGGGGAGGCGCTGGGATGACTGTGATTGCTATCTGCGTGTGGACAACCAGACATCTGGCCACGATGTAATCTCTGACGGAGTGATGAAGCCGACCTTATTCCTTCAGTCCAGCTAGTTCCCTTCAGACCAGCTCCCACTGTTTGCCTTAATACCCTAAATTCCTTTTCTCCTTAGCTCCCATCTAAGTCCACAGACTCTAGACTTTTCCACCACCTCTCTTCCCTGTAATCAAGTTTTTCATCTTTCTAGCCTTGCTTTGATGTGCCTTCGTCTTTTACTCTCTAATTCACTTCTCTCATTCACTCCAGTCTCTCCTCTCTGCTCTATCTTCTGCTTCTCCTCCTCTCCATCACCAGTCACTCCCTGTGAGTCAGGCATCGGGGCAGGAGATTAATGATGGTCGAGAAGCTTTGGCAGTGTCTGATTTTCTATTATCAAAACTGAACTGCTGCAGCCGGGCTGTATTTTCTGTTTGGGTGTGGTGATGATGGCAGCTAGAATTGCTCTGTTATCAGCAAAATGAATGTGTATATCACGCAAATAAAAAATATATATATCAGCCAATCTGGACCTAATAAACAATCAGTTAAAGACTGCGAAAATATAAGCTTCGGACTCCGTCGAAAATTGTTTCTCAGGAAGCGAGAGACCCACATTGATGATGTTGCTGTCACATAAATAATGTCTTCCTCAAACAACTGAGACACCTTTAGTTACAGGGCATTCATTTTTATACGCTGATTTTCAATGGTAGTTGGCTTCCAGTCATTTGGAAAAGTGTCAGCGGCTTTTCATTTCTATTTATTTCTGCCAGCTAACAGGCCCGAGTCTCCGTCTCAGAGCTGCTAATTACAAATTCTATCATAACATATAATTAGATTTATTTTTTTATATTATTTCTTTTTAAGAAGAGTCAACACAAGACAGTCATGAGTGAGTCATGTGCTGTCTTAACATTACTTAAAAGGAGAAGAAGAAACCTAAAAAAAAATGTCACGGTCTAATGAAAGATGGTGAGTTGCATGATGGGAAACAAAGGATCCACTGTCCTTGGTTTGCAGCCATAGAAGGAACTAAATTCCATGTCTCTGCCCTGTTTGACCACTTTTTTAATGAGAAATAATAATCATTGGGTTTTTTTTTTTTTTTTTTGCAACAAAGTCCAAAAGTCTTCTTCACATGGTGTTTTAAAAGTGTTTATTAGGGGGATTGGAGGAAGGAGAAAATGCTGGACCCAGCTTATTTTTGACCTTGTTTGTTTGCATATTTACACAAGTACACAACCTTTCTCACATCCCTGCTCCAGAGTTGCACAGGTCATCTATTTGAGCCAATGAATTATGGAAGAGGATGCTAAACAAGTGAAACTTGCAGCTCAGTGCGTGTGCATGCATGTTAGCATGCTAGTCCTATGAGTGTTTGTACGCTGGTATCATTACAGAGACTTCCCTGCACTGTAAGCTCCAACCACAGCTTGCAAAGTTTGTTTAGGTGGCTTCTCTGACATGAGAAGTGTGCGTCACGTGTCTTCCTCTCTGTTTTTGAAGTCCCAGATACCTTCAAGGTAAAGGAGACTGACAAGGAAAGGATAAGAAACATGGAAAATGAGATTGAAAATGGGAGAGGGGAATCGAGTGGGAGGCAAAATCAGGAGTAAGCAAAGCGAGGAGTGGAAGAAATAGGACACAGCGAAAATCGAAGCAAAGTGATAGAGCAAAGCAGGGGGAGAGGAGTAAGAGCCTCAGGCTCAGAGGCACCAGCCCAAGTATCATAGTCAATTAACATCCCAGCCCAGCACTAATTCTCAGTTTATTTCAGACCATTAATTATGTGCACCATCAGTTCCAGCTCACTTGGCCTGACACAAGTCTTCATCACAGTGTCTTGGCCCCTATGGATCATGTTTTACCAGAGAAATAGCTGCAGTTTAGCTGTATGGACCTCTTATGTCTCTTGAGTGAGCAGACAAGTGATGATTTTACTAGATGCTTTATGTAAGTGCTTGAAACTAACCACTATATTTAAGGAGATGTTTGTACTTGGCATGCTATGTCAGCAATTACCATGGAGCTGCAGGTGAGTTATTCTAAAGGTGACAGAGGTCTGGATAGTTTGCTTACATCAGTAAGGCCAGAGTAGTTATTACCTACATTTCTGGGTGATACTCTGAGGTTAGAGGTGCCAGGAGGCCCAGAGGGGAAGTCAAACCAAGGCTGTTCTTTCAGCAGGCTGAACTGTGTCCTATCTCTGGACAGATATGAGAAATTGCCCTGCATGCAGAAAGTAGGTTAACTGTAGGGACTGGGGGGGGGGGGGGGGCATCAACAAATTACCTTTATTCCATATCTTGGCCACAACTTCTGGAGGGGCCAAGTAAAAAAAGTGCTGGGCTGTCTCAGGCTTTAAGGTGTTCTGCAGTAACAGCTGACTGACCCGCTCTAATTTCACCACCAGCAGGAGCAGCTCCTTTATGTGCCGTAACCAGCAGCCTGGAAAACAATCAATGACAACCCAGAAAACATGCCACTGATTGCAAAATGTATGTGGAGTTGTAAATGAAAAACAAAACAAAACAGAAACCAAGCAAAATGAATCGGCACAATGGCCTCGGCCAGTGCTTGATTGTAAACTTCTCAGTGAACCCAGACAGTCGAGACTGGAGTTGAAAATTTGGGTCAAACCCCTTTAGAAAATCAGTTTCAGAATGAAAACAGAAATACATCACTATGCAAACAAAGCCACCGGCAAGGTGACATTGTCTCATTAGAAGGTGCTAAATCACCTCAAAAATAAAAGACTCCACCCAGAGGACCACATTTTTCCTCTATCAATTTCTCGTTGACACAACCCAAGAGCCTGCCTTAATCAATTTCCTCTCATTAGAGCAGATGTAATTGACTTCTTCATAGTACAACAATTAAAATGTGTCAATACCTCGTCTAGTTAGTGCAGTGTTACAAATCCCAGTCCCTCCAATGATATTCAATTGATGAATATCAAATAACCAGCACGGACTATGTGAAGATGAATGAGGCGGTGGCATAAACAACTTTATCTCAGGGGGAGAGGGAGTCATGTTGCCACCAATAGCTGCGGCATCAATCGATCACAGCCACAGGTGATTTAAGGGAGCCACAAACGCACCGAAGCTGTAGCTTGCAAAGGTGGTACATCATTGTGAGACCCTCTTGTCTGTGCTGTAGTGAATGTACCGCGTGTTGTAGCAACCGAATGAAGAAGAAGAAGAAGACGACGACGACGACGAAGGGAAGGTGAAACCGAGACAAGGCCGCATCAAGACACGACGAACTTAGATGAAAGTGCCTGGTCAGCTCCGCAGAGATGACAAACATCCAAATATCTGTCACTTGGTGTCTACTTGTCATCACCTTCCAGAGGGGCTGTCAGCACCACTGTCACTGTGTCCATTGGCAGATTTTCACACCGCACCATTTATCCGTGAGCAGGTGTTCCTTACTGCACTCACAATAAATGACAAGTGAGAATAATTGCCCAAGATCCTGAAATTGAGTGGGCTGGAAGAGGCTTTTTTTTTTTTTTTTTTTTTTTTTTTAGCCTCCTCAAATCTTTAGAGAAAATTAATGTACAGTTACGGTGTCCCATCGTTGATTTTGATGACTGAGATCAATTTCAATCAGCGCTGATGATTGCAATGGGAGAGCGTTAATTTGACGAAAGGGAAGGGGATAAAAAAAAGAAAAGAAAAGCACTGCTACTGCCATTTTATGAAAATGCATTTGGGTTCAACACTGACTCAGCTGGCTCGTAATGACAGCTCCTGGCTAGACTTGTCACCTTGCTCCGTGGCCCTAACAGGCATTTTCTTCGACACCATAATGTCAGCCTGCCATAGGAGAGGGGAGGGAGGTGAATTTAAAATCCTTACAGTGTGCACAGCGGAAGCTGGTACGTGTTGATCACCGTCGACCCTTCTTTAGTGAAAACCAAGAAGAAAGCCTCTGAAATTGAACCCACTTGGATTGTTTACTTCAAAAATAACCACATATTCATCTGAAAACGCATTTTGTTGCACAGAATTTTGCATCAGTTTGGATCCGAATCTAAACTTTGCTGCACATTTGTGTTAGCATTACTTATTAGTCTTGCCTGGCAAATAACTCAGCGACTACAACTGCTTGTTAAAATGTATTGAACTGGAGTCCAGTGGCTGCAGCAGGTCATTAAGTTATGGCAGAACAGGGAAGAGCAGCTTTTGTGGGCTCTAACGGAGAAAATCGCCGCTGTCTTTAGTGATCACTCAGCTCTATACTCAGCAGCCTCAACATAAATTAAATGTCAGTATAAGGCAGCCAAAAAGCACATCACAAAAGACTAAGACCCAATATATTTTATAATGCTCCTGGTTCTAGTAAGGTTTTTGTTGCTTAACAATCTTCAGCAGTATATCCAGGCATCCATCAGCACAGAGATACTAGGTCATGTTCACACAAAAACAAAACAAAAAAAAATAAATAAATAAAATAAAAAAATTGCTGCTGGACCTGCGGATAAAGACAATGATCCCATATCTCTTTAAGGTGTTCTGTGTAAGTATCAGGCTCCCTTGTGTTTTGAAAAGATATGGCGAAAAAGCAGACAGGCACTTGAGGACTGTCTGTGGAAAAACAAGACAAAAACAATTCCGTAAATATCCCATTTGCTGCAGAAATCACACATTTTCACGGTTATCCCTCGTGATAATTTGAATGTGTTTTCTCTCCGGTTTATAGAAACCCCCCCCAACCCCCTTTTTTTTGTGTGCGTGAAGTAGGGCAGCACGATCCTGTGTGTCTGACTTGCTGTTAAATGATTTTCACTGTGGTCAAACGGTATAAATGAGAGCTGGAGTGAGCAGTCAAAAATATGGATTTCTATGGTTTTTGTTCTTTAACTTGGAATCAATATTAAGCTACTTCCTTCCTACTTAAACAATCCTTTTTTTTTTTTTTTTACCTCTCCTCATTTTTTATTGCGTTGTTTTTTCTGTCAAAGATATACCTTTATCTCTCTTACTAACAATTCGTATCACAACCGTTTTTGTGCTCGGCTTTGATTGATTGGGATATAATAAGATCTCACCTTAGTCGTTTGCTGTAAGGCATGCAGACAAAAAAGAGCCTTGGTTCTGTATCGCAAGTACAGCAACAGATATCTTTCCTCTTTTATTTCTCCCTGTCATCCATCCCACACCCACTGAACCCCTCCATCTGCCGGGCATTGTTCAAAGTGAAAATGGGGCCCGAGAGCCACCACAACAGTGCGGAATTACATTTTAAAAATATTGTGAACACAAGCGTAGCCCTCCATTATCTGAAAAATCTAGGACGAGGTTCATCCCTCTGCGGTTTAAGTAAAGCGTAGTACACTTGTCATAACTTAACACCTCCTGTTCCACATCTTTTTAATGTATTCCTCGTCTGAGATGAACCTGCTTCAGTGTGGCAGCAGGAAAATCAGTTTGAGCCATGCTAACGTTAAAAGACAGGGAAGCGAGCGGACATGAATTAGTCAGAGGGCACGGGCAGACTCTTTTTGTCTGTAGAGTTGGAATCGAACAGAAACAGGAGAGAGGAAAAAAATGGCACAGTAATACATGGGGCTGATGGGGAATAATGTTGGAGAAGTTGAAAAAAGTCATCCATGAAATTGCTTGTTGCATCCTTTAAAACCCCTTGATTGATGGTGGCAATTTTAAAGCTTGGCAGTTTCCCAGTGCTGTGGAAGTATTAGAAACAAGTACTCCAGGGTTCTCTTAAAGGAAAAATGCACACTAAAACACTTTACCCAAGTTAAATAACAGCTATTGGCAATATTCTAGGTCCATTTTTTGGCGTTTTGTGCTCTATTTCTCTTCTTCCTGTTGATAGCCAGCCAGACATTACTAGTGGCTCCTGCAGCTGTGGGAAACGTAATGCGAAAAAGTTTTACTTTTAGCAACACGTCTGATTTCAGCATTTTTCAGTTGGAGGCGTCAGATAGCATTAGCGCCGATGCTTGCAATCTAAACTCCGAATGAAGCCTGATAATGGAAATTGCGTATTGGGCCGTTGATATTCATTCTCCACCTTCAAAAGAATTAATTGTCCGAGATAAATGTAACCACGTTTCTCTTGTCACAACTGCCGTGATTATGACAACTGCTGTAACTGAATTTCTGTCATACCCCTCATCACTATGGCAACAAGCTTAGTAACTTATAACCTCTATAATAAATTTCTTTGTTTCAAAATTATATTATGGTTTACAGACAGTTTGCACAACCATTGATGGATATATCATGAACATTTATACAGTTAAGAAATAAGAGTAATAGATAAAGATTGGAAATTTGCACATTGGGAAAATGGCAACACTTCACGAGTCCAACAAACATGATGATGATGATGATGATGATAAAAGACTGAATTTTATCAAAAAATAACCTACAAAAGGTCCAAATGATTTGAATAATATTTCCTGTCAGGACCAAATCCTAACAACCAGACATGTTTTGAGAAGGACTGGATGAGTACTATTGCATTTATCACATTGTGTGCAAATAATACAGATGTACAAAGTATATTCATCACAACCATTTTTTTCCTCTCAGTTGTTATCATGTCTGGATGCTATTTCTGATGTACTGTAAAATTAGGAGGCTCCGAGATTAATTTGCACTGTCAATGTCAGTTTTTACCTTTTCATGCCAAATGTAAGCTAGCTTCAGTGTACCAGTTAATAGTGGTGTCGAATATTGTTGGAAATCGTCCACTGCTCTAAATCTGACGACATGGTAGTCTTATTTTGAAGTGCCTATAGTAGAAAATTGATCTACAGTACAGTTTGCAGGCTGCAGTGTTGTCTCGCAGGTCACAGGCTTCTCATCAAAGTGTATGGTGGAACATATTGAATGTGTGGATTGGTAAAAATGGTACTCGTGTAGGTGCAGTGCACCAAAGCGCCACGTGTTGTCTGAGATTCAGGTGACAGTCGTTTGAGTTGCTCCCTTCTTTTGTGGTCTGCTAGGAAGCTGAGCTGTGATGAGATGAATCCTCCGCGATTCCTGTCGACTTCTGGTCAGCTGTTGATTCCCACATTCACCTCTCAGGGGAAAACATCAGGCAGATGCTCCTCACAGTTATTCTATATACTAATTTTCTTGCACATAATTAAAAAAAAAAAAAAAAATCAATGAATACACATTTTCCCATGTTGAAAATGGAGATATGGTGTCAGTCCAAAGTTTTTTCTGCTTAGCCAACAGTGACTGGTTATCACATAATAAGCTTAATTCTTACGCAGGTCATAATCTCAAACCAATAAACTGTGCCGCTTTGATAACTGAATTCATTAATTAGAATATAAAAGACAGAGCTGGAGAATAAATAATTGGACATTTTTTACATTCGAAACTGGGATTGTAAGAGGCCACAATAATAAATGGCCTAATATTGTGCCAAGCTTTCCTTAACTCTTGATTAAGACATGTTTTCTTTATCTGGATGATTATGGACAAAAAATCAAAAAGGTGACAGAGAATGAAAAACATTCTTAACATGTAGTTTTAATGGCTTTTTTTTTTTTTTTTTTTTTTTTTTTTTGCTTTTTTGTCAAAATGGAGTTTAATTTACTGTTCCTCCACAGTCTCTCAGCTCTGTTTCCTTTCAAATGACAAATAGCAGTTAGTTTTTGAAGACAATTTGTGGACTAATTTTACTTTTTTTTTTTTTTAATTCTCAGAGGAGCAACAATGACAAGAGAAGGCCTCACTTTATTGTCAAATCATCATCATAGCATAAAATCATGCAAGTGTTAGAGAGAAAGTGTTATCTAGTATCTAAAAAGTTGACCCTAACGTTGTCGGAAAGGATTCATGTTGCAACAATAGTCTTGTTACACTGTTAAATGCAAACATAGAAGGGCTGAAAGAAAGCACAAAAATGATTAGAAACAGGAACATCAATGATCAAGCAGATATGTATTTGAAAACCTCCATGTAATGATCCAGTGTGATGTAAACCCGTGGCTGAGGTTGTCAAGCTTTACATGTTGCTCAAAACCAAGACGAACAAGAAGTTCTAAAAACTCCAAAGCCTTTGAATCGACCACGTTATTGACATAAAGTAGGAATTGGTAAGAAGAATCCATATAAAAACCAGCAAACCCACAAAGTTGTTGTGCTCAGGGGGGTTGATAGACGGCTGCGCATTGACCAAAGCTGATTATTCTAAATTTCTCCAAACAACATCTGGAACAAGTGGAAAAACTCCTCATTATTTATCTTGTCTCCGGGAGTACAGAAAACTAGGTATCCACTATGCACTGTACATAAATATTCTAATAATATAGTAGAGGCGGTTGAAGAAAGCCAACATTCGGTTGAAAAAAGTTGAAGGGAGATGAAATCATTACAAAAACTCTTATGAGAGAGCAATCTTGTATTCAGTGCTTTATTAATTCAGGTCCTGTATGAACAAGAAATGGTTGAGTAAAGGCAACTTCGAAAGGATAATAATAGGAGGAATTAAAGGAAATGTAAGCTTAAAATCCCTGAAAACAGTTTGCACAAAAGGAAATCTGATTTATTGTGAAGCAGCTGTATGAGGTACATGGATTTGTTTGAGTTAGCCCTGAGTGCTAACATGCTGGTCTGCACAGATTGAAATCCATATCTGCACCTTTTCTTTTTTTTTTTTTCCCCCCTGCATTTGACTATGACTGGTTCAGAACAGAGGTGTATCCCACCATACCCGCTATTGAGTATCTCCTGTTCTTGTGCAGCTCTGGTTGCTGCTGAAGAATTAGCTCTGTTGAAACTATTGAACCACAATCTACTGAAAGTGTAGTCTGTCTGCAGTCACTAATAATAGAAGCTCATCCCAAATACTGTATTATTCCAGTTCTCTACATCAGTACACCAGCACTCTACGCAAGCATTCTGTGAAACTTCCTTTGTGAGCTACAGTGCAGAAACAAAGCACTGCTTTCCAATAACAATATGACTTTATTTGACTCTCTTTGTCAAAAAATCTTTTTTTTTTCTTGAAGAATCACTTCTCTGTTTGAGAGAGTTGGCAGAGGTGACACTGATTTCACATTTACAGGTTCTTATTTCCATGTAATGAGAACATTTAGGGAATTTTAGAGAATTTTAGGGAATAGTTCATGGACTTAATTTGCTTTCTAAAGCTGTTGATCTCAATCCAAAATAGTTTAGGTTTGTTTTTTTACCTCATTTGTATTACAACAATTCTTATTTTGTCCCTCGTCGCTTTTGAATTTTTCATCGCCGGGTCTTCATGTTTGCAGTGATATCACGCAAATGTGCCTCCGACTGCAGTATCGTCACATTGTTTTCTGTCTCAGAATGAGCCAGAAGTGAAGTTATGAGGAAACTGAGAACCATTTTGAGAGTTTGAATATTTTATGGCACTTCATAGTCAGAATGAACATCTACTTCAAAATAACTCGTCACTGTGTCTGCGTCCTGTTACGCTCTAATGTACCCATATTCACAAATTCCTGACAAATCCAAATCATGGCTGGATCTTTTTCACTGGTCATGATCACACGTACCCCGTGTTATAAATTCATACTTATATCAGTCACCCAAATAATTACACAATTCTAAATTGAAAACACAATGCCATAATTGTGCTAATGTGACACAATTTAGCTGAACTGTATTAAAATTGCAATTCCGCATTAC
Source organism: Rachycentron canadum (assembly GCA_038496675.1). Lineage (NCBI taxonomy): Eukaryota > Metazoa > Chordata > Actinopteri > Carangiformes > Rachycentridae > Rachycentron > Rachycentron canadum. The sequence goes on along the minus strand of CM076659.1, from coordinate 7,618,903 downwards.
CGAGTTGAAATGTGCGTGACACCTCTTACAAGATTAGCAAACCTGTCACACAATTACATGAGGAGCTCATACAGTGAGAAAACATAGTGGAACAGATCTCAGTAGAACAAGAAGGGATTGCATATTTATGAGAAACAATCCAATTATTACACGAAACCTTTTCCCCCGATGAGTCAAACTTGCACACAAATTAGATCTTGAGCCTGCAGAACATCTGAATGCCACCTCCTTTCACGTTACACAAAAATCAAGAGTGTTCAATTTGATAGGCAGGACTTACTCATCTGTTTTTGTTCCCCTGGACAAGAGATAATCTGAGTAGACACGACAAAAAAGCTTGTCATCGTGCGTATCCTTACCATGTTGAGTGTGTGGAAGTCTCGTTGTGAGGATTAAGGGTCAGTCATAGCATATGTTCCCTGCCTTCAGGCATATGTCCCCATCTTTATCTGAGCTCCCTATTTGTTTTGCCTTTTTTTTCCTCTCCCATTTCTTACTGAGGTGATTGCCCCATCTCTCCCTCCCCTCCCCCCTCCCGAACTTTCACCTGATTATATTTGATCTTATTTACCCAGAAAGCCGTGCTGTAAGAATCATATAGATGAGGTGAGCTGGACTCTGAGTATTCTCAGGGAGGGAAGGGGGGGTGTTGCGTCCTGACGGAGGCAGAGGACAGAGATGAAGGTCGACTCGCCCCGAATGCGTGCCAGCTGTCACAAGTGGACGGACAGGAGAATCACCTGAAACCTGAATTGATTTCTCTCGGAGTAAGACAGAGAGAGAGAGAGAGAGAGAGAGAGAGAGCGAAATTTCAGATATCTGTTGACCTCCCTTGATGGAATGTGTCAGACTCTGGCCAAAGATGGAGCAAAGAGAAAGAGTGTAGACAGACAGCAAATGTCGTTTTAGGAAATGACAAACGGTTCCTTTTGAAAAGTGCCAGTGGCCAGCTCCCGTTACAGACGCTCCTGTCACCTCCAGCTGAATGTAAACTTCTGGTGTTCCCGTTCCATTAATGAGCAGAAAACCCCATTTGCACTGTGACAATTCCTCCTGTGTTAAAACACTTAGTGCTTATATGTTGTTGTTTTTTCTTTTTTGTTTTTTTTTTTGTTTTTTTTTTTTTTTTTGCTACATTTCACAAAGAAGGCACATTACACATTAGCATAAATATCACTTTTCATATAATATCCCTTGTGGTAGGGAAAATAGCCATAGGTCTGCTGTTACTCTCTTAGCACCTTCCTTCAAACAGCTGCTGCGGCTGGCTTGATGATTTATTAACTTGAGGTATTTGATGAGACTCTCCTACTGAAAGCCACTTGATAGAGTCTCCTAGCAATGGAAACAATTTCAAGCCAACTTCACAGATAATTAGGCACTTTAGCCGGCAGACTTGATTTTGAAATAAGCCGAGCTCCCAGCGAACACACTTATACCTCGCCGAGCTGGAAACGCTCCGAGGCAATGGTGAAATGAAGGGGGAGGGAAACCTTGTCTAACGTCGTTTCATGTTTTCCTATGTAGTTTAAAAGTTGACTAACATATAGCTGACACGGCTTTTGAACCTCTTCTGGGAAGCGTCCTGACAGTAAATAAATAGTGACTAAGATACAGTTTTCCACCAGCACCATATTTGTAGTAGCAGTAAATATTTACTGTATAATGTTATGTCTCTTTTCATTAGCTCTTGTATATTATCTCCTTTTTTGTGTAAGTTGATCAGTGAATCCTTATAAATATTCACCTCCTCATAAAAAACTTAATGTATGGAGGCAATTTGTTTATATTTGTAACACAATAATTACACGTTTCCAATAGTTTAACATCAGAAAATACAGAGCTGCAATTCTCTTATTGTGGAGGCTCTTAAAATAGGTCGGGTCAAATATGTTGGCCAGCATTTTTACAGACAGATTTTAACGGACGATGAGGATTTAGAATGAAAATGCTTCTCGCGCTTGTAATGAATTTCAATCTCACATGTATTCGACCGATTTTTGAGGCGTCTGGTTTTAAGGACTCATTGCTCACCTATCTCTGCACAATATGCTGAGACTTGCTTAAGAGTTGCTGACAGTGCTGCCATATGTTCATCAACATAACAGCGCCTACATCTCAGACACTGATAAGGAACCTTATGTGGAAGTGTATATGTGCAGCCTGGAATAAGTAGTGAGAAACATATGGATGCAAATTCCCTCTGAAAGGTGCACTTTATACTTTGAAGATTTGCAACTACAGTGCAGCTGACAGGTGATTATTTTATTTAGAGAGTCAGTATGGGATGTGTGTGTGCTATTACTTACATGTGATTTGTATTGCATGTGATAAGTATTTTATATAAGTGAAGTTCAGAACTTGCACCAAAAGAATGAAATAAACTTGAAAATACAGGCCCCACTGGTTTCAAACCCATAGAGACTATATGCTGTAGGTTTGTCACATCATTAAATCGTTTTAGATGTCAGAGAGTTAATGTATCATATGACGCTTCTATGAGGCTGAAATTTCATTTTCTGCAAAACCGCATTCCTGCAATTGCAGCATTCTGCCCCCAAGTATGTTATGACTTTACTACACAGTAAAAATCATATTTCAGTTATTATATACACACATTTGCATGTCTGCGTGGTTTTGTATGCGTAATTGCAGGTGCAGGGATGAATTACAGCATAATGTACAATATATGAACCACCTGCTGTAAGGGAGGGAACATTTTCTTTCTTCTAATTATTCCTTTATGTCTTTAATTTCATTAACTGAGCTTTGCTATAAAGAAAAAGGAGAAGTCTGTCAGAGGTAATTAAAAGATAAGGTGAACAGTACAGTCTACTTTGCCTCAGCTACATGAAGACATTTAGCAGTGAGAGTGAGAGTATAATATGCCCATAACATGCACACGCGCACACTCACATAACACACTCTAAAAGCATGGCGGAGGTGCTCTTCCCACCTGCCAACAGACCCCTCACAGACATGTGCACTGAAGGGAGATGCGGCGCGGCCCCGTCGCGTCGGACTGCTGAGATATGAAATGTGACGGGTGCACAATGGTTGTCAACATGAATGACTCATAAACAGGCAAAACATTAGGACAGCATACACTATGGTGTTCATTTTTGCTGAGATTGAAGAGGAGGCCCGACACCATCTCAAAAAACCACTTCTCACTTCCTGTTTTTTTTTTTCTCCCCATGTTGGAATTACGTTGGTGGGGTTAAAAAAAAAAAAGAAGAAAACGCTCGCTTCAGTGAACCATTACACACGTGTGGATCATTTGGACTCAGTGTTTTTCTGTCTTGCTGTTGATGGTTTGACCCTCAAGCAGACTATGAACAACATACCGACTCCTCTTTACGGAAAACATAAAGACAGAAGTATTTTTTTTAATTTATGATTTGATTTATTATTCATGGCAACACTGTAATACAAAAGTTCAAGCAAGTTTTATCTAAACATTCTAAGCTGTTATTTAGGGACCTGAAGCATTTAAGACATATTTGTTCAGGAAGGGGGGAAAACTGTGCTTCTCTGTGCTAATAATTTCAGAAAAACACTTGGTCTGCAGAGGCTGTTTTGCAGTGTTATAGCTGGTAAAACAAGTATCTCTATGGCTGTATAATGAGCACAGATGGGGAGTTTTAAAGGAGAAACTGACACCCTGCGTATTGCTGCGGCTACTCCACCCTCCAGCTGCAAGGATGAGAAGCATAAAAAAAAAAAGAGCAGATTAGAGGAGAATGGTGGATCAACTTCATCAGTTAATTAAACTCTATTGCAGCTTGATGAGCAATTAATCAAGGCAGCGTGCAGAGTGTCAGGCAGGGCTGAGTTCTTCGGGTGCGGTGTGTGTGCTTCGTACAGTATGTTCCCGAGGGGGCAGCCCTGCGGGGAGCAGCACTTACCAAGTGAGCAGCCCTAAAACTGTACAGGGTGTAATGGGCTGGGTTTATGTAAGCAGCTATCAATCACTCTCTGACATAAGCCTGCACCCTATTAGAGTGCCAGGATTAGGCTCCTCTCAGGGCTGAACTCACTGAGAAGCTACTTGTCTAAGTAGATTGAATTTCAGGAGATGCTGAAAAGTATTGGATTATTATTTAGTGAAAAATAGTATTGGTGTTATAGCAGACGGCAGTACCATCTTAAAAGGCAGAGGCAATAAGTTAATCACGTTAATATGGGAGAAACGCGGGCTCTAAGCATGTCAAAAATTCAACTTTGAATATTCTCAGCTTTAAGATTTCGGTCTTATCTTTCATCTGACATCTGACTCCCTAAATCTGATGGTTTAGTTTTTATCCTTTGTCTGTTACCCTCTTTCATCTACCTCTTCATCTCTTTCAACATTGTGAAGTTGGCTTTTTTTATGCTATGGAAATTCGAGTTGGCAGTTTGTGACTAAATGCAGTAAATTTATTAACAAGGCCATGGGGAACATTAAAAGTCAATTGAAGGAGGCTATTAAAAGCAGGATTTTAATTGGGTTGGTCCCTCCACTAAACCTTTTTTTTTTTCTCTGTCTCTTTTTTCTTTTCTTTTTTTTTTTTTTCTCCAAGAGCAAAGATACTAAAAAAGTTCTCAATTAATGTGTTCAGTGTGTGCTAGTCCTTGAAAGAAAGTTCCCTATATATCATGTTAAAATTGACTTAATATTCAGGTGCCTGAAATATTAAGAACTGTGTGGAAATCAGCCATGGTGTGAGGTCTGATGTTGGTAGACGCTCATTGTGTTTGCTGCTTCTTACTGAGGCACCACTGTCTCTGCGGCCCTTGTTTAGGGCTTTCAAGGGGGCTGTCTTACAATTAACACAAGGTTTTAACACACCAGCGTCTGCAGATCAACCTTTCACCCATTCAGATCTGAAAACATGACACTAGCTGTAGCCGTCTGCTTTTCAGCTTTTGTTGATGAGTGTTTATGCCTCAGGCAGTCGGTAAATTGTGTTAGTACTGTTGCTTTAATGCATCATCTTATATAATCTGTTGAAATTACATTACAAAGCATACAATTGCCCTAGTTTTGGACATGGTGTGACACATTACAAATGATTTTAATTGCACTTTAGCTTCTGGCTCTCGAAACATGCTCAACTCATTCTGCAGTTTGAGAGAACCGGGCTCTCTCTCTCTCTCTCTCTCTCTCTCTCTCTCTCTCTCTCTCTCTCTCTC
>CM076659.1:7493206-7613314 GCA_038496675.1 Rachycentron canadum | reverse complement strand
CTCTCTCTCTCTCTCTCTCTCTCTCTCTCTCTCTCTCTCTCTCTCTCTCTCTCTCTTTGTATGTTTGTGTGTGTGTGTGTGTGGTGGGGGGGCTTTAAAAAAAGTCAGTTTGTGCATATGGAAGAGAGAGAGGCAGCGAGAGATGGAGATGCAATGTACTATTTGCTGTGCTGACTGGATAATGACATGCAGAGTGCTGCGCTGCTACAGGAGGTTGAGCCTCCAACCAGATGCTCCTTTCACTGCAGCTCATAAGCAAAGAAAGAAAGAGAGAGAGAGAGAGAGAGGCGCAGAAGCTGCACCAATACTCGCACTCATCTTAGCTGGATTAAGCAATAGGATTCAGGGACTTCGATCATGTACTGTAAAAAGAAGCTTATTAGCGTGGATACGTATCACATGTGGATCTAAGGAAAGCGAAGCTTAGCTGTGTTCAAACTTCCCATGAGATCTCTTCATGTCTCCATGTTTATGTTTTTACTAATGACGTCAGTGCACACTGAAAGTTTCAGTCTCACACAAACCCCTCGCATTTTCCACCTCAAGCTTTGAAGTGAAGACACAGGTGTGTTCATAATACTTGAATGGGTGGCAGAGGGGACTGTGTGTAAATGGCTGAGCAGAAGAAAATGTGTGTTTATTGCACTTTAAAAGACCTGGAAAGCAGAAATACACAGATGGCTCTAGCTGGTACATAACACTGGAGGATACGTTTCAAAATTAACTATATAACTTATGTAGCTACAAACGCCGTAAAGGACACATTTTGTGTGTTTGTGTTTACTCCTCTTGTGCTTTTTTAAGAGGAGTACAGAAATTCCAGAAGTAATATCATCTTATAGAGCAACAAGAGCAACACATGCATATGTTAAATGTTGCTCCCAGTCCAAGGCATTCATCCGTACAGTCATCTGCCTCATGGTCAACCCAGCAGGTCTGGCGGCTTAAGGAATACAGAATTACATATAAGTACATGGTATGAACACAGAAAGAAGTAGTTGCAATAAAAAATGTTGCTCAGTGAGAGAGTATACTACAACATGTGTTCCTCTAGGGGGTGACCATGGGACAGTAAAACCACATAGAGAGAAAGAGTTATATTATTGATGTCATTTAAAATGTCCGTAGGTTTTCTTATTTCACAATGATTCTATTAGATCGTTATTACATTTTCTCAAAAAGTACCGTTCTGTGGATTTTCTGACTTAAATCACATTAAAATCTGTAGCTTGTTGTGTAAGTTTAGTATCTGGAAGATGTCAGTGCCAACTGTCTGGACCCGTCCTTATGATGGCAGAAGCATTTTATGTTTAAAATGGACTCCAGGCCAAAATTCATTAACTTGGGTGGCCACTATAAGAAAAAAAAAAAAAGCACAGTCCATCTAATGCAGAGTAAATTCTGTCTCCAAACCTAATATAATTTAATTATTTTGAATCCATTATATCATCACTGTCATTTTCTTTTACTGTAAATTGAAATAAATAGTCACCTTATCAAGTATGTGGGCATATTTGCAGACTGTAGAAAAATTATCAGGGTGGGAAGGGTGGCATTGTGTCAGAGAATTTCTACAAATTGTATTTTAATGAATTAATTATGTTTCAATGGTTTATAAGTCGTGTGTTCTGTTTGCTAAATACTCCAGTGATTCGTTATTCTTGAACTAAGAACTGCCACTGCCCTTGATGTAGCACATTATTGTTGTTTTTTTTCTGTTAAGATGCAGAATAAACAGAATTAATTCATAAGGTCTCTGCAACGCAGCGTTTCCCGCACATCTTGTCTCTAAAAGCTTTTCTTTTCTGTGTTCTTGTCTTTCCAGGAAAAAGGGAACATTGCCGTTGTATTTAATGTCGGAACAGATGACATTAACATTGAGGAGACGTCAAAATTTGTAAATGACGGAAAGTACCATATAGTGAAGTTTACGAGGAGTGGGGGTAATGCCACTCTGCAGGTGGATGACCTGCCAGTCATTGAGCGCTACCCCACAGGTGAGTCACCCACTCTGCCTTTAATTACATCTGCTGCTGCTTAAAGGCCATAAAATGACCAAGAGATTATCAAGCCAACTATGAAAGCCTTATCTGTCAGGATGTTTTTATGTTGACTTGGCATGTGCTTTAATTGCTTTTTATGTTCCTGTTTCCAGCAGCTGTTAAGAATAATACCAGTGTTGTTGAGCTTTTTTTTTTCCCCACATCTCCAGTGTTTATACAGATCTTTACATTAATCAATGCTGTTAAACAACCTGTGTGTATGCAAATAGGTTGCACTTAAGAAATCCTATTGTCGAAAATAGAAACTGTATAAAAGAGCAACCACCCACCCTGTCTACACCTGCGTTATATTCCCCATATACATGAGTAATCCGCCCACAGTGTATGTTCACAGTAAGTCAAATCAATAGGCTATTTACAGACAAATTACCACTTTTATTGTGGCAAGTAATTGTGTGCCAGTTCAGTATTTATTTCTCTGCCAATAGAGTAGATTGATTGAATTAAGGCAGGCAGCAGACAAACCTGTAATCACACAGTCAAACTAAATAAAAACCTGAATTAATCTGCTGTTTACTCAGAATTGAAACATTGAAGATGATCACATATATTATATAGTATTAGATGTAAAGATACAGCATCTAGTTTCACCGTAACTTACTCACTATATTTATCATTTCCACAGCATGCACCGCAGCTACTCATGGGCAAAAATGAAGCTGTATTAATTTTCTTTGCCATTAGTGTCACCACTAATAATTTCTTTTGTGTAGCACTTTTCATAAACACACTTTACAAGACCCTATAAGATGAATTCACTAATTACTGCTCTGTGTAATGAGCACTAAGTACTAATTGAAAAAAAAAAAAAAAAAAAACATAATATATTCAATAAATCCTACTTTATATGACCAGAACACTTGTGCTAGCACATGCAGTGGTAACTGATAACTTTGTCTGCGGAAGAGGAAATTCATTAATGGGAAAATGCGAACTCTGATGTGTTTGTTGGGGAAAATATGAAGTAATCTTCAATTGAAAATGGAAAACAACTCAGCAACACTGATATGTTTCTGTGGAATGTCAAGATGTTAGTAGTACGATGGCTCTTGAAGAGAATTTAAATGCCACTGTTTGTGTTTGGTTGAAATTGTTAACTTTTTTTAACTGCTTAAAGGCTTTGACAAAAGCTACGTAAGATTAAAGGAGTGAGAATGTGTCCGTTCAAAGTGCAAACAGCAAAATTACTGAAGGAACAAGTCCACGAGATTAAAAGCTTCAGCTCCAAATCGAAAACATTTGTTATATTCTGAACATGCACAAAATGACTGGGCAGCGGGACAAACAGAAGACAAATTCAACCTGTCTCCCCCACCCCCACTTCCCCCTTTCTGCATAATGTTTGGTGACCTTTTTAGCTGTGACCAGTGCATTCATCCAAATGAAAGAGGGTTTTATGACTGGGACTCAATCCTCGCTGCTTGCCTCAGGTGGAAAAGGGAAGCTAATGGCTTTTGACATGTGGTGGACATGGCAGAATGCACAGCCGGGTTAAATGCCTGGATGCTAGCATCTCAATCTTCAAGCAACAAATACCCTCAGTCCTCAGAACACCTATGATACATACAGATGTGCGGGTGCTGCTCATGAACCGGGTGAAGTTTTTTTTTTTTTTTTTTTTTTATAATTTGTTGGACTATTTAATGCCCAGTAGTTGGAAAGCGGACAAATGAGTTGTCAGATATAGAAAAGATATAATAACATAACATAATTCCTCTTATAAGTGCTGAGTTGTAAATGCCGCAGGGGGACAGTGACCAAACTCATCCCCACCAATCATGCGTCATTGACAAAGCTAAGTCCAGCTGCCTTATTAGGCATGTTGCAGACTAATTACATCTAATCACAATCACTCGGCAGCTCCTCCCCTACCCCCCAGCACACAAAGCCATTATTCTCTTAGCTCGCCTGTAGTTTGATTAGTATCCATGTATGCCTCTAACGCACTCATAATAGCAGCCCTCAGCCACTCTTAGGCCACTCACAGATCAACAGTGATTATAATAAGAGTAGACAGCAAAGATAAAAATGATGGCTGGAGAGTGAGAAAGACAGAGAGGAGGAGATTATATGGGAGGGCGCAATCATTCTCAAAGCAAGGAAATAATTGCTTCACCAGGGCCTATACTGCTGCCCTCGTAATCTCATTAAAAAGTCTCGTACTGCATACTTATGGGCCATTAAAAGTCTTTAGCACAATTATTAGAATCTAAAATGCAAAACGCACACGCAGAGACATAACTAGCCTTCTATTTGTTGTGGTTTAGTCCTCTTTCCTTTATTCTCACCCTGCTTTCATTCTGCGACAAAAGGCCGGGCAGCAACAAAAAAAAAAAAAAAAAAAAAATCAGCCCCTTCTCCTGAGTCTTGGCCATGGAAGTAATACCATCACAATGGTGCTGCCAGGCCCGCAGGGTACAGTGCAGTATCGTATCGGAGCACCCAATGAACACACGCCGCACACAAAGATAATGGCGAGGTCCCTGGCCTTATTCTTTTGCTGTTATCAGAGCGTGGTGCACTCACAGAGCTCTCTGTCTCTCACTACACTCCCCTCAGCTCCCACTTCCCTCTTTTTCTGTCCTTTTTTTTCCCCCCTTTATCTGTCCAACCCTGCCCCCTATGTCGATCTCCCCCTTCGTCCCTCTGTCCTGTTTTTCCACCTTGCCGTGTGGTGTCTGATTTGTGGGATACAAGAGGAGGAGGGTTGGCTTTATCCATCAAAGCTCCATTCTACCTCCTCTAGTTTCCCCTCTGTTTTATCCATCAGCCTCTTCAGCCTATTGTGCAAGCAATCATCATTGAGCATGCTTTAAAAAATGGTGCAATGACTGCCACAGCCAGAGTGGGGGGAAAAAAGGGGGGGAACAGAATAATAAAAATAATAGTGAGATTTGTGTATGTGCCTCCTTTTTAATTCTCCCGGCTCCATGAACAGAGGAAGCATTTGCATATTTGTTCATTTAATGTGGTGAGTGTCCTAGGGCTTGTAATGAGATAAAGCCCCCACCTTATCTGACCACTTTATTAACCAAAAAAAAAAAAAAAAAAGAAAACAAATGAGTGAGGGCAAAGCGGGTCGGCTGGGACGGCTCAGCTGAATCGCTGCTGTCTGGCGGAGGAGATAAGCCAGGCTGTCCCATACCAAACCAAATCACTACTCGGCAGCAGTCACAGGCTCCGCTCACAGGCAGGATGAATGGGCTCTGCTGCTGCATCGAAGCCCAGGGGATAGCATTGTTTAACACCCCGGTGTCCCACAGTTGGGATCAATACATGATCAGACCTTGATTATATCCACACTTAATTAACCTCAGTATAAGCATAGACAGAGTCTGCCACGGGGTGCAGAGCCAAACAGATAAAGAGCTACTGTCTTTGAAAACGGAACATGTTCTTGCACAAGAGTAGAGGCTTTTGGCACAGTGGCACGCTCTGTGTGAGGATAAGTGTGTGTATGGTTACTGTATTTGTGTGCACCTGCTCGCCTGTTACTCCTATGTGTTTTCTGTTAGTTTCTTTGTCCTCTTCTTCCACAAATCGTTGTCCTTGTTCCAAAATGAGGAGAAAACACAAAAGCTGTCAACAGAAACCTAGAAGACAACCACAGCATGTCTATTTTGTGATTATTAAGAAACGGAGCAGGTAAAATAGAGCAGAATTTGCACTAATTAATAATAAACATGTCTAATATTTATAATGACTCTTGCTCTTCCCCAGTCCTTAGTGTCCTCCCAACAGTTGCAAGCTAACTGTTCCCCGGAGCCCAGTTTGTTTTTGACCTCTCCTCAGATGAGGTGTCGCAGTCACAGGAAACATAAAGGTGACATAGCTAACACCCCATGACTGACAAATGGAGGTGACAGGAATTAACAGAGCCCATGGATGCTCCATGACAACAGCAATTAATGGATTATTCATTAATTTAACACATTCGGAATATAAGGAAGTACATCTGCGTGTGCGCTCGCATGTTTGGTTAGTCATTTGTGTGTGTCTGAGTCTCTCTATCGTGCACAGTGCTAAGGCAAGTTGGGTGGTGCAGAGCTCCAGCAGCCCTGCACAAGGTAAATACAGTTTGTGTTCAACACTGGGTGATATACAGACGTTACATAAGCCGAAAGCACCTAGAGGCGGGTGTGTTTTGCATCCACATACCTGAAAGTAGCTTAGTGGATATCTAACTGCTGCATAAATTAAATATGTTGCTCAGTAATTTTTAGTTGCAACAACACTGTCCAACCGCAGAGTCTTTCTCTTCCTGATATTCTGTATTTTTCTTATTGTCAACAAAATCACATAAAAGGACCAAACCTAACAATGAACTGATCCTACTAACAGGTATTGTCTCTGTAACCAAAGCCCAATCTAGCTTATTCCTCTGTGCCAGAGCTCCATTGTTGTCTAAACACAGAAATGAGCCACTCTGTTGCACTGACTCACGTGTTCACTGTCCTTATGATGAACGTACGCTCTGTAGATCGTTTTCAATCACACCTACATCATGCTGCCTTCAACGCTCACCAGATCACCAAATGTGTATTCATCCGCAGCTGAAAATAGGTCACCAACAAACGCACTTATTTGTTCCAGTTTGAGTGATGTCATTTTCAAACTACATCGTCCAGCGTTTATGTTAGCTATGACCCATTGTTAAAAATGTATTTCAGAGGGGTTTAACACATTGTTTTTGGTAATTTCACAAGATATGTTGAGTTTCAAATATACAGAACGCCACCAGCCTTGTCTTTTAATGTCTGCACATCATCAGTCACAAGAGGTATGAGTATACTTGGTCGTATAAATGAGTTTTACACTGAATTTGAAAACTCAAAATCAAGTTTAGTTAAGGCGCTCTAAAAAAAAAAAAAAAAAAAAAAAAAAAAAAAACGTATAGAACCAAATCCGTGTCCATTGCAGCTGAATTGCCTAAAGGTATAGTTTTACTTCAGATGACTACATGTTATTTCAGGAGTATGGCTTACTTAATAACATTTGGAGATTCATCATCAAATAATATTCGCAGTGTCCCTGTGTGGCTTTGTTGTAATGCAGAATGTATCTTTGTGCGTCAGTGTTGGGTGAGAAATGTTTCACTAAATCTCCTTCATGAGCCTTTGTGCTCCAACTTGGCACAATCAACTGCAGCCAAATTCCATGAGCTGTACAGACAAGCTTTAAACCCCTTTCTGTGTAGCTGATCCTCTACAGTAATTCAAGCTGATGCGATTAAAAAATGTCTTTTTATGCGTCTTTTTACCTCTAAGACCTTTCATCAGACCAACTGTGCATCTGTTACAAGGTTACCTGCTTTCTTTCATGTCTGCGGGATCCTTTCCTCTTGGAAGCTATTCTCCACGGAATCGTTGTTAGCTACCTGATCTTTTATCAGCTAGAACTGAATTAATATAGTTGATGGGACAAACATTGTCAATCTGCCGGAAGAAAAGATCGGACTGAATTCAATCTCAGCAGACAATACCACGGGGAAAGCACTCAGAGACAGTGCCACTTTGCTGAAAGTCTTCTGCTCTGGAGAGGTTATTGGCCTCGACAAAAGGGTGATGCAGAGTTTGTCCTCATTAATGCCAAAGTGCCCCTCAAATCTTGGTGTAGAGTTTTCTGTCTCTGCTCTTTCGCTCTCCTGACTCTTGTTTATTCTCTGGATCGTGTTTAGAGTCTACTGTCTTCTCTCGTGTCATCGTTGCGCATTGTTCAGAAAGGCAGACTCATGACTTTTCCTCCTTTATGACAATTGTAGCTTTTGTCAAAGCCACTTGGTTGAAGTTTCTACAGTGACTGTATCTACTCTGACATTGTCTTCTGACTAGATGCTCTGAATTTATACTGTTAACTGTTGTATTGCAATTAGCTTATGTCATGTCAATTAGGCTATTTATAAATGGGGTTGGAATTTGTAATATGTTAAAGTTAGATTGTTTTATCCTTTAAACCATAAAAGGTTGATTCAACAATAAATTTAAATGATGTTCTTTTTGAAAATGTATATAACTAGTTTAAAAGCCAGTTTAAAAGATATAGAGGGTCAAGAAAAAGGGGATGGAAACATTTGGGTAAAGATTTTGTAATGTTAATGTATAAAGTTGTGATTTGGGTTGGTTTATAACATAGTTCTATTAACCTAGATGAAACATGGTGCGTGCTAGTTCACTTATTTTCAATTAATATAGGCCTAATTTGTTGGCTAAAATAAAATAAAATGAGTGGAGTTTGTTCAAATAATGTTTTCGTAAATATTGTTTTTTTAAATATACAAAACTTTTTAAATAGAAAAACCTTGTGCAGTTGTATAGCTCCAGCATTAAGTATGAACATTTAACCTTTGACCTTACAGATTGTAACCAATGAAATGTCTCTTTAAACTTTAAAGGCAACAATGATAACGAACGCCTGGCGATTGCTAGACAGCGAATCCCATACCGACTTGGTCGAGTAGTTGACGAATGGCTACTCGACAAAGGTAAAATCACTGATTAAAATTTCAGATAAAATAATTTGATCATAACCAAGTTGTAGCACTATTTTGTAAATAATAAACCTAAAAAAAATAAATGTTCAGTTAAACTTTAAAAACAAAATGATTTGAACAGTTAAATTTAGTTTGTAGTGTTTCATACTTTTCATAATAATGTATTTATTTTATAGATGTCAGCTGTTTTAATACGTGTTTATTGTCAACTTAAGGTTAAAGGGACTGTAAATATGAATTTAAATCCACTTACTGAAGTAATAGCATTGTTAAAATGTCTATAAATTACTGTAGTATTTTGCTGTAAACATCTAAATGATAAATTTAAAAGTTCCAGTTTAGTAATTCATTAGTTGCTAAGTGTTATTTGAAACACTTATACCTATACAGTGTATATGCTGTACAGTACAGTACTTAGTGTCATTTGATCTATTCTGATTAAACTGCTAGCAATGATAAATAGAGTGCAATATGAATTGGCATCAGAATTTTGAGTCCCTTTAACAGACATTGTAAATATGTATAGGGCATTAGATCAAGGAACTGTAATATAAAACAAACTGAATGCATGCTTTGTTTGTTATAGTTCAATAACTAATTCATATTTTTCACTTAAAATGTGAAATGAGCCCTATCATTTTTGATTTGTTTGTTTCTGTTTTAAAAGTTCTGTCATAAAATGTTTTTTTTTTTTTTTTTATGTGCCCAACCATATCCATTCTAAATTTAATTTTCCTTGTTTACTTTTGCTAAAAGGATGAACAGTTTCAAATTTCCTCAAGTGTGTCCTGCTTCCTGTGAGATTGTACACACAAAAAAGTCCAATTCTCACTGCCTGCAGCCATTTTAAAAGTTTTTTTTCTTTTTCATGCTTGCTGTGTTCCCAGTTTGTAAATCGGGAAAAAAATGAAGGAAAAAATACAAGATAACATAAGCAAAGCATAATGAAATATTTGCTTTTTGCTTTATTAGACAAATGATTTATATATTTTGTCTTATTTGCCAGGCAATTTCCTGCAAACAAATTGCCCATTTATATCACTTTCAAGATTATGTTATCTTTTCAAGTGTAGTCAAATCTATTGCATTTCCATAACATTACTACTTCCTGATTAATCTTTTTTCCTTGTTGTTTAAGATTAGACTGTCATTTTAGCAAAGCTGCATTGATTTTCTAAATCCTGTGTTTCTATTTTATCTTTTGTTTTTTTCTTTTAATAGGCATCTCATCCTTATAACTGCAATAAATTACCAGGGTTTGCCACAACGACCCGTAATTTATTGGTCTCATTAACCACTGGGCAAATAATCTGCCTTTCTGTCTTTTTTTTTCCTGTTCAGTAAAAGTGGCTGAGTCCACAGTTCAACATTGTTGTATATATGTAACATTGTTTTCCCACAGGGCGGCAGCTAACAATCTTCAACAGCCAAACTACTATACAGATTGGGGGCTGGGAGCGAGACCGAAGTCGATCCTTTCAGGGCCAGCTTTCGGGCCTCTACTATAATGGCTTGAAGGTTTTCAACATGGCCGCGGAGGGTGATCCCAACATAAAGATCCAGGGCAGCGTTCGGCTTGTGGGGGAGTCTCCCTCCTCTATCACACCACAGTCGAGCACCACAGCCAATCGCTCGGAGACGTCCACGTCCATCATGGAGATCACCACCACCACGGCGTCCAGCAGGCGAGTCAAGCAGACCACACCCCGAGAGCCTCAGCAGGTGAGATCATCTTTGAACCATTCTGTCGCAAGTGACTTTCAATCATGTCATCATTGTCTCTACTTGATCCGTTTTGAAATCATTACAGTGCGCAGCAGGAAGTTAAGCACATCCTAGATTAACATAATACATTTCATCATTATCCTATATGGGGAATATATGCCTTGCTTTATTGTGTCACGTCTTTCTTCTCCTTGAATCCTGACCTAAAAACTGAAGGAAAATAAGTCCATTGTTCCACCTATGGGAGCAGCAGCACAGGCGCGCTGTTGAGTATTTCTCCCCGTGCAATCAGATGTGGCACGGTGTGTGTGTGTGTCTGTGTGTGTGTGTGTGTGCGTGTGTTGGAGTGATAACCATCGTAGAGGTCCTCCATCATCTTTATCTGTCCTGCATGAGCAGTGCAGCATCTGCAGGAGCATATTACTTCTCAGACGTCACAATGTGTGAGTGAACAATGCAATACAAAATGTGTGTCCCATCAAATGAAATGGTGATCAGACCATTCTGGCGCAGTCTCTGCCCAGAACAGACGACATTTCCTGTAGAGCAGCAGCCATGGATTTTAAATCAAAAATCATTTCTATGACAACTAATTATGATGCCATTAAGAAACGTCTTGGATTGAATAGCATGTTGCAAGAGTTTTCCCAATCTGACTGTAACTGCTGAGTTCCATTACAATCTAGGAATACCTGCACATTCAACAGAAGATGGTATTGACTCATTTAGGTCACTAAGAAAAATAGTTTCAGTGGGTTGTTTTTCATCACAACAAAGAGAATAGTCAGAACATAGGAAAAGCCTTTGTGTGGTGTTTGGTACGAAGCAAAAATAGAAGCTCCATGGCCCACAGGTAATTTTCAGCCTGTGCAAACAATCAAAAAGTGAGTTCATTGATAAGTGAGGAACATGCTTTAATTGTGATGGAGCCAGAGCTGCTCTCTGGTAGCATTCACAAATGATGAACTATTGAGCATTTCACACCTGAAATGCGCAAGTAAGCCCCGATAGGAAGCGAGTAAGATGTAACTGAAAATATCGAAACCACGAAGAACCCATGTGTGCAGGGAAAACATGTACAAAGTCAACATGTGTGTCAAATATGCTTTAAGTAAGTAGCAAGGAAAGCATATGCAGTAGCTTAAATTAAGCATATTCGTAGACTAAAGTGACCCTTTAATCAGGACTTAATCAGCTTTTACAAATTTAGTTTAAAATCATTTTGGATTTAACTCATTTTGGATTAATCGGATTGGGTGAGGGAAGATTATAGCATCTCCAGGAGGGGGTGGGTTTAACTTCATATTGAATAATATACACACAATCAAAATTATTTGATTTTAATTCCTTTCTGACAGATTGTGCAACTTTTTCTGTCTCCACAGCTTCACTGGGACAACAGTTAATACACTCACACATCGGTGCATTTTAAGGGCTTTAGAAGAAACATTGTCGTGCCATCCATGAGTAATGTCTTGATTGTCCATCAGTGACTTAACCAATGTTCTTTAAACCCATTTAAAAATTTATTTTCACATTAAGACCTATTCTTTATCTACAATTAAATTAAAAAGCCTTGAACATTCAATGTTGATGCATCTCTCAAGCCCGACTCTCGAGCATTTATGTTGAATATTCAAAGAAAATCAAAGTGTCAGGTTTTTCATTAAGTTTAATGTTCAACCTACAGCTGATATGAAATGACAAACTCCCACAGATTTCAATTCATAAGCAGTAAAGACCCCATATTAGTCTATCCCCTAACTCTGTCTTTCTCTTACTGACCTGGGACCATCATAACAGTTTGTGTGAGCCTCTGCAGATGCTGACAAATAATACAATCATAAATATTGATCCAGTGGAATGGTTTTCTCTCAGCCTCAGCATGGTTCCTGAACCGTTGCAGGAGCATGTAATGCAGGCGAAATATCAGACAATAGAGTATAATTATATCCCAGGTCCATGCAGTGTTATAAATTGCCACCAAGGAACCAAGAGATTGGCAGAAAGGAACAGGCTTGACAAGATGGATGCCCTTCTCTTTCAGGCCTTTTCATCTGGAGAGAAATAAAGTGATATAAATGACCATGACAATTTAGAAACGTGGTATATTACAGGGGTATGCAATATGTGCAAGGGCATCTATTTTGTGCCTTAGATGTGATCTGATATTTGGATGTCTGACATTATGCTTCTATGCCAATTATATTGCGTTTGAATTGTTTCATCAATATCTGTTTACCTTGTAGTAGGCTAATCATGTGTACAGCTGTTGTTCTTTTTTTTTATGTAAGCAGTTCAATCAATAGGGTTTATGGGGAATCTAAGGTTTGTAATTGTGATTGTGCCTTTTGTCTTATAAGAATACAGTACCGCCTCAGGTTAGTGATGAAATCTATTTGGCAAAATAAATTTAGAGACAGGTTGTACTGCCACGCTATGTTGCAAGCTTACCTGGTACATAAAGGCTTGGAAAGAAGAGAATAGTCAAGGCTAACTGTGTTGGTTTAGGTGTTATTTAATGCATTCATACAGAAAAAAAAAGGTCATTGGATTAAAAAGTTGCTCTGCTATGTAGGTGGAGAGATGAATGAGGCATGCAAAAACGTGGGCACTGGGAGATGTCAGTGCGTTCAGTCTGATTCAACGTGACGACCTTCCCATGGAGAGCTCCTGTGGTACGACATTACCGTCTCAGGACACTACACTTAGAAAGACATCATGTCTGGACTCCATAAAAAGAGATGGTGCATTCAGTGTCCTCTCCCTCGAATAGTCAGCATTTTAATCATTGTCCAGCTGTTCCATCTCCCCTCTGATGGTGAATGCAATTCAGTGAATGGTTTTATATCCTAAGAGCCTTACATTACTGGGACATGTGCATTTTTAGTGTGGCTGGCCCCAGTGGAAATGGAATGGCTAACACTAGCGGCGGCAGTATCGGGCTCTAACCATTAAAGTGAAAGTGGTGCTGTGGAAAATGTATATCAGGCTGTTGAAGAAGGCACTTGGGTCCAAAATTAAAAAAAAATATCTGAAACCTTTTATAGCCCTGTCTAAAAATGAGATGTGATGGCCGGTGCACTTTGGTGTTAACCCAACAGACATAAATATTTAAGTTTGGTTAAAGTCACTTGTTGTAAGTGCCTGTTGCTGTCATTATCATTCTTGACGGTAACAGTGAGATGGCAGTTAGAGCATCTTTAGCTTCCATAATGTGACACATTTCCAAACGAAACAAGATATGTGGGCCAACGTATAATTACCAGGAGGATTTGATTCAATCCTTCACATATGGTTGGACCATTCAAAAGTAAGCATGGCTTAACAAACACAGCGCAGTACCAAGCCGAGAAAAGAGGTGACCTCCACCTACACCTGCCTTATCAGATTTTTATTTTATTTTTTATTTTTTTTAGGTCAAGAGGAGGAGAACAAAGGAGAATTTATTATTTATTTGTTTATTTTTTATGATGCTAGCTTCCATGACCCCAAAACAGTCACATGGGATTTTACACAATCTGAGGCATTACTCAAACAAAGACACATTTGACTGTATAAATTTATCTGTATAACCCTAACTTAAAAAAACAGATATTGACATTCAAAACAAATGATAAAAACTCCCATGTGACACTGGACATGCAGATTTAATGTCCAGTTAATGTCTTTATGTAATGGTCGACTCGTCTCCTAAAGGGTAAAGCCATTGCTAATAATCATTAGTACAATAATTTTGAAGGGTCTAAGAGGACTCTGCCTTCTCAGGTGCACCATCAAAAAGTTCTCTAAATGCTCGACTGGGGTTATATTGTTATTGAATACTTAGGGCCTCGGCTTATGGGTAACATTACATTAATGTCATTCTTTTCAAACCACTGGGTGTCCACTCATGCTTTATTAACAGGAATATTATCATCTCAGAGCACACTAGGCTAATCAGGATAGAAATGCACCATGGGAAAAAAAACTGACGAGTCAGAATTGTTATTTTAATAGTGATTAAAATTTTGCATTTGCTTAAGGGATAATTGGATTGATTCAACTCCAGGAGTTACAACCCACTCAAATCCAAGGATAGTAAGTAATGCTCAGAGTTAGCCTTCATCTTACCTTTATTTAGATCATATCTGCAGGTTCTCTGACTAACAGAATCCGCACTTGGCTCCTACATGTCAAATATCCCCTGTAGTGGCTGTGTACTTCCTGCCATACGTGGAGGAGGTAACTTACTGTATGGGCCTAACTGTCATGTCTTAATGAAGTGTTTGTTCCCTGTGGTGGTGCCTGGCCACATCCAATTAAACCATAATGCACTTGTGTATGCGTTCACAAACAACGAACCAGCTACTGTGCACACACACCAAGAGGTGCTATTCATTTCTGTTCCTACCTCACTTTCATTTTACTGTTGAGAAAAATGAGTGTTGCCCCCATTGCACCGAAGATGTAAACTTTGTTTGTGCTAATTGGAGAGAAATGTGAGCTATAGAGTACAGTATCTGCTGAGGTCAATGTGGAGCCCAAACTCCCAACCCACACAGGTCTAAGAGCAACACAAAGCTGTCAATGGTCAGGCACTTAAAGCATTTTCTAGCTCTCATTACTCCGTCTCAACAAAATGTTTTCATCAGTTCAAATCATTACACAGTTGAATTTTAGGGGGACGTGTGTGGATGTGGAAACTCTGCTGACATTGTATTTTCTACTTTACACTACCCAACATTGAACAACAACTGAGTGCAACGCGTAAGTTTGGCATATGATAGTAGTATCTACATGGAAGCCAAAGCTTTTTTTAAAGGTCTACTAGACAAGATGGAGGAAAATGCCAAGCTGCAGAAAGCTAGCATTTAATACCAGATGATGTTTAATAAAACCCACTTGAGGATAAGAGACGGTGCTGCATTTAGCTGTTAAAAAAAAAAAAAGAGAGAAAAAAAAAAATTGAAAGCTTGCTATCTAGAGGAGCCATTGAGAGCTCTTGACAGTGATGAATCCTCACCTGCATTGCTCTGTATTATCAACCCTGGCCAGCACACACACACTGTATAAATCTCAGGAGTGGTCATAGTGTGAGGCTGCCATCCACCACCAGTGCTGTCTGCAGGAATATCGTCTAAAGCTGGTACTGGCTCCACCATCATGGAGACACACAAGGACAAAATACTGCAGGACACAAACACTATAATGTAAAATATTATGATTAAATTAAAAAAAAAATAATAATCACTTACTGAGTTGACATTTTATTGAATTTAGCTGTCTTATTTCATATTATAAAGGTGTAGTGTAAATTAATGTTGCCCATTTCTGATTAAAAGTTTACAAAATTGTTCATTAATAAAAGGCTAAGAGTCTAAAGCACATTGAGTTATATGCTATGCTAATGTGATTACATTTAAAATGCGAACATGATCACTATTTCTGTTTAGTTTTCTTAAAGCATGCTAACATTTTCGAATCTGCCTTATCCAGAAAATAAAACTAGTAAGACTGGAATTTTGTTAGTTTTGTAGGTGTAGGTGAAGGTGTTGTCATAAACCACAGCACTGCAACAACAGATCTGATAATAAAAACAAAAAAATCTGCAAAAGTATCAGATCTTAAACTCAAGCAGCTCCAAATATCTGCAGTAGATTTCATAACAATCCGTCCAATAGCTTTTGACTCAAAATCAAAATTGTCTGAGTTCTGCTCTAGGGTCCTTGAATAGCAAAAATAAGACACTCAAACATAATATTACAAGCATTGTCTTGTACAGTATTCAAGCTGAACTCATTTGACATTTCACACTTGCCATGTTTCTTTCATAACCCTTTATTTGACCTACAATTTCTGTTTTATAGTTTGTTGCTGTTGGAAAATCAAGAAATGCAGATTATTGCCTGTTCCTAGTGCGAATGAATGAGCAGTACGACACATCATTGCCACCAAATAGCCAATTGGCTTCACTTTTTCTGAATTAACCCATAGGTGCGGTGGGTGTGATGGCCATTCAGGGGAAGTGAGGAACATTCAAAACGCATTGTGTGGGCCATTTCATTTGCACTCACAGCACACGTCTCAGTTCCAGCTGAACTGGTTTGTAGTGTCTGTGTTTGTCTTGGTCCCTGAGACGAGGGGCAGAAACCTGGCCTCTTTATACTTCACAGGGATAATCGAAGATTTGTCATGCTGCACTGCTACACCTTCAGTGCAGTGTTTGAGTAACTCCTAGCCTCCCTCACTGGTTCTATAATAAACACACTATAACAAACTTAGTGTCAGAGTAATCTTGTGGTGAAAAATCTTCTGGAACTTAGTATCCAATAACTGCTCAGTCTGCAGCTTCTCTCCTTTTGTAATCATCCATGCACCATGTCTCTTTATTGTGTCGGGTACTACCTTTAGGCATTGTTGTGATTGTCCTGATACTGGTAGGGATTATTGTTTTACAAGCTAAGGCTGCAATAAGTCTGCACAGCCTAGATTTAATACTAATCCTGCATGCATCAATATCAAGACCTGAGACTTATCTTGGGTATTAAGCACTCCTCAGGCAACTGCACACATGTAGTGCAGGCTCTTTAATTGTGCTACAGGATATGATTCTTGGATGTGAGCTTAAGGATCTTTCAGCCCTCATTGGATTCGTGATGCCTCATATTTATTTTTCCTTTTGGCATTGTGTCTCTGATCTTTAGGATAGATATGACCTTGAGCCTAAAACCATCGTCAAAAGTGTAATGCTGCAGCTTCATTTTGTAGTTAATACCTATAATTAGTGAGTTTAAATCCATATAGATGCACCGTAATCAACTACTGTGTAACACTTTTTTTTGTCTGGGTGATGTAGCAGCTAATTTTCTGTTCAGGTCACTACAGATCATTATATCTGTAGTGAGTCCTGTTGTCTGGAACCTCCAAGGACCTGAACTTGTAAGAGGCAGTATATCGTCCAGGTTCTCAGTTCTGCCTAAAGTGCAAACTTGAATGAAAACCAACACACACCAACTCCACTCAGTTGAGATGACTGCTGCTCTACCAGATCGGCCATTTTGTCCCTCTATATCTCTAAGACGGTCATCGGTTTTGCTGCCATTTCGATTTCAATTTTACCAAGTTACTAAGCAACAGACTGCTATCAATTGTAGAGTAAGGTTTTTTTTTTATTTTTAGACTGACAGACATACACCCAATTACTCAAAAAGCAAAACACTTTCCTCTTCAGCTAACAGAGAGAATGTACTGTATTTAACAAGAAAGCATGGTGTATTTGCAAGAGCTGTTTTCTGTATGGCAGACACTTCCTGCTCATTTTTTTTTTCATTGCAGAATGAAAAAAGCATAGGTTTATTATGTTTGTTCATTTCATGGCGTTATGAGTCGCACCCATCTGTGTTTGTGCCGCAGTCAGCCATGTGATCACGACTCACATGCGCGCCGCTCACGCTGCTGAATTTCATGATAGATAGGCAATTTGTTTATTTGTTTTTGGTTTTTTTAAAGGTGGCTTTTATTGCTTTTGGTTTTTGTGGAAAAAGTCACGGAGATGGAGGAAAGATACCGAGATGATGCAGCTAAATGATATGCAGTTTGGAACATATGACAGTTAGATGAAACGCAGACTCTGCTCAGCTGGTTTCCATTTCCATTTCTCATCTTCCTTGATTTTTTTGAGATAAACGTTCTCAAACTTTTTTGCTTCTCTTTATTTACATTTCGTCCTAGGTGAAAAATTGTCTTTAATATTTTGCTTTTAAAGTTTGGCAGATGTTCTAACTTCCCCCAGACAGAAAAAAATGACTAAATATTTAGAATCCAGGAGAAGTGTCACTGACTGTTCATCAAAGTTAGCCCTACTTTCTCCAATATTTTGGCACATATATACTGCTACATTATTTTATTTTATTTTTTTCAAGAATACACCTGGGGGTCGTCTTCCTTAAAAAGACAATCACAAACACATAGGACCAAGCTGCATGGGTTTTTAAGTACAGTAGAAAGTTTTTGAAAATAATCAGAGCCAATTTTACAATATTAATATTCCTGCACTGAGCAGAGCTGAATGGGAAATGACTGATTGGCAGAGATGATTGTACTTTTTTTTTTTTTTTTCATTTCTTCTCTCTAGACTCCTTTTCTTATTTGTATTAATAGGAACATTGCTCATCACATTGGCAACCAAGTGGAACTGCTCTTCCTCAACTCATCTAGACGCAGATCTTATTGTAAGATAAAAACCAGACCCCCCCCCCAACAATTCTACCTCTCTGCACTCACCAATTAAAAAAAAAAAAAAAGACAGACACATGCACAGCAAAGTGAGGGGTTACTAAGGAAACGCACAATGTCCCAAATTAATGGGGGAGACGGATTCATCAGCAAGAGTTCAGTCATGTTGCGCAAGCCTTGTTTCATTCAGGATATTAAGCCAAACTGTCTCGTGGACTCAAAGACACACTGCAGTGTTTAGTCTGAGTGTCAGTGCCCTGTGAGGTTGTGGTGCCTTCAATTATTCACTGAAAGAAAACATCCTCGGGATAAAATTTCCTCTGCAATGCAGATATATGGGATTGACCATCATGCTACTGAGGCTCTGTAAACTTAATGGAAACATTATCTCGCTATGGTTTTCTGATCTTGATTTTCATCTATTTACATATTAAAATAGAAACATTTGAGCTGCTAATTCAACAGCCACATGGCTAACAGCAACAGCCATTTGATGAGAACAGAAACAGGTTGAATTGCAGGATATGTACAGACAGACAACTCTACTGTGCTGACCTCGCCCACCTTGCCCCTCAAGTGAGGTGTGTGTGTGTGTGTGCTGTTGTGGGGTGGTCCTGGTGTGTGCTGCCCCAGGCCCGGTCATGGGTTTGTGCCCACCCAGTGCTGACAGATGGCAAAGGAGGAAATGCTGTAGACCTGCGGTGGCCCCAGGCCTGCGGCGTTCACTCCCAGCGACAGACCATATCCATCATCTTGGCCTCACCAGGGGCCATTATGGAAGCTGCCCTTCAACATCGAGCCTCAACACACAAGAGTCCATGCGACCGGCTGATCCAGTCCACCTTGGCAGGGGTGAACACACATTGGCACATGTGTGTTCACATGATTTGCATTTTTTTCCCTTTTTTTTTTTTTTTTTTTAAGGTTGACAGCAGAGGCAGGCAGGTAGATGATGAGCCAGCTGAGACGCAGGGGTAGCTTTCTTCTTTGCATGTTTTATTGTCAACTTGCTTGTTTTAAAGGTTTCTAAATTTGCTACAGCCAAGATCTTCATACTTACTTCCATTATTAAGATCGTCAACGAAGAGGCGTCTTTGTTTTTGCAGGTTTCACACCACTGGCAGCGTTACAGAGGATACAGATTGTCCCGCTAAGTCTGTTTGGATGACAAGAATGAAACCTACGCAGTGCGAATGTTTGCTCTGTTGTTCTGCAAAGTGTTGGTTTGTGCGTGGAGGAGTTACTGACACTGACAGCTTTACAGCATGTTTTATAGACCATATTGTTGTCTCCCAGGACATTTGCTGTTATGATTTGTTGAAACAGAAAATAGTCCTGGGCCAACCGTTGAACACGAGATACAATTTGTCCTGCAGTGCATTGCTCCCACCTGCAAGATTCTGCGATCAGCTCGTTTATACATTACATTCATGAACACAGTCCCAGTGCTGACTGCTCATTGAGCTGTGCTGCGCTCTCTCTCCATTTTTAAAAATGATTTCCACCAGCTCTGCTAGAATGAGTCAGGCACATACTGGCTTATGCATCTAAAAGCTCCTTTATTTATGTTACACGCACTACAAGTTAAATTTACCATTTTACCAGAACAGAAATCGTGTTCCTCAGATAAATTTATCCCTTCAGGTGTAGAAAACGAATCATTGCATTTGGCTGCAAAGAGCATTTGTAAACTTTATAAAGACCTTGATTGTAAATCTATTATCATCCATCTAATTTCCTGTATCTGGAGACCCAGTGTGGTAATCGAGTCAACAGCCACTGAGAGCCTCAGATTATGATCGTACTATGGACATATTAGAGCGGCTGCTTCTTTTCAAGAAAGCGGCCATCTTGATCTAATGTTCAAAAGCAGGCCAAGTACTACAAAGGCAGATTTTAGGGCTAGAGTGGAAGATAAAACAACATAATGTTATTACCAGAAAGATTGAATTAAAGTAAGACAAATTCCAGGAGGTTCAGAAATGAAATAAAGGCATGCCAGCAAATGCAGCCTGTTAGACTGTTAAGCAAGTGGACAGGAGAAAGAAGGGGACAGAGACATGGCCTTGGGAAAGGAAAAGAACTCAATCGCCAAGTGGTGACAGTCTCCTTGAGCTCTCTGCAAGAAAGTTACTCAGTGCGTTTCTCGAATTTTTGAAAAACTATTGCTTTAAGTCTGAATAAAAATAAAGGGGACATTCAAGCTTTTCATTGGTGAGTTCAAAGCTACAAGTCAAAGGAGAGAAACGGAGCTGAAAACAGTTTGTATAATGAATTAAGAGCGGAACTAGTCTCAAGCTGCAGTTCTGAGCGCGGCCACAGGGATAGACTGGTGGTGAAAAGTCACTTTTACTTGACGGGCTTCTTAAATGGTGTCCAATTTAGGCTTTCCATTATTTTTTATCTTCATGATTCCCACCTTGACCATGTCCGTTTCCTCTCTGCTGAATGAGAGCATTGCTCATTAGTGTATAGCGGTCACACTCGGCACCTCTGTGAATGACACATCCAGACCTGGAGGACAGGAATCTGATTATGACGGTGCTCTGTGGGAGCTACAGGCGACCTGGTCTGCCGTTGTAGGGCAAAGCTGCTCTTCCTCCTTCCTCACGTCATGTTTTCGCAAACGTTACACACGGGAATTAGGCCTGAGTACATTCATCTCGACAGTGATGGCATCTATATTAGGATGACAAATTTGTGCCTGTCACCTGATGAGGGACTGGGACTGCATGTCAAGATGCAGGTAAAGTCAGGAAGACAGTGATTTGTGGCCGAGCTGCAATATCGCTTCCTCTCCTGCTCTCTCTTTTCTCAAAAACACACACAGTGGCATGGTTAGATTTTTCATCTATTTTTAGATTTTGAGGGAAAGGAACATGAAAATGAAGAATTACACGGTCACTTTGAATTGAACCCCTGAACCATTTCCCCCAAAATGACACACAAGTGCGTGTGTGTTAGCATTTTGATAGAGAGCGCCATGATTACAAGCCCATTCTCTGGTAATTGTTATTCCTCTCTCACTCTCCAGCCTTTCCTCAGTATATGATATTCCTCCTGGGCAGTTCTCTGCTCTCAGGCCAGATTACTACCAAGGCGAGCTACAGACACGCACAGAGCTCCAGATTCGATTTCAGATAACGAAAATATCAGGGCATCCAGAGGGGAAAATGCTTCAATGCCGACAGATTTCATTTATCTGAGAAGTGTGAAAGCAAGGATAAGGGGGAGGGACAAAGTCAACCATGTAATATACTTCTATGGAGCAGTGTTTATGCATAGGCAAGAGAGAGAAGAAATGAGAGAACAAGAGGGGGGAGCGTAGGAGGTAGATGGAGGCAGATAGTGTCTTATGAATTTCATATTAAGATTTTATCATTTAGAGCATGTACCTAACAGAAGGCATCCAGCCTTCTCCTGTGTAATGTGCTAGAAGCTGTATGCTACATGGCAGCCGCTCAGTGTGCACTCTCTCACTGCACTGTGAGGTGACTGCAGGCACTCGTCCATATTGCGCGCACATTATTTATACGTCCGCAGCAATAAATAATAAGCACCATGCTTAATTAGAAATCAAAATACCAACAGATTATCATACGGTGTACAGAATGTCTTGGGTCTTGGGTTGTATGAGGGAGCAAATTGGGCACATGGTTCCCTCTGAGTCAGTGATTGACATAGCGACAGTGTGACGCAGGCGCTGAATGGGAAATGGACTTTGTGTTTCCTCCCACGCAGCCAGACAACTTTTCCTGGTAACCTTGACGCCCGAGCTGTATCATACTCCGCACCAAGTGTTAAATTTGCATTAAGGCCATGCAGATGTTTCTTCCTAGAAAATAAGTTGAACGAGGTCCTGAGGGGGAACTTGAGGAGCATCCACAAAAAGCAGTGCAGCGGTGCCTTGAAGCGGCCACATTAAAAGCAGTCCTCACACAGCAGTGTTTTCAGGTCCCCCGAGCAGGAGCGTGTTTAAGGAGGGCACTGGTTTGTGTACATTTTGAAGCAGCTCTATAATTACCTCATATCCACATCTTCTTGTGCAATACACCTTTATACTTCTCCATTAACCCCTACATCGTGCTTTGTATCACTCTCTTAAATACAGCCTTTCAAGCTTTTTTTGGGCCTGTGCACCAAGCTAGCAGCTGACCTGTCACTGCTCACTCAATTCCCAAGGCTTATCATTTTGCTTTTGTTTTTTTGACTCTAAATATTTTTTTTTCTGTACTCGTTTCCTTGACTTTACCTCCCCAAAGAGAAATTCATCAACACACTCCAACAGCCTTTACACACTTCAGTAATAATGAAATCCAATGCTCTTTTGCAGACATACACATTAACAAACATCTGATTCTGTACAGATTGCATTCACCAGACTATTGAGGTGTAACAGAGGTAATCAAACATAAGGTATTTCCTATAATCTCCGTTCCTGGTGAATGCATTTTAGTCCGAATTTTGAATGAAATCTACGGTTCAGGCGGTTACCCGTCGGCGCGACTGTGTGTGTGTTTCCTCATTGCGCACTGAGGGTGTACCAGGTGTGTGAGGCTGCCTCCCAGCACCTTGTTAGACTGTCTGGGGTGCAGTGACTTAAGCCTCGAGGAAGATGTATGGCAAGACAGGAACATGTGGGCACCAGGGGAGGAGATGGAGAGCCTCCGACCATTCTTTTTTTAATGACACTCTGATACTCAGCCTGAGGTCCAGTTGCAGGAACAGCTGCTTCATTTTAAATAAAGCAAAGCCTTTCTCCCAAAAGGGACAGTCTCTCATAACTTAGCAAGTGAAAACAGCTGTCCACCATGGCCAGTTTAGCGTTATGGCATAGAAGCCGTCACAACACAAAGAAGTAGATGCCAGTTGTTTAGAATTAATTGTCTTTGAGCTTTTTGCATGAATTGTCTGGTGCAGGAAGAATTAAGCTGCCTGCAGTTCACACTCGCTGGCCTGCACATATTATATATGCTGCACGAAAATGCCTCAGCTCCGAACAGAGAAAACAGCTTTGTGACCTCATGTTTTGATGATACTTAAATTGAAGTCGTTGGAGCCAGAAAAGTCAGGATTGTTATAGAGCAAACTGTTTCGTTTATATGAGGATGCAGCATCTTTTCAGTGTTTCAAAGCAGACTATCAAAAGCAATGTCTAACTAATTTTTGAAAGCTGTTTACCTCAATTGTGACTATTAATTTCCCCAAATGATGTACATTTATTTTTGTATTCATCTTCTCCTTTTTGTGATAAAGGCACAGCAGAGTAGCTTCTCAAAAGGTCAAACTGTGTGATGTTTTTAATCTGCAGTTAAAAAAACATATTTTTTGAATAGAAAAACTTTGCTGTTATGAGAGGGCTATATTTTTTTATGTGAGCACATAGTGCAGAAGCCATCTGTGCTCGGTGAAACTCTCACTTTACCGTTGACAACATTTCAGTAACATCTCGGCAACTCTTTCCCTGGGAAAAATAACGAAGCACCTGGTCTTGTTTATTGCTCTTTTGCATATATTTTTGGTTTGTTTATTGACTGATGCTTTTTGGCAGCGCCTGTTTTGAGGCTTTGTTGGTCCGTTTGCCGAGAAATGCTGAATCTGAACTAAATCCTCTTCAGTGATGATACAGTAGAGGAACATCATTTTACCAAGCCGGTTGTTCCCTATTGTTCGACGCTCCATTCTACAGTCTCAGTGGCAATCTGTTGTGTCACCATGAAGCCTCACATCCAAGCTTTTCTTTAATTGATTAAAAAGCCCAGAGAATCAAGATGTTTTGAACGTGATAAGTTTGGAGCATAATGCACATGTTGCACACACAAACCCATCGCTGTTTGTTGCACAGTTGAGCTGTGATAGTGATAATTCCATTCCATTGTCTTCCAGCCTCGCTGAAGTCTGTATCTGCGTGAGTCCATGATGTTGACAGCTTGGCAGACCAGCAGTAGGAAGAGTGTGGGCGAAGGCCAGGCAATACACTGAGCTGAACTCACAGTCTTAGAGGCCCACACGCCTTCATTATTCAGTTGGAATCTATTGAGCATCTGGGACTAAATTATTCATCAACATCGACCTAGTTCCAGGGTGCTAAGTTAGATACTTGGATGTCATCGGGCGTTCTGATAAGAGCTGCTGCTGCAGTGTGATAGCTGCCACGGGTAAATAGAGAGTGTGTGTTCGGATCATAAAGAGTATCTATCCACCATTTCGTTATTATGGACTGTAGGTCTGTATCGCAGAGCCTCTAGGTGTGCAGAGCTCAGTGTAAGAATAGGGAGGCATTCTTCATCTTGTGTCTAACCATAAGCCATTTCTATCCAAGGTCCCACCGCCTCCCTCCTCCCTCCCCCCCTCCCTCACTGGTACACTAATGATGTGTTGCTGCAAGAGTGAAGCTTAGGACAACAAACTCCTCCCAATTAGTCTGTGCAGACTACAACTCCGGTCAGATCTGGACACTAGCAGGCCACTATCAGTGAAAATCAGTGCCAGCATGAGAAATAATGGCACACGGTCTGAGCAGAAACATACACAGAATACTGATGCCTCTGCTTTTTCAGGGCATTTGGAGCTTTGGCTTCAAGTGCTGTTGCCAATTACAGACAAGCTATAAATAACATTTCCAGCTATAGCATTGGCTTTAAGTGGAGTCTTGAGTATATCCTTGATATGATTTATCCAGGATTATTATGAGAAAATGTCGGGAGTGAAACGAAACATAAGGACTATGGCAAGAACAATATGAGCAAACTTGTAGCTGCCAGAGATTTTCCTGTCTTTGCGCTGGTATTATTCAAGGTGTCCTGTATCTGTTCTGACATCTACAAAGGCCAATTATACTTAGAAAAGCAAAAGTATATCCTGTGTCCTGGTTAAATTAAACAAAAAATATAGAAAAAATGTTTCTATATTATCTATCTTTTTTTTTTTTATGGTTAAAAAAGTTCAAGCTGTTTCGGACAACAATATTCCTAGCATTACAATTGGAGGAACAAATGCTTTCAAATAATATAATGAGTAGCTAATTAGTTAATTCATTGCTAATTCAGCAAACACAATCCATCTGTAAGTGAAACACACATTCCACATTATGCTGCTGAACATCCCAAGATCAGTTATAATACAAACCTTTTAAGATACTAAAGCCAATGTTGGCAGAAAGGTGGTATTAGAATAAAACATAATTATGGAGTCAGAATAAAACTTAATTATCAAAAACAGTGTGATAGACAACATTTACATGGAGAAAATAAATGAAGTGTAGTTCAGTTTTGCTGCCTCTGGTATGAGTGATTTCTTCCTTGTACAGTCTTGTCTGAAAATGGTGACAGCCCATGGGGAACGGTTATTCAGTAGGAAGCTTAGATCTAATGGGCTATGTACAGTGCTAGCATATGGGTCATGGACATGAAGGATCAGACGTAGTGAGGCAAAATCTGTATGCAGTTTAGCAGACAGGAAGGCTCTTTTTTTTTTTTTTGGTTTATGTGTGATGATCGTGAGCAGCTAAGCTATTTTCTCTTTGATTTTTCAATCAAGCTGTGATTCACTGGCTGATAATGGCGATGCAGTTTTGGCATTCTCAAAAAGTATTGGGATTTGCACCATTTACACCATCTTAATGAGCAACAGATTTTGGACATTGAGTAAAAAAAAAAATATCAAATTTCTTGTTGTCACTGATCAGCAATTTAACAAAAGAAAGAGCTTGTATATTGGACAAAAATGTGGCTTACTAGGGAAGAAAAAAAAACAAGCAGAGAGGGAAAAGAAAACAGCAAGCATCCTCAGTGGAATACATTACCAGGACAGTAGAGGCATGCTTCAGATAAACTTCAGATGCCTTCAGTGTCCTCATGACTTTCAGCTCGTCTCCAAAGAGACATGTTGTGTGCCAGAGAGCATTCATCAAATTAGACCAGAGAGAAAACAATGTGAAAACCCATGGCTCTCCATAGAGACGTACTGACAGGTTATCACAGAGAAGGTGTCTCTTGCTCTTGAGCACCGAGGGCCAGGAGCACACAGAATCCTCCCTGAAGAGCAGCCCTCCCCGTCCCTGCCTGTCCCTGCACAGCCTGGGATTAAGCGGGGGAACGCATGCATTCAAGGGGGAGAAGTGCACAAATGTAGTGCATCACTTTAATGCCACCTCCTCCAAAGAGGAGTTATTAGAGAGTGGCATCGGACGCCGAGTAGTTGAGCATTAGCACCGGGCAGATAAGTGTTTGTAGGGTTGTAGATAACCTGGCGTCCAACAGAATGAGACTGCTGACTTAGCTTTAGTGAGCACATGCGGACCACGGCTAGGCCTGGACATCTCATTAGGGAGGACCGTTATCAATCCTCAGAGATCGAAACCAGCATGACAGTGCTAAAGAAAGCACCAGGGCGCCTTTAGGCTGAGTCAGGTTGGAAATTCCTGGTCCACATCCGCTTTGACGGTTCAACCATTGCACGAGCCAAGGTCAGTCGATAGCTTTATTTCATTGAAAGGTTTATTGTTTTTGTGCATTTGAAATGACTGTTCTTCGACACTGTTTCATACCTTTTGAATGAAGACTAAAAGGAGGTTTCTTTCTACAGTACCTTTTCTTTTTTTTTTTTTTTTTGTGCGTTTCATACTTGCAACTGTCTCCCCAGGTTTTTCTCAGTACCTCTCATAGGCGTGTGCTCTCTGCTGCTCTGAGCAGAGGCAGATAAATGAGCTGTGCTGTAGGTTCACCATGGCTTCAGCACTTTACCGCTAGATTAATGATGCTTTGCAAGCCCCGAGCCTTTGCTTTTAGCATTTTAGAAGTACCTTCATAAAATGAACTACAGGTACATCTTGTTTATACGCTTATCTGTTGGAGCATTTTTCCTGTGGGCATGATGCTCTTTGCATCAGTAACCCTAACTCTTCTGAGTTAATGAACCCTCCCTAAAACATACTATATATTTCTGGGAATTATCATGAAAAGATAAATTTAAATGAGAAAACATACTTTTTTTCATTTCAGAATCATTGCATTTTTATTTATTTATTTTTTAAAATCACACGCATTATCTTTTTTTGATTATTTAGGATATCTCCCTTAGAAAAGATCTCCTGAGATTTCAGTGTCTTTCTCTGGCATCCTGGCCAAGCTACCTGTCAGTTTTCATCACGGTGGCTAAATTGCATGGTAAGCCCCTCACACAGCCCACATTGAATCGTCACGGGTGAAAGAGAAGCCATGAGTTGGAGGAGGACACCATGAATTGGTAATGTTATTGGATTTCAACCAGGTCATGACCACATCAAAATGTTGACCTACAAACTAATCCTGGAAGGCAGACTGATACCCAGATACACGTGAATTCATTTTAGTGTTGATTCAGAGGCTTACGCCCACCACACGCGCACAGGATTCATTTAGAAGTGTAGCATAGGGTTGATATTTTGATAAGATGAAAGAAGGATTGGACTTTGAGGTGACTCACGGGCACAATTGAGCGGCAGTTACACAGATCTACACACAGCCTCTGCCCTTGGAGGGTGAAATGACTGTGACATTATTTCGTGGCATCGTTATGAACGTATATATCATGGTTCCTAGTCTCAATCGAGGTACAATCCCACATTTATTCAGTCCTTACAGTTATTGGTGTGGTCCTGTAATGTATGTTTTTTTTTTTTTTTTTCAAAGGTCAGACCTGATGATGAGAGCTTCAACACTCAAATTCAACACTACACTTTCTCCTATATCCTTACAGTCAAACTAAAACTTGCACATTTATGCATGAGAAACTGAACTCGGTGTCTATACATTTAATTAGACAATCAAAGACTCTCAAACTAATTTCCATGTTCATTATTGGATTGGAGTTGACAGCCTCGCACTGTAACTTTCTGACCTGAATGAAAAGACAGAAACATCTAAATATGAACGGGCATACACCTCCGCTCTGGTTACTCTACAGGGAGTTAACCTACATCTACTACACCCACATTGCATTGCTTCCTCTTCTCCTCTTGCAAATAAATTTGAAGGACGTAGTTGAAGGGAGAGCGAAAGAGAGAGAGAGATGTGAGAGGTAGAGAGAGTTAGAGAATGAGCGTGGCAAGGTGTGAGGAAGAGAGAGGGACTATTGATTCCTTGATTCCCGCACCTCTGCCAGTGAGCGCAGTGTCAAGATCTCCCGCCAGGAAAAACAAATCACAAGGCTGAAGTGATGGATGTGGCACTCCAGGATCCGGCGGTTTTGCCATCTGGATGGCCGACACTGTATATCAGCCTCATGCACAGCAAATTAAATTTACATTTGGACGGCTTCCCCAGGCCTCACCCGGCACAGATGCACCAAAAACAGCCCTCTACCACAACTCCCTTAATGGGTTTGATCTATCATTTCCAGGTCTATTATGTAAAGATGATGTTGGTCCGTGTTCAGAATGTCAAAATGATTTTACAGTCACAATAAAATCACATTATGTGCAGCCAAATGGATGTTAAGCAAAATGACATCACCTTTAATTTCCTTAAGATGAGTCAATACTAATTTAACTTGGAGAAATATTTTGATGCACAAAGTCAGTAATAGAAACAAATTCAATAAAAGCTGAGGTCCATCTTCATTTTTGGTACCTAATGCATTTCTTACCCCTGTCTCTTTTTTCATTATGTAGCTGCCATTCCCATGAATACCCCATAGTATGAAACACTTAAGTACAATAAAAACTTGTCAAGCTTGTATTTGGGGATTTGGAAATATTAGCACAAAACAGGTAAGTAGAGGTGCAAGGCTAAATGTATAGCACCAGGTTATTGTGCTTAGCAGAGCGCTCCATAACTGAAAATCTAACCCGGCCCTGAAGAGGCTGCCATGCCTAAATGAAATGACCTTTAACGCAGAGCTGATCAAATGGCCTGAAGCAGGACTATAAAAGAACATTGCAGTATAATGTTTTACAGTGTGCTTTTTTTCCTGGTCCTTTGTTTGCCCTTTCCCATTTTCCAAGAGGGTAAAACGTATCGTGTTTGGCAGGTGAGGAAGTGCATTGAAAAAAGTCTAAAATTAATTTGGTATTTGAGTGGATGTGGCAGTAAAATAATGAAGCACCGCTATATGTGCCATGATATTGTTTTGTTTTCTTGGATGCTTGTTTCGTAAAAGAGTCACTGAATCACATTGAAAGAAATAACATAAAATATTGATTTAAACCTCTGCTGCTCTGCCCTTTGTTTTCCAGTCTCTTTTTTTTTTTTTTTTTTTTTAAGCATTCATGGCTGGTTGTCCTCTAAATGTCAGAGGTGTTTTGTGATGGCTCTTAACAATCCCTTGAAGGGGTATGCAAAGCCACACACTGCAGCACAAATTGAGCATGCGAGTTGACAATTGTGCTGTGAACTTTAGCCTCCACTGTTCCTCAATAATCAGATCTCATTTCTGTAAGTATAGTGTTGCCTGGAAAGCAGTGTAGCAGCTGCCACAGAGCCAGGCAGCGTGTGACCGTGTTGACAGATAAATCCAGCAGCCAAACAGTGTAGCTGCCTGGATTCACATCTCATCTGCCCCGCTCTCCTTAACCTAACCCTCTGGAAACACCACTATTCTATATCTTGCCCCACTGATGCAGCTAAGTATTTCATGCCCTCACCACTCTGCTCCGTGCTTCTCTCTTTTCAGACAACCGACGACTTGCTGGTGGCATCAGCTGAGTGTCCGAGCGATGATGAGGACATTGATCCCTGTGAGCCGAGCTCAGGTGGGTTAGGTTAGTCATCTCTTTTTTTATTCTACTTCTCTCTGGCTGTCTCAGTGTGTCTCTGTGTGTCATAGTCCACCCCCACCAAGACACTCTAGGCTAACACACAGTGTTTAAATGAGCAGATTGGAGTTTTAGTTAAAGCTTGAACATTTCTTAGAGGCTGAACTGCTCTTCTTTTGGCCACCGCAGACAGCAAGATATAGCAAGCTGGAGGCCCTCCATCAGGTCTGTCTGGGAAGCTTCCAATCTGCCTGGATACACTGTTAGTGGGTCTTAGATTTCAGTGTCCAGGAACATCAATTATAAATGCAGTAAAAAAAAAAAATTACATTCATTTATGGCCGTAGTGTGACGGTCTCTGTAATGTAAGCAGCTTACCCAACTAGCTTACCCAGAAATTAGTTTGGGAAATATGCTTATTCACTTTCATGCTACAACTTCAACAAGATTAAGCTAGCCAGCAGCTAGCTTGCTGGAAACATGAGGAAACAGTACAAAGCTAACAAAACGTGCCCAGCCTCGCTTCTAAAACCCAATCATAAACATGCTATTTACTTTGCTGAATTCACACAAAAGCTAAATGTTAAACACAACAATTTTGGCTAAGCTAAGCTAACTTTCTACTGGTTCTAGCTATATATTTACTTTTTTTTTTTGTCATTAGCTTCCTGTCCTGATGCTCAACTGTTGTGGTTTGGCTTCCATCCGTCCGGCATTTCTGAGAATTGCATGCATAACTAAAACTCCACACTGCTTCGGGTGTTTTGTATGTGTCAGAACAGTTGTTAGAAATGTGTTTTAACTGTGCACCTATTCATCTTCATCAGCTCATAACAGTTGGCAAAGCGCAAACAGGGGCGCTCTCAGAAAGAGAGAACAACGCACAGTTGTAATTATCAGACCCACATGAATCCGCCACATGATACTGAGGAGGGTAAATCCAGAGAGGAGTGTGTGAAGGCTGATGTTTACACGCGAGTGTGTAGAGAGTCCCCACTGTTGTTAATTAAGTTCTGCAGTGAGCCGTGGGAGTTCACAATAGCTGCACATAGCCAGAGTTTATGATCTTTTCATATATAAGATGTTTCCTGTCATAAAAAAATCAAAGTAAACAATTTTGGTCTGTAAATTGTAACTGTGTTTACCCCACTCAAGTGTGTGAAAATGCTGTTTTGTTTTTTTTTTTTTTGGGGGGGGGGTTTATCAGCTTTGACAAATTTACATAGTAAAACTATTTGTTCCCTGCAAAGCCGCCAACCTTGTAATCTCTTACCTTGCCACACACGGAGGGCAATTAAATCTAACTCTTGTGCCCATCTATGAATAAAATGATTTCCAAATGCATTCTGACGTGATGAGATGCACAGAGAACAATTAAGTCCAGACTCAAGGCCCCCCACTCCATCTAGATGTGCTATCGATCAGTATGTGGTCATAAAACCTCCACTAAATTAACGTCTGCCCCACAGCGTAGACGATCAACTTTCTAGTCTGTCTCTCTTCCTGTTCCTCTGGCCGTCCACTGGCAAGATTAACTTTTGCCACATTTACTCTGCCTATAACTCTCATACTGAACATTAGAGTGATATTCCCATTGGGAAGAATCACAATAGGTACTTCCAATGTACATCTGCTACCTCTGTCAGACACCATACAAAGGAGATCAGTGTGCGTACTGATTCACACCAACAGCTTG
Organism: Rachycentron canadum; assembly: GCA_038496675.1. Lineage (NCBI taxonomy): Eukaryota > Metazoa > Chordata > Actinopteri > Carangiformes > Rachycentridae > Rachycentron > Rachycentron canadum. The sequence goes on along the minus strand of CM076659.1, from coordinate 7,581,389 downwards.
CATTATGATATTTTTTGACAAGGGCATCTGCCAAAACATCAGTCGCGAACTGTGTGATGCTCAGGGACACACACTCCCAGAGCAGAGTATCCCTCTCCTTCTGTGATCACTGAAGGGGATTTGACACCAGAGCGGCGGGCTCCCGGGGTGGCAGCTGTCTAACACCGTATCCTGATTAATATCTACATTCAGAACGATTCACACGCTCTACCAAGCACCCACCACATCTCAGACGTTGTCGCTGTTCAAGAATAACTGGAGCCACTGTTGCCCATGAAGGCCTACTTTCTCATATTACTGTTCAGCCAGCTCCTTTTAATGACACCTATAATACATCACTTTGCATGCAACACCTTGACAGTCTGCACAGTCTGCCAAGTCAAAAGCTGAGGCCAGATGTGTACACCTTTGGTAGCTCCCTGTCGCTCTCTCGCTCTCTCGCTCTCTCTCTCGTGTTTGGGCTTCATGGCACGTGTACACAGTAGCATAATGTTGGTACATAAGTGATCCCAAGAGGTGAGCTTTGAAACAGACTGTTATTGGAGCTATCTATGGCCCAAGGTCAGCTCTAGATCATCCCGTATATCATGGGAGTCTCACCCTACAGCAATTCCTATCAGTCGTTGAGTGACATCAATCGGGTAAACTTACTTATTGCCATGCTTTATTTCTTTTACCTCCGGAAACCATGGAAAGCCAGTGGTACCAGCAGAGCTTATCGCCCGGCAGGACTCAGATTAGATCATACTGCAGCAAATTGAATCCTCCCCCCTGGTTCAGGAAACCACAAAGGAATACACAGACCAATGATGCTGCAACACGTCTGATCCGTAATAGGAGGCAGGTTCAGGGCGTGTGCGTATACTCAGCAGCTAATTCACTGTATGTACGGTTGCGGGCACATTAACACACCTATGTTTACAATGCCCAATGTGTAAATTGTTCAGCCAAGCTCAATGACCTTAGGTGACTTTAAAGGCAATTCTGAAGTAAATGCTGTATAATTCTTGACATTTAACTTAAAAGAGTCCTGCATTTTCCACAAGAAAAGTGAAAGGTGATTGTTCATTTAAAGGCCAGTATGAAGTGTTGGGCCAATCATCTAGAGAAAATATGGATGTGGTCTCGGTTGTGTATTCCTGGTGTACGGCCTATTGCCCACCAGTGCTGATTTTCAAGTATCAACCTCAGATTTCCTGGTGAAAGTTAATGGAACAGGTTGTTGCGGAGCTGCATGGGGTCAGATCGTACGGATGTCTCTTACCTACCTGCTACATTTCATGGGCGTCATGCGGGTTGTTGATGGAGGGCAGCTGCTGCACGGTGATCCATATCCAAGGTTACATCCTGCAACTGCCTTTGTTCCTCAGCATTTGTTTTTCCTCATCTGAGCCTTTCTGCTTCTGCTGTTAACCCTCCATATTTGCCCAAATTAGTCAAATTCCACTCACCTTATCTGATTGAGTCTTGTATCCTTTACTCGTGACTCTCTTAGGGCTGTGAAGTGGCAAGAATATGGTTAGAAAATGTTCACAGCTTTAGTTCAAACTGATGTTATGGTAATACATTCTTTTTTTTTTTTTTTTAAAGAAATACTCATTGTGCCACACCAAAATGATGCTCCCTTAAGTGTTATTGTAGAACAAACCCCATCGTGCATCATGCTGAAAAGATTAAGGAAAGCATGAGGGAGTGTTCCTTCAGAATACACAATGATTCTCCTCTTAACTACAAATTCTCTGATCTTAGCTTCTCGTGTTTTTCTGTAGCCCAGAGTTCACAGAAGCAGAGCGATATAGCCTAACAGCCAGGTATTTGTTTTTTACATGTTTACAAGATTACATTTTCCACCATCATTAATTATGCAACACGCAGTCATGTGAAACGTGATTTGAACTGCGCTTCATGTCAGTTAAACATACACACCAGCAGCCTCAGTGAGAGTTTGGCTTTATGTAGCCTTCTACATTTCACAAATAATCTCTCACTGCCTTTATTCTCAGCTCCAGTAGCCCTTCACCGTGGATTGCCCATAGGCAGGTTAAGGTTAATCATCTCTAGTTTCCACTTCTCTCTATGGTCTCTCATCTTTTTCTATCCTGAAGCATTTTGCAGTGACATTAGCAGCTACTAATGTGTTTGACATTTGTTTTAATAGATTTAATTTATGGGTGGGGAAACAATACACAGAGTAAAGCAATAAATCAAACGGCAAATGAATACTCTCTTTAACCCGATGGCAACGGCTGGAATGCACCCAGCCGGGAGGACAAAAAAAATTAAAGTAAATTATTGTTTTAAAAGTAGCTGTGAGATTAATGAAACATTAAGAGTACTGCGCTGGCTTAAGAGGTCACTGCCCACATTTAATAGGTTATTCAATCATACCCAGCTGGAACTCTGCGTGTGTTCATTCCTTCCTTTGCCGACACAGTGGCATGCACCTTGCATGCCAACAGACCGCTGCTAGCAGGGATGGCTCAACAAATGAAAAACCCCTCAGACAACTGGATTGCTATTGAATGTGATCAGAGCTTATGCCCGGCAAAACACACTGATGATGACCTTCAAGCGTCATGCAAAACGTGGATTTCGCGTAGTTTGTCAATTTATTCCGACAATCTTTTGGAATTTTGCCTTTTTTGTTTTCCTGCACTCTTTCAGTGAGGATTATGTCGTCCAAGTCTTCTTTCTACATCCTATTTTAAATGAAGTGTGTTCTGAGAGAAAACAGGATTTCACGCTTACTGTCAGTCTTTCTCTCTACTGATCCCACCATATTTATATTTTCAATTATTTTTATTTTTCTACCGCACATCTTTTGGGTGTGCTGACATTGATGCTAACACAATGTGTTGTCTGTTTATAAGTCTAAGTAGGGCATGAAAGGCTTTGCTTACCCAAGAAGAGAAAAGAAGCACAGCCAAAGGTCAGTTATGATAATAGTCGAAAGCAAGTTATAGGGCTCTGCAATATTACCCAGCAATTCACAGCTGACCATTAAACAAATGCTTTTTAAAGACGTTTTAAATGTTTAATTTCTCTGGACTGACTTCTCAATAAAAGACTTCTCATCTGTGCACTCCCAATATTCAATATTTATCATATGTATTGTTGTGAGTTCAATACATTGTCTCAAGTAAAACAAAAACAGGAGCATTTGCAAAACAAAATAATTCTTTGTGGCTGCTATATGGGCTATAAAACCTGCGTTTCTCTCAGTATGATGAGTATAGTGAGTCAAATTGATTTAAAAAATGTGCATGATGGGTTTTTTTTTTTTTCATATGCACAGATAACAACAAGTATGTCTTCACACTTCGTAGACAGTTCACAGAACACTTTGTGTCACACCTTGTGACTCTGTAGTTTAGCTCTAATTATCTTCTTTCAGCGTCAGTGTGATCTTGTCAACATAATGGAAATTTTCCGTGTAGCTATAGGCTGTAAAAACAGAGACCCAGAGAACATGTTACTTGACTCTTTAGGAATTTAATCAAGAGATGAACTCCAGACTTGTGGCGTTCAAGCCGAGTAAGCTTGGTCTTCTACTTTTCATCTAACCTTTTTCAGAGGAACCCCTCTGGGCAAAGGCTTAAACTGTCCCATACCTTCTACTGGGATAAATCAAACACCTTTTAATAATTCTCACTTGGACCTCATTTCATGCTCACTCAGCTCTCTGTTCATCATCCACCATCAGAATGAGCAGAGCCACTTCAGACTCACACATGCGTGCTGTCATCAGGCATACTGCCAGCATGTCACAAGTACAGGATGGCTTGCATCTCTTCTTGAGGACACTCAGATAATTAAAGAGGGAAGAGGGATTTAATAAGTGTTTTGGCTCTGCTGCAGTTGATACAGTGACCTGTCTGCAGACTGATCCCCAGCTATATAACAGCTCTGGCAGCTTGTGATTATGGCTGGATATGTGCAGTAAGAAGATGGTATAACACTAATCTGGCTGAATAACAGCAATGTGTCACCGAGCATGCCAACTGAGCCTGGATCGCTCTGAGGGCATCCCACAGCCACACCTCCAAGCTCTCGGAGATGCACAACCTCCTTTTATTGAATTCTTCTCACTAAAAATAAATCCTTTCCTTGAATTATTTTTAGCTGATAGATGAACTCAGTTTTCCCATAGTGCGTCCATTTGCTAAAACGCATCGTCCATGTGTGCTCTGCACAACTCTCTCAACCATTACTATCTCTGGTTAATGAAAGGTCAAACCCACTCTGTCCATTCAATATATCGTAAGTAGTCCTCGTTGCTCCATTGCCTCTCAACAAGCCTTACGTGCACCTGAAGTAACCCCCTGGCTCCACTTTCCATGTTTTCCTTCATCCGTGGCCCTCCGTCAACCTGCTCACCCTGTTACAAATTACCAAACAAATGAACCTTCTCGCTCAAGACAAATGAGGAAAAATAGTCTTTGAAGAGGACCATTTATTCAAATCCCACCTGACAGTGTGGAATCTCTGATCCCATTCCTCTCCTTGAGAGCACGTGGCAAAAAAGAAGTCAGGCAAAACGAAGGAGAATCACATCAAGCACTGCACAGACTTTTAAATGACAAGTTCCATTGCACCAGTGCTAAAATCTCAGAGAGGCAAGCTCATGCATCCATACTCAATCCAGGTAGAATTAAGAGAAAAGATGTTATCAAATAAACCCTGGAGTAACCAGAACATCGAAGCCAAACCAATCTCAGTGTTCATGTTATTACACTCTTCACTGCCTCTTTGTATGGCAAATGAGATTCCTGGCCAGGCTATTTCATTTTCTTCACTAACATTTATGGATCAGGGTCATATATAAGATCATCTGTTCTATACTTCTATGTTTACAATTTTCGTTGTGCATTTTCTTCAAGAGGAATCTCAGCAAAGGCTTGGTGAAAGCAAATGATTTGTGACTAAATGGCTGAAACATTAACTGTTGTCCTTGTGAATAAAACAGCAAGGACTTTATGATGGTCTGGATGCAATACTGTAATTTAAGCCTCGCTCTGGGATGAGACGGAGAGGAGAAAGTTATTCTGGCAGCTTTAACACAACTGCAATCCTTCAAAAGTTAACCCCCCTGAGTTTACCTCTATCGCTTCACAAGTGCATCCCCGCTATGCTGCTGTGAAGCTAGGCGCCACTTTAAGGTCATTTTCCCCATGTCTAATTTTACCGTTGGGTACGCTTGAGTAGAGCGTATAAGAGCAGCCATCATTTTAAACACTTGTTTCAGGCGCTATTTCTCTCTCAGTTTATGTGCCTTCATTCTGAGGTGATGGAGTGCTAATGAACAGACAGGCAGATGCATTTTGGGGTCTGAGGTCTTATGAGGCTTTCTCGAAGGCCTCGTGTCTTCTCATATTACTTTGCCCAGCTCATGGGAGAGGGCGCACAGCCGACCTCGTGGGTAACAAATGAGCCACATCATCAAGTGTATCAGGTAATCTAAGGGACTGTGAAAGATCCCTGCCCGCCATCAGGTGGCTGTTTGATCGACACTGCTGAGACAAAAATGAAAACTAATGAGCTGTAATGAATGCTAATCTTTCTGGACAAAACATGGCTGTGTCAGCACTGTGCTAACCATAGTGTTAATCCTTTAAGTAGTGGTCACGACTCAGCTTTCTTTGTCAAGATATTTAAATTGGATTTTGCAGGGAGAGATTGGAATTTTGGCTGAAATCTTTCCATGTAAATGTAAAATTAAATGAATGGATCACACAGCCTGCATGTTTTGCTTTATCACTTTTTTCCAGCAATGAAATAAAAATTGTGGTCAGTTGATTGAGGGTTTCCCAAGTCTCTGTGTGAATCGAGCCTCTGGGGAGCCAATCAACAGATCCAAGCAAGAGGAAATAACAAAGACTAGAGCTGGAGGTGTAAGATCACTGAAGGAACAGCGCGCCATGGTACTGTTATCACATGACTCACCGCTGACAGAGCAGACTGAGGCCACCTGCCTCCAGAGCTCTGTCACCTCATTGTAGGAGCCAGTCGAGGCCGCGTATACAACCTCAAGTGCCACATCTAGAGCTCCCTCCTCCATCAACTTGCTATGTTATCTACACTTTCAACTTTTTGACCCCAAACAAAGGATAGATAGCAAATATGAAGGTAACTCACGTTAATGCCCGCGCAGTGGCTTGCTAGGGAAGAGCCATGTCAACCAGTGGCTTTTGCCTACAAGGCGAGAGCATTCTTCACACCTGTCTGCAAGGATAAGTGGGCTTGTCACAAGCAGAGCTAATCTGTTGCAACGCTCAGTCACACTCAATCCCCCAGTGGTACTCTGCGCTTGTCCTTGAATGTCTGCTGGCATTGGAAGCATACTCGGACCGCTGATCAGTCTAACCACGGTGGAAAACATGTCAGTGAGCGGCTGCAGCATCTCCTCTCCTGGCAGACAGCTGAGAGAACTTTTTCTCTTCGCGTGCCCTTTGGCCCGTCATGAACGAGATTTACCTGAAGCAGACACATGTGCTATCTGTGTGGGTCATTAGATAATATTGCGCCATTCACAGCGACATTTGTCTGTACATTAGGCTGTCACTCAAGAAGAGGGATGAATGCAATCAAAAAATTTTATCTCTATAACCATCAACACTGAGTGAGACACAAGAGAGAGAGCAGTGAAGAGAGCTATCAGAGACATAAGGACTGCTGTATTATAACTTGGACAGTATTCAGAATGTGAAGTGGATGTGCTGATGTGCACTTACTCCCCTATTCATTGGTCGAAATGATCCCCAACAGTGCAGCAAGCTCTCAGTGCTATCAAACATTTAGATTTATGCATCGTGTAAACACTGGAGAGTAACAGTAGTAACAAGACCTAGATTGTTGAACGGATTTGAAATACAGTCCAAAGAGGGTGATAACGCCATAGCTACAAAAGATGAGTAATTTGAAAATATGCTGTGTGGTTTTCGATTTACTAGTGTATTTTTAGCACTGTGCTTAAAGTGCCTTCTACTGTTCTAAAGTGGCACTGGTTTCCTTCATTCATTCCCAAGTGACACGAGCAGCAAATGGCAGACTCTTGAGACTGGAGTAAACAGCAAACATCAAGTCTGAATTTAACTTTGTCAAAGAGGTATTATGTTTGCGTACTGCGTTTCCAATGTGACAAAAATTCAAAGTCGTATCAGTGTTCACTATGATATATTCCTCCAATTTTAGAGTTTGACAAATTTGCTTGAGTTATAATAGTAAATTTTGAAAGAAATATGTAAATGATTGGCACTGAAGGACAGGCACACCTTCACACCTTCGCTGAAAAATCCCCCAAAAGTGCACTGCATGGTTTTTGTGCTTGTTCGACATTGAGAAATCACCACAAACACAGTATGTAGGATAGGATGTGCTATATCATCTTATTAATTCTGCCTGTCCTTCATGGGTCAAGAAGATGAGACCCCCTTATATCACAAGACAAGAACCCCCCTCTTTGCTCATGCTCAGAGAAGTTAGTCTGTCATAAAACGAGCATGTGACAAGATGAGACATGGTGATCATGACAAACTTCAATAGCAGCAAAATTTAGTTTTCCATGTATTTTCCTTTTGATGTAAGATGGAATAGAGAGTTATTCTGGATTGTGGACACTGGGCTCTAGTTTAGGAGGAGAGCTACTCATGTGGAAATGTTACTCTGACTGGCCAAGATCAAAGGATTGAATAACGAAGAGACAATGTTGTGGTTCCTGTTTTAGAGTGAAAATTCTTTTCAAAACTAATATCAAAGCTAAAGAATGCAATTATTTTCTAAAAACAAAATGCTCTGGAAAAAAGATGGGAGAAAAGCAGGACAGCAAAATGGGACATGAGGGACGACACATGTAGGATGAATTTCAATTATCAACTATCAACTACTCATTTTATTGAAATACAAAATATAAAAATCTTGGCACCTGTCATTGCAAATGTAATGTCATGACTCACTACCATGAATATTCATGGGGATATCATAGTTTCTAGCAATGCCCTGTATTTGCCATTAGTTTCTGTTCATCTGCTTATATCTCATCCCTAAGTTGCAGTATATAATGTTGTGTTCATTAAACTGGTTTTCTATGTGCTCGGGAGTATTGCATCCCCAGTTAAATGACACTTCACCTGACGGTTCATAAAAGCTTTAATGTTGTACTAAGTACACAGTGCTGCAGCTTCATGAAGACGCTGTAAGAACTAAGGAAAGAAAACAAAAATCAAAATAATATCTATCTCTTAAAATCCTCACAGAATATAATAGACTTACAATGTAATATACCGTCAGTATGTAACCACAAACTTTAAGGTTCTATACTTAAAACCTCATTCAGTCAGTTACCACTTTTAATCTTTACTTGATAAAATGACAATTTCTGGCATATGCAGGAAGTGCTAATAACACACTACACTTAATTTATCCTTGTGTCACCTTATACTTGGTAGTTGCTTTAATACAGAAACACACATTCTACTGATATCAAGTGTTTCTTGAATGAGCAGTTAACGTTAATCAAGAAACATTAACTGCTCATTTGGAGTAACACAACTGTGGTACATTAAGCTAATGTAGCGGTCTTGCTAGCTTACACAAACTAATTGCTTTAAAACTAGATTAAACTAGAAACTAGAAAAACTAGATGTTAAACACATAAATGCTGACAAAGCTGGTGTCCTAATCATCCATTGGTAATAGACAAAAACAAAATACTGCATTTGTTTGGAAGAGAATTTATCATGCTAACCATTATTTTACCATGTGTCAACATCTTCAAAAGAAGTTCTCTAGCATTCATAGTGGAACTGAAGAGGAGTCAGGGATTCCCAATACTACTTTATCATATGTAGCATCACTCCATATGTGTTTCTCAGCAAAGGACAAGGAGCAAAGACGAACACTGCAAAGCTTGCTTAATGTCCAGTCAACGCAGAGGAAATAACTCGCCCTCATCTCAACACAGTTTCTGTTGTTACTGTTAGCTTGTCCAGTGTAAATGCAAATTGAAGCGTAACATCCTCACATCAACATAACTATGATCTGAACCCATGCAGCTGTAAATCCCTCAAAATATTTTGTGCCCCAATCCAGTGGAACCAGATCGAATGCTTTCAATTCCAAATGTTAGCGTTGAGTGTGTGGATTTCACAAACGCAACAAAGAGAGCTTAAGCAGAAATGATGACTGCTACAAAAACACACAGAGAGATGTGCCAGGAGGACTGAATAATATCAGGGGGCTGATGTGTTTTCAGAATATGCTCCAATGAATGGCACCATTTCAGAACAGAAGTGGGGACAGCCTTTGGCAAAATCTGCTGAGTCAATTGAAGAATTGTTTCTTCCTGAAAGATTTATTTTCAGAGACTATGAGATACAGTCATGCTGCTCTGATATATATAGTGAATGTTGGAAATGCGTTTGGTTCATTCATGACTGTGCTGTAAAACATGTAATGATCAGCGAGCTTTAAACTGTGCCTTTTTGTGAATCATTAACACATTCGTCTTCTTGTCAGCTTCACTTCTGAATTCAGTAAATCTCTCTATTCTGCTGCATCTCACCATCTTCACTCTGCAAAATATGAACAATTACAGTTCCGTGAATATCATCTGAATGATATTCTGCAAAAATTATAATGCTGATAGGCAGTAGATTAGGCAGGTAAAATGGCATGTACTTAAGGCAAGGACTAAAAAAAATATCCAGCTCCTACATTTATTGAAACCCCTAATAGATACTTAAGTTTCTCCAGGGTGCTACAGGAATGACTGCTTGGCATTTGAAAATAATTTCTGAGTAACTCTCAAAAGATGTAAAGTATAATCTTTAAGAGTTTTATAAGAAAATCCACTTGAGTTTTTGTGTCTTAGTTAACTGTGAGGGTCATTTTTGACAGTTTTAGCTGGCAGTTAAATGGGCTTGTTAAAGCTTTTGAGATTCAGATTCTACTTTTGTATTAATTTGCTTAAGTTAGACAGGCCAAACTTGACAACTTGACTGGGACCCTCCTTACTCTTAAATGCCATTTCATTTACATTCTTATTGATAGACCTTGGCGGTTTTTGTCTCCACTCATTGTGTAATTGCATGCTTTTCTATGAAGCCCATCAGCCAACATCTATATTTTTGCTTCAGCAGCCTCAAGGCATGCTGTCTGTGCTATCATTCAATTTGAAACTCTGTTATTGATCCACACATGCAGCTAGAAGAAATGCATTCATTCGGTACCATAAATCCAGTTATACTAATAATGATAAAATGTAGAAGCTGGCGAGTTCAGTACATTTGTGGTAATCATACTTCTGTCTTCCATCCAGCCAATCCCACTGGATCTGGACCAAAAGGTTATCCAGGCACATCGGAAGTCTTCAGGGAGTCCAGCAGCACAACAGGGATGGTGGTGGGCATCGTAGCGGCAGCGGCGCTGTGTATTCTGATCCTGCTCTACGCCATGTACAAATACCGGAACAGAGACGAAGGTTCGTACCACGTAGACGAGAGTCGCAACTACATCAGCAACTCGGCACAGTCCAACGGCACTGTAGTCAAAGAGAAACCAGTCAACACTGCAAAGACCTCTAGCAAGAACAAGAAGAACAAGGACAAGGAGTACTACGTGTGATTGTCAAACCTTTGGTCTCTGCAAGACCAACTTAGACATTTATCGAAAAGACAAATCAGGACATCAACTCATGTACAGTATAATAACAAAGATGAACATTATTTAGTCATTTTTCCTAAAAAAAAAAGAAAAAAAAAAGACAATGCTCTGAAAAGTAAATATGAAAAATGAAAAAAATAACTTTCTTGAGACTCAAGCACTGGAGATATAAGAAAAGATATAAAGTCCAGAAAGAGAGTGATGGAAAAATGGCTTTGGCAACCAGTTGAAAATGAACTGAATACATATCTAACATGTCAACCAAACAACATTAACCCATCTGTGACTTGTTTCCTTGGCCAGGACTATGCGATCTGACTCCCTCGTTTCTGGTAAACACAGGAGAACAGATGCACTTTGCAAAGAGAGGTTCAGCCTTGCAGACTTAATGTTTTCATTTACATTGCCTGTGTTTGTGTTGTTGAGACTTTTTCTAGAGAAAATGACACAATGCATAAATAAATACATACATGAATACGCCAAATATTTACTGTGGAGGAAGAGAACAAAAAAATCAGGTGACAGTAAATTCAGCGAGGAAAAAAAAACCCTGATGGATCTCCGAGGAATCAGCCAAAGTACTCACTAAAGAGGCAGTGATGGCTGGCAAAGACTAACACCTGGCTGACTGAGCCGCCACAGTGCAAAGATGAGAATGGATGGCAGTTTCTCTTGAAAGACTCTAGTTTAAAAGAAGAATATGTCCATTGTGCCAGTAAGAAATCTGGAGGCCTTCGTTTTCACGTCACGTGAACTCAAAGGAGAGAGTTTCCTCACGGGGCTGAGGATGTCTCAAAAGTGATCATTCGGGAGCCATGCACGCAAAATTATCTTATTACAGTACATATGTTTATATACAGTACAACCACATCTATATGTGCTTTCTGGACTGTGACAAAGTGGTGTTTTATAGCCTGTTGTATAGATGATGCAAACTATAACTGCTCCTCAACCATTTTGGAATAAAACAAACAAAAAAAAAATGGACATAAAAAAGACATAAGTGTTATTAAGTGTTGCTAGACATAGAAGATTTTATGAAGACATCTGCATTTTTATTTCAGTTGGATGATTATTTGACTCTCCCCTGTTTTTACATGTGTTCCTATATAGTTTTTATACAAATGCCAACCAGAGATACATGATCCCGGACCAGTAGTAGACAAACCGTTTCCCAAAAACTGCACAGGACGTCGATTGTGGAGAGGCGTGGCATGACAACTTGTGCAGATCTTTCAAGGATACTGGTAGAATCACTGCCTTCCTCCTCAATCCAGACTTACATGAGTGAGAATGAAGACCAAGAATATGAGTGATGATGATGGATGATGACAATGATTAAGATAAATTAACTTGCTGTGTGTGTTTCCAAGTGGTATTATAAGATTGTCCAATGTGTGCTTGGGCTGATGCAAACCCACACCCCACCCTTCCCCGGGAGAATAGCTCAAATACGTCTCCATTTCAGCTGTTCTGTGTTTGTTCTGTCATTCTGTCCGTCAATTCTGCTTTCCAGAGACCTGTATTTGGAATGAGTATGAGGAAAATGACCATGAACTATAAATGATGATTATAAATTCTCTTTGTTTGCTCCTCTTTTATTTCCTCTTCAGTGTTTTTATGTTCAATTGTAACTCTTCTTGTATTCCACGTAAAAATTAATTATAAAAAAAAACTAGTTTTGAAAAATCAAATGAATAAAATATTACCTAAGTGAACTTAAACAAGTCTACTGACAAAATGTGTCAGAGCAACATGCAGGTTTTATGATTTTAATTTTTCATCATGCAGACCCCCTTTCCACTAAAAGAATACCCTGCGGACTTAGCCTTGCAGTATAACATTATCTGACTGGCGATGGAAAGTAGCCGTAATTCAGTGAAGTTCCACTTTAAGCATTAGTGTTGACATCTGTGTTTCTGAGCTGGTTCTTCTTTCTTTTTGTCAAATCTTGACTCTTGGTGTAAGATTTAACCATTGCATCCACTCATTGATTATAAGATTTACTAAAAAAAAAAAAAGTGTGATGAATGACTCTATAGAGTTTGCTCCTACATTTTCAGGCCAGTCAATGAACACTACCCATGACTTTGGTAAAAAACAAAACAAACAAACTGTGACATTTGAAAATGTAGGTTTGAATCTACGTTTAGCACTACATTTGCTGCTTTTAAACACATCTGAACTTTGTTGTATCGAATCAAAGACACCCATCCAGGCACAGTGTTAGTCTTTATCTCCAGATAAACTGCATGCACCCCTTCACGATGCTGGTGCTGAGATACTTGTCTGGCTAAATTAACTTTTAGTACAGAGCTGTTGCTTCACTTTAAATTGAAGTCACAAGCTTTCCGTCTCAAAGTGGAAAATCCACCCAAAAGTCTAGTGACAGTCTGACCAAGGATCAGATAGAGCACTTGACACCGAGGCATCACTCAACACATACAGTATGTCTCTACACAGGTGCAAACAGAGACGAATGTGGCAGAAAATGGTGCTTGAACTACACTACTGCATCGTTCAACTCAAGCTTTATGTCCTACTTACTATTAAGCCTTGGTTTGAGGAGATGGGCAGGAATAAAAGCACAAAGGTGTGACAGGCTATGAGCTGGATTTAAACCCTTGCAGCAAACAGATGGTTCCTCAAGAGAGTCAACCCAACTGTCACAGTTCTTCATCAGCTGCTCAAGCAGCTTTCTAATGTGATAATGTGTAATGTGTGATATGTTACTGATCTCCATATGGAAATTCACCCTTTCTTGCCCAAGGACACTTAAGCAGACAAGGTGCCTGCTCACACAATATCACACATTAGGCCACACTCAGGAAAAAAAATAGCACGGTGTTGAAGAAAAAAATTACTGAAAACTTACTGAATTTAAAGGGCCTTTGTGTAGGATTTAGTGGCATCTAGCGATGTGTACCTCACCTGGTCCCCTCTCTTTGCAAGTGTATAGGAGAAAGTACGATGGTGTTCAAACATAAAAACACAAAGGACTCCATGGAGGAGTCTTCCCTTCATATCCTTGTGTAGATATAAAGGGCTCATTCTAAGCTTATGAAAACACAACAATCTTCAGTTAAAGGTTACTATACACGAATGAAAATATGATTAGTAATACTATATTTTATTTCTGCTGATAGCTCTCACACAGGTCCTTAATATTCACAACTTAAAATAGTGTCCTCATGTATTATTTATTAAAGGTGCAGCAGTCAAAAAAATCATCTCATCTGCTTTAAAAGGACCCAGTGGATGTAAACTGACAGATCGTGATTTAAATGTTGCAAAATTTCGATTGATGCAGGGGTGTATGTGACTTTGCCAATTTCAAAAGAGTCAAAAGCGCAGACGGCACAGACAAAGCACAGACAAAAAAGTCTGTGAAACAGCAACGTAGGGCTTTTAGGTAGTAGAGCCATTAGTTTAAGGGCTTATCACCTGATGGGACCCCATTAAAATGAATGACCAACAGTATTATGTGCCTTTCAAAGCCCGACATATTCCAGTGACCAGTGTGACGTACACACACAACACTGATGTTGCCCTGCTGATGTTAGGGCTCTGCTCATTTGCTACAGTAATCAGAACATTTTTATGCCTCCATTAGATTTTACATTACATTTACTCATTTGGCATTTGACGCTTTTATCCAAAGCGACTTACAAATGAGGGACATCAGTAAAGCGTCAGTGCAGTAGAATGCCTTGGTGAACTGATTTGAATTTGGTGGTCAAAGGTAAAAGGTCAAGGTCACCGTGACCTCACAACACACATTTTTTTGGCCATAACGCAAAAAAATAATGCAATAATTATAACACAATTTAACTCAAATGTCTGTGGGGATAAAATGAAGGGATAGGATTTCAAATTAAAATGGCTAAAGGTTAACTGCACAGTTGGTGTTGGCATACAACCATGAGGCAGTAATTCTAGTTTACCATTGAAATACTATCATGAAAACATCCTTTTTATCAGTAAGCAAAGCAAATTTTAGGTATTTTAAGCTGATACAGAACTTTTGTTTTGCTACACAAACAGCAGTCATTCAGACTGTTTATATGTAAATTTAACCTCATTTTTATCACTATGAATAATAATTATTTCTGTCAGATGTCCTTAAAAAATATTCATGGATAATAATCCTCATTCAAACATTATTATAGACCAAATTGTATACATTCCATCAAATGAAATCAAACCAGTCAAAGAGATGAAGATGAAAAAAATATATGAAAATGCATCACATTTAAGAGAAAGAATGGATTTTCTTTCATGTCGATCATAAATGGTCAGATCTGATCAGCAGTCAGAAGAATCTACAGTGTCCAAGAGTTATAGCACTAACACATCCAATGTGACTAAATTAAAAGTAAATGGACATTTCATCATTCATACAAGAGGCTTCAGTTCTGCTGACTGGGAGTCTACTTAACCTCGTAGCTGATAAGTGGTACTGCAGAACAACCACTCTCTCCTCCCTCAGTATTCAGAGACACTATAAAACACATCACATCCCTCTCGCCTCTTTAAAACTATCTATATTTTCTGTGTTTCTTCCTCGCTAGTCTTAACGTGTTCGGTTTTGAAAAGCACAGCAATGCAGTGCGTTTCTCTCCATGCCCAATGCATGTAATATCTATGATATCAATGCTGCTGTCCGCTGAGTTCATCTTTTCCTTGAAGATTTGCACTTCCTGGATTTTCATCTTGACCTCCACACACAGCATCTTAACTGCAGACTTCTGCTCTCCAGAGGTAGTTCAAAGCTCTTCTCCTTCCTCCATGGAGCCGTGTTGATGCTGCGTACACAGGAAGACTCCAATGAACCCAGAGTGCAGCTGTGTTTCTGCACGTTGAAACCAGCCTTGTACTTAAAAGAAGATGGTGTTTAGCAAAAGTCAGGCAGGGCAAATACTTGTGCCTACACCCTGAGTGTTAGCAATCTTCTCTTCTTTTTTTTAAAATCAATTTCCTCAGCAGTTTACATGTGATGCATTAGGCTTACATGTAGTTGCCTGTGATATGGCAGCATGATATTAACCATGTTCTCATCTATGTCCAGAACTGCAGATGTAAACTCATCAGTTATCTCATATCAGTGTCTTTCTCCAGATGCTGTAAATAGTCAGTGATCTCTTTCCAACAGATGTTAGCGTAGTGGGATTTCTCTTGACTGTTTCATATGTATTTTCTCTGGGGTCAGTCTTACAAGTTAGAGTACAGTCCACCTTGTTTAGCGCAACAGAGCATCATCTTTTATCAGGCAAGCGGGATGATGATATTCTGGTCCCTGCTAATCGATGTCAGAGCCCTCCTCTGTTGAATGGTCGGGTTGCAATGAGGTGATCTTGCGCTGGAAAAGGCTGCAGAGACTTTGGACCTGAGTTGTTCTTACTCTGCCTCTGAGATGTTGATACAGTGAGCTGATTCTGTAGCTGTGTTAAAATTTGCCACTGGCACATTAAACACATGACTGCCAACTCTCTCTGCGTCTGAGTGAGTTTGCTCCTTGGGCGTTTCTCCGTGTCACGCCGTTGTCCTTCCACTTCCGGGTTTACTTTCTGCACCAACAGTCACCAGCCAGTGTCTCTGGCTGGTGACAATAAAGGGCAGAACTTGTCTCTTCTTACCCCAGCTCTGTTGTGCGAAATATGCTTTTTTTAGTGAAGTCAAATACTGTACTTTCTCTGTAATGTCAGGTGGGATTTATACTGGCAACATCACATCCCTCAGCTTTAGGGCATCAGCGGTGTTGTGGACCCGTCTCACTCTGCCATTTAGCAGTTCTTACTGCATCCTTTTATAGTGAAGCCCAGGAATAAACTATTTTTGGGAGAGGCCAGGTTGTCAGTATCTTGGATTGTTTAGTTAACCGAGCTAGCGGTATGGCCATAGAAAGGGCAATGGGGTTTTTTTTCACTAGCTTGAGTCTAGACTGAAATATCTCACCAACTAGATAGATTTGCATTACATTTGGTCACAGGATATCTAAACACATCTTCGGACCATTTCAGAGACTCATATGGAGTTTGTTTTCTTACCAATAGTCGTCTGACCCTAACCACTTTTTCATAGAGGTAATAAAATCACCATGTGTTTTGTAGATCTTGGGTAATACAGCTAGAATATAAGAGGGAATAATGCAGCTAACAGTTGCTCTCTTAAAGTGAATAAATATCTGACAGCAGGAGAGAAAGAACATTATGTTCTCCTTGTGCACCACATTGTGTGTTTACCCACCCGATTAGATTTATTCACTTCTTTCATCACAAACTGACAAAGTTGTCCTCCGACTGCAAATACTGCCGTGTCCTCCTTGTATAACTTACGCGATACACAACTTGAGTCCGTGAGTTAGGGTGTTTCAAGGCCGAGAAAATCATGCTCAATGTATGTTCTGCCTCTGGGATGATGAGAGGGAGAATTGCATGCCACGAGCAGGGCGAAGTATCTGGTAAAATATTCAGGGCCTATAGATTAGTGCAACACTTTAAGACTATATATCCTGAAGGCTGAGCAAACTGGTTGAATGCGTGTCCTGACAAACCCTTATTTTGTTAGTTTCGCAACCTGCTTTATCTGCATACCTAACCCTAACCCAGACACTTTAAGTTCTTATTGCATTAGGGCCCCTTAATGACATAAATTTAATGCTGTTTTCTTTAATTTGCTTTCAGTTGGTCGTCTGTGCACTTTTGCTTTTTTCCAGTAGCCAACAACTCAGACAAGTGTTTTTCCCTGCTGGGATACACTGCAGACGCTGTACACGAAATTCAGGGAATAATGAAATAACAATAACAAGCTCACAGCTTTATTTCAGCACGCATCGTCTACGCCAATAGACGAAAAACTCATGGGGTGGGGAAGTATTTTTAGCAACATGTTTATCCTTTTCTCTCATCCTCCCTCTCCTGCATCTCTCACTCTCACACACAGTGTCTTTGTCCCTGTCTTTTGCATTCATCTAGTGCCATTTCCGCTCTCTCTATCATGCTCTTTGCTTCTATCTCAGCTGGATATACCAGACGTCCCTTTAATTCGACACACTAATGTAATTCGCCTTCTCTATAATCATCCATTTTCCCGTTTCCATGCCCTCTCCCCGAACTTGAGACACGTCTTGTGGATTCTATTTCACAGCAGTAGACCAGACTACATCAGTTTTCATTTCATTTATTCAGTATTTGTTTAGAAACCCCATGCTGGCCTGCTATGAATCAACATTGCTTAATAGAAGCTCCTCTCGCTGACCAGGTTAAAGTAGATATAATTACGCACGGATCTGAATCTACAATTTAATACTAATGTTCCGAATCCAATGAAAATGAATCGGGCTTCATGCAGCAAAAATGTTTAGTCTTACAAGATTAGCGAGGAGCATTCATCTTAAAGTCAAGCAATCTAAAAACAGTGTGCTCACTCTGAACGCACAGTGCATCTGTAAGCGCCCATTAAGTGAAGCTGCCTGACCACAAAGTAACTTCTAACTATCTGGAATGCTCGGTTTGAAGCCCCTGTCTTTTTTATAATGCCAAAAGGTTTTGGCACTGGCACACACAATGTGTTTTAAATGTTGAAATCTAATCACTAAATAATTTCATAATGATCGGGGTTGTTGCATTGCTTAAGTGCTTTACATCACTGTCTAGTTGTTTAATTCTAGTTTTATTTATTAGAAATATTCTTTCATAGTAAACTGCAGCTTGAATACTTTGATCTATTACAAAGGGGGTTAATAGTTAATAATAATTATAACTTCTACGCACGGTATCTACTTTACTTTATGGACTACAGCTTTGGTAAGTAAGCAGTGCTGACAGAAAAACAGTCATGTCCCAATGTGACCTCAGAGATACGTGGTCTGGTATAGGCTGTTTCTGCAGAGGGAAAGAGTGGAGATCAGAGAAGACACAAACGTTTGCTCCCAGAGGCACACATGATTATCAAGCTCAACACAGTTTATTTAAAAGTGTGAAAAGTTTATAGCCAGATATTTCCGCTCTGATGCCACTTTGCAAATTGAATGAGATGGAGTGATGTTTCTAAACTACTCGCAAAAAAAAAAAAAAAAAAGATTCTGAATTATGATGCATTGATGCTTGTGTGCAAAGCCCTTTAACCGTACAGTGTGAGGTTATTCAGTTTCTTCAAAGATGAAAAGAAGCTGTTTCCTCTTTATTATTATTATTATTATTTACGATTTATTTGCTGCCAATTATTGTTCATTTTATAGTATTTTTCCATAGCAGTGGCGCAGCAGAACGCAATTTATTTATCCACCAGGTTGCATTACTTCATGAGATGTCTAACCTGAGGTCATTATGAGGTAGAATCTGATAATGGAGGATGTGTAGATTAAGCCTGGCTGTGGTAATTCCATTATACATTACCATGAGGTACAAAATTACATTTAACTACTGTATGTATACTTGGAAATCTACTTAAAGCAGTGACAAATAAAATGGAAAAGAGAGACAGGGAACAATTACTGGTCAAAATGAAGCCAATAGAATGATGTTGATAACAAAGCAAGCCTTTTTTTCTTTGAAAAACATGGAGGAGGAAAGGAAAACATGATTATTACTCTACATGGTTTCTTCCTTGAGGAGAGATTCTTTTCCTAGAACATAACACTTTTAACACATTTGAACCACAGCACACGTGAGAATAAGTAAATTCCTGGCAGCCTCCATCTGTCCCGTCAGCGTTGAGCCCCGAGTGGACAGGTTCAGGTTAGAGCTCCAGGCCAAACCTGGCAGTTGAGAGCCCACCCTCAGGAGAGGGAGTCAACATGGCAAGGGCACCAAACACATTCAGGATGCATAGGTGCCATTTATCATGGTTGACAACTGCACCTCTCAGTGCCATTTGGGTTTATTACCGGTACATTTCTCCCCACATAATGATGTTTTCCTTAGCGCTTGTCCTCTGAGACCGGCCTCAATGAAAAACTGCAGTGGAAACATCAAGGTGACAGCCCCCCTCCCCCCCTTTTTTCTCTTTAATATGAAGTTTGCTTCACATGACTTCTAGGACGTGGAAATAAAACAAAGAGGAAGTGGAGTTTCTTACTTTGGCTGCAAGTTTGAGGATACACAGTGCCTGAGGATTTAGGCTGCATATCAGCATCCATGCAGCAGGGACTTAATACCTGCACACATTGGTAGTCAGACCTCACTCTTTTTGGGGGAATCAAATCCTTTCAAGGTTTGGGTTTCCCCAAATAGATATGCGCTCAGAAATGCACAGGTATTTTGATCCAAAATAACTGCTTTGGATAAATGATTTGAACAAAAAATAATGGAATATTCTTAAATTCTAGTCCTTATATCAGCAGAAAACATCAACAAACATTACTTCTTCAGGTGGTACGTCTTTCCCTTCCTTTCCATTTGACTGTTGGCTTTTGTTGACTGGTTTAAAGTTATATTAATATTTGCTCTTGAATATTGGGTGTTGTGCCAAACAGACAGCATTGAAAAAAAAAAAAGATACACCTGTATTTATTTGGTTTATGAGTTATGTGATGGAAAAACAAACGTATACTAGAGATCTAATATCCAACATGAAGCAAACTTCAGGTGCAGGTGGGTGGAGAGAGCATCAGCGGTTGAAACAGTGACATTGGATGTGTCACTACAGCGCATTGTCTACCGAGGACGGAAGGTACTGTCAGTGAAAAACAGGTCACCTCTGCTTTCCCATAATAGAATCAGTCCAACTTTTGAATTTTTGTACACAACACTGAGGTTTGATGATCGGCAAATTAAACTTTCTTCCTGTGTTTTTACCAACAAACAGTTTATTTTGCTCTATAATATATATAATATAATTCTCTTGGTGAACTGAAATGAACTGAAAATTTTTATTTTACTTTATGTCTCGTCAAAGTCCCATTCAGCATAATAACAAAAACATGTT
The DNA here is from genome assembly GCA_038496675.1 of Rachycentron canadum. NCBI lineage: Eukaryota > Metazoa > Chordata > Actinopteri > Carangiformes > Rachycentridae > Rachycentron > Rachycentron canadum. The sequence continues at coordinate 7,560,803 of CM076659.1, read as the reverse complement.
TGTTCAATAAAGGTCTCTTAATAAGTTAGCAAATGACTCATTCATTCAATCTTCAAACTTTCATTTCACAAATTATTGATTAAATGCCACAAACTATCAATGACAAAAACAAAATTTACACTGTACACATTTTCAAGTAAGCATAAAAAAATATCAGCATTAATCATTAATCGCAGCCTCAAGCTATACCCGTGGCTGCCAAAAGCAGAGCAAGTTGTTGACGTTGAAGAAATGTTTAATGCAGACATATTGTGCAAACAAACTAAACTACGCCGCGTTGCACACCTTTATTTGATATTTTCATGCTGGAATAATCGATTTTCAATTGAAGAATTCTTTATTTACATCATGTCTGTTTTACAGACTATCCATGTGTCAGGGAAAAAAAAGTAAGGAGAGGAGCTCTCAGGCTGAACTTGTCCAAGTTAAACAAAAGTATTCTTGAAGGGATTATTTGATGCACATAACTCCTTTTCCTGCAAAAGTTTCTAGAAAAAAAAAACCAGTTCCTTCATATGGAAGTGATGGGAGATTTTTTTTTTTATATTTCTGATGTTCCATAAAATTTTAGAGCAACTGCAGCAGAAGAAGAGCCGCATAGACTCATCCTGCATATCTGTTGTCTTATCTGAGGAGCATGTGCACTTTATCTTTGTCGGCCAACTCCTAATCATAGCCTTAAGAGGAAGGATCTCATTAGCAAAAGTCACATTCCCTTTGCCTGTGAGTAGGAGCAGATCATTATCTTTGTTGTGGTTGGTGATGGTGGTGGTGGTGATGATGAAGATGATGAACAACTGATTGATTTGTGCCAGCGGGTATGATCTTTGTTCGCTGAATTAAATATGCTCTTTCAAATGAAATTTATTTTCTGCTTCTGGGATCCATCATAATGCTGAAATCAATATTTAATATCCTTGGATCAATGTTACGTGAGGCTTTATTTTGCATTGGTTCTGTCAGTATTCTATAGTAATAATGTGCAATCATGAAAGTTTAAGAAAAGGAATGATATTGTAAATGTATGTCACTTGTATAAATTAAGTATTTTTTTTCCTCTTTAATTGTCTAGATATCACGTGTCCAATCTTTCACTCTTCACATCTTTGAGGTAGCCTTTCATTATGCCTCAGTGCTGTCTGAAAAAAGAGATAGATTACAATAATAGAGAGCATGAAATGAATAGTCAGAACAGCCTTCTCCCTTTTTTAAGAGTTGATGATTTGACCATCTGCTAAATCCTATACCTTTGACAAACCTGTCAGGATTTTTTCACATCAATTGAACAGTGTTTGTGTTGCTCACAAGAATAATATTTAATCTTAAGAGTGTTGAGTGAGTTTTTTTTTTAGCCTTTCCATTATAAGATAAAAAATACAAGAGCAAATTGCCAGGGATTGAAATGTGCATATCTACTTTATCATAATTTAGCATACCCAGCTATTTAGCTTCCTATGTACAGCCTCATAGTATTACTTAGTAATATCTTATTAGCACTTGTCTTCTGTTTCACCTGTTTCAATGTTGTTTTTAATGTTTCTCTGTCACCAATATGCTGTATGTTAACATTTGTTTGCTGCATCATTTGTCATTTTTGTCAATTTCACCAATAAACAAAAAAATATATGTAGTTGTGATATTGACACAGGAATCCTCTGACCCACAGGATTCCCAAAGCAATGAAATCACATAAAAGCAGTTAGTTATTGATTCTTTAGTTACACAGTTACAAGACTAGAGTGTCTAGGCTTTTTTTTCAGCCTCCTTTAAAAGACCAAAAACACAAGCTAAAATTATAAGGGACTGAAATGTGTTTATCTGCTTTATTATCAGTTGCAAATGTTAGCTCCACTATTTAAGGGCTTTACTGGAGACTTTCTAAAAATACTAAATGCTTTGTTTGTAAAACACTGTTTCAAATGGAAACACAAAAGTCAGCTTTAAATAAAGTTTTCAACTAACTCAGAGAAGATAGCATTAGCTTTTGGAGCAAGCTATAGCTGATGAAACATGGTAGCGACAGGCATCATCTCAACCAACACAGCGAGGCGGCCACAGATGAGAAGCTTTTGACTCCTTAGTAAAATCAAAGACCCATCAGTTGTTTGTGTTAATTACATTGTGTGCTAGCTTGACAAGCATGCTAATGGTAACAAAGTAGTATAGTGCTTGAATGTACATAAATATGGCGTAAGGTCTCGCCCATGTTCATTATCATATGTTACTGTAAATAGATGTGATTAGCATAGGTGTGCTGGGAGCAAAGAGCTGGGGGTGGGTGGAAGGTCAGTAAAGTAGCCACATGCTCAAATGAAACCCAAGCTCTCGCTTCCTGTGGTTTTCATCATCCAGGACAAGGACACAATTTATTATTTATCTTTGGGAAGCAAGTGCATTCTTGCAGTTGTTGCCTTCATAATTGAGTAAACGATCACTGCCTGAGAACGTTAAGGCAAGACCATTTTCTATCCATGGTTTAATGGGATGCTCAGCTGTGTTGTCTGTCTCTTTAAAATAAGCAGCGCAGAACAGAGACATGCTGTCAACATTGCACTGAGTCACCATAATTATAGCAAGGTCTCCTCCTGTTCACAAGTGCATCCTCGTGTGACTGCAGTCATCTTTGCCTCCCTCAGCTGCACAATATGTACAGAGCCGCAGCATGGCATGCAAATCAGCGAATGGCATGGTGACTGTTTCACTGTGGTCTGCAGTAGGGTCTTGGTTTTTTAAAAGCAAAGTTCCCACGTTATTGATTTGCAGTCCAGAGAGAGCATCTACATTTTCTGCAGTTATTTAGTTTAAACAGCAAGTAAAATATGACTAAATACAGAATAAAATTCCAGACAAAATGATTATATAGCAGCCAAACATTTTTCCAATGTTAAGGGTCATTTTTATCAACATAACACAAAGTCAAAATTATATGAGGCATTTGAGGCTCAGGGGAAAATGTTATGTTATTTTATGTAGGTGTGAATGTGTGAACTCCTTGTTGACAGTTTTCTCAGTATTGTTTTGTGTTAATTACTTAAATGCCAATGTCCTGAGTCTCTACGGAGTAAAGTAGCAAAAATATTACATATTTTACCCACTTTAAAAAAAAATGCCCTCAGAAAAAAGTTAATAAGTGTCGCACTCAACCCTACGTGAAATATCCCAAACTATCACTAGGGACAAAACTGAAGACCAGCTGAAATTTTCAAAGTGTGGGCAAATCTCCCATGAAGATTATTTCCACCAACCTGCACAGATCTTTTTAGTCTTTGACTGTCATGGAGGACCATGAACCTTACAAGTGAGTAAATACAAAAAATGAGACCCTTGACAACTGGGACAGTAATGACTGGTACTAGAGAAATCCATATCCCACAAGAACACCAATTGTCGCGTACCAAAACAGACATGCACAGCAGCTTCCACTGCTGTTTGTTCTGAAAACGCCAAAAAGGATGGAAAAAGGTATGAGTGAGATTCTGGATGCAGATGCATGATAAACACGCACTGCATCCACAGAGAATTAGGGTGAACCAAAATAAAACCTTCAATGATTATTATCAAATAACTATATTGAAAATGTATCACTATTATCAACTTGATAACATAAGATAACATATTTATAAAAATTATGTGTGTGTGTCTTTCAGCATGTGTTTACTCTGTGATGGATACAATATAGTAGAAAATGTGCAGGACTGAGGACAGAGACTGCAGCCTTTTCCTGTAATAATGTGAACACAGAGGCTGTAGAAAGATACAAATACAAATAGAGACATTTCAGTTGGTGCAACAACAAGTCTTGGAATAATTAAGGGAACAACAACATTCACCTGACATATTGTCAGAAAGGTAAGATCTGCTTGAGGCTACCATCACACTGGTACATAATGGTTCTATTCATTGGGCCTAATGTTTTTGTTTGTATATTATTTTATATAATCCAACTATTTATCTGTCTTTGTCTGAAGACGTTCAAAAACAAAAATGGTAAGAAAAGGCCAGAGACACGTTTCAGTACAGGTCGTCTGTGCTGTTTCTAATCATCTCTGACCACATGAAGCACAATGTTGACTGTAAGATGGACAAGACTGTAAGAAAGGCAAGACTGATAAAACCTGTAACAATAAACTTTTGTCTTACAATGAGCTCAATTTAAAAAAAAAAAAAAAAAAAATTTAGTTTTTTTTTATGGATGGATGACAAAATAAGAATGAGCTTTACTAAAGTAAAAATAAAATGACAAAAAAATCTGACCGAGAATTCATGACCTTGTTCCAAAACGATGTTGTCAGTGGCATTAGCGTTTTTTTGAAGGAAGTACAACGATGTTAAAAAATGAGAAAAAAGCAAAGTTAAACATGTGACCGACAGACAGGCATATAGACCCAGAAAGGATTTTTTTTTTTTTTTTGTAGATTTTCTGCAGTCAATGTCTGCTTCTTCTACACCTGCAGTGGCTCTATGGATGCCGGTTACATTAGCCCCAGGCTATAGCTGTTTCATTGTAGACAGCTCATCAAGATGAGTGACAAGTGTGGGGGCGGGAACTTGACCAGCTGAGGGGGAGGAGGGCAGGACTAACAATACATTTTCAACCTCAAAGTATAAACTTGCATATTGTAGGTATAACTTGGAAATCACTGTGACAGTAAAAAAAAAATCTCTTCCTGTCTGGTTGAGCTCCATAATAGGTGACAGACCACAGCCAACAGTTGCCAACAATTTCTCAACTGTGTTTGGTTTTGTAAATCCAATGCTGGCACTTCCCGTACAGATCACACTTGCATTTAAATCAGTCAATAACTTTCATTAAAGATGGAGTAGGCAATTCAAATCCAATATACTTTTGGTCTAATTCAGTGAACATCTCCTCATGGTCCACTAGCTGTTTATTCTGTCTGTGTGTGCTGAACAAAAACCTGGCACTGTAAATTGGAAAGAAACAAAGTGGCTCACACCAAGAAATACTACACTATTCCAGCCAATCAGAAACTGGGGGCATTCACGCTCATGCACAGGACAAGGGAAAGAAGAAGAGATGGTAAATCTTGCACATGTTAAGGGATGAGACAACACACTCAAGTGCATGTGTGACATGTGTGACAAAGTGAATATATATATATATATATATATACTGTGCATCGTGATATAGCCTACAAACACTGTGATATTTTTTAATGAACCATATCACCCAGCTCTTCTTGAGTATAATTACATTGTCAGGAAGGAGACATGGCTGAAGAGCAGCCAAGGTGAAGAAGGTCAGAAGAACAAAAATTAACTACGTAGTTAATTAACTATGATCAGGCAAGGACAAAGAGCTGTTGGTGGGGCTTTCCAACAGGGAAGACTGGACTGAGAAAAAAAAAAAAAAAAGCCCTGTACTCACCCCCTGGGACTCTTCTGCACCCTGAATGACAGGCACACAGAGTGGGCAGGGAGAGAGACTGAACGGGGCCGGTACCAACTTTGAAAACTATGGATATTTTGAGAGTCCTCCAGTCCACCAGGATTAGTGTTGGTTGTGCCGAGGGCTAGTGTGACTATTGTTGGGAGACCATAGAGAGTTCAAAGACATGAAGACGGATGCAGAGGTTGCTTCATTTCTGCTTGTTTTGTCTCATTTGTTCATGTTTGGGATTAACGCCAAATGGTTAGCAAGCAAGCAAGCACCAGTGTTATACTAATGTGAATAAATACATTACTTGCCTATAGATCTCTGGCTTGTTTTCATTGTTTGACAAGATATGCTGTTGGTTTAATGTTAGCTATAGCTATATATAGCTATATAATTTATATAGCAGGAGAGTGGTGAGTAGGTAGTAGTAGTCTGCTTACTGCACATCCATGAATTTGGAGGAAGGAATTTTTGAAAGCACGCTGTTGAGTTTCCCTGTGCGCCTTACTCTACCTTTAATGCCTCATGTTAATTCTCCATTTCAGTCTCAGTCTGCATGGAGATTGGCCGGCTTGATGAAATGGATGGAACAGAAAGTTGCAAACCAGGGGAAATCTGTGGCTGACTCCACAGGCAGTTACCTCACATAAGACAAGTTATTTGAAGAAAAGGCCAGTTAGTTGTTTTTTTTTTTGTCCTTTATTTTTTAGAAATCAATAATCTGTAAGACTTGCCTGACTTGAACCATTACCACCTCCTCCTCTTGCGCTCCTGAGCCCGTTGCTCTTGCTGAGAATCTGAAAAACATGCTCTACCTTTGTTTTCAACTCAAGGACATTTTCTGCATTTCCGTGTTTCACTGTAGCAAAGTCACATCTACAATACAAAGACATCTTTGTAAATGCAGTAAGGGCCATGCATGCCTTATGATAAATACGAACAGTTTTCAGTTGTCAGGGTTATTTGTGTTACTCCGGTACAACAGGGTGCAGATGTCGTCTGTTCTGAATCACTGCCAGGGGAATGCAGGAAGTCAGTTGAGAGTTGTTTCAACAATCTTGTTAAGTTCTTCTGTGAAACATTTGTCTTCACATGGTGAGAGGAAACCTTGACTCATCCTCTCTGAGCCTTTTTGTAACATCACTTGATCTGAAAGAAACCTCATTGGCCTCACGGCCACACCTTTGGACTGGCTCAGATCAACAAGGTCCCTCTGGTCTCAGCCTACAGAGGTGGCTAACTGCAGAGGAGCAACAATAAATTACCCATATGTAGCACTAACTTGATTATATCTGTTGGGCCTTCAGGGGTATTTGGGGACAATACAGCAATGCGTGTATGCATTTGTGTGTATCAGGGGTGGGGCATCAGGGTCATTGTGCAATTTAGTGAGACGCCAACTAGAGCTAGCAAAAAAAAAAAGAGCAAGAGTGAGAGAGAAAACAAAATCAAGGCTGCAAGTGCAGTCTCAGCAGTTTCCCATTGCTATGCTTTACATTTTTGCCCAAACAGGAGAACAGAGGATGTCAACAACACTGACAGTTGTTATGTTGACAGATTCACAAGAGAAAACTATAAAAGAAGGGGAGGTAGCTCTACATCTTATCATGCAGCATAACAGCCCTGTCACATTTACAATATAGAGGAGTCCAGAATGTAATGGAGTGCTGTGTTTGCAAAGAGGACACAGTGGCACTCGTTTATTGCTTCTCATCATAGTGGTGCATTGCTGAGCAATTAAAAAGCCATCAACTCACTCTCATCTAATTACCTACAGTGTCATCTAACCTTGTTGTTGATATTAAATGAAGTACTTGTCTGTAAAATGAGGTGAACGGAGTAAAAGTATATTTTCAATATGCTTCATGCCAGAGTGTGGACCAGAACCATATGCTGATAACTATTAGAATGCGGCCATTACTTCTGAAACAAATTTGCATTCAAACAAAGAAAGAGGAAATGACCATGTTTGCCCCACAGTTGGAAATTAAAGTGAATTATTCAGTGGGCATCTCATGGCAGTAATGGAGAGTAAAGCTGGAAGAAGATGCAGTGGGTCAGTGATGCATAACACAGGTCAGACTGTAGACGAATGAGGTGTGATGGAGGCAGACTTACTCAGTTCAAACGTGGAATACATATTAATACAGAAATCTTACCTCTCCATCATGCAAGCATCATGTATGGCTGATAACGAGTCCATCTGCCGTGAAACATCCTACAATTAGAGAAGTAAGTTGTTTTTGTTGTCGACCGACCCAATATAATATTCAAGCTGTTATCCAAACTTATGTAAAACTGTCATCCCAAGAGTCACTCCAGTCATAATTTGTCATTTTTGTCTAAGTTGACTGAAATAGCTTAAATGAAAAACATGAAAACATTGGATTTAATCATGGATGACAAAAACAAACTGGTCTCTAAAAAATGTGATCATTCACATGACAGCTCATCCAAGTGGGAGTTGAGGAATTGTGACTTTTTATGCAATAATGGCTGAGGTGAAATAGAAATGTTATGAGTTATGTTAAACGTCTACTGCTTTTTGAGAACTGAAAATATTATCATCTCCTCTGGAGGGGGAACCGGTGAGTAATACATTTATTAGCATTAGTAATATGTTTTATATTCATCTGGGATTTTAAAACAAACCTGACCGTGCTGTGGACTTTTCTGCAAATGTCAGAACTGGTTTGACTGCATTTGAGAACAGGACAGAGCCACTGGCCTCTTATACAGTCCTCAAAATTAATTTGCTGTGAGTTGGACTTCTGAGATCACCGGCTGCATGGCACACTGGTGCTGTACATGCCACCACATCACAGGTGTCTCTGTCATTGGTAAACCCAGTTTTTATGTAAAATTATACCCCCGTTACTACCTGTGAGAAAACATTGTGCTCATTTTCGAATTTAATAAAATTCTGGTGTCGTGTATAGACTCATAAATACTCTCTGCACACAGGAAGTGATTAAAATGTGGAGCCTGTAACACAGAATCACATGTTAAACAGAAGCAAGAGAATCTTGAGTTGGACTTTTCCACAAGCGGCCAATGGCAGTTCTTACTTTTATGTTTGGGGAATGTGCACTACATTCTTTTCCAAGCACATTACATACAGAAGCTGAAGTATTGTGGTTCTCTACCCAAGTTCAATGCACTCTCTCAAAAATTTTTCCTCCCTCTGATGAGACCATATTACTCCTCTTTATGTCACCACCTTTCAAAGTCCCAGTGCTGTTATCAGAGGCAGAGTGCTGATGGAGCAGCTGGGCTCCTCGCCGCTGTTGGGCAGCAGAATTAGTTTGGTTCCACTGAATAATGAAGTAGAATGTGTACCCAGTGTTCTAATTAAAACCCATGGTCATTCATCTATCTAATTGATACAATGCCTTGCAGTATAATTTTGTCCCAAATGTACCATTCCAGTCTGTGTTCTCTGCTCCATGAGACTCTGCTGAGCGGAACGGCTCCGTGCCAAACATACATGGGACGAGGCAACAGCTACCTCTCATCACTCCTCCCCCACACACCCAAACAACACACAAATCACAAATTCTGCTGTCGCCGTCTTAGTCACAGATACACATAAAGATGTCAAGATATAAAACTGACCAGCTGCTAAAACCTAAAATTATCCATTCATGGTTTTGCAACTATGCACTGTGGGCTTGTCTGGTTTGGCGTTTCAGTACATACCAGAGTTATAAAAACATAAGGCAACACTTTCTCTAGTCTTTCCAAAAATAAAAATAGAAGACAAATATGTAAGGAATAGATAAAGCAGTTTGTTTTTCTGTTTTAACACAAGATAAAAATGCAGCATGTCTGACTCCCAACATTATTCGTCTAATGTACCTTTCAATGCCACTTAAAGAGCATATTATTTACCTTATATTGGTTTGTAGGGGGACAGGTTCCCATACCTTGGACAATGTTACTTTAGCCAAATGGTTAGTCGTGATCCTCAAAACCTTGATGCTGTCGAAAAATACAAGCTCTAAAGTGAAACTGTGACCTCTGCATACATTTTTCTACAGTAACCACGCCATGTCAAAACAAACAGAACTGTAATTACATTTCTGTTCATGAGACTCAAATGCTCCATACTGCGATACAAAAACATTACTACTCTATTTCTACTAATTTTTTACAAATCAGACAGAGGCAGTTTTTATGAAATTCAGTTGTTTGAAAAAATTTGATACAGCTTTGGCCGCAGTTTCTTGATAAAAATCTAATTTGCATTCAGAAATACTTGTACTGTACACACAAGTTATCCAACACCATTGTCATAATACTAGAAACAAGATGTCTTAGGTGCATAAGATTATGGTTTAATCAATAGAAAAACAACTTTTTTTTTTCTTTTGCATTCACAACATACAACGGGCTTTTGTACACAGTATGGTACATTTGACAAAATAGAGAAACTATCACCACCTACTGCTGTTCAGTCCTGCTGTCATGGACCCAGAGAAATGAGAATTGTGACACATTTTCAGGACTGTGATGACAAGCTTGATGCTTCCCTGGAGGAAGCAGAACTAAAAATATCCTAAAATATATTTTAAAAAATATCAGGGGGGTATTATGTGAAAATATTCAGTGAATATAAATATGTAAATTGTACAGTATACTTTACATATTCACAGACACAGCATGTGTTCATCTTGAGTGAAAACTCTTGGGAGTCCATTTATATATATATAACATGGAGATAATGTAATTTCATAACATATAATTTAGAGATAAGGACATGGTGGAGCGGATAAAGGCAGTATAGAGTGGTAGGAGGAGTTGACACCCTATTTGATGTTTGGTGCCCATGCTGTAATCAGCGATTTGGTTTGATTCGATTATTCAGGTGCCTTTCAAACATAGTTCTACTCATTTTTGGCCTTTACCTTTATTCAAGATCACATTTCTCTCCTATCCAGTAAATTGAGAGGAAACATATCAGAGACCTCTTAAATGTATCGTGACTTGCACCACTAAGCACAGCAAAAGGGAGTGTGCAAACCCTGTACAGTACACATCTTTGATCTAATAAGAGAGTACATTGAGGTTGAGCATGCTTCAATTCAATAATATATTTGTCTTGGGGAACTGACATATGGAATAATGTGGTACAGATGTCACAGTAAGATGTCATTCATATATTAAAACTGTTTGCTATAGGTTGAGAGAAATTAAACCAGAAATGCAAGAAACACTTCAAGCATCACTGGCAGTGATTGTCAATGTGAGGCCAACATTGTGGATAATTGGGTTTGTTTACAGTACATAAAACTCTTTTTGTGTACTCATTTTGTGCTCCTTCTACTGCACTAAAATAAAGCTCATGCTGGATCAAGGTCCCTTCCTCGTTCATTTGAGGCAAGAGTAATAAATGAGTGCTTGGTATGCCACACTTTATGCAAAATAATAAAGCAAAACAGAAAAACATGCAGTGACAGCTGTTGGCCATTAAGTGCCTATTTATGGCAAACCTTAGAGCTCCAGAAGGACTTACTTGCATCCATTTTTTCACCAGACTAGAATCTGTCCTTAGATTATAATTAAGGGCCTGCTATATGGGCTTTATTAGCACACAACTTGCGTTGCATTTTGTCTCTGTACACAGTATCTGCAACACTTGTTACACATTTAAAATAATATTATAAGATGCAAGATGCGTAATAATGCCATTACCTGCCTGTGATATTACTGCCTTTTATGGCTTAAAAATTGCACAGGAAACTATTGGAGCGGGCCCAAATGCCATCACGGAGACTCAGTTATTTTCCCTGAGGGACGCCATGTGTCTGTTTCCTAAGCAATGGAGCAACAAGGGCCACAGTTCTTCCATTATTACATTAGAAGGAATAAACTTCTCACTTCAGCCGCTGTAGTCATAACAGCAATACAGCTTCCTAAAACTATTTTACAAATTTCAGCCACATAATGAAGACTAGATGACAATTGAAGCATCTTTTTATACCTTAATGTTCATGTAACATAAAGTGTATTCCTCATTTTGGAACACTGGTAATAACTAAAGCGCCAAAACATTTGTATGTGTGTGTCTGTGTGTGTGTGTGTGTGTGTGTGTGTGTGTGTGTGTGTGTATGCGTGTTAAATGCAAGATGCTATGCATAAATCGTAAACCTGAAAAAGTGCTGACTGACTGTGCTGACATATGTTGTATCTTATACACAAACAAAGGCGGCGGGGGGGGGTCCTTATCATTGTTGGTTTAGCCACAAGGCTTGTTTAATCAATAAATTGTTTGTGCGGGAATAGCGATAAAATGATGACGGCAACAATGAAAACTAGCAATCATAATAAAGATAAACGCACCGGATGAGTGGCTAATGAAACATAAAGTTGGCAAAATGAAAGTTGGCATTAGGCTTGATTTGCAGGCTGTTCATTAACCATGCACTTATAGTTAAGAGGAGCTACTGTTGTAAAAGTTTTCAGAATTGGATTCGAGTATGATTGCTCTTGCTTGTTTGATTCATCAGGCCAGCACAACCAGCAGCTTGTCTTTTAGTGGTCAATAAGGCATAGGCTACTTTGTGGGCATCAGCCAGACCAATTTATTTGTAATTACTTGCTCAGCCATGCTTGTATCAAATGGGGCAGCTGCTACTTGGATAGATTTTAAACATCGGTCGAAATTCCAGGGTTCCCTTTTTGCAATTATTGACATGCAGGCACACATCAGTAAGAATATTCAGCATATTGCAAGTAACATCTGTCAGTCATTTCAGGCTTTCGGGCACTTTTGGTGACTTGCCTTCAGATATCTCATGGTAAGCATCTTAAATTCTACTGTACAAATACTCAAATGTGTTCAATTACCCATGATGCACATCTCATCTCTTTCATCTTTTAAATGTCACTGTATTATAAGCAATGCTCATGATGATGTGTGCTCATAAATCACTTGTAGCCAGAGGTGGCCTTAAAGCTAACATGCTGCTTTGGGGTTAGGTAGAAACTCATCCATAATTTCCCAGGATGCAGGGTGAGGGGTGTGGGTAAGGGAGGTTGCTCCTGCTAAAATGCCCCACGCTACAGGGGGCACATGTTTACTGACAGTCCCTCTGAGGCTGCGAACAATCACCTGCTAGTACGCCTTCCTTTAGGGGCCGTGCTGTTACATTAATGCATGGAGCTTCATCTCATTATTCATAGCTGCTTGACTCCAGGGGAAAACTGTTGGGATGGAGCCGCTACAGTAGCAAATGGATACTGGGTCATCTTTAGCATTCCAGGTGGTATAAAGCCAAAGGGAACATGGCCCACAGAGAGAACACTGTAGCTCTGTGTCATGCAAAATGGAAAGCATGTATAAATTAAGCCTAAATTGTACTGATTACAATATAATGAATATGCTCAGGTTTAATGTGCTTACCTTGTGCCTTTGCTTTTATCGCAACTGAGAGAAACTGGCTGGCAATGAAAAAAGTCATTCATGACAGCAATGAAAATGCTAACATTCATTATGAATAAAAAAAACCCACAAGTCAATAAATAAATGCAATTCAGGGCCCCAAGGACACTCATTTGAAAAGCATAGCAAGTCAATAGTTAGTCTTTCTCCAGTAGTCTTGAAATTCAAATAAAAGTCAATTTGCACTAATAAAGAAGTAGTTCTTCTGCCTTACGGTGCTCATTAGGTAGCCAATGATGGCAGTAACAACTTAGCTTACTAATTAACGGGTATAGGGGCCTAAATTCTAAATTCAGTTATTACAGTCCAATTACCAATCTTAGACTAATAATAGCGTTTTAGTGTTTTGATATTGACTTGTTCATTATATTACCAAGATTTTAGATGTAGATTGTTCATGTCTGTCTGTTCAGACTGTATCAGGATGTGCTAGCTTGGCGCAGAGGCTTGAAGTTTGGAAAGAGGGTCAGGGTCAGAGAAGATAAATGCCACTTGTCGTAACTCTAAAGTGGGCCGAGTCAGGTATCAACTGTTTTTCCTGTTTGCGTGCAGGCCCCACGTTGTCACTGTGAGGGACAGGACTTGCCTGCAAGCTAACGTTAAGCTAACTGTTGATGGTCAGCGAAACCTGGCGTTGCCTCTTGTTACGTCGTGATGTGTCACTCAAGTAGAATTACAATTTCTCCATTTATTTACAGGTGTAAACACTAAAATGAATGATGGCTGAATTCTATGTTTTGTGCATTCAGGTTTACTGTCACATCGTCATAGGTAATTCATGGAGTGCTGGCAGAAAGGGAAAAAAAATCTTGTCAATCTTCTAGTCACACCAGATAAAAAGCCCACATTAGCTACATTTGTCATGTTATGTATTTGTAGCAGTTCATTACCAAGTAAAATCAGACACAAACAAACAGTATACAGACAGGGTACAAATTAAAGGAAGAAAACGTTGGATAAATTTGTGGAAAAACAAATTGCATCGGTTTGAGTCCATGTATCTTGGTTGAAGCAGCGTGGTGAGCATGGAGAAAGGAAGAAAAGATGTGGCCTAAACATTACTCTTTGGGTTGAGGTGCTAAAAGAAAAAGGTTAATATGAATCCATCTTATCAAGGTGGCTTTGAAATTGTGTCAGTCTCATATCTAGGAAGCACAGCATGTCTTAAATGTCTCATATTAAGACACAAATATACGTACATACATGGAACACCATAACCAAGTGGCTGGCATAGTGTACAGAAACATCAAATGTCTCACATTTCACAATTCTATGTCTTTGTCTGAGTAGTTTGATGAGTATGAAAATAACGTAGATCATATTCCATATATACCTTTGCAGTCACTATCTCTCAACCCACTGAACATATAAGGGAGAGTTTGGGCCAGTGTGTTAGTTGGTGCTCTCCACCACCATAATCAAAGCACCGTCCAGTAGAACTCCACAGACATGAAGAATTAATAATAGGCTGGACTGAAGCTGTTCTGGCAGTACGTGGTGTCTGAACACAACTCAGACACCATGCTGGATTTTCATTGAATTAGTAACCTGAATCAATCGATCCTGGAAAATCATTTGAATGCGTTGTGTTAGTGCATTAGTGTTAATATGGGATTTTATTGTGATGGAACTGCCAGCTGTTGTGCATTTGTAGCAATTCAGCCAACGGTTTGTTGACACATATGTAGTTACATTCACCGAGTGGGAGCAATCATCGCTGTCAGTGAATCCTGATATCTCTGACTCATGAAGTCTGAGGCAGTTTTTTTCCTACTGAGCTTCTTGAAATTGCAGTTTAAATGTCAAGACACGAAAGTGGCATTACTGCAATATTTGAATACAACTGAGTCATTGTTAATTTTATTAGCAACATCTGTGCTGTTCCTACTCTAACAAGTCCAACTGTCTGCCTTGAAGAAAAGGCCTACTATATGTGTTTTTTCCACTGAGAAATCTGTAACGAGCAATTGGACTTAACTGTTCAAAAAAGTGTCTCAACATTGCTAATTAATGTCAAACCCCTTCCTGAAACCACACACATTTGTGCAGTAGTACTGTGGCTGAGTGACTAAATGCTGCATCCCCCCCTCCACACACACATACACACACACACACATCTGTGTGTCCTGAAAGACTTCTTTCTTTGCAACTTCAAAGTGGAAACTATGCAAAATAAGCTTAAAGAATGAAAAAAAGAAACAGAGGCGTAGAGAATCGGGTTAAATATAACGTCCGTACCCTCAAACTTCAGCTTCATTGATATTATATGAGTGGAGTGAGGACTTCAAAGGGAAGCTGGGTACGATCGATGGGACAGATTCCAGGGTATTATGTTGACTCTTGCAGCTGCCATCAACAACTTAAAGGTAGAAAAGAATTGAAGATTCTTTCTCTGCCTCTCAGAATATCAGACATTTCATTCATCACTTCTAGCATCAACCTCCTTTGTGATTTTAAAATCTTTTATCAGAGATAGTTGCAGTGTGTCAATGGAGCCTAATGAATCACTACAGAGATATTTACAGTATAGTTGTGCAGTGTAGCCATTGTTGTCTCTCTAAACCCCAATTGAAAATGAGCCTTAAGCACTATTTGCAAACACTGAGGTGGCTTTCACCCTTCTTGTGGGTAGAATTTAAAATATTCATAACTTATACACAGTACTTTTCACTGCGCGAAGGGAAAGCATGGAAACTGCATAATGGTTTCTAGCTTCCTGAAAAGACAGTGTGAAATAGAAAAGCGACTCCTTTTCCTGAAATGATATTTATAAAGCACAGCAGCATGTTGGCAGAAAATTCCAAGAATGGATTGAATCAATCCACGAGCTCCGCAAACGAAACATCCTCCACACACACTACATGGCTTATGTTCAAAGCAGCCATCAGCAGGATACAATGTGATTATATTCTTTAGAAACACCCAGTATAGTTTAGTTTTGTTTGGCATCCCTTGCTGTTTACCTGCTTGCGGTTTCGTCTGAAGTGAACGTTTTTTTATTTAGAATTCAAGAAGACAAAATAATTTTCTTGGTTCTATTTGACAAGAAAAAAAAAATCTTTCATTTTCCTTTTTTTTTCCTAATCAGGCAATCTCTTACAAAATTCCATCTAAAGGTATTGTTTTGTGTTACTGGAAATGTAAGCAAACAAATGCGTCTTACGTGATGTTAAAAACACTTTTCCCATACTTGACAAAGAAACACTCAAGGACACTTTGCGCTCACAAGCCACTGAGAAAATCCCAATGCAGCTTCAAGGGAAGGTTTTTGACAGGTTTATTGGGGAACCTGGATGTGAGCCCAAGGGTTCCTAAGAACTGCTTAATAGAAGATTGTTAGAAAACACGGGTGAACTTTTTGACGCCAAGTGTGGAGCCAAGAAATGCCAGGCCCTCAGAGATAAGAATGGAGTCGTGGTGCAGAGGTGAATATTTCATCACATCATATCGAGATAATGTCTCACATTTTCTTTTTTCTTTTTTTCTTTTTTTTTTTTTTTTTTTACCTGTGGGCAGGATCCATTTAGGAAGTGTAGCTGCTCAAAATCTTCATGAAGCCATCAAAGTCTGGGCTAATGTTTAAGCTTGTCACAGAGTGCATCTCTTTACCAAGGTATTCAGCACTTCCATCTATCTGCCTCTTGTCCTCTGGATTTACAACTGCCTTTAAGGACCCTTTTATTCTCCAGTATGAATACACTAGGCCAGATGTGCAGTTTAAGGTAGTTAAGCAATTAAAAGACATGAGAGCATGGCACATATTTACCTTAAAAATAGAATGTGTTAAGCATTTATAATTGGCCCCATGCTTGGCTGGTTGCTTAAATATGCAATGGTTATACTAATGAGTGTCACCACAAGAGAATTATAGTGAGGTGTAATGAAAAGCCTACGGCAGTCTGTTCTCCATCTTATTAATATCTGTGATCAGGGTATTGAGCTAAATATGGTTCTACTTTGTTCTGAAAAAAAAAAATACGATACCTTAAAAAAATTACATTAAACATGACACTTGGCTTATGGGAATTGTGGATAGTTTTAAACAGATTTATTCAGAAGTTGTTTCCTGTCGTACGGCTTTGTAGAGATAATTTATTTATGAGCTAATATGCATTAAAACAGGTGTATTGTATAAGGAATACAGGGCCAACGTGAGTGATGTGCGAGCAAGAGAATGTAGACGAGCCGTTGAACCGTGACAGAGGAAGGATGAGTGAGCGAGATGCAAATTTCGTAATAGGAAATGCGGAACTATTTGTTGTTGAACTGATCTCTTCTTTCTTCAACCATTTTCCGCTGTACAGTTGAGGCGCCACTTTCTTACCTTTTAAATAGGCTCCATTGCCCGATACCCAGAGTCCTGATAAAGTGAGACTGCTGACAGGTAATTTTGGATGAGAAAGTGAGTTTCAGATAGAAGAAGATATTTTGATCCCCCCCCCCCCTAAGCTGCAATGGATTTATTTATTGCTGTTTTAGTATGCACTAAACCAGTGAGGAAGTCTAACTACATCTAAGTACTTTTGCACTACTTGAATAGGATTCACTGACAGCGATGATTGCTCCCACTCGGTGAATGTAACTACATATGTGTCAACAAACCGTTGGCTGAATTGCTACAAAATCATTAATCAATGTGTGTAAAATAAGCAGTAAATTCTGCATACACACTGATGCATGCATGCATGCTAATATCTGTAATTTTACTAAGGTATAAGTTTGAATGCAGATTACTTTTTCTAAGTGTTTTTGCATAGTTTTAAGAACTGAGGTCGTTTATCAATATGACAAACAAACTCAGAAGCCTTTTGGGCAGCACCCATGTAGCCTACGCTAGATGTTGTGATATAAGTCGTTGTGCTGAATGTGTAAAGAATGGCAATAAATTCAATCTGCTCAGTTATATTCCTTTCTTATTAAATGGCAGAAATTATTTCAGACTGAACACATTTTTTATTTGGTTGTTTTAAGGCCGCTTTGTGGCTATGGAGCTCTGAGCAGCAGCTGCTTCGACAGCAGACTCAGGAAGATGGTATGGAAGCCCACCATTCATTTAAATCAGTCTGTTTGTTTTACAGCACTCCACCATAAAGCTTGAAATAGTAAGGATTTTAAACTTTATAGATCCCAGCTTTAAGGAAGGTGCAGCATGCAAGGCCATCAGTCAGTAAATCATCAATCCATTCAAAGCTGTAGAAAGTGAGACAGCTTGGCAGATCAATACTACATTTCATTTGTGCAGAGAATCAACAAATATTCCCCAGAGAATCACAGAAGGACAATATTGTCCATGAGTTTGATACAGTGTAGATGCCAGTGAAGGTGGACAGCCTGATGATGTGTTTGCAAAAGTCATCTGCTCTACAGTGTAGAGTGCAAATACTGTTTGAGCAAAGAGTAGGAGAGACACGAATACAGCTGGAGGAAGACTTTAATGCTGGTGTATAGCCACCACATGAGCAGGTAGTGTGTTGTGCTATAATCCACTTCCACAGAGTTGTGTGGAAACACTCACGAACAGGCAGGTAACAGCTTTGGATTACTGTGCAGAAGATGGTAAGCTATTTAAAAATATAAACCATCCCTTTAAACAGGAAAGCACACATCAGCAGTAACCAATGTGCTTAGTCTATTTTTATCACATTATCATAAAAGTAGGAGGGTTAAGATTAATGTCTATTCAGGGTGGGAGAAACGTGCTTTAAAAAATGGATATATATCGGATACAAGGAGGAGAGCCCATCAAATATTCAGGTGTGATAGTCTTCCAGGAAGCTGTTGAAATTACATTTTCCAATTCATCTGTCTCTTTCCTCACATGTTTTGTAAGTTATAAGTATCACGCTTGTTAATCAGGTCATGTTTTTTTTTCTTCTCCCTGCTCAGCCATTTATGAAAGAAATGTGATCCAATATGTGAAAATGCGATTTAATGAACCTTTTCTGTGCCCAGTCCAGAAGACTGTGGATGTAGATTACAGTAATGAATAAGAGGATAGAGCTTGCTTTGAGATGAACATCACCAAACTGTAGATGATGGCTTGAGAGCTGTTAAAGTGAGTTTAATTTATCACGCTCTATTACAGCATGTACAGGCTTTCACGATCAAGGCAATAACCCGTTTTTCCAAACAACCACACAGCATGTGGTTTGAACACACTGTGGGAGTGAAAATGTATTGGGCTTGATTTATCAAGCAGTGTAGACATTTCAGGGAGCTCTGCAGTAATGATATGTAATCTAGATCCTGATCCATCTCCGCATGATTTAAGTTTTCGCTCAGCTTTAACATTTACATCCTCTCAGTATCAATTTTACATGCATCATGATATGCATGCACTGATATTTATTTTTTTTTTGTACAAGGGAAGTCAGACGATGTATAGTATATTACTGCATGTTCTTGCTGCAGTCGTGGCTCGATCGATCTCTCCTCTTTTGTTTTAAGGGGAGTTGTTACTGGTGGAGGTTTCCTCTCTGTGAGAGGTATCAGAGTCACTGAAATCTGACGCTTCTGTTTCCGTAGTCTGCTCAAAACTCTGTTGTCTGTGAAAAAGTTCACCTTCTTGCTTTCCAGGTTATAAACAGCACCATTTTAGCAGTCTTTACTGTCTCTGTCGGATTCATTCTACTTCTATGTTTCCATGTCTTTATGGAGTTCCTCGATAATCAGAGTTATTTCATGTGTGAAGTAAGTCTTTTTTTTGAGAGTCATAGTTTTTTTTTTTCGTCAAATGTTCTAACATGCACCTTTTCTCACCTGGATATAAAGTCTACATCTTCTATATGAGGGTTGCGGGGTGGATGAATCAGTGTTATGATTTACTTGAAGAGTGTATTTTCCTTGTGTCACGACTCTGCAGACTAGGGGAGCAAGTTCATGCCAAGCCCTGTGGCCAAAACGAATATTCATTTCCTGTCTATTGATGGAGACTTAGCATCCTATACATAGAACTGAACACCAGTTAGAAATATGTACAATCACCCAATCCTCAATATAGACTAAAATTACTTGGAAAAGAGCACAAACTCAACTTAAATAACAATAAATGAAAAAAAAAACCCAGGAGAGAGATTCGTAAATAGGCCAACAGAAATTGAATACGTTCACGCTTCTTACACAGTCAACAGCCGAAATGAGCATCAACACGTCAATCAATGTAAAATAAGCTGTATAAACACTAGAGGTGGGGTTGCCGTCAAGCATGCACATTAGAAACTGCTACACTCAGTGATTATATATTGTTGTACTTATCTGTTTGACCTTCATGGTGACAGTTGCAGGTCAAAGGTTTTGCTTGGGTATTTTCAGTACATAAAATGAAAACTCCATTCAGTCTACTTTGTCCCATTGGATTCCAGTAAGCTTAGAGAACGACTCTACCGTGAAGAGTCAAAACCACATAGGGATTGTCAGAAGCAGAAAAGGTCTCACTTACAATGGAAAGTCACCATTATCCAAGGTGATCCGTGGCCAGACCCAGGATGCACCTGTATCTCTGCAGTAATGATGTTAGTGTGTTCAATTTAGTGTGCAAACTAGACTCAATCTTTGCAGCAATGCCATTATAACAATTCTAACCCAAATTCTGTTAACATGTATACAAAGTGATAAAGCTCTGAAGGAGCCACACGGATGTAGATTAAAGTCTGTGCTGCATATCCGTCATTCTAAAGAAATCCTCCATTGCTGTGTATTGGTAAGACTGAAACGTGCTGCCTTTTTAGTTTGGGACGGACAAGGTAATTTTCTTAATCAGTTTTTTGGCAAAACTGTTGTCCACAGTGCTTAATCTTGGCGTCCCCACTAATATGCCTCACCTGCCAAGCTAACTATACATATCTTGTTGTTCCAATCCTGGTAACTGAGTCTTGGGGATGCCAATGCCAAGCCCCTAAGCTACTTAGTTTGATCAGTACCTTTCTCTGAAGCCAGTTTATTTACTACGCCCATTCTGCCAGTATATTTTCCTGACCAAAGAAAATTAATATGAAGTGCCTGAAGTGAGAAATTACAAATGTGATGCTTTCTTTGCACTTGGGTCCAGTTAGACACCATAACAGATTTACCCCCCTTGTTTCATTGGCGCTCATTTAAACCAACACAATAAAAAAGAAAAAAAAAAACTCATTTTGGGAAAGAATGTTAATGCCAACATCCAGGCTAATTAAATCAAAATTAAAGCTTTATTTTACACTACACTACAGAGTGGTGGCAACCTCTCCTTGAGAGATACTTGCTATATTTAAGAAGTTTTATTTATTTATTAATTTTTCAGACTGCAAAAAGATTATAAGGTCATTGAAACACCAGAAAACAAGTCACAGTAATTCTGAACAGGGATGTGGATGTGCATTCACTAATCATACTGGAAGTCATTCACTGAATGCCACACATAATAATCTATTTGACATTCAGGTTAGATTCTTTCATTTCATCTCTGTCTCGGTGGTTTTGGGTTTTGGTATTGACACTAAATACTTTGTGCTGGTGTCAGAGATCTTTTTTCTCTATGGGTTAATAATTCTCTTTGTATTGCTATTACCTTTTTGGACTGTATCTGAGAGGGAACTCTTACACACCATAAAAACCTATAATATGTTCATTTTTTATGAAAGTTGCCATATGTGGGGTGTTGCTCCTTTATGCTGTAATACAGTATCAAAGGCAGAAGTGCCTCTTTCGATGCAGCTTTAAAACTCCCTGGAGTAACATTTCATAAGAGGTGTAGCAGCTCAGAGTTTATCAAGGAATTTTACTCAAACATCCTTTCTTGTGAGGTGCTTAAGGTTTTTTATATCTCTATACTGAAGGCCTGTCGTAGCGATGACTCATCAGAAAATGGTTGCCAAAAATTTCTGAGCCTGGCCTTGCTTGCCTGACAAAATTTTTTATATGTTTATAGCATAGTGCAGATCCAGGCACTTGTCCAGGTCTGGAATAAGGTTGGTCCAGAGGAGACGCTGTGTGTCCCATCAGCTTCAGAGCTTTTTCTGATGGCTCTGCAGAAAGGTTATTTCCACTCATGCAGCAATAGCAGACTATATTTGCCTTTTCCACCAGAAGTCTCCTTAGAATTGTTGGCATATTTGCAAAATGCCTACATTAGCTGTGAGCAATGGACAGGCTATTATAGCCAACAATAGCCCAACTTCTTCAAGTGAACAAAGTCAAAACCCTCATAGTGTAAGGGTACAAGTAATTTCTATGAGTCAAGCCATCGCCATGTGTGTATGTTTATGTCATACAACTCATTATGATTGGTTTAAGCTCATTTGCATAATGCAAGGCAGCAAAGCCCACAGGGGGTTTTGTGTGGGGAACGAAAGATAATATGAGAGGAAGCTAAAATGGCTCATGACAAATAGATTATTTGTCAAAACCCTGTTGTTGACAGATGAAAAAAGATACATTACTGATGAAATAAATAGATTTTTTAATATGCATTTGTAGTAAAAAATTCTATTATAAATATTGGGTTCATATCTGCTTCATTTGTTGATGTCATTTGGTCGATCCATATGATCCAACATGAAGTCTATTGGAGGGATTATCATGAAAGTCCTGATGACTTGTTTTCATCAGTCCATTATTCCCCCCCCCCCTTTTTTTTTTTTTTTTTAAAATCTTTACTTATTCAAGTGAATCCCAACGAGGAATCTCATTTTTTAAGACAGGTTTTGAATTGCTACAAGCCTCCAAATGTCAAGTTGTGTCAACCACACTTTGATTTAATTAAATTTTGAGTCAGATTAAAGCACACACCAACACACATACAGACCCTAACAAGCACAGTTACATTCTTGAAGTAACCAGTAGTGGCGAGGATCAAAGTCCAACATCCATCCACCATCCAAACGCGTTTTCTGGTGTGTACTGAGCACCAAAGGCCTCACGGGGCTGCTAGCTAGGCTATCGACTTAAACTCTTAATTACAAATGATTTATTTGATTAACAACGTCTTCACTTATTTATTTGACTGTTTCTTACATTATTTATGACTGGTAAATGGCTGTACAAGCTACACTCATGCATTATCAATGATTCGTGCTAACAGTTTTGTTTCATATCAGATAAACAGCTCTGCTGACGTTATGCTCGAGCTGTTCAGCATGTGCAAAACATTAGGATATTGAGTGAGTCAAGTTTACCTTTAACTGTTAAGCTATAATCACTGAATTCAAAGGAACTGCTTTCCACTTTCACACTTTGCTTTTGTTCCCATTTTACCTACACACATTTGCTTTTATGAAGATAATAACCAGCTACTCTCTCACTGTAATGAAAATATCTTTTTACTGTAAGAGACGATGATGGTTTCAAATCTCTACAGTGGCCTTGTGAGACAAAGATTAAAATACCTCGGATCGCTTTTGACAAAGCCATAGTTATATTTAATTATTTTAGATATGATTTTTTTTTTTTTTCCCTCTGCAAAGCATTGTACGTGTGAAAGAATACTAACATAATACAAGATTCATCTGCCTGTGACTCACTGCTTGGCTGGCATTAAATAAACCATTTCCTATGAATATTAAGTCGGGTATATGTTCTCCTGTCAACCTTCAACCCAGGGAGCAACACATCAGCTCCTCCATCCTCACGTGAACCCAGTGTGGACAATTTCAGCAAGGTCAGTCCTTTTCTAGCGATTGATCACTCTGTAGATCAGTGCCAGTGACCAATAAAATGTAGAGTCAAGGACTGCTAAATCCAATCAGTGGCAGCCAAAAGGACTATATCATTCCATGCATCGAAGGACTTTATGATTTGGAACCAATTGACTTGGTTGTGATGCTGTAAAACAAAGTGGATTGTTCAGATATATTCAACATCAGCCCTTGATGATTAAGATATGAGATTCAGCAACACAGCAGCTGTAGTTTATTATTACTGGATTAGGAACAGAATCCATATTTTATAAATGAGCGTAGAATAGAATACAGTAGAATTTCCTCCTGAACAACTGTCTAGTTGAGAGAAACAATTGTAGAACACGGCGTTAAATGTAAAACAAGCAAATTAAATCAAACCTTTAATCGAACTGGGGTTCATTGCGCTGAGGGTAAAGCTCGGATATGGTAATTTGTGAAAACCTTTTTATATATCAATGTCTGTCTTGTAATAACAATTACAATAGCTGGCGAGAACACCTGGATTACTTCCTGAAAGGATTAAAGAGAGAGGCAGACACAACAAACATAAATTTTCCCAGCCAACAGGGAGTTTGAGTTGCCTGGTTACTCGCTGCAGCATGGAAAGTTGGGAGAGAGCAACAGTCTTTGTAAATTGCCTCACAGTCTTTGGTGACTTGACAGCTGATCTCTTCAGATCTGACAGTCTCCCTGTAGAGCTGGACATCACTTGATTTTTCACTTTAGGTCTGACACTGTTTTGATTGCATCAAGTATTTATTCCTCTGTTTTTACAGTGAGAATATTTTGTCACTTATGCATATTATTTAAAATGCAATTATGTTTTTGCCTTTTTAGTGTTTATACACATAATATAAATGCTTTTCTCTCTGATTAGGATTGTAATCAACTGTTGTATGTTTATAGCCATCCTGTGGTTAAGATTGAAATGTCTCAGCAAAAGGCTACTGGACAAAGTGCAATGAAATGTGGTACGCTTGTACACTACATTCCCATCAGCCTCAGTTGTGTTTGGTGTGAATTAGCAGTTTGCAAATGCTTAGCAATTTGTGTGTTGAATATGAGGAACATTATACCAGCAAAACACATTAACAATCTCATTGGGGCGTGCTAGGCTGCTTAAGTTTAACTTATGCTCCAAATCAAACCATAGCAGTATTATTCGGAAACTGCATTCGAGGACCTATTGCTTCAGCGTTCCTTCAAATATTGCGGAAAAATACAGCTTTCGTTTCCTTTGAGGCTGGTAATTATATAGATTGAATAATATGACAGCAAACAAGGCCGACATAGAGCCTTGAGATTAGCCTACATGCTAATCTTGTGAACAGACCAGAAGAACAGTCTATATTTGCGACTTATGCCATGTATATGTAGCAGTTTGTTTCCAAGGGAAATACATGTAGACATGTACATAACATTGATTGTGTATATGTGTTAATATTTAAATATAACTGCCAGCAGTGGTGCAATTTGCGTCTATTCTGCCAGCAGTTTCTTGACACGTCTGCAGTTCTCTTTACCAGGTGGAAGCTATCAACGGTGTCAGAAATATCCCCAATATCTTTGGCTAGTAATTCCAAGTTAGAGGCTGATGTGACAGTTTTTCCCACCCGGCTGCTCGCAATTACATTTTAAACAATGTTGCGAGAACACAACATTAAAGCACTTCTCACTGGAAGCACAGCCTCACAGAAGCGCTTGCAGTCTGTACAATCTGTGGATACTGGTTTTAGGTACGTACTGCGTTCACACATGAAAAAAACACAATCTATATCCGTATGCATACTAAATATACATCGATTTTGGAGTGTGTTGTTAATGGACACTATTCTCTCACAAAACAATGCACAAAAGGAGATGGAAGAGCTGCTCAGAAGTGTAATCACTTAAAATAGATTGTGGATGGTGGTGTAACTGCTGCTGAAAGATCTAGACAAAGAGGTATTAAATTTTGGGGAAGATATTTTTATGTCTACTTATGAAATTTCATTGACTGTGAGGTAACAGTGTTGGAATTTGAACTTCTACTGCTCCATGCACTGTGTAATATCCTGTTAGGATAAAATGGTCAGGTATGTGGATTCGTATGTGTGTGTATGTGTGTTCAAACTGCTGAAACAGTCTATTTTGAGAGCTAGTATGTAGCATGTAGCTCGTATGTCTATACTCTGTGAAATCAGAGTAGAGTATGGTTTGGGTACACAGTGTTGTTTATTGCTACCAAGCTTCTAAGATACAGACACCTCTTTTTGTAACATAAATTTCTTCACATTTTAAGTTATTCATGTATGTGTTTATTTGCTTTTGGTGACATACTCACGGTTGCACCATCATTATTTGTCGGTACCTGCCAAAACTTGTCAGATCACTTGTCAGTCAGACAGTGTGGGTGTACGCAGCGTTTCTGTTGACAAAGGTTTCCGTAGGTGTTATTCCTGTCAGCCATGTTGGCTATCACTGCACCTTTACCCGTTCCCTCTGTTTATTCTTAACAAGCTGCTGTTGCTGCTCAAGTCTTATGTCACTTTTTTTTATAATTCTTACACATAACAAATGTTCTCACATGTAATAGGTGTATGAACAGGCTAAAGGTGACATTAAATATCATTAACATGAGTGTGAAGCAGTTTATAAGAGAGTTAATGTGTTGCATTGTTGACATTGTATAAAATACTACTAATCTATTTGACTCACTGGTTTTTGTTTGTTACTACCTTAGTAATTATGATTCTTCTATAAGTGATATATACTATGCATTAGGTAGGGCTATAAAAAAAACATGCAGTTTGATTTTTACAGTGCTTGATAAATTACATCACTGTAATATTAACGCTGTAATAGCAAATTACAGCACTTTTTGTGGGTAGCTCTGTAATCTACCGAGTTTATTGAAATATTTACTTGTGTTTATATTGTTTTTCATGTGTATGTGCATGTAACCTCTAAGTAAGCTCTTGTGGCAAAAAATGTTTCTTTTCATCTTTCTTACTGGGCTCCCCACAGAGTACATTTTTAAATGACAGATAGGACTAGGGGACAGATTTTACCTTGTAAACTGCTGCTGGAAGATTAATTTATATAATTCATACCCGCAACATTTATTTTATAATATATTAATCTGATTTTTCTTGGTAGACACCTCACTTAATCCTGGCCAGATTTCTGAAATGGAAACCGTGGCCGTTATCAGTTCGGCAGTCAGTATGTCATTATAATATCCAATGTGTTTTATCTATGCGATAACAATGGAGGACGGTCAGGGTTCATATATTGACAAGTATTTTTCAGTCAATTTAGTGCAAATCTATTTGAGATATATAATACAGGTTAGACTCTTAAACCCTTGTGTTCTCTCTCACTCTGATTCTCACATTATGTTAAAAGAGAATGAGCTTTTCATTGTGCTCACATATCGCAGTGGTTTTGTGGTTTTGCTATTTTTTACACAGGGAGCAAAAAATACAACCAGGCTGAGACTCTTAGAACTGCCTGGTCTCTGGCAACCAGTTTAAAGTTCATGCAAAGCAGTGTAGCAACAGGCACCAAGATATAAATGTTTAAGCTTTTGTCAATACTGACGTGCTACACAATGTTAGCTAGATTGCTATAGACTCTCCACAGTTCTAGTTTATTTTACAAAGACCATGAGAACAAAGTGTTATTTGTTCGAATTTTACTGGCATCATAAACCAGCAAGACAACGAAACAATGATGTCTTAGCGACTGTCTAACCTCATTACTCCTTGAAACCATAAGCACACAGGCACAGTCAGGCAACTCCTTCTTCACTTGTTCCAAAATTAAAACAATTTTTGATGTGTTCCAGTCATATGTGGTGGTGATATTTGTAGCATATCCATGTGCTCACAGATCTCAGAATTAATAATTAATAATTCTTTTATACTTTACTTAATTTATGCAGCTCCTCTGTTCCTTAAAACAAGCACTAGGCTAGTGTGCGCTGTAGCCCATCTTTCTCTCTGGTCTGTTTTTAATTCACCACTTAAAAACTGGGACATTTCTGCGGACAGCTCCAGCCTGGGACAAGCCACCAAAAACCAGGACTGTCCCCAGAAAACAGGGCTGTCTGTTCACCCTAATCCTGATGTTTCATAAAAAATACATAGATGAATAATTTGTTATAATCAAGTCACCGTGGTTATAGTTGGATACATATGGATTCAAAGGAAAATATTCAGTTGACAGTGGCTTTAAAGAACAATCAGGTATAAGATTGCGTCTGAAAGGCTTTGTGACTCAAAGTATCTTTGAAAACTGACTCACACAGGCACTTGGTGAGGCTCAAAGAATTCCTTTACCCTTTGTCAAGGAAATCACTGAAAATAAGATCATTTAACTTAGCACTTACCTATGACCCATTTTACTTTCATGCCACCAGCCTTATATATGTTTTCTTATGTCTGACAAGTGTAAAAAAAAAAAAAAAAAAAAAAAAAGTAATAATATGATGATGTAATTTTTTTATTCTAGATAACTGCTTGTAGGTCCATGTAATTAATCTAATGTCTTAGTGAGATTTAAAGATATTCCGTAGTGTTTTATTGTAAGTAGATAAACTGTGTCTTTGTGATTTAAGAAACATGCTGAATGCAATTGTTTCTTACATTAAATGTTATTTGCAAAGCCAATTTTTTAACTGCCACTTTTAGATCAATGGAATAGTGTGTATCCATTGGCTGGGAAAAACGTCTGTAATGGTATCAGTGGTCAAGACATAGACAGGGTACTATTGCAGATAACCAGTTTTTCTTTTAAAATAGTCCGGAAAGATAAATTGTCTTTGAGTCTTTCCCTCATGAGCAATGAATGGCTCTTTGAAAATTTGTATTTTTTTCACCAAAATCCCACTGTGTGATCCCATCACTCTCATCAATGAAACCATCACATAACTCAAACTGCCTGTCTCTTCTTAACTGATCCCATTGGATCTCACATCCTGCAGCAATGTCTTGTCTCAAAATATCATAAGAACATATGTTGAATTGGAACAGAAAAATCTAATTTTATATGTTGTAAAGGAGCAAAATGCATTTTGCAGTTTCTACTGATGTATATATATATTTCAGTCTAGTCTTTTTGGTTTGATTTACATTATTTTTGGTAAATAAAAATGAATAGTGGTCTGGGTGGAGCAGGTGCTAAATTTAACACAGAAATATGCAGCCTCTGAGGTGAGAAAGATGGTTTGGTCTTCCAAGAGTGGAGCTTTTTTTTTTCACATGCATTTTTATATGGATAAAATCATTTGCCCTTTGCCCTCTTGCTCCTCTTTGACAGCGCCTGAGTACTCAAGGGAAAACAACTGGGGGAGAGGATAAGCCTCTCAGTGTTGCAGATGAATTGTTGCCTACAAGTGGGAGGAAGCACAAACCGATCGGACTGTGACAAAGCGATGCAGTGGTACACGAAATAAAGCTGTCCCTCTTAAACTGTCTAGCGTGAGTTAGTCCTTTTGAAAGTTGGCGCTGATAAAGATCATGGCACCTGAACAAAACCTCAACACACTGATGTGTGAAGTGTCACTAGCATGGTGAAAGAAAGAAAAAAACACAGCATGTAGAATTAAAACAAAAACATTTTCTTAATTTTCAACTGATAATTTAGGACACTGCTGTAATTTTTATGTAGCTTTGTTGAAATTTTTCTAAGCAATTTTCTCACATTTATTTCTTTGTGGTTTCACAATAAAGGTGTCTAGGATTTTAAAGCAAAACAAAAAGGGCAACCATTGTCATGATAATAATATTAATAATGCTTTAATGAAGTTTCGGATAAAAAGGAAAATTATAAATGGGTATTTAGGACAGTGGAGCACTAAATGCCCTTCACAGCTATGTCCCATGAGGAATTAGCAATTTCAATTTGCAACTAAAACCTCTTACAATAATGTTAGACTCTTTCTGGAACTAATTACATGTGTTGGTGATTGTGACTTTTACAAATAGCAAATTACACCATATATTTACAAAAACACCTTTACAAATTCAAGCCATTTTTGTGCTGCAATACTCACAATGAAACTCTTGAGGTGTAGGGTACAGTAACATGAACACCTGCATTATGTTATGCAATCCAGCACAATAGCCCTGAAATAAATGTAGCCTTTGTGAAGCTTATACTGTTCAATTTGTGTTGACAGTGTCTCTAAAGTGCTGACAAATTAATCCTTAGGCTTCAGAAAGGTAGCGTTTATTGCAGGGTTGTTGTGTGGGACTTGTACAGGTGTCATTGTCCACCTCCTGCATGTGAACATGGAAACATCCTTATTGTAGAAATGTGTGGGAAGCACAAGGAGCTGTAGGGTACACAACATCACAACAGGCAGTAAATGGATTCTATATAAAAGTAAACTTGGGATTTTAAGTTGTTAGTCTCAAACAGAAAAGCTCTGTGTGATTTTTCAGTAACACATCAATGACACTGTTTTGCTTCCTCACAGAGAAACGCAGACCGCTCCATGGATGTGACGGCCTCATTGTCTCTTGGTGTTGTTTATACTGAGGTGGCATTCATGAGTCAAATTAATATTGCCACTTAGTGTTCATCACCTATAATGAGCAATATAATCAACCAATTACACTCATAATAGTCTGTCCTGATTTCCAATTTACCCAGATGTAAATTCTTCCACAGGTTTTAGAACTCTTGAGCGGGAAGCTATCCTTTAATAAAGGATAGCTTCCCACTTTAGTAACATGAGACTGAAGCCAAAAACTGAAATTCAGGTTTGAAAATATTGTTTCTGCCAATCTCAAATAAGAAAAAAAAAAAATAATAATACAAAACTGTAAATCAGTCAACAGACACCCTTGCATCAAACACAGTATCCCTCACTGAGTACTTCCCCTCTGAGGAGTTTAGTGAAATATGTATTACCTAAGACTTTTCTTTTGTAAACATGCTGCTTTATCTGGCAGTCATCACGTTAGGTGTGTCTCTACAGAGGCTTATCAAAAAGAGATTCAAACATCCTTCCTCCTCCAATAAAGAAAACGAGTTGCTTCACAGCTGATGCTTATCACCATAGCAAAATGCAGTGTTTTTTGCCATAGGCCACACTCCACAGATAACATGATTACTTAACTTCCCATGTCCTCATTTTCCTGTCCAAGTGATATTCACATATGATGAACAGTAACAAAGGACTGCCTAAAAATCTGGCTGAGATTTACATGAGGAGTATTTTGTTATATGACAAATTAGACTCACAAGTTTATGTTAAAAAAAAAAATTAAATATGCCAGTAAAAGTGCTGACTGTGTTTTAATCCATTAAAATTCACAAAACAGTTATTTGTGTGTTTATTAAAGGAGGCAATGCATCTTAAAGTGAGAATCTTAAAGTGAAAATAACCCTAGATTGCGAATTAGTAAAATACCTGTGGAATTTAAACTAAGGGACAAGTAATTTTGCTGACACCTACATACAGTAAGTTGCATGATAAGTAAAAAATAATTAAGTGGCGTGATAATATACATGAATAAAACATCATCAATGTGCACTATTTGTGTCACTATTGTGGTAAACAATGAAGCTTAGTGAGAATCAAGCCCTGGACATAGTGGCATCATGTCTGAAAAAAAAAATCCAAAGAAGAGGAGGAGAACAATGTGGAGAAAGAGGCCAACATGGGCTGTAAGTTTTCCTATTGGTTGGTTAGAAGACATAAATCATTGCAGCATCTTTGGTCGCTCGACCATGGCAACAACCATCTTTGAACCTCTCTCACAATGTAGTTGGAGCAGTGTTTTGAAGCCACGACCCAAGATATTGGATGGACTATGAGATAATGGGTCCTTGTAGAAGACTGAATCCCATTGTGAGTGTATTGTGTCTTTTGTAGTTGATTTGTGTCTATGGTTGTTTTGTGTCTTTAGTTTTGTCTCTCTTTGGAGTTCTTTTGTGTGTTTTTAGTGTTTGTTGCATATCTTTGAGTTGTTCTCTTTGTAGATGTTTTGAGTCTCTTTGTCATTGTATTCAACCAAATGACTTTCCAACAAGAACAGATGCCCCTTGATCGCTTGAGCCCATTGGGTCTGTGCCCACTTGGCAGTACTCCTGCCATGGTTCCCTCATGATTATGGGAGAGAAACTTAGGTTAATATGAGGTTAGTATTGATTAAGATGATGGATAATAATTAGTATTAATAAAAATTAAAATATTCAGATCTGTGATGGGGCACGAATTTTAGATGTATTATGTGCTCATCTCTACCAGGTGACACATGCCCGTACATTACACCTTATTACACATAAAAGTTGGCATTGGAAGTAAATTATAGACATCATCAGGAGTACTGCACAGCTATAAAGGTCATTTTAGATGCCACTGACAAACTTCTGCTTTTCTTATTTAGGCCTGTCAACAGTTGAGCTCCTCATTGTGTCAGAATATTTGAGTGCAGAATCGTGCTACAATGCGCAGCAATATTTCAAACCTCATTTCTTTGGAGCCCCAACACTTCAGCCACCCTTGTGTGAATACATCACTGTGGAGATTTTTCAAAAGAGTCGAGAATAAGCTTCTGCTGCGAGTCAAACAGCCTCCCTGGGAGAGGAGGCACTGGGACTTACGGAACAGTGAGAGGTGGTGTCAAGCCCACAGAGATTTTAAAAAGTATAAGCTGCAACAAATATGACTCTGCGCAGGTTTTTCCTGACTCCGAAGAACATACATCACAGAGTGTGCTTGTGTGCGAGGGTGCTGCTTGATTTTCCTCTCAGACCTCTCTGTATCGTGGAGCTCTTTTTTTGTTGGACAGTTTCATGATTCAGAGAGGGCTAAGAGGACACTCAAGAAGCAGAAATACACTCAAGATGCTCTGTTCTGTTGCAGATGCTAGTGTTGGTTCTATTTACATTTCATTTCTGTCTGACAAGATGCCAACTGACTGATGTAGTTTGACCACAGAATCAGTAGTATCACTACCACTGATAAAACCACATGTAAAAGAGCCGGAATGATCCCTTTAAGTGGTGGAAATGTTTTGCTGGACTGACACAAGGGACAGTTGAAAAATGACACTCCATTTCATTAAGTGTTCCCTAGCAGTTTGAGAATACCTGGTGTTTGTGCTTTTGGTGAGATTATACTATGTACTTGACCCCTTTGGGAAAATAAACATAAAAAAATAAAGGGTCCCATTAAGCACTTTTCAAGAACCCAATTTAAGTCACGCATTGGAAGAAGAAGCATCTTGAAAACACATCCCCACATCCCATCATTATCCTTTGGAAGAATCGTTTTGCTGTATAGGTCCATTTGTAGAGAAACTGTGTTATGACCAGCAGAAAATGAATAGACTCAATAGATACACTCAAATTCCCCTTTAGTTGACAGAGACAGTGTGTTTGTTGGCTGTAAATGGTTCTCTACACCATTAGGAGAGGTTTCATTTATACTGCCTGGGGGTTTGCACAAGACCCAGATAGGCTTAATGATATACCCACACTGCACTCATGCTGTGAGTTTTAAAGCAGTCTCTAGTGAGAAAAGTGGGTTTTTTTAGTTATTACCCATGCCCCCCTTCACTCACATCTTCCCGGCCATAGCAGCAGACAGAGGATGCTCCCTGACACCCATGAAACCCAGCATGACTTTTGACACTGCAAGAGGGAGTGAGAGGAGACCTAAATGAGGCAGGATGTTAATTCACCAAAATTGAGTTAATGTACTATGAAGTGTCCCCTGCCAAATGTGCACAAAATATCTTTAGAAATGTTGTTTTGGATGTGGGCAGTGACAAAGAACTGAGGCAGGAAGGAGGAATAGGAGAAGGAACCTCCCCTCCATGAACCTCTGTCACATATAGACTGTCACTGTTGTGCGTATGATTTGGTTAAGGGGAAAAAAAGGGAAGATAGAAAGAAAATGGAAAAAAAAGAAATAGAAGTTTGCGTCTCTGACCTGAATTTAAATGGGTTTTCTGAAGGACCTTTGTTGAAAATGTTTTCTGTCAGCTGCATGTTTACATTCAATCTGTCCTTTTCATGTGCTTTCACAGTGGATTTCAAAGAAAAGGGGTGATGCCTCACTACTAGGTGTACACTCCCACATGCTAACCTGTTTTCTATCTCACATTCAGATTGAGTTTAAATCTACAGCACACACATATATTGAACTCACATAAGGCCACAATACAGCATGCTCTTCCATCATACCTTGAATGTCCATGAATTGAGCAGTTGCTTAAACCTGCCCCCCTTAGTTACTGTTGCTAAGCCTGGAAGGCAGTCCATTCTTGCATGGCAGATAAATACAGTTTACAATCACAATGGTGACAGATTTACCACTTGTAATCCTCAGTATTTTAGATTTATAAGTTTTACCTTATAAAATTGCTGATTTTAAGAGCTGGGGTTTGCTAGCTTTGTAAGCTGGTGTTAGTTTCATTAAATGGAGTAAGTTTTCAAAATATTAAAATATGTATATTAAATAGATGCTTGAATTTTAGTAAGCTGCATGGAAATATTTTGAACCCCTCTGTCTTATCTGGTACAGTTTCCACAGCTTGGGAGGCTGCTTTTGTGACTTCATTATACAAAGCCAGTCAAAAAGCTACATTAAACCATAAGACATTTGTAACATGGACAGACAGCAGAGTGTTACAATAGGAACTGTTAAATCTCAATTTATTTGAATTGTAAAAGGCTCAGTCCTAGGATATGTTTACTTTTAAATGATGTTTATTTTTAAATGATGTTATTTTGTGCTGTTATTGGATGCAATATTCATCTTTACGCTGATGATATTATTTTGTATTGCATTCTAGATACTGTTCAGTCTGCTGTAGAATTTGCACCCAGTAACCATAACTTAGTTTTAAATGTAGAAAACTCAATTTATGTTTTTCTTGAGAGGCAGACATATTACTTTGGGTACCCTCATCATCACCACTAACAGTGGGACCAATATTGAAAGAGTCATGGTGTACCTTGGCTCTTGGATTTTTAAAGATATCTTTGGTGTGTGGAATAAGGCAAAAGATTCTCTTCTTTAAGAATAAATCCTGCTTCCCATGGCATTGTGGAAAAACCAATGTTATCAGTTTTCGATCATGGTGCATGCTTCACCGACAATTTTAAGGACCCTTGGTGCTGTCTAACAGTCTACTCTCAGCTTCATTAGTGGAAATGCTTATAACACGCATTATCATGTCCTGTACAAAAGTTGGGTGGTCCTCTCTCTTTAAGACACATGATTTGCACACACATTTGTGTATTTGGAAGGCTCTTAATGGAAAGTTGCCTTCATACATTACTTTCAGGCTAATTTCATCTACTGGATCACATTACATTGGGACCCATGACTGGCTTATGCACCATGTCCTTCAAGTTTATAATGAGCTTGGAGGAGCTGCTTTTGGCTTCTTTGCACCATCTGTCTAGATGAACTCACTAGCATTTTAATGATTAACTTGTTGGTCGCTCTTGGCCATTTTAAATCCATTATCTCTAACCTTTACCATCTGTTTGTACTGGCTTTAATTGATTTTGTTGCTACATTATATATTTATCATATTCATGTTTGTTTGAATTGATAATTCTTTTATCTTGTATTATTTTGTATCTGCCAACATGATTATAAGTGAGGGCTTTGAGCTCAATGATTTTAAATGAGTTTCATCTGGTGTCATTGACTGGTGATTGGAGGTTGATTGTTGCATGCTGAGCTGAACACATGGGTCAGATGGCTGAAGGAAACAAAGTCAAATATTCAAATAAGCAACTGATTAACGAGAATTGGCAGACAGATTTGTAATATGTTGTAGAATAGGTGTTTTGTCTGCGCACATGTGCATGTATATACCTGTTGTGTATTTAACAAATTCTGTACAATGTTGATAAAAGCAACAAACTGTTTCTGCAAACTTGAATTGATTAATCTACTTGATTAATTAAATTTGATTAATCTATTTGCCAAATGTAAAAGTCATTTATCACGGAGGTACCTCAATGTGAATGACTGCAGATAACACTTTTATTGTAAATAAGATAAGCTTGATAATTCACTGCATTTAGTATATAATCTTTGAAGCAGTGGCACGTCCTTGAAAAACATGTAACATAAAACAAGAAACTATTGCATCAAACAGACTTTCAGTAAGGATGATAATGGAGAGAGTCATTTGGCTGCCTATTGAGAGATATTCATTTGATTACAATAACCATAAATCTTCTAATGTGTTATCATTTAAAAAGAATTCCATATTATCTGCAACTCAGAAACAGATGGTTTTCACTTCCTACTAATTATAACTTTGATTTGTGGCCATTTGTGCATATTTAGAAATACAAGTATTGTGTTTTTTCGTTTTTAGTTAAATTGCACAGTTCTGTGAGATGTACACCTCCGGATGATGTACACCTCCACATACATTATTGCATTATTGCAACTTCAAACACTACAGTGAAAAGTAATTTGCATGTTATGCAATACACTGTTACACTTAGATACTATTTAAATCTTATTTTGCATGGGATCAGCTACTGTATATTCTTCAATTCTCTTCTGATATTCATATTCCAATTTATTATTAGCAGTGGTATACATGATAAATGAGCCACTGGTTCTGATGTGTTTCATGTGTGCTATGGCTTTGTAGTTGTTGACACCTATGTTTGTTAAATATTTAACAAAAAAACATAGGCTACTATCCTGTATTTGTATTTGGTATGAACAGCAGATTTCCTATTTGTTTAACTCAAAATATGATGTCTGAAAATTACATTTTTGTTAGTCCAAACAAACAGACAATGGCAAAATATGACAACATAATTTAACTTTTGAGCTACTGATAAGAGTAATAACTGTCCTTCATTTTTAGTAGTAAATGCCACCATCCGCACTTTCATCTTCAAGCTTTTCAGCCATGTTTGGACAAAGTTAAAAAATAAAAATCCAGTTTTATGTGTCATTTGCAGGACACAGCTGAGCTACAAAGACTCCCTGAACCAAACAGCTGAAAGTTCAGCTAGGGTTCCACACCAGAAATCCTAATCCTGAGTCTGTTTAGAGCTGAGGCGTTCACAGTGCATGACAAATAATTTCTCTGTTTGTACGTTGAACAAATGGGCACAGAACACCACAAAATTGATCCTTCCATGTATTTCCTATTTTTCTCACCTGGAAAAACATATTGCCTTTGTGATGACTCTCTGGACCTTTACGGTACAGAGAAGCCCTTTCTCTGAGGCCATTCAAAGTCGGTGTGGGAACTGCAGGAAATTACTGACTAAAGCAAAAGCACACCCAACAGTTTGAAGGGAAAATGGGTTCACAAAAAAAAAAACAAAAAAAAAAAACAGTGTATACAGTGTACAATTGATGACTGAACTGAACAATGTTAAGATTACCTAAAGGTGGATATTTTTCATTTTTCCGAAAAGAAAAATGTCGGTCTTAGTGGAAAATGAGGGCCTATGTTATCAACTCCTAAAAGTCCCATATTGTAGAAATTCTTTTTTTGACTATAAAACATTTCTAGGTGCTATATAAATGCTGTGAAATTAATAAAATAACTGCTGGTGTCACAGCTATACAGTCATCCCCCTCAGCTGTACTCATACCACATACAATCTGGACCAACTGTCTCTGTTATTGTTGTTTTAACTTTATTAACAACACAACACCATCATTCTGTTGCTGAGCTAGCAAGCTACAGACAAATACTGAGGAATTATTGGATATCAGGAAAGCAATATATCAGTGCACAGCCTTTAAGTTGTAGTATGAATTTGTGAACTTATATTATTCCAAATGTTTTAAGCCACATTTTTAAGATACACTTTCTTATATGTTGGTCCTTGGCCAGGAGAAGCTTGAGGCAATGGTGCAGAAGACATGCACAACTCCCATGATCCTGGGCAATGTCAATTGACAGCGTCTTTCGTTACTGTTTTTATTGAAAGACCCACAAAAAACAGAATTTACATAGTATGTCTTTAATATTAGAAATAAAAGAAAGTGTGTTATTTCTGAAATAGCTGAACATTTTAGTGCATTTCACCTAAGAGAGGCTCAGAGACAGATATTAAACATCCTCTTCTTGCTAGAGATCCAGAGAGAAGCATGAGTTAGAAGAAGTAAATCCATAAATACTGTATGTTTGTATGGTTATCAAAATTTAAAAAAGAGAGAGAAAATTGGTTATAGTGGGATACTAAGTGTATCTGACATAATGCACTATATATATATATATATCTTCACAATTCAGATTATAACATGATGATCAAACAAATCTCTACTTGGTGCCACTATCAGCCTTGAAGTCATGACCAAAGGATGAAAAAGAGATGAAACCTAATACCTTCATTGAACTGTAACAGGCACACATGAACAGCACTGAGCCCTTTAAATGTATTCCCTTTACTAATTTATTTCCTAATTTATTCCCTTTATCTTTTTTTATTGGGTGAACATGCTTTGGGGAATCAGGGTGTTTCAGGAGCTTTTATGGTTTAAAGCACCCATGTGCAGGATTTAAAAACTTCTTGTTTAGGGGACTCCTATTGACGGTACCATCCGGGATTGTATATTTTTTCCAAACACAAACCTTAGCGCCAACTAGTTTGAAATAATATCTATATATATATATATTTTTATTATTTTTTTTTTTTTTTTTAAATCACCAATGATTTATTTGTCAGTTTATTGTGTTTTTGGCTGGTGAGCGCAAACTAAAGTAGCAACGCTATGGGTTAGAAGACCAAAACAATGAAGCATGTTAAATACTCCAGCTATCTGGGTAGGGTGATAATTAGCTGTTTGTCAATTTAAGTGACAGTATCATGCCATACTTGCATCCATGCATGTCAACTGCTCATGTTTTTCTGTTTGTGCTGTCAGACAATGGAACAAGTTTGAAATACTAGAAATACTACTACTAAAACTCATCTTAATCTGCAAGGTCATCTTACAAAACCACCAAACACAAATGGACAAAAACTGTGCTGTGATCACCCAAAGAGAAAGGTAAAAGTGACAGAATATATTTCTTATTTTTTTACTCAAACTCCCCCAACTCTTTGTTTACCTGAACTGCAGAAGTTAACTGGTCTTTATTTAAGGTAAGTCTTTATTTCAAATGATATATATATATCTGTTTGATATATATATGTAATTTATCATACCAGTATTTTAGTATCAAAGCTTGTTTTTAGTCGCTAAAGTGACTCAACACACAAACCCACACACCCAAACACTTCCTGTAACTGTTTCAAATTAAAAGCCCTCTAGCACCCTGTCATGGAAGCCCTGTAAAGTAAAACACTTTATATTTTAGCAGGGCTTTTATTCAGAGCTGCAGCCGGCAAAGCAGGACAGCAAGGTGACTGCTCGTAACAAGACGTGTATCTGTAAGCCCACAGTTGGCACCCGCACACCCATATACTTAATTTATCTTGTTCAATAAAAAGCCTATAAATGTGCAAAGTTGGTAAGACTGCAGGCTATAAATGCCCTTTAAGGGAAACTGGTTGTGCCAATTCATTTTGAAAGACCAAAGGCCATGGCCAATGGGGGAATAGTGGAATTATAATCACTCAGTCAGTCAGTGGCATTCATAATTATCGGCTTGTTGTCCAAACAGAAATGTTGATTATGGCATCTTTAAAATTTCAACACACAAGGGTGTGTGCAACATTACAGGCATGCTATGCTTTTATAATAGTGAGTCATGTGTTCAGTATTTACCAAAGGTGTTTGTGTGAGGTCTTTGAGAGTGGAGGAAACGACAAGCGTCTTCAACAGATTCTTATTTTCTGTCTCCCTATATCTATTCTTCTCTCTCTCTCTCTCTCTGTCCGGCTTTTTTCTATCTCACTCCCTCTCATTCTGCTCCTACATCAGCTTCCCCCTACTGCGATGATAACAACCTCAACAAAATACTCTGTAGAAAGCACAACGTCCTTGATCTGAGATTGCAGCATCCTCTCTGTTCAAAGGCATTACAGTTTTTTCTAGGAGACTTGGTTACCAAACAAGAGAGAGAGATTACAGGGTGCTTTATTGATTCATTGACATTGCTAAGTCAGTCCAACCTTGGATTTGTCTGTACTTGAAGGTGGTGCATCACAGTCCGTGAAGATGCGAGAGAACTGTACCTGTTGCTAAAATGTCCACAATTGGTCACTGTTTTCTGTTTCCATGGGGAAAAAATTATTTTTTTTTTTCCCAGTTGAATAATGAGCTCTAAAATGGGCCTAGAAGCATTTGTAATGCAGCAGTATTCAAAGTGAGGTCAGTCAAAGGAAGACGATGAAGTAAATGGTGATTCAACATGCAGTGCAGAATTTGTTATGTGCAAATCAGCTGTGCTTTTCAACGAATGTCTGACTGATTAAAGCAATAATGTTTTTGAAAGTTTACTTAAACCAATTCTTGTATTAGTGATACAGCCGCAGTATACATTTAAACAGTGGCAGAAACATGCCACCAGGGCAAGCAAGTCAGTCAGTGATTGTCCTGTTAAAGCTATATATAGATATAGATATCAGTAAGACAATGCTGAAGTGGAAGTGATATCTCACCTTAAAGTGTGCTGAGATCAGACATGTTATTGCATGCATTGTGTATCTGCACGTGTGTAGAAATTAGCACATTAAGAGACCGATCAGTTCAAAATATTATTACTAACAATATTAGGTCTCGATTTGGATGATAGATTCTAGCATCAATAGGATCATTACCACTTATTAGTCTCTGACTCATATTGGCACTTTGGCACTTTTTTTTTACAATTTGCTA
This sequence comes from Rachycentron canadum, assembly GCA_038496675.1. Lineage (NCBI taxonomy): Eukaryota > Metazoa > Chordata > Actinopteri > Carangiformes > Rachycentridae > Rachycentron > Rachycentron canadum. The sequence goes on along the minus strand of CM076659.1, from coordinate 7,520,535 downwards.
AATAAATGAATGAAACTGTTTCAGTTGCTACATGCATGTTTCAGGTGGGAATCAAGCCCATGTCTCACAGGAAGTAGATATAAATTCTGCCATCCTGAAAATGATCTAACCTTTGTCAAATCATTTAGTGGTCATTAAAATGCATTGAGAAGTAGATTATAGATGATGCATATACCTCAAATCGTAAAGCTGCTGCACTCTGTTACATGAAAATCCATAAGCTCTTTTTAATAAGAAAATGTATTTGTATTGGTATCCACAGTTCTTGTATTACTTAGTATTGGATTGAAAAGAAATTTTGTGGTATTGCAGGAACAGCTTAGCACATGGATTGTGTGCATAGTGAGAGAGACACACACAGAAAGAGAGGAAATGAGGATTGCTGGTGAACGGAGAAGAAACTTAGCTAGTTAGTTAGAAGTTAGCAGTGTAGCTGTGAACGTAGTGGTGCAAAATATGTGCACTTTAGGCTGTTTGCCCGTAAACAAGTGCTACAACTCCTCAAGACCAAATTGCCTTCGTCTCTACTGTGCTTCAACTACAGTCCAGACAATATGGCGGAAAAATACAGGATTCTGCATCGTCACTGCAGCGTGTCATTGTCAGTTTATGTTAAATATGTTAGAGATTACCATAGAGGTGATTTTTAGATGTTTTTTCCTCTACACTGTGTATTTGTTATGTTCAGTGTCAGTTCAAAAGAATGATCCTAAATCTTGTCTAGGAAGAGAGCAGCACAAGCTGCAAAAGGAAAGACAGACAGCACAAAATCATGAAACAGGACAGGCCATAAATTTCTGACAGATTTGCTGTTACTACTGTCATGAAAAGATATGTTTAAGCCTGGTCCGTATTTTTATGGGGGGGGGGGGGGGGGGTTGTTGCTCAATTCTTCTCCAGATCTGCAAAAGTCACCGCATGCCACTGAATTTAAATCATGTCATCATGAAATACATACTCTGCGGCTTAATGCGAGATGCTGTTCTCTGCTTGCATTGCAAATGTACTGTGAATTAGCAAGCCAGCCAGCTGAGATCACATTTCAATAAGTTGATAATGACTTACATTATTGTTATTCTCACTGTCACAAATGCACAGCTGGGATCAACAGAATCTTTATTTCGACTTTGCAACATTGTATCACTTAGTTTAATCTATGCCGCTGTTTTCCCAGCTCGCTCCATTTCTTCTGCATGCTGTGTTTCTGTTCATTTGAAATAATTTTTGTTTGTTTTTCTTAAGGAGGAGCAGATTATGAGTGCACAATAACAGTGTAACGCACCTTACTTACCTGCAGGTTGCACCTCTGAGTCAGGCCTGAGAGGAAGATACCCCCCACACACACACCAGCACACACACACACACTCCTCACTCTGACAACAATGCAGTTGCTCTCTGAACTATAGCATTTTTCTTTCCTCAACTGCCTCTCCCCTACATGCTCCTTTTGAGCATGCAGCACAATACTTTTGTGAATGTGTGTGTACCTGTATTTATAAAGGGAAAGTTGACTGAGCATGTATTCTCTTATTCACTGAGCTACACCCATGAGAGCTGCCCTATAAAATCAGTCTTGAGCTGCTACGGCAGTTCTGTGAGAAGAATTGGGGATTATATGTTTCTCAAGGGCATTTTAGAAGTGGCATGACTGATATACTCACTGGGTATTTATGGTTACAGATATTCTCTGTATTATGATATTTATAAATGTTGATCAAGTTGCCATCCAATCTTATGTTAACTGCAATATTTTCCCCAAACAAATGATGAAGAGTTAAACTGTGAAACCATGGAGGACACAGAGGTCATATCGTTGGTAAGATTTCAAAAATAAATTATTTAATTATTTGAAATAAAGTGTAGCCAAAAGGTCCCAAAAAAGATAGTAAGAAGTCTTTGAGTTAATAATATACATATAAAAACAGACTTAAAGAGCAATTAAATAATTTTTTTTTTTCCTTAAATTTTGCAGTTTGGTTGGTGGCTAATCAAAAATGGACTTGTATGAAATTATTTAAAAGTAATAACCTGTTGCTAATGATCTTTTTTGTTGTTTGAATATCCTAAAACTTACATGAAACATAAGAATAGATACAGAAATAATTTAATGTCCCTCAGGATAAATAAAGTATTTATCTATCTATCAATACATAAATACACCGAGCACAGCTATTGTAGATCACATTTCAGTTCAATCAGGTTAAAGTATAGAAGATAACCTACTAATCTGTCTTTATGATAGAGGCCTGGCCTCTGAAATACTCTGTTGTTGTTTTCTCAAAGATGTTTGTCAAATCTGAAGTCTCTCACACTGGTAAGGGTCTCTGAGAGGGTTTCTACATCCCAGCTTGACAAGTGTTAAAGACTTGGCACACGGGAGAGATAGGCAAATGTTCTCATTCCTGACAGGAAGGAAATGCGTTGATTTGTTTTTCTCCTTGAAAAGCGCTAAGATGAGAGCTACACTGGGACTCCGAGGTTGTATAAATGAATAAAAATGGGATGGGAGTGAAAAGGACATGAACAGTGATGTTGCCATTACGGCTCATTAGGAAATTTAGCCTAGAGCTCCAGGAATGTGTTACCCACCGTGATAAAAAACACTATAACTCCTTGTTTATTAACCCTCATATGATAGAGGAGGTGTTTTACTTGAAGTGTCTCACATATTTCCATAGATAGAGAGAGTTATTATATGTAAGTGGCATGCAGGCCCATGCACCCCTCTCTCACATCCCCACCCCTTTTCCTGGGGGTGAAGACGCTTATAGCTCTCTGGGGGAGGATGCATAAAACTTCACTGCAGAGCACAGGTTTAAAATTTAGGAGATTAAAAAGTGATGATGCATAAACAGTGTATGTTCGTAAAAGGCTCTACTGGATGCGCCACCTGTGCGTTGTTATTTATTCACAGTCTCAGTGAGACACTCAGCAGAATAAGATATCAGCAGTGCAGGATACAGTGATAGCACCGCAATTACAATGTGTCACTTCTGTTTTACAGAAAATAAATGAATGGCTATATATTCTTTCATTTTTAAGGTGGACAGCAACCATTTTCCGTCATTGAATAAAAGCTGAGCAGTGCAGGGATCATCAGCAGAGTTTCCAAACAATACAAATTTTTTTGATACATATTGTAATAGGATGGATACGACTGTGTACAAAAAAAAAGGATTTGTATAATTTTGGATAATTCTTCAGTTTAGTAAAAAAAATTACAGCAATGTGATTGTCAGGCACTGTCAAGCAGAAAATACCCCGGGCTCACCCCTCCGGGGGCTGGTAGGCTTCAGCGAAACTTATCTTTGCTTGATATATAAAATAATGTCTTGCAAATTACCACAATTTTCAAGCTGAAACCTGATTAAGAGGCATTTCCCTGTTATGAAAGATTAAATGACTAGAATCATGTGAAAATATCAACAGATCAAAGGAAGAGCTTTAGTTTGATGAAAGCTAAAACTGTCAGTTGTGGATGAGCCAATGGAGAAGGAAGAAAGTGAAACTCTTGCCAAAAAAAAAAAAAAAAAGGAAAGAAAAGAAAAAAACTTCAGTGGAAACATGTTTCTCAAAGGGTAAGTGTCAGATATTTTTAGAAGTCGGAAGCTGCTGGTCTGTACGGCATCATCAAAAGGAAGGAACAAGAAGAAGATGAAATTAGATTAAGAAAAATAATGCTAATAAACTGAACATTTTAAGCCTCAGCGCCAACACTGCACAAACTTTATTTTCTTTAATTGTACTCTAGTTGAGTTCTCCCCTCCAGAAAAATGTGTTTATTTCCTCTGATGAACCTAATAGGATGATTTCTTTCATCTCCTGTTAAATCTTTGTTGTGTGGCACATTATGCCAGCATGCTTTATATTGTTACATTCTTACTGTAGCCTACACAACATGCCCTGTCAAAACAATATAATTTTCTGTTGTTTGTGCGTTTATATGAAAACGATAATATGTTTGTGCTGTAACAGTTTAATTTGGGACCCAATATGTTAATATAATTGTTCTGTAACTGCTTAATTTGGGACCCAAAAGGCAGAGCACACAAATGGAGGCAGTTTTAAAGTGGATTAATTGCAAACTGAACAGGTTGAGGGATGAGCTGATGGAACCAGAGTCTCTTGTTTTGGCAGATGGATGAAGTCGAGACCAGTGGAGCAAAGGAGATAAGTGCAACAGGTAAAGTTGAAGCTGAGCAGGCAATGGAGCTTGTAGCAGGCGGAGAAACCACCAGGACAGAGCTGGACGTGGCAGGTAACTGAAGCAGGCAAGAGCGATGGACCAAAAGCACAGGCAAACACAGAGATGGGATCGTACCGACGCACACCAAAGCGTTGGTAAAGTGTGGGCGACTTGCAGCGACGAACTGGAGGGATGAGTTTCAACAACGCAGCAGCTTGTGGAGCTGATGAGTTGATGAGATTCAGGTGTTCAGGTGGATTAGAGGAAGATGGAAGTGGTTAGCCACGCCCAGCCGAACACACACACACACGCGCACACACACACGCACACACACAGACAGGGAGAAAAACAAAGTGGGGAGAAACAGCGAAGGGAGAATGAGGAGAACACAGGAGAACAGTTTGCTGTGTTGTAATTGTTGTTGTAGTTGAAATGAATCCATGATAGGCTACAATAAGTAAGTGTCAGCATAGCATTTTAGTGCAAATTTTTCCAATTAAACATATCGAGATGAGAAATACTTCCTGATTTCCAATTCAAACACATCAAAGACCCATAACCTGGCACTGCAGTCCAGTGATGAAGCTGACTCCCCTCATCATCATCACTATACAAGTTATGAGCAGTTCAACCAGGGGGTCGTTTGTTCTACTCAAATTTTTTCAATCAAAGGGTTTTTAAAGGTGAATTCAGTATTTCTCAACAGCAACTCTGTGAACTAAATGCTAACATCAGCATGCTAATATACTCACAATGAGCTGCAGTTTAGCAGGTTAACAGCCTATTGTTTCCCATGTGCACAATATAGCATGCTAAGATTTGCTAATAAGCACCAAACGGCTTAAATTGTTGGACATTATTAGATATGTTTTGCAGGTATAGTGCAAAAGCAAAGAACTGGAGAAAATAAAACGAAATAATATTTTGACCACCAGGAAAAGTTGAAGAGATCTCAAAAGCGAACAATCCATCCTGAGTGGAGGGTGGATACAGTATTAGAATCAAATTTCATGATAATCTATGTAATGGCTGCATGTAAATGTCACTGAACACTACAATGTCTGTCTCATAGGGGCACTAGAGGAAAAGTAGAGGGATGAACAAGGTCAGAGGCGGCCTCCTCTTCTGGGGACTATGGATGTCTGAACCAGATTTCATGGCAATCAATAGTTGTCGAGCTATTTCAGTGGTGGACTGACAGACTGACCATGTCACTCGAATGGCAAAAAAAAGGTATTATTGTCAGACATTAGGGTTAACAATGTATCAGAAATATGTATTTGTATCAGGGTTTGAGCATGTAGGGGGACCCACTGTCCAAGTGATATAAACTGATCCTATGTTAAAAATCTTTTTAAACTAAGTTGGTGGGAATTGCAGATTTGAAATCCTTGTGTGTGCATGAAAAACACACTGTATCAGCGTGAGCAAGTGTCAAGTTGATGTAATGAATTCCTACCCCGTAGACAACTGAATCTATCACAGAAACAAAGTTTGTGTAGAAGCTCAGAGGCAATATTAGCCTGTTAAAGCAGCAACATCTGTATCTTCCCCATAAGTGCTGATGCGACCATTTTGCTAATCTGCTTACACTGTAGAAAAACAACTCTGATTGTGGAGTCTGGATAGATATTTACAAAGGAGCATCTCCGCGTCGTAAAGTTTTTGAGATTTTTGTCACATGAACTCTGAACCATCCCAGCACGTTATTCAGCAGGGAGCTGTGCACGCTCCCGTAAGAGCACAGCATTAATTTAGATGCCATTCAATATGAGATATTAGTAATGAAATCCCTTTATGCTTGTGTTTGCTAATCACAAGCCTTTGGCTCTAGGTGGGACCACAGCTGCATTTGCCAAGTTGTGAACAAATAGAGGAATTAGAGGAATAAGAAGAGAGATCAGAATAGCGGGGTGTTGCTTTACGCTGGAGAAATAGCAGGTTTTAATCTGAAAGGCCTTCGGGAGCTTCTCAATCTTTTCAACTAACTGAAATCCTGTGCCACATGCACATATGCGATGACTCAGCTGCTGCCGCCTGTCTGAAACCCCAGCCTGTACCTGCAAGTACATTTAGGATATTGTGACAAGTCTTCTGAGTGTTTTACTGAATGACTCGATATCTTTGAATGCACAGGCTACATTCACTTTCCCACTCACTCCTCTGTCCGCTCAGTACAATGTGAATGCTGTGTCTCGGTCCAGCATGACATCTCAAGTTTTTTTTGGTTTTTTTCTCTCTCTCTCCTCAGCTGTAAAATGGTCTCAGCTTCTGTTGTCCTCTCGACTGTGTTTTGCTGTCTATCTGTCAAGGAGACAACTTCCTCCCTGAGACACTGTCATTGGTAATCATGGCCTGAGATAAACTCTGCTGGAACAGCTGGAGCCAGCCTCCAACATACAGCACCAAGGTCAGGCTCTGAAGGACACACAAGAGGAATGGGCCACTTGAGAAAAACAGCCATAACAGGAAAGTTGAGTGTTCATGTGCCAGTCCCCCCCATAACCACCCCCATAACCCCCACCCCCAGGTTTTAATTTTGCTTCTTTAAAATACATTGTCATTGTCTTTATTATGTAACATTTGACAAGCGTTATTTCACTTTCAAATTTCCCGCTCATCCGTCCCTCTACATCTCTCTTAGATGTGCTGTAACAGTTTTATGAAGCTTCAGGTGAACAACTGTAATCAGTTTTATGCCAACGTCTGTGATGGAAGATATTTGGTGCAGGACCGAGTCAAAGACTGTGCTTTACTGTGCTGCGCTGTGCGGCACTTAGAGTTCAGAGCTGTAATTCTGCCTCCAGTCGACAGATAAAGTGAGCAGGTAGTAAATAATAAGAAGCAGTAGAAGACCTTGGAGGTGGCCCCTGAACTAAATTAATGTCCCTTCTTCTGAATTTAAATTACACTGTAATCCACAACTGCTTTTTCAAATCACAGAAATATGCTGTTACTGCTGCCATATTCTGGAGCTGAAACACATTGTGTGGACTGGTGGTCACCACCATGCTGCCCACTTTGCACAACAGGAAACACAGAAAGAAATGAGATACTCCATCATAGATTTTGATTCATTGGAAGGACTCTCGCTAGTATTAAATATTTACGGGATGAGGCTTCCTATCAATAACTACAAAAACGTCTCTGCCATCAGTCTTTGTCATTTATCAGACGAGAGCTCACTTTCCCTTTGGAGAAATGAGGAACTTGGGCATATAGATTTCTATCTGGAATCAGTAGGAGAGAAGTAGAAATCGATTACTGGGTTTGTTTCCGGCAACATTTAGAATAAAGAGTGAGTGGCACCAGCCAGACGTCCAGCTGGAATACAGACAGAGACAAAATACGGAAATATTCTGTCTCCTTCCGTTTATGGGTTTCTGTCCCCTTTGCTTCAACGTGCTCACTAAACAAAAACATTTTTCGACTGTGTCCGCAGAGACTCATACTAGAGGAAACCAGCTATTCATTTAATTTCCTGGGAATCTGATACAACCTCCATATCAGTAAAAAACTGTGTACTGCTTTACATCTAACTACTTCCTAAATACTATTATTTAAATCCGCAAATACTTTTAATATATTTTGTATGAGCATATTTTAAAATTTTGACTAAATGCAAAAATTGTACTGTACATGAGCATAAAGTTTTATTCTAGACCTTCAAAACAAAATTAAAAGTTTCAAAATGTGGAGAAAACCATTTTGCAAATTCCCTCTGGTGAGGAAGTCCATGAGTTGTGATCAACAAAAAGTGCAGCAAGTATTTTGTCAAACTCTGGTTTCTAAGGTCAATGATGAAATTTCAGGCTCACTTTAACATTTAATGCTGATGAGAATCCGATGAAGAAGACCACGACGTGGTTGAAAGTTCCACAGAAAGCGAGTAAGTGGACCGCAGTTAAAGGAGCACTCCTCCAATTTTATTTTCCACACTGTGGGCATTATCATGTCCTATTCAGCCTGTGAAAAAAGTATAGTTAGGGTTTATATCACCTGTGGTTTTTTTCTGAGAAGTCTGAGAAAACAACCTTGATGAGGTCATAGCGATGTCATCAGCATCACATCAGCTGAGGACTTGAAACTGCAGATTTGTGGAGTATGAGCAATGTGATGATTTGCATTATGGGAAGGTTGAAAGGTTGGGATAGCTCAACCTATTTGTTTTTTCTCTCATGAACACCCCAACTGAATGAAATACAAACATTTTTGCAGCAAACCTTTATGTCTTTCTTTTTTTCCCCAACTATCGGAAACATCTTCTTTGTACCACACATCATTTTTCACAATTGAAAACTTAAGTGTATCATTTTCTGTACTTATTTCTACACCCCACCCCCACCCCTTCGTCTGGCATGAATTTAAAAATGGAAGCGATAATAGCTTTTACCTGGATTCACCTTGTAATTGTAGCGCATGAACAGATGGTGTCTTTAATATTGTGTATTCAGTTTATGTCTGAATTTAAATGAGAGTAAATGGCCTAAGAACAAGCTGACATGCAGTGACATGGATTCATCATAACATTTACTCCAACCACAATAAAAACCTGCTGGCATAAATCATGTACATCATTTATGGATATTTCAGTATTTCTTTAAAAAGCTGTGGTCATGACAAAACTGGAGGAAAAAAATGACTTTATATATATATTTTTGTCTTGAGTTGCTATGAGCAGGGGCTGCTGTCAAGAGCAGTCCTAGCCTTTGATGCCCGATGATACAAAAGACAGTGGCATGTAATGGGGTTGAAGCGGTGTTATCATGCAAAACAGGTAGGTCAGAGTAGGGTGAGCGTGGCAGAGAAAGCATTTCAAAAGGCCCACGGGGGGACAGCGAGAGGACAGTTGATGTTAGCATCCCAAGCCACCTGCTGCCTGCTGTGCAACGAAGGGTCCAGCGAATCCCTCCACTAATGAAATTTGACATACTGGAGATGACAGGTGCCATGACAGCACTCTGCCAGGATACAGTGGAAGGGGAGGGGAACATGAATTCTTATAAGTCCCCACACCTGTGCACCTCCGTTCCACTGTTCCAAGGTGAGGGAGAGTATGTGATGGAAGTGCTGGTGATTTCTAAGCCGGCAGGTGATACATCATTCAGCAGTGGGTCCGCAGAGGTGTACTCTCAGCAGAATAATGACAGGTGTGATGACAGTCGCACATCTGAATAATCGTGTGGCATTAATGAATGAATGTTGAATGGACCTTGACCTGATGTAGTTTATATGTTGTAGATTGAGGTTAAAAATCGTCCTCCAGACAACCGAGCAGTAAAGAATTGACTGTGTGCGTGTGTGTTTGTGTGTGTTTGTGTGTGTGTGTGTGTTGGTGTGCACCTGTGCTCACAGTAGTGCATGTGTCTCTAATCTGAATGATGTTTCTGTTTTTACATGTTTTCAATTGTGTTGTCAAGTCTACCCTAATTAATTCGCAGTTGGAGTCTGTCTGAGTGAATCATTTATCTCCGCTCTCATTTCACTCACAGATGCGTACCTCAGTTACTATCTTGGAATTGTCACTGTGTGCAACTCGTGGGCATGACAGCTTTGACATTTCATTTGATTTCGTTGTCTGTCTTTCCTATGTTCTCACGCTTGGCCTGTTAATTGACATCAGCTCTATACAAATGAATTTTAAAAAAAGCTCTTACAGCAACTAGGCTTAAATTTAAATGTTGCTTTCAATCGATGTCTTCAAACTTTAAAGACCTATTAGTGAGTTGCTACAGTGGACTCAGTGCATTTTGACTACATTGTGTTTTTTTCATTCAGTTAGGGGATTATGGTCAAAATTAGCTGAAAGATGGCTCCGTAGCCCCCAAAACAGGCCACCAGCTGCTGTTAACAAAGGTAGTTGCTTGAGGCGGTTGGCTGCACTCAGCCGCCACCAACAGCACTGGATTGTGTGCTGCACTGCACAGAAGCCTGAAAAACTCTTTCATCATTTGCAGTCAATGAGAAAACTTTAACTGGGATGAATGGGATGTCTCAGTACTCAGCGTATCCAGCTCTCATAATATATCCATGAGCTGCACAGCTGTTTAACATCTACTGTAGCGCTAGCACGAGAGCACTGGGATTTCCACAATGAAAATTAGACTTTCCATATGCCATTATTAAAACTGTCCTCAAATTAAAATGCATGCATTCACAGCATGAAGTGAGTAGAAGTGACAGCCTTCAGTGACTTGAAATGCAAACAACCGAGACAAGTGAGACCATGAATCTGGGCCAACTCTGGTATATGATTCTGGCTATTATACTGTTGGATGCCATAACATTCAGTTTCCTCACATGGCACACTCATTTGAATGACTGATGGGGGACATTATCTGAAAGTACAAATGCAAAAATAAGGGCACTTTTTTTCAGGTAACTATCCACCAGCAACAATATTTTTCAAAATGCCACTGCTTCCCCCCCCCCCCCCCCCCCAAAAAAAAAAAAAATTACAACATATTCAAGGATACTAAATAGTATTTCTGAGCTATTTAATGCATGGAGGAAGTCTGTTTTTTACTTCAAATTCTAACCTTGAACGCCCTTCGTTGCTTGTTTGAAATCATTTGTCTCTTCTTCACCCATGCATGCTTAAGGATCATTTTAGTGTCTTTTTTCCTGCTCACTTTCTACTTGAAATCTCTGCTGCAGGCTGCTGTGTGCCTGTAGAGCTGACTGCTGCTGTACTGAGGTGTATTCATGAGCCAAGGGAATGAGTCGGGAGTCACATGCTGGATAGTAGTTTTTATAGGACAAAATTACAGGGTTTAACAGCAAATTTACATAATGTCCATATTTGAAAGACACCACTGATAATCACCTAAGTTTCTGAATGTATAGGGCATCAAAACTACACACAACTAAACATAAATCAAGCTGGCATTGTGAAACAGTCACAAGTACCAGATTTTGGCCTCTGTAAGCATATCAGAGTCTGACACTCCTGTCAGGTGATGAATTGCAAAGTTTTCACATTTGAGGCTTTGGTATTTATAAAAGGTGTTAGCCTGCATAGGGGTTAGGTTGTGCTTAACATACACATATTTCCCACATCACTTTATTACATTTAATCTTATCATTGGCGGAAAGCAACACCCTTGCTATGCTGCAGATTATCTGTTTTCTGACTGTCTGCAGGTGATATCTTTCAAACTGCAAGTAGAAAATATGAAGTATTATTACACTGAAAAAATGCTCAATAATAATTTTTTTTTCTTGTATATGTTTCTATCAAATAAACAAACTCTACAGGGAGTTGAACCATTTTTGAACAAAACCGCTTATTTCACTATGACCTACCAATTCAGTATACTATGCTGTTTGTGTGTGTGTGAGTGTGTGTGTGTGTGTGTGTGTGTGTGTGTGTGTGTGTGTGTGTGTGTGTGTGTGTGTGTGCGTGTGCGTGTGTGTTTTTACATCCAGGCACTTTGAACATCTTCTGGTAACCAATGTTATATTGTATCATCAGAGCCACACTCAGTCTTCATGATGTGCATATAATGAGAATAGATATTTTGTATGTAGCATGTACGGCATGGTCCACAGCCAAAGTCCAAGCATCGACACTAGTGAGCCTAATAAAGTGTGTGAATGCATGAAGTAATGCTTGCAATTACTCTGTTAAATAAAACATAAAATAATTCAATAATCATCACTTTGCACTAATCTTCTAATGAATTTGTCACAATTAACAGCAAGTCCTCAAGTCGTTCTTCCATGATGTGAGTAGTGACATATTGGCAAGTTCATTTGTGACTCCAGCAGCCGCAGAAGATCAATGGCGCCTCCTTTAACGTCTGTCCTTTGTTTCCTATTCCAGCACAGAAGCGTTGAAAACTGAAACCGTTCTTCATCGTTTTAACACTGTTTTCGCTCCAGCTGCAGAAATTGCTTAATGCATAAAACATCAACTTTTAGTTATTTATTCATTACAACTGTTAGCATTGTTACAGATATGCACTTTTTTATGCAGTCCTCAGCCTCTGGTTCCTTTGTCTATCTCATTCAGCTCACTTCTTTTGACATGACATGTTGATTTATCTATTTGAATTGAGACATCAACTTTTCTATCTGTTGAATGATGCATGATGTTTTTTCTAGCTGCTAGGAGTAAAAATAAACATGTTAACAACATAGCAGGAGGCGCGCAGTCCAACTGAAAACACTAAACTCAGAACTAGTGATGTAGCTATAAGATTAGTCAGGTCTGTCAGCGTGTTGATCCACACCGACTGAAATATTTCTACAACTATTGGATGTATTGCCGTAGAATTCAGGTCAGACATCCATGATGCCCACAGGATGAGTCTTCTGTCATTACTTGTGTTTACTTTTTCTCCACTGGCCACCTAGAGCTCAACATTTCCTATTCGCCAATAGAATATCTTGACAAATCTGGTTTGATTGGCACCAGATTTTTTCCTGCGCCAGAGAAATGACAGGTTATTTTATTTCCTCTGCAGCTGTTAACTGAGAAGAGACACCATGGTGAGTCAGTAATTGTAGGTATTGCAAAGAAGAAATAACATAAATATCTACATTTGTAATTGTTATCTGTTTGATGTTAGTGCTGCGAATAGATTTTGACCCTAACACTGAATAATCTTGTCTCGACACACCTCATTTAGGCATCTTCCTCTTGGACCCATGGAACTTGTTTGGAGTAATGTTTGTGTCACTCTTGGACAAATTCTCCAAATGTAAATGATGTCACTTTAAGTTGAGGTCCAAAAAGTAGCACTTACATTGCTAAAGATAAAATAAACCAAGCATCAGGAGTTCTGCACCTTGTAAAATGTGCCAGATCAGAGTTGTTCTTCTGCAGTAAATCTGCTCACCAGTACTTTAATCATCTCTTGTCTGGACATCAGCTTACTTCTAACCAGCCTCTTGAGGTACTCTCTGCAGCTTTTACACCATCCCAAATTATTGAGTGGCTCAACTCCTCAGCTTTACCTGCTTCAATTCAAAATCTCTGTGTCACACCAAGCTGCTAAGGGTGGTCTTTCTGTGACAGGGCCCAGTCTCTGTTCTGCACTTCAAATCCTCAATCGGAGACTCCACCCTTCTCCCTTTCACTGCTCTAATATGCATTTATCAAAACTACAAAAAAGGGCTGTTTTTTTTTTTTTCTCACAGGAGTATCGTAACAAAGATTTCACTGATGTTACCGATCATCATTGATGCAGCTGAAGTTTAAAGGTGACTCCTTATGAGCTCAGACTAGGGTATGCCTGTTTAAAAGCTGTCGGCGCTCCTCCAAAGAGGAAACACTGCTCTAAGTCAAAAGCTTTGTTTCTGTATTTACCCCTCTGACTGCCAGGCAGAGTAAATATTTTATTTTGACAATTTCCTAATTCTCTTCTCCACAATAGCAAGCTGTTATTGCTGCAAAATTTTGCTGCTACAAGCAATTATGGCTAAAGGGCTCCACAAGCTGGGCTTAGTGAACTATTGTTAGAAGCATCAATCCCTTCAAGAATATGAGATTTAATGCATGAGAGGTGAGACTTTTCATTCCACTCCACAGCGATGAAGCTTTGTCCAATGTATTTGTTTGGGGCAAAGGTATTGTGTTTGCTGCCATGACAATTTATTCCTGGCCAACCTCATTTAAATTGTCCCAAAGATAACATATTTAACCACACAATGCTGTATTGCATTTTTTCCATACATTTGCAGCTATGAGTATGTTTTTCCTTCTTTTTTTTTTTTCCCCTGCAAACATGTCCATTTATGAGAAACAATGCTTGGATCGTGGCCTCTATTTATTTTATAATTACCCATTGTCGCATTGGCAAAAGTTCAGAATTTCCGGAAACTCGAAAAGCTGGAAAAGAACCTACCGTGTTAAAAATCTACAGGACCTCTGTGTATCCTCTGCAGGATGAAAAACTGCTGTGTTTTTGAAAGCGCAGCACATCACACTCTGTTCATGTCAGCAGCCTTGCCAGCGCCGAAGCAATTCCTTTGACCATGTAGTATAGCATCTCAATCCATTGCGATCCTCTTCAGACAGTTATTACCATACATGATATCAAATTTGAAATGATGGTACTGTTGGCAGAGTGAATTCCTGTCATCTCCTGTGATTCCACTGACACACGTCAGCACTGAGTCTTCGGGGGACAGCCAGTCTTTGGTTTAAGTTGAAAAATTCCTTCTTCAAAGAGCAATTCAACACGTTTTTTTTCTTTTCACATGTTGCCTGTATCTATCATCCAGCCAAGGAGACAGTGTATGCCAATAATTTACCCCAAAAGGGGTAACAGAAGCCCCCCCCCCCGGGCCATTCTATGACCATAAGTATATATCTATGGCCATTGTCCTCACTATGCCAAACACTGGTCTGACTCTATAGGCCCCAGGTGGCTTAGGGTTAAGATTACAGTTTTTGTTTTCCACCCTGCTGCTAAAAGTGCCTAGAGGTACAAGTGAAACTATTTCTTTTCGTTCAGGTACTGGAGGAAAACCCAGGATTTTGGGCACCAAGCGCAGACAGTTTGGATCTGGGCCTCCAGTGGACCTGCGGGTCTTGGTCCACTTTAAACTGAAAGGGACGAGGGCAAACTGCTGCTTCAGCTCTCCGCTGGAAAAACAATCCTGGAGTGAGGGATTTGGAGAATCCACAGACAAAAACTTAGCGTCTTACATCTAATTTCCTCTGGTGTTGTTAAGTATTGGTTTCCTGATAGCACTTATTTTGAGATGACAAGTGTTGATTGGAGGGTTGGTATATTCACAGGGCTGATATGGCTCCAGGGCAAATGAGTGTTACATAAATTTAATATAAATACCAGCACAGTGTTGATTTTAACACTCAGAGTTAATTAACATTGATGCTGAGAGCAATAGAAGTCTGAAAGTCAAGGGTGAAAGTCTTTCTTTTTTCTTTTTTTTTTTTTTTTACCTGATTTTGATGAGTACCTTTGGTTTCAAAAAAAAAAACTAAAAATACCAATTACAGCCCATTTTTATTGTCATTCATTGTCTCAACAGTATGAAAATATAACCCACATCACATAAGTCTACTTCACACACAACTACAACCACCATCCTGCTTCATCTGGTTTCGTTTATTACCTTGACAGCGCTCGGGACAAACGATTTCTTGGAGATATTTCTATTAGCGATTGGTGACCTAACGTCTCCCCGAGGATGAAAGTTCAGATTCACTGTACAGTGGATGATAAGGCTCATTAATAATTCTGTCAGGTTTACTTATTCAGAGTTCATCATGCATACTACTTGGCTGCTTCTGTGGCTTCCTAAGATTTTGGAGACCAATTTCATTACTTTCTGCAGCTTATTCAGGCTCTATTACCACATGATCCTGTTAAAAGACTCACTTTTATACACAGAATATTTTTGGCTCACTTCAAAACAACTGCTAAAAAATATATATATATATATGAAATATCACATTGATTTTCAAGTCTCTCCATTGTAATGCAACATTAGTGCCTGCTCATGATGGTACAGTTGAATCACCTGCAGTTTAGTCCTCTGAGTGATTTTATGTGGGTGGTTACTCCATTCATTTATTCATCTATTCACTAGTCATTTCTTTCATCGATATACCTTTATATTTCTTTCCAGGGTCATAGAGTTTGGAAATGACAATACCCCAGGCACAAAACACCCATCGTTATTACATTTTTACATACAGTTAACAGTATGTAAAAGCAAGTTGAGAGAATTTCCTTTCTTTAACACAGTTTAACACTTTCACAAAAAATATATTTATGAATTCTTAAATAATATATGTATGCAAAAATAGTCTAAGATTAGGAAAAGGCCAACGGTGTTTTACATTAAAGCAATTCAATAAAAATCTTCTGGACTTTGCTGTAGACTCAGTCCTCAGAGAGGTTCAAACTGGGTTTTTTAATGGTCTGAGTAAGAGGAAGTCCGGCTGCTGGGGAGCTGAACAGGCAGCAGCGAAGTGAATTGGGCTGCAGTAGTTAAAGGGAATAGGGCGGGAGGTGCACAGGGAAGGAAGTCCGGGCTTACACACAGCAGCAGAGGCGGAAGCACATGGAGGCGAGCGGTGATGAACCACAAAGGTGAACAGACAATCTGGCAAAGGGCTGCGGGAAGAGCTCGGGTAGATGTACTGTAGCAGCTTGTCACGGTGGCGAGGTCATCAGACACAGGTGTGTAGGAGAATGGAACCAGGAAGCTGCCTATGAAGGCGTCATAATTCGTTGCTGTTGTAGACTGCGAAGGCTGAACCGAAATGAGACAGTCTGGTCTACAGGGGATTTTAGTTTTGTGTCACCAGCTGTGCCTGCCCTTACCATTGCAAAGTGCGAATCCTGTTTCCTACCAACCTTGACAACACGTAACTTTGACTTGAGGTTTTAAGGCCCTTCTACCACTGTTGAGCTGAAACCCAATACTCATATTTAAAAGTATAATCCTCTGGCTCTCTGTCTCTGCCTTTTGCTGCCATATTATTTTCATTCCCAATGCAATGGCTTCGAAACATCCGCCCATTGGATCCTTTGTTCCCA
Organism: Rachycentron canadum; assembly: GCA_038496675.1. NCBI lineage: Eukaryota > Metazoa > Chordata > Actinopteri > Carangiformes > Rachycentridae > Rachycentron > Rachycentron canadum. The sequence continues at coordinate 7,503,828 of CM076659.1, read as the reverse complement.
GGAAAAGGACACGTTCATCAGCCGCTTATGAAGGAGCCTTCGAAATGGGACAGCCTAGATGCACTGCTGTGATGCAATTGGCCCTCCGAAGGATGCAGACCCTGAATTGGGACACAGCTACAGAGACAGACAAACCGAGGACAAGCAGGAAAAGATCAGGGACGGGAGCACAGAGGCTGAGGAGAGCAATTTTCAGCTGTAAAATTCCCCGACCACAGCTTTTAAAAACATCTTTTTTAATACATTTTACTGTTGGGAATTTCCAACTGGGAATAGCTGCATGTCCTTACAGGATCCAGAAGCAGGCTCTGTTAAGGGCAGTGACATTTCAGAGTAATAAATACAAACAATAAACATTTAATGATTTGTGTTTTGCAGATTATTAGAATTCATGTGAATGTGTTGGTTCAGGTTTGAGAAGATGAAGGAGTTTGTGAGCAAATTTATATCTGTGCTCATATTTACATTACACCTGTGTATGACTCTGCATGCATATTTCTGTGGCAGTATCATGGAGAAATGTTATTTTTTATATACTGTAATAACTCTTCCTTACTGTTTTGACACTAAAACACCAAGTATGGTGCAAGCTGTTCATTAAGGATCTTCATGCATGCAAACAAATGTCTTGCCAGTATATGAAAATGTTATTTATTTCTCACCATGTTCTCACATACATTGTAGGCAGAGCTCTGAGTCACAAATAGATGTAACTTTCATAGACTCAAATTAAACTCAGCAAAGCCACAGCAGACCTTGATTTCCATTCCTTAATCTGCAACATTTGTGACTATTTAAGGTCATGCATATTTATAAGAGTGAAAGCCCGAAAATAATGAGAATGCTTTGCATTTCATTGCATTTATCTTGTTGCTGTCATTTTACAATTAATGCCAATCAGCTGACAAAGAGGCAGCTGTACAACCACCCATGGCCCATTTACTTACGTGCGTTTCAATTCAAACACGTTTTATTCATGATAACTGGTGCCGACAATGATGGCACAAGCAACCAATAAAAAGCCATTAGCCTCAAATGGATTAATGGTTTAAAAAGAGGCTTGATCTTAATTTGAATATGATTTTAAAGAGCAGGAAAGCATGAACAGGATGTTAACTGATAGAAAACATAGATCCTAAAGGAAGTGCTGTTATTCTATCACTGTTTACCTTCTTGATTGTCAAGGGGCCAGTTTTCTCCTTCTCTTCAAAGTGATTGATCAAGAAACGTCTTTGACAGGTTGATGGGAGCTTGAGTGATGAGCACCCTTGAGTGTATCCTACCTGTCAGGGTGGAATGAATTGTCCATCCCATCAAAGATCACCTTTGATCTCGCAGGTGGAGATAGTGGAAAGGCACAAGCAGAGGATTCAAGTGAAAAGCATCAAATGATGCTACAACAGACAGAGCAAACAAACAAAAAAAAAAAAAAATCTGATTCATACACCCTGTTTCCAGTCAATCTCATTCCATGGAATTGCTCACTCTTCCGAGTCATTTCACACGTGGAGTTTATGTGATATGGTTTAAAGGTCTTTTATGAGATTCTCACGATAAGTTTATAATTAATAAATATTGGACACCTTGACAGGATGACCACGTGACTGACACAAGCTACAATCAAACTCACTCACTGTCGCAAAAAAAACAAGGCTTTACACAAATGTGTCAAATTTTAAATCAATAAAAGGTGAGCACGACCTCTTCAACCTTCAAGTGCTGATCCGAATATGCAAACAGACCTAAAAGTGTCATCTGTCACAGCTTTTTAAGTAGCCAGGCAGACTTAAACATGTTTATCCCAAAAACAAATCATTCTCATTGCAGCACCCCTCTCACCCTCACTGCTTGCTAACAACAAACATGGTCTTTGGATGACAGATAAGCGCTTCGTGGCACTGCTTCAAAGAGAGGCAACAATGCATCCGGGTGGTATATAGGAGGAAAAAACAAAGCACTCACCCACTGCTGCAGGGACCTGGAGTTCAGCCTATGGTCTAAAACAATAGACATGGTGGGAGGCCAGCGAGGGATCAGATCCCTGTCGGCCCTAGCATCTCACACTGGGTGGACTCTGACTCCGACTGGGTGATCTCGCCCTCCCTGTGAGAGTTTCTCCATTGGCAGTCCAGGCCAATGGACATTGTTATTACAGACTCTGAGGAAATAGAGGAAATAATGAGCCAAAGTGGTGTCTGGGAGGAAAAAGAGAAGGCGATCACAACCTCATAGCTGACTGCAAGACAGGCTTTTTGTTATCTGTGCTGCACAAACTTGTTAGTGTAACTTCACACAGAGCAATGGGCTATTGCAGGAATCAATGACTCCTGTTTTTTGTTTTTTTTTTGCTTTGTTTTTTTTTTTTGTTTCAAAAGATTCAAGTTTTCATCGGCTAATTCAACTAAACAGCCCGATTTATTGCACTTCCTTAACATTGCTTTGCAGTGTTTGTGTGGTTTAGCCTTGAGTGTTGAGTGTTTTCTCAGGGTTGAGTCAGAGTGAGAGAACCTGACCAACAAATGAACATGAACACGAACAACTTCTTTCACCAAACACAGCTTAGACACTAAAGAACCTGTCATTCTTATACGCATGTTAACATATTAGCACAAGCGCCATAGCATGCTAAAATAAGTTTGACATTGCTTGAGACAACTGGAGCCACCCTCAGATCAAACCTTCCACTTTTCCCCTCTGGTAATAACAATCTATGAAGCAATATTGTCCTTTCTAGCTTTTATCCTTGTAGCACTTTTATTTTTGAGGTGCATAACATGTTCCCAGATAAATCTTAAGCCCAGTTCCTGAACAGAGCCAGGGACTGACTTTTACTTGGTTAACATCAGATGTGGTTATCTTGAACATTTATTCCAGGGTAAGGTTTTTGTTCTTGTTGTTCAAGGAGTTTTTCCTCATCTTCACAGAGGTCTTGGGCTGGTTCAGAAACTTGGGCTGTTGTGAGTCTGTGAAGCCCTTTGAGGCACTTAATGTGATTCATGGGCAATACAAATAAATTTGACCTGGCTTACTTGGCAATTACCAAAGAATAAAGGTGTGGATCCCTCTGCATCTCAGGGTGCTTTCAGCCTGCACAGCCATCTAAATATCATATAAAAATACAGCACATTTATTCCTGTTATTCAGTTATGCAGAGACCAAATGTGACATTTGCTTTGAAAACCATTCATCACTGTCATTGCATATCACAGTCAATATATGACCTACCAAGAATTTTCTTTTCATGCCAAATTCAACTCATTTGATCATTTGTGATCATTTATTTGTTTGTTTTTTGTCATTACAGGTAATCTATAGTCATTATTAACCATACCTATCATTTGTCATAATCTTCTCATTGTCAGTCTTGGATCCACTTCATGGTTGTAAATCAGGTTTGGGCTTGAATAATATATATGTATATATGTGTGTGTATATATGAGACTTGATCTTAGATGTGGCACAGTCTGCTCCCTAGTTCCCCCTGGCCCCTGTCTCCAGTCCCTCCCCGCTTCTCCCAGGCCATGTTCTTCCCTTCATCTCCCCAGAATCTGTCATACTTCATCCGCCCACCAGATGTCCCCGGACATAAATTAGATTTTAAATTTTCAATCACCTGAGCTTCCCCGCCCACTCACACACCTGTTCCCAGCCAGTATTTAAACCTGCCTTTGCTGCCGCCTCCTTCTGGGTTTGTCAGCTTATGTCTCTGTGTGAGTCTCCCTGTGTGCCCCCTCCCTGCGTGCACTGGCCAGCTTGTCCTCTCGTCTGACGGTAAAACTTTATTTCATCTATTAAAGTAATTGCACTGCAACAGCCGGGGTCCTCCCTGTCTGTGCTGTTGCAAGCAACCTTGACAAGATGGTGTCTCCCTTGCTTTCGTTTAATCTAGTTGGAGGTTAAAATGCCCATAACCTACATAACAAATAATCCTGATGTCTTATGCTTTTGAATGGACCTGCTCTATCCAGTGTGGTTTCATGTGTCCATATGAGGAGAGAGCAATATTTATGATTGATGACTTTCTGGGCAATTAAAAAAAAAACAAAAAAACAAAAAAAAAAACACTAAGGCTGAAAAAACCTGTGGTGTCTTGTGGCTTCCTTGCATTATGGACTTTTGAGACCTGCAACAGGTGAGAAAAAAAACTACACTTCACTGGATCACTGTGTACATGACTGTTGAATGTCAGCAAAAAATGGCAATGAGAGAGAAATATTTTTTGATGCTCACTGACATCAAAACTCAATTTATATTTTAAATCATTTTTCTAAATCGCCATGTGATGTAATGCTATCTAAATTTACGAAACTACAAACTTGACCCAGAGATAAACTAGGTCTTACAAAAAGTTGCATTATAAAACAACTTTTTTTTTTTCCCTGAGTTTTTAATGCACCATAAATATTTTAATTATCTATTGAATTGCCTGCTGCCCATAAACCTAAATCTAGCTCATCTGTCACACTCAGCTAATGAGTTTACCGAGCACACGGCTCTGTCTCCACCAGCTCCCCAGTGCAACGAGGCCACAGCGAGTGCTCGACCTCCCTCGTCCCTTTTCAGCTTCTATCCTTTTTTTTTTTACTTATTTATTTATTCAGTCTGGTCGTTCTGACCAACAGGAATGTGAACATACAGACTTGTGCTAATGAATGAGCTGTCCAATTATAGATACCACAGTGGCACAGACACCTTCATTCACTTTCATTTACACACAACAGATTACCCGGATTCCTCTGTTTACCTCCTTCAGCACCTCCCTACCCTCCTTCCTAGATAACAGCCACATTTGGCCAATGTGTTTGTTATTAAGAGAAAATGATACAGGAATAAAAACACTCAGATGAAAAGTAATTTTCTGTGTTACACACAGGTTGCCTATGATTTCAAAGTTCAACAATTCTGTTATCAAAGATGTCAAAAAACATCCCACGTATTGTCAGGTCTTTACTGCGAGACATTAAATGTAGATGCTCTTATTTTATTCTTATCTACAGCTGTTGTGTCTGCGTCTTTGGAGGCTGCTGAATTTTCTTTTATTCTCAGCTCTGACAGTTAAGAAGGCATCTTGGCTTTATTTCACACCACAGCAGCTTGTGTCTTCATATTTGTCTCAATAACTCCTTTTAAGTACCTGCTGCTATCTGTTGTTTTCCCCTCATTATAGGCAAATTACTGCTCTCTCTTTGTTTAGTATGAAATAGTGAAGCTAATGTAGATCAACAAAGCCTGAGGCCCCTACCCACTTGGGCCTGAGTCTGTCTTCCTGTCAATCACATATAATTGGATCAACAACAGAGACATGGACAATCTATGAATCATTTCAGGGAAAAATGCTAAATCAAACGGACGCACACACAGGCACACGCACAAACAATCATGTAAGTACAATGCTTTTGGAATATACTGTACTACACATACGCTGGATCATAATATATGCGAGGAAGGAAACAGACTACTGATCTTTCAATCCTTATTTATGGCCCTCAATGTGTCAGGAAGCCAAAAATGCAGCACCTGAGAAAGCACATTAAAGTCTCAAGCTATTCTCTATTGTTAGAGGCATTTTATTAAACATCTAAACTTAATGCTGAGTAAAGACTCAATGTGTAAACACACGCAGGACGGCCTCTGTGCAGCTGGTGCAGAATCAGCCCCTTGACACAAATTCAGGGCTGTGAAGTGAATGAATTACTGGCAAGTGCAAAACACATTTTGAAATTGCTTAGGCTACGTGCAGTTTCTTCAAGATGAACTCACAGGGGAACTGACAAGTGGAGTGTGATGTGTCATGTAAAGCTCCTATTTTTTTTTTGTTTGTTTGTTTTATTTTGATAGTAAATTAGAGGTGCAAAGTTATATGACAGCAAAGCACCAAAAAAAAAAAAAAAAAAAAAAAGAGCTATTTCAAATCAGGCCTGTAGTGGCACTTGAACAAAGGGGAATTACACCCCACTGGTAACTTGTCAGGCATCTTCACAACTCTACAGCATATGTAAATGCTGGAAGTGAAGCAACGTCTGTCATAGCTGTCAAAACACGATTCTGTTGAGACTTCATTCAGCGCATGAATGAAAAACACACCTTGTTCCGGTGCTTTGTTATTGTCATCTACTGTAAATACACTGAAATATGTCAGGCGGAATAGGCACTTATTCATCATTCAGCTGTAACAAGTCCATCAGCAACATCCTACAAAATACATTCAGTTTTATAACAGAATGTTGCATCAGCAAGAGAATCTGTATTGCTTTTTTTTTTTTACCTTGCTTTGAAAACACAATTGTGGCATCTCAAGGCACTGTAATGCTTTAAGGATGCTTTAAAACAGCCAGATGCTAACCTGTTTTTAGGTGCACCCAGCACCATATATCTTCCAGAACCACATCAAGGAGGCATATTCCACCCATAGCCTTCATTCCTCTAGGTCTATTTTTAAGTGAAGAGTTTCCATGGTAACGTGAGGTGCAGGTATTGCTTGTTGAAAGTGCTTTTTGAGGTCTAGCCACGAATTTGGAATTGAATAAAATAAGAAAGAACCAGAAACAACAGCCTTACCTCTAATTTTTCTTTGTAGCTGCGTAGTCGGCGAGGACATGAATGAGAAGTGTCTGAAGTGGTGATCTGTAGGAGACAGGTGGTAAGGGGAGGTGAGGATACCAAACTGTTGCTTGATAGATGAAAGCTGAGATTTTGCCAGCCGTTGTGAGTTGGAAAGCTTTGTCTCGATTCCACTGTTTACCTTCAGGGCAGCTGGCCCAAATGTTCATTATGGTGTGCACAGAGAACTCCATGCTCTTAATTTGAAGGGTTTTGCAAACTGCCCCAGACGTGTGGGCAAAAAATTTAAATGTAGACTGTGTTTAAGGCAGAAACAGAAAAATAAAAGATTAATATTCAACCATTGAAGTGGAGGAGCGCAGGGCAGCCAGCCTTTCTTCTCAAAAGCCTTCAGGATGAAAGAAATGATGACTTGGCTGTCAAACAGTGTTTCTTGAGTGCTAGCAGCGGCAATGACAGGATGAAATTAATAGTTGTGGGAGTTATTTAATAATCAAATAAAAAGCCTCTATACCTCGACTCAACTCCATCACATAGACAAACTGCAAGTCTTTTTTACTGATAGCTGTTTAAGTGTGAGTGTCCTTCACTACTATGAATGAAGTCAAATGCACCCATATATGTTTATACACTTTTATATCAGATAAATATGTAAATACATGTAACATGTCAACTCTAATAACTCAAAGGTTTAATATAATACATTTATATTTTAAGAAAACCTTCCATGCTCTTATGATATTAAAGTTAAAGGTGCAACATATAATTATTTTATTTTAGAAATTAACAATGGTTATCAACATGTTATATCGGGGATATCTGTGTATTGTGTTGCGGAGATATCTACATGCTAACCAGCTAGTCCTGTCCCATTTCATTAACATAGCTTACAAGCTACTTGAGTTTTGAATTTCTTTTGCCACTGTCTCTGCATGCAGCTGCAAAAATGGTTGACAAGTGGTCAACAAGTCTCTTCTTTGTCTATTTTTGCATTAAAAATATAGACGTCTAATCTCTAGGTTACACACCATAGCCACAAGGCATTAGATGAAGGCAGTGTGTTGACATTCGCTGAAATGAAAACAGCACATTCAGTAGGTTCCTACCCTTCCATTTGGTTGGTTAGGCATGAGAAGAAAAAAAAAACCCAAAAAAACACCAAACCAACAAATAGACAGCTTCTTGTAGCTTATTTTGTCTTTGTCTAGGTTGTTTTTGTCCTTTAAACCTTTTGGAGGATAAATTCTGACCTTTTCTTTTAGCTTTTAGACATTAAGATGGCTTTTCCTCAAGTACTGGTGTTGTCCCTCACTGTGACACAAAGTTGTGGGGTTGACAGTGACCTGTTAACATTGTTTTTAGAACAACAGCACAACTAAAAGGAAAAAGCTTCACATAGACACTGACATTTAGAAATCATGAGCACCTTTTTTTTAACTGTCAAGGAAATCTGGTTATGTGACCTGATACAAAATCTTGCACAAAGTCTATCATACTTCAATGCACCCTATATATATATATATATAGTATTTTTATTCATTATTAATATTTGTAGTTACAAAAACAAGGTCATCATTTTATAGAATAATATAATAAAAGAATAACTAAACTATGCTCCTTTAATTTCTCAAAGTTAGTTGTATTCTGTTGTTTTCTTTTATTATCATGGTCAATAATGAGGTTGAAAACTGTTGTGAATGTGGAAGTGGCTTGACCACAGGTTTGAAGCTGAGTAGGAGAAAATACACAGGAAAAAAATTAAGCAGGACAACTTCCAAAAGGTCCAGTGGTCTGTATAGTCACTTGACTAATACATGCAGACACAGATGAGACGTCTCTTCAACAATATATTCATGTTGGAGGTTGCAATGGTCCAGAAATAGAAGAATTCAGCATAGCTGTAGCTATTACTAATATAAAAGCCTGTCAGGATCTTTTCATAGTAACACGTTAACAATCCTTCCACAGACATTATGGTTACTGGTCTGGTGAGCTTTTATAGAAGCTTTTATATTGGCCTTAAGTGAAATTTACTTAACATGAGTGATGCTATACTAATTTTAAAAAAAAACACATTTGTTTAACCAGCACACATTGCAGATTTATATGGTTTCCAATTTAGATCATATTCACGCAGGCTGCTGGGGCTTTCTGAAAGGACACTGTATATACTGTAGATCACAGCTTCCCCAGAAATCTAGTGTACCCTGGCTTTCCTCTCTGTTATATTTAGTCAAAGAGCATTGTGAGTCATGGCCATTGTTTAGCTTTGCTGTGCTTCTCGTGTTGCTAATCTGGCAAGCTGCTAAATCTCTGTGATTGTCCTGCTGCTGTGGCTCAGTTTCCAGGTATAGATTTCTAATGTTTTGCTCTTCTCATGGTAATCTTATCTTCCCTCTTCTTCTTCTTCCTCTTCTTCTTCTCCTATTTTTTTTCTTTTGCCTGCTTGACTCCACTCCCCACCTACCCCACAAAGGCGGGAGTATTAATCAAAAGAAGTATGTCTCCCCATTCCCTTCTAATAAGTAGAGAGTGAATGCATGGCTGCCTCCATCACAAATAGCAATGAGACCTTAGACTCCATTACCACGGGCTTGTTAATTCATGAAGTGGGTTTCTTCTTGGGCCCCCCCCATCCCACCCCACCCGCCTCTCTCTGAGAGGTCTCTGCTTTCACATGCCCTCTTCCTTTATTCTCCTTGATTTTTGATAGATTTTGTGCCCTCACACATTCACTCTTCTCATTTCATTGTCATATTTGAGACAGAAGAACATGTTTTCATTTAAGGAGGGCTTCCAGTCCAAGCCATGTCTCACTTTATAATTTAGCAGCATACAGGTTATTTCTGGACATGCAGGAATATCAGACACTTTGAGAGCCTTCTACCTACTAATGGATGTGAGTAAATGGTATGGAGGAAGACTAACATCATTCAGCAACATTTAGTCTTCTGACCTCTTATTGCTCATTTTATTATTATTTAATTCTTTTAAGATTTCTGTTCCCTGATTTTTATTTTTTTATTAGGATGGAAGAGGAACAGACTAACCTAAAAGTGAGGTCATTCTCCTGCTTTAAATTTGGCACAATGTTCCTGCATCTATTTAGACTTAGTTTAGCTGGTTACTCAATTTTCAAATGAAACATTTATTTCTTGTCAATTTTTACCCGCTATAGACCTCGTATTTGTTTTTTATTGTTGTTTTTTGCAGGTGATCTTTAAGAAGCAAGGATTTGTGAAACTGACATCCCCGGAGCACTAAAAGAGGATGTGTGCAGAGACAGATTTAGGCGCACGTGCAACAGTAAACTGAAGAAAATGTTCCAACAATATCGCTTAAAATTCAGTAGCTTTTTTTTTTTTTTGTGACAAAAAAATATCTCATTTTAACCTTGAAAAAAAAAAAACTTTGACATGTTGGGAAATGCGCTCGTTCACTTTCTTGTTAACTGAGTTAGTTGGGAAGTATGAAGCTACTGCTAACAGCCGGGTAGCTTAGCTTAGCATAAAGACTGGAGGCAGGGTGAAACAGCTAGCCCAGCTCTGTTCAAAGAGTAACAGAATCCAGCCCACAAATTAACATCTTATATCTTGGTTTTCACCCATCTTTGACCTTAACGGTCTCATATTAGTTGAAGGGCATTACTTTACCACTAAAAGAGCTTTTTGTTTCATACTATTTTTCATATAACTACACGCTGTGTTATTGATACACAGAGAGTCTGGGTAAAGGTTGTTCAATTTACCTTGGATTTTTGAACTGGCTGCTCTTAATACAATTATATCAGCTACCTGCAGCCTGTGGCCATTGCGCCTGAGCCTTCCTGCTGTCACTGACATAGATTGAGGGCCCCGGTGATATTTGCAGAGCTCATTTGCACTCTGTGTGGCACATGAAATTGCCATTGACTGCAATCTTGCAAGCTCTCAATGGCCTCACATCGACAGTGCTTGTTAAAACCGTAGCATGAGTAAGTCCTAGGATAGGGACACACGCCTCAAGGGAGTCCGAGATGGCTAACAAGCACATTAGGCATGGCAACTATGTAGTGCACATTC